>FR989984.1:1950000-3200000 GCA_905404265.1 Fabriciana adippe | reverse complement strand
TACCGTTACCAAAACCATAGTCTCCAATAGAAGAAAGTCCGGAATATAGACCGTAAGGCCTAGAACCCGAGAGACCGGCACCGTAGCCGCAAGGAGAAGGTAGGCACTGACTGAACACGTCCTGAAAACATAGAGACTGTTAAGAAAATATTCACAAATATCATCTTGTTTCATTTTTATCGATTTACTTACCTGAACCAAGCACATCTGAACACACAACAAAAAGAATACAAAACTTTTCATTTTTAGGGCTTTTTACTAATTACTATATTAGTAAACAGTTAGTAAAGACTTCTCTGTTACAATGACTTACAAAACAATGCTGTAGTTTTATATTACACGTATTATCTCAAGTCTTTAGTGCTATCAACATTTTGCAAGATCCAAACGTTGCCTATCTGTTTTTAAAACAAATAAATTATGTTATTTCACATAGTAACCTACTCTTTTATTATATATCAATGAGAAATAAAAATAGGGAAATTGGACATCACGTACGTTTTTGTAATATTTATGCATTTGTTAATTTTCATCATACGCACTGATAATAATTAAGTCATTTTGAGTATAAAAACTCATCGTTATTTCTAAGAGAACATTCGTCACTCGATCACTGACAACATACAATATGATGTCTAAAGCTTTTCTTATTGCCTGTGCTCAAGTACTACTAATTCAAGTAAGTTATAATATTTTATTATGAAGAGAAAATAAATGTTAAAGTTTACCTTTTACGCATGGTCTTAATAAAAACAATTAAATATTTATTACAGTGTATAGCTGCACAGTGCATCGGTTCATATAATCGTTTTGCTGCTGCTCCATGTGACGGACTCGGGCCATATGCTTCTGGTATTGCATACCCTTCTCCTTGCGGTACCGGTTTTGGATATTCTCAGATAGGTGATTTATACGGTATTGGCGCGTCTAACGCTGCAGGATTGGCCGCTTCGAATGGAGGTGGCCTACCAACTTCAAGTGCATCAGCCTTCGCTCCCAATGGTGTGTCATTAGTGTCCGAGAATTGTTATGAAGGCGCTCTGGGAGTTGTCGGTGCACTGCCATTCTTGGGAACAGTGGGTCTGGAAGGTGCCTTGCCCACTGCGGGCGCTGGTGGGGTTGCTTATAGTTGTGGTAATGGACAGGTTGGCATTTTATCTGAAGACATATCTGGTGCTGGCTTTGGAGCTCTAGGATATGGCGATGGACTCTTAGGTTACGGAGCTGGAACCCTAGGATATGGTAATGGACTCTTAGGTTACGGAGCTGGAACCCTAGGATATGGAGCTGGACTTTTAGGATATGGTGCTGGTTGTAATGGATTAGGAAATATTGGAGGAGCCCCATGTGGACGAACCCCATGTGGATGCAATGGTCTATATTAAAGGATAATACTTTTCAAGGGCAATATTGGATGAAAGCAAATAAAGGTTCTAAAGAATATTTTGTGTTACATTTTTAAAATAAAGCCATTATGACTGGGCAATTGGTAACCTAGATTTTTGTGTAAATATTAGAAAGAGCTAAAATTGTTAAAATTGACAAATTACTAAAAAATAATTAGAATAGATTATTAAATAATAGATTACAGACACAAAATTCAAATTAATTCTATTCAAATCAGCGCAGTTCAATTCAATTCACTTCTGTTCTTTTCTGTTCTATTCGGTTCTAATTCCTGTTCCGTTCCGTTTATTATATTCTATTCTTTTCTACTCTGTTCCCTTCTGTTCTGGTCTGTTCTATTCTATTCAGGTCTTTTATAAAGTTGTAGTAGTTGTAATAATCTATTTTCCTGATACGTTTTATTTTAATTTTACATTACAATCAATTGTTAAACGTACAACTATATTAAAGCAAATACGATATGCATAATAATTTTTGCATCCCGTTTCACTCACATTATATTCAAGTGTAATTATGATCAAATGTTAGCAAATATTTATTAGATAAAATTATAACGATTAACTAAAATAAGAAACTTTATTTTACAAATTAAGTTATTTTTATTTATATAAATTCTAAAAATGATAATGGATCAAAAAAATTTATGTTAATATATCAATTTGATAATGACTAAATAAGCCTAGTATTTAAACAAAATAAATCATTACCAATTAAGTCACATCAATCAATGAACATATTAATTTAATTACAATACAATGTCAATTAATATCAAATGAAATAAAACTCAAGGCTTAATGAACTACAATAAAATTTATGAATTATGCGGTGGTATTTTACAAATTCAAATGAAACCAAACTGGTCCCTGGTATACCTACACTTTCAAAGAAAACATAATTTTTCAAATCGATTAATAAATGACGGACTTCTGAGATAACAAAAATAAAAAAAATATAACCAAATTGAGAACTTAGTCCTCTTTTTGTGAAGTCGATTGAAAAGTAAACATTAAAATCAAATCTATTTCAACACGTATAAATACATCATAAATTGATGTATAATATTTTATTTATAATAAGAGTTCATACTTTGTCATAATTTACCTATTAGATATTCATATCTATAAGCATTGTCGGCTGGCATCGACTTCGAAAATATCGGATTAGGTATCTATGTATGTATTCAGCCCTTTTTTAACGTTCCACTGCTGGGCACGGGCCTCTTTTGAGTACGAGGGAGATCAGGCCATAGTCCACCACGCTGGCCAAGTGCGGGTTGGCGAACTCCACATGCCTTTTTTTTATTTATTAAGAACACCAACAACATACACAAACACATTTACACAAATACATTTTAAATTCATTCTTAATCACAAGTTCTAGTATGTTAGTCACTTACAGGTGTCCATAGCACTGACCAACAAAATAACATACATGCACTGCTAATATAAAAAGAATATAAAATGACTAAAGAATAATGGTAAAATATTGTACACAAAAAACATTGAGTAAAAAACCAATTTTAAAACGATATGAAATAAAGCCAATGCAGGCTTACAAGCAAAATATTTCGATACGCTTATACAAAACAATAATAATAATAAAATAATTAAGACATTAAAATTTTTGAAAACTTGCTAGGTTCTCTCAGACATGCAGGTTTCCTCACGATGTTTTCCTTCACCGTTAAGACAGATTAGGTAAGATTAGGTATCTATAGTAAATGAAAACTCCCGTTCAGTTAGTTTTTACTCTTTAGTGTTTTTATATATGTATGTACATAAATTTTGAGGAAACTGCACAGAGTTCCATTATAAAGTTCCTCAGAATATACCAGACACAATGTAGGTTAATGCTATAGAAGTCTGAACTGACCAAGTTACACGACTATCGTATTACATTAGTTCCTTTTCACCCGATTAGGAAGGCCTGAGTCCGGAAGCCAAACAGGCTTGCGGCGTTAAGTTCTTTTAAACTGGCTCTCTATATAGAGAGTGATAGTTCTTAAAAAGGGAACTCAATAAAAAATTCTCTTTAACTTTAAAATAACATTTGTTTTTATTAACACTATTTGTTATTATTACTATGTTCGTAGTCTATTTTCACCTATTTTTAGTTATCACATCGATTAAAATCTTTGTATAAGAAAACCGTATGAAAATACAGTAATTTGATACCAATAAGTCAATCCGATAATGAAGTCATTAGGTTGACAATAGAAATATTTAACCGTTATGACAGCCGTTTGGGCTCTCTTCGACGAAGCACATTCGATACAATCAGTTAGTAATTTTTTTGTTTTTTTTCAACTATAATCTATACATAGGTATACCTACACTTTCAAACAAAAGAGAATTTTCCAAATCGATTCATAAATGATGGACTTCTGAGATAACAAACATAAAAAAATCAAATTGAGAACCTACTCCTTTTTTTTTGAAGTCGATTGAAAAGTAAAAATTAAAATCAAATCTATTTCGATATTTATATTCAGCGGGGTATCGCTAGTTCAGAATCGATATTGCTGCTTGTCCACATACATGTACACCAGAGGAGCTCATGAGCGCCTCTGAGAACGCAATCGGTGTTTAAATTTTATAACATAGCGATACCCCGCCGTGACTTTAAATTACTACAAAAAAAAATCTAGGTATATTTCGGTTGTATAATGTTGAAAAACAAATATCGTTAAATTGAGTACATAGTTTATTGTTAATTTTCATCAGAAAATATTATGTTTAGAGACGGCTTGTTAAATATTTTTCAAATAAAAAAAAAATGGTAAAATATTACAAATGTACACATAACAACAATTTACCAGTTTCATTGCAAGTCTTTTTTGAATAGATCTACCTTACTCGTATTTGAAGTTTGAAATACATGAAAACATTTTTTAAACGCGCCTCTATTTTCTTATACTCTCTAAACTTTCTCATATTGCATTAGTGACCAACTTCAAAGAAAGAGGAGATATTTAAGTCACATATTTTGTGTGTGAATTACACGATATCTTCGCCTATTATGAATCGATTTTCATGATTCCTTTTTGAGGGTATCTCAAGAGAGGTCTTATATAAATTTTAAGCAAAAATCTATTTCAAATTGTAAAATATCTGACTTTTTAAAGTGATTTTCGGTGACGGTGTATTTTTTTGGTTAAAAAGTCATTATATAATCTGAGTGACTCTATAATGACAAAAATAAATTATTTTTGAAGTAAAACTTCTTTACGCATGCTTGGCTTAGGGAGTAAGCTGGTGATTGCGTGACGAAAGCGTTACGAAAAGTGTGATCGGGCGAGGCGAATGTTTCTTGCCATGGTAACCGTTGTTATTGTCTGACAAATGATATATAATGTTATATTCTTTCCTTAAACGATATTCTATAAATATATGATTGAAATATGCCTAGTATGCGTTGTTTTTAGTATCTCACCTATCCTAATTATTTAAAACATAAATTGAATTTCATAAAGAGTACCGAAAACCTACGGAAGTTTTACTTCTTGCGCGTGTACACATTCATTCACGCACTCTTTATTTATTTTTTTTAAATTACACACTCCCACGTATAAAATTCACTCTTCACATACAATGACTAAACTATGGCTATAAATTACAAGACTATTGATCCGGACGCACCCTTTCAAGAACTAAGATCTGCGTTTCTGCAGGAAAAATGTGGTAACAACTAGGTAAAGGGTACATTCGAAATGGGAAAGTAAATCAAAACCTATACGATATTTCCTGTTGACCTAGAATCATGAAATTTAGCAAGAAACAATGTCTTATAGCACAAGGGGTAAAATCGAAAACTGCAAATTTATAACTTTATATCATAAAAAAAAATTTCGCTACTATACATAGACCTATTTTAATGTTTCATGGTACGGAACCCTCGGTGTACGAGTCAGACTTGCACTTGTCCGATTTTTTTCAATTTGCATGAATTTTGTGTAATACGAGTATGTAGGTCGCAATCTTTAAAATGTTTTGCCTGAAATCTATATTTCTTATATATTGATTTAAAACCGGACATAGATTTTGCAAAATTCTTAAAATTATAATTGGATTTAAAAAAACGATTCCTTCAATTTTACACAGTATATAGATAAATAACGAAATGTTTTGCAATTCCTTTAATTACAATTTGTAATACATTTTTTTTTATTATAATCATGCGTTTGAAAGGTTTTTAGTAAAAATAACCATTGCACCCACAACCACAACTGCCAGCAATGGAAACCGAACCAGCAGCAGGGACAGCTCCTTCAAAACAAACAGCGCCAAGGATAGGCACCTGTCCACCGATGAGTGTGGAACCAGCAACTGGCAGTTCCCCAATCACTAATACATCACCGATGCCAGAGCCGCCGTAAGCTCCTGCTGACGAAAATCCGTAGGCAGCCTCCGAAGCGAGCAGACCTGCACCTAGACCGTTACCAAAACCATAGTCTCCAATAGAAGAAAGTCCGGAATATAGACCGTAAGGCCTAGAACCCGAGAGACCGGCACCGTAGCCGCAAGGAGAAGGTAGGCACTGACTGAACACGTCCTGAAAACATAGAAACTGTTAAGAAAATATTCACAAATATCATCTAGTTTCACTTTTATCGATTTACTTACCTGAACCAAGCACATCTGAACACACAATAAAAAGAATGCAAAACTTTTCATTTTTAAGGTTTTTTACTAATTTATATATTAGTAAACAGTTAGTAAAGACTTCTCTGTTACAATGACTTACAAAACAATGCTGTAGTTTTATATTACACGTATTATCTCAAGTCTTTAGTGCTATCAACATTTTGCAAGATCCAAACGTTGCCTATCTGTTTTTAAAACAAATAAATTATGTTATTTCACATAGTAACCTACTCTTTTATTATATATCAATGAGAAATAAAAATAGGGAAATTGGACATCACGTACGTTTTTGTAATATTTATGCATTTGTTAATTTTCATCATACGCACTGATAATGATTAAGTCATTTTGAGTATAAAAACTCATCGTTATTTCTAAGAGAATATTCGTCACTCGATCACTGACAACAAACAACATGATGTCTAAAGCTTTTCTTATTGCCTGTGCTCAAGTACTACTAATTCAAGTAAGTTATAATATTTTATTATGAAGAGAAAATAAATGTTAAAGTTTACCTTTTACGCATGGTCTTAATAAAAACAATTAAATGTTTATTACAGTGTATAGCTGCACAATGCATCGGTTCATATAATCGTTTTGCTGCTGCTCCATGTGACGGACTCGGGCCATATGCTCCTGGTATTGCATACCCTTCTCCTTGCGGTACCGGTTTTGGATATTCTCAGATAGGTGATTTATATGGTATTGGCACGTCTAACGCTGCAGGATTGGCCGCTTCGAATGGAGGTGGTCTACCAACTTCAAGTGCATCAGCCTTCGCTCCCAATGGTGTGTCATTAGTGTCCGAGAATTGTTATGAAGGCGCTCTGGAAGTTGTCGGTGCACTGCCATTCTTGGGAACAGTGGGTCTGGAAGGTGCCTTGCCCACTGCGGGCGCTGGTGCGGTTGCTTATAGTTGTGGTAATGGACAGGTTGGCATTTTATCTGAAGACATATCTGGTGCTGGATTTGGAGCTCTAGGATATGGCGATGGACTCTTAGGTTACGGAGCTGGAACCCTAGGATATGGTAATGGACTCTTAGGTTACGGAGCTGGAACCCTAGGATATGGAGCTGGACTTTTAGGATATGGTGCTGGTTGTAATGGATTAGGAAATATTGGAGGAGCCCCATGTGGACGAACCCCATGTGGATGCAATGGTCTATATTAAAGGATAATACTTTTCAAGGGTAATATTGGATGAAAGCAAATAAAGGTTCTAAAGAATATTTCGTGCTGTATTTTTAAAATAAACCCATTATGAAAATTGGTAACCTAGATTTTTATGTAAATTTTAGAAAGAGCTAAAATTGTTAAAATTGACAGATTACTAACATAACTAATTAGAGTAGATTATTAATTTCTATTCTACTCTGTTCCCTTCTATTCTGGTCTGTTCTATTCTATTCACAACATATAATACAACTATATTCAAGCAACTACGATATGCATATTAATTTTTGCATCCCATTTGTAGATTTGTCCCATTTGTTTGTTTGAAGTAATCTTATTTTACAAATTAAGTTATTTTTATTTATACAAATTTTAAAAATGATAATGAGTAAAAAAAATTATGTAAATATATTAATTTGATAATGACTAAATAAGCCTAGTATTTGATCAAAATAAATTATTACCAATTAAGTCACATCAATCAATGAACAAATTAATTTAATTACAATACAATGTCAATTAATATCAAATGAAACAAAACTCAAAACTAAATAACTGCAATAAAGTTTATGAATTATGCGGTGGTATTTTACAAATTTATATGGAACCAAACTGGACGTATACCTACACTTTCAAACAAAAAATAATTTTTCAAATCGATTAATAAATGATGGACTTCTGAGATAACGAAAAAAATATAACTAAATTGAGACCTTACTCCTTTTTTTGAGAAGTCGATTGAAAAATAAAAATTAAAATCAAATCTATTTCGATGCGTATAAATGCATCATAAATTGATATATAATATTTTAACTATAATTAGAGTTCATACCTTGTCATATTTATCTATTAGATATTCATATCTTAAAATAGTGTCGGCTGTCATCGAGTTCGAAAATGTCTGATTAGGTATCTACGTATGTATTCAGCCCTTTTTAACGTTCCACTGCTGGGCACGTGCCTCCCTTGAGTGCAAGGGAGACCAGGCCATAGTCCACCACGCTGGCCAAGTGCGGGTTTTCGGATTTCATATGTCTTTTGAAAACTTTCTAGGTTCTCTCAGACATGCAGGTTTCCTCACGATGTTTTCCTTCACCGTTAAGACAGATTAGGTAAGATTAGGTATCTATAGTAAATGAAAACTCCCGTTCAGTTAGTTTTTACTCTTTAGTGTTTTTATATATGTATGTACATAAATTTTGAGGAAACTGCACAGAGTTCCATTATAAAGTTCCTCAGAATATACCAGACACAATGTAGGTTAATGCTATAGAAGTCTGAACTGACCAAGTTACACGACTATCGTATTACATTAGTTCCTTTTCACCCGATTAGGAAGGCTTGAGTCCGGAAGCCAAACAGGCTTGCGGCGTTAAGTTCTTTTAAACTGGCTCTCTATATAGAGAGTGATAGTTCTTAAAAAGGGAACTCAATAAAAAATTCTCTTTAACTTTAAAATAACATTTGTTTTTATTAACACTATTTGTTATTATTACTATGTTCGTAGTCTATTTTCACCTATTTTTAGTTATCACATCGATTTAAATCTTTGTATGAAAATACAGTAATTTGATACCAATAAGTTAATCCGATAATGAAGCCATTAGGTGGACAATAGAAATATTTAACCGTTAAAACAGCCGTTTGAGCTCTCTTTGATGTAGCACATTCTATACAATCAGCTAGTCAATTTTTAGTTTTTTTTCAACTATAATTATTTGAATAAAAAAAAGGTTCCGATGGATTGAGAACCTCCTCCTTTTTTGAAGTCGGTTAATTAGGAACATAAACATATACAAACAATTTGTGTTGTATTCAGGATCACGTGCCAGCTATCGTTCGTTGTTAGTAAAATATTAGAAACTTTCACAAATGTACACATAACAACAATTTACCAGTTTCATTGCAAGTCTTTTTTGAATAGATCTACCTTACTCGTATTTGAAGTTTGAAATACATAAAAAACATTTTTGAAGCGCGCATCTATTTTGTTATACTTTCTAAACTCAGTAGCAAACTCTCTCACATTGCATCAGTGACGAACTTCAAAAAAAGAGCAGATATTTAAGTCATAATTTTGTGTGTAAATACTTGATGTCTTCGCCTATTATGAATCGATTTTCATGATTCTTTTTTGAGGGTATCTCAAGAGAGGTCTTATATAAATTTTAAGCAAAAATCTATTTAAAATTGTAAAGTAGCTGACTTTTAAAGTGATTTTCGGTGACTGTATATTTTTTTGGTAAAAAGTCATTATGTAATCTAAGCGATTCTATAATGACAAAAATAAATTATTTTTGAAGTAAAACTTCTTTACGCACGCTTGACTTGGGAAGTAAGCTGGTGAATGCGTTACGAAAAAATGTATTGGTATGGCATGGTAACCGTTGTTATTGTCTGACAAATGATACCTATATAATATTATATTCTTTCCTTAAATGATATTCTATAAATATATGATTGTAATATGTCTAATATGCGTTATTTTTAGTATCTCACCTATCCTAATTCTTAAAGAATACCTAAAACCTACAGAAGTTTTACTTTTTGCGCTTGTACACATTCATACACGCACTCTTTATTTATTTTTTTAAATTACACACTCCCACGTACAAAATTCACTCTTCACATACAATGTCTAAACTATGGCTACAAATTACAAGACTATTGATCCGGACGCACCCTTGCAAGAACTAGAGATTGCTATCTACATATCTATACTTATACGACAAAAGGGCATTCGAGTTATTTTATTAAGGGCTGAAGATTCTGTGTTGTCTGTTGATGCCGAAATTGTCATATCATCTTCTCTAAGTTCCAAATAATTTTAAGAATATCCCATTAGTAGGTATATTAGCTGCACTAGTTATTGTCTACGACCTCGCTCGTGTAAATTTACGTAGAATTCCTCCTCTCCAAGGTCGGATTTTGGTTTTCGATGTTTCGATTTACTGCAATCATGGTCACGAGAGAGGCTAAGGTGTTAGACGTTTCAAAGATCATTATAGTTGTTACAGACAGTACCTACCCATAGGATTCGAAACGTCGCGTCGTCGGGAACCAAAAATCAAAATAAATCCGCCAAAAAAATCCGAAAAGATAGTTTTATTTAAAATGTCCAATATTCGCGTGAATTTAAGAAATGATATCTTTACACATCACTTTTCGATAAAGAAATTGTTATAAGTTGTCTTCGATTTTTTTATAAGCGCGTAAGCATTTAACGAAGAAAGTAGGTTATTTCCAGATTGTTTAGACATAAGACAAGAACCGCGCGGAATTCTTAACGTTAATAGATGCGTTTAAGACGTGCTCGCCGGATGCGAATGTACATTTCCCAGTTTGCAAATATGTGTAAAACAGGAAGTGTAAAAACAAGTACCAATAACTTTAAGTACCAATAATTTAACTAATATTATATTTGTAAAAGTTTGTATGTGTGTATATTTGTTACTGCTTCACGCAGAAACGGCTGAACGGATTGGATCAATAGTTTTGTACGTCATAAAATGCGGTGCTCAGAGAATAAAATATTTTGTATTAAATACAATTTATATAAAATTCAAAATATTTTATTTCTTGATATAATAATAATTTCCTCCTGATATATTTTGGCCACGATGATCATCATCTTACTGAGACTAGAGATATGCGCAGGAAAAACTATAGTGTATAAGTGATTAGAGATGCGTGCAAACACAAGTGCACTCTCTATTCAATTTTCTGATAAACTCCAGTAGAACGATAATTCTCCACAAGTAGTTCAGACGCAGAACTGACGACTTTACGTGTTTCCCAACATCCCAAGATCGGGCTGTTACTGAGAAATTTTGACAGACGAACTCAATAGCGATATTTGGCACGACCCGAGACTCGAACCCTGTACATGTTAGCCACCAGACCTGAAAGGCTTTCATTACATGTATGGTAATCGACGCAAAAAGTGTAACTTTTAACGCTAATTAAGAATTAATAAATTCTAAAAGTGTAGCGTAATTTTTCATTCAAAAGAGCGTGAAATACGGCGAATGCTTGCCCAATTTAGTCGTTATGATTTATGCCGCCTTACCATAAATTATTAGGTACAATGTCGTTTGCGGTACAAAGCTTACTGATTTCAAAATTTTGTATACTAATGAGCATAAAATGTTACATCAAGTGGTCTGTTTATACATCTGTACTCCTTCAAATTTATAGACTCATTAATTTTGATTATAACCTCTCGGAGTTGCAACTTTACTCAAGGGTATTTAATTTCCCCTTTCTCTACATTTTTGGAATTTGCCATTTACGATCTCTTAAAAATTGTTGTGTAATTATGATAGCTTACTTCAATACCAATTTCAACAAAGAGGAATTTAATACTTGTTTATGTTTTTTTTTTATGTGTGTTATTTAACATCTTTCGAATTGAGGTTCTTTTTCAAGGAAAAAATATACCTAAAAATCATAACTTTTACAATTAACTTTGAAGTTAGTATACTCTTTTACTGTGTCGGTTACGTTAGTGTATGAATATTAACGATATCAATTTCACTAAATAATATAATGAATCTGGACTTCAATATTGATTTAAAGTACTTGCACAAATTTCTCTTCATTCATTACATTCTAAACCTCTAGCTAGACCCTTTCACGTTTAGAATTAATTTACAATTAAATTGTAATATTCCTAAAGGCTTAAAATGTTTACGTATTATAATTTATTCAAAGCTGATTTGATTTCTAACGTCAGACTGATTTATTTTATAGTTGTATATCGGGATGCTAGCAAGGTCGAAGTCCCAAAATTTATGTCATATGTCAAGGAGTTCCGCGTGACGAATATTAGTAATTTATACAAATATTAGAAACTCACCCTCGCTTCGCTCAGGTTCTTCCCTAGGTACGTTTTTATTATTATTTTTTTGTGAATTTTTCCCATGTTTTAATAGTTATTCTGCTATTCGGGGTGAAGACAAATCCAACAAAATAAATATCATAAAAATTGGTGCAACTGCTCTCGAGTTATAAGTGTTGTAACAAAACTGACTTTGTAATACTCGTATATATGTATATTAAATTAAAATGTCTGTTTTTAATGTCAAAATAACAGCTTTTTAAATGCATATGGCACTGACAGATAGCTGATGTTATAAGGAGTAACTTTGGCTACTTTTATTTTAGAAGAAGGATTAGGGTTCCGCAATTCATCAGTCCATGAAATTGAAAACAAAATACGTGCACCTAGGGACGCACCCGTGTAAAGCGATGGTAAGTTGGTAGCAGCCATATAGAAATGTGGCAGTTGAGTACACAGGTACAGTCTCTATAATGCACATAATTTTCGCCCATTTGAAAGAATCATTTGTAAGAAATCAATAAATACGTCTAATCTATATCTATCTATACATATTATAAAATTCTAACTAAGTCGAATCTGTACATTAAATATTTTTTGGAAAATCTTATTGAAATAGGCATTATTATCGATGCAGAGGCCGAATCTATAGTTTTTAGAATTTTTGTCTGTCTGTCTGTCTGTCTGTCTGTCTGTCTGTTACCGCATCACAGAAAAACCACTGGAGGGATTTTGATGAAATTTGGTATGATGATAGCTGGGTATCCGGGTCAACATATAGGATACTTTTTACCGCAATAAAATATCTCATTTCTGAAAAAAAATACAAAAACTGGTAGGAACAAAACCACGACGATACTATTTGTAAACAGTTTAGCAAGGTAACTTACAAAATATGGTAAAACCTATAAAAATAGCTTATCTTGAAAATCAAATTATCAAAAGCGCTATTTTATCCATTAAAATAGTTATTTTAATTCATATTTATTTATGGGTTATTTAGATATTCGACAATAGATGTCGCCATGTGTTTTTAAAATATATAGTTTTAATCCCAAAAAAATTAATGTACAGATATGACCTTTTTTCGATTTTATTAGAATTACTACTAAATCACCCGCAGCTCCGCCCGTGTTTAAATTATCAGTAAAGCAAACTTTTTCGCTTCATAAATTAGTAACTATACATACAATAAAATTGTAACTAAGCCGAACCCGTAAATTGAAATTTTTTTCGGAAAATCTTATTAAAATATTCATTATTAGCGATATAGAGCCCGAACCAATAGTTTTTAGAATTTTTTCTGTCTGTCTGTATGTGACCGCATCACAGAAAAACCACTAGAGGGATTTTTATAAAATTTGGTATGGTAATAGCAGGTTATCCGGGTCAACACATAGGATTCTTTTTACCGCAGGAAAATATCTCATTTCTAAGAAAAAATACAAAAACTGGTTAAAGTAAAAGCACGATGATGCTATTAATATTTTAGCAAGATAACTTACTTATATGTGTTAAAACTATTAAAAAAAACTTATCTTAAAAGAAATATTAACAGCGCTATTTTATTCATTAAAATAGTTATTTTAATGAAAATTTATTTATGTGTTATTTAGCTATTTGACAATAGATGTCGCCATGTGTTTTTAAAATACGTAGTTTTATCCAAAAAAAATGTACAGATATGACCTTTCTATGACTTTACTATAATTACTACTAAATTACCCGCGGCCCCGCCCGTGCTTAAATTTTTAATAAAACAAACTTTTTGGCTTTATAAATTAGTTCGGTAACATATTAGTAATATTTTGTTGGCCGAAACAATTTTCAAATGAGAATATTTGTAAATTTTTATTGTTTAGTAAATAATGTTAATGTTTTTTAATCTTTTAATGTAAAAATTGGGCAAATGTAAATCCAACTCGCGCATTTTAGGTTTGTTTTTCTTACTTACGTGTTTTGTTAGGCTAACACTAAAATAAATACGAATAATATTTACGTTTCCACAATACCTACTCATTTTTTGCACCATAAAAATAAGTTCAATTTATATTATTTTATAACATTTTATGGAAAACAAGTTTATGGCTGTTAAACTGCCAAAGCGGGTAACTAAAAATATTTCATATCTCAAAAACTATGAAAAAGTATTTTAGGAACTGTTATACCTCAACTTTTTCACTTTTTCTTGACACCTTTTCTTGGAAGGTAAAAGCTTAAAGGACACAATAAAATGCTTACGACTTTAATTATATTAGCAGAGCCATATGAAATAAAAAAAATGTATTCGCTTAGAATTATTTACTTATTACACTTTCTTTTGAAAATCGTTTTGGAAAATATTACTAACTAGCGCTAATTAAGAAAAGTTATCATTATGTAATTTAAATAATCAGCTACATATTAAATTAATCAATAGTTGTCTATTAGTAAAAAATGATTAAAATTAATTCCGTAGTTTGAGAGTTTATCGTGAAAAACTAAAAAAACAAACAAAACAGAAGTATAGACATACATAAATGTTATTGCTAAAACAAAAAGTTCAATTTAACGGAGGAACCTTTGTGGCATTATCAATCTCTGCCATTATTTACCAATCATGCGGTGTGCAATGAAAGTAATGTATAATGTAAGAGTATACTAATGTGTAAAACCTAAGAATTTGGTTTTTGATCATCTGAACGCGGGCGGAGCCGCGGGAAATGCTAGTACATATAATAAAACTGTAGAGGTCGAATGTCTGTATATAGAAAAAAAGGCTAAAAACTGAGTCGGGGGGATGTAAGAAGACAAATAGAACGAATCCAGATTTTTTGTCATTTTTTTTTGTTTCTCTGTTTGTTTGTCTGTTTGTACAGGCTTATCTCCGAAACTGTTGGGCTGATTTGAATGAATCGTACATTTTTTCGTGATAAAAAGTAACCTATGTACTATTCCAGACTATAATCTATCTTGTGCCAAATTTCATCCAAATCCGTTTAGCCGTTCTAGCATGATTGAGTAACAAACATACATCCAAACTTGGGATGGGATTTAATATTAATAGTAATTATTGTATATTTTTTGAAGTGGACTTCGCTCTAACGTTTAAAGTCTAATGCCACTGTCATAAGATACGCTTGACAAAATAAGTTTTACCTCGACTCCAAGGACGCTTATATTAATATTTTGATACCGAATATTATAATGATATAGATATAGAAGAAAAAATGAAACTGTAATTAAAAGGATATATTTTATTAGAATCTTCTTAATCCTTGATTTCCAGTTTTATGGTAATATTAATAATAACTTTTCGATCTTTCATTACAATATCGATGGGCTTTGATCTGAAAACGTACATTATACAAGGGTATTTGAAGTCGATAAATGATTGAATTCTCCGTATGCGATATTAAAATCTGAGTACAATTTCAATAAATGTACGAGGTTTAATTTGCAATCCTTGTGAAGTTGATTTTATTACTTCACTAACTTTTGTCTGCAACTTCATTTGCATGTATTTCATCTAACTTATTAAATTAAATCATATAACTACCTATTATAAAACAAAGTCCTTCGACGCGCCTGTCTGTCTGTACGCGATGAACTCAAAAACTACTGCACCGATTTTCATGCTGTTCTCAGCAATGGATAGAGTGGTTTTTGAGGAACGTTTTAGTATATAATTTGTTAAGTTTTTATATACGTTGGGTAAAATATAACGATATTTGTTTGAGGTGTTGGAAAGAAATAGCCGTCTGGGAGCTTTCAACGAAAACGCTGCTTAAACTCTTTGAGATATAACAAAATAATGTATGGTGGAATTGTGTATCTTATATAGATCTACAGATAAGTCTGGGATGGCATATGTCTATCTCTTAAGGATAACAAACTATATCCATTTTAATACTTAAAAAAATTGGCAATTATAATGCGGTAATGTAAAAGCTATTTACACAAATACGGTATTAATCCTTATCATTTTAATTGATTTAATTAATTTTTTTTGTAGTTCTTATGTTGTAGAAGATTATGGATGCAATATTGATTTTCTACTTAGATATGTGCTTTTGCTTCTAGGTACAGTATGCCACGAGATCGGCTTAACAAAAACTAAAAAAATTATCTTATGCCCGCTGCATAAAATGCCTGCTTGTAAACCCGGTCTTGTGACTTACCGTAGTTTCTGTACTCAAACTTCAGTTGGCCTCTAAGAGTCTTTTGATTACATTCAAAAATAGGACCGTTTGGCAACAAAGTATATTTCGAGTTGATTAAACGTTTTTCCATATAAAATGTATGGCAAAAGATTTTGGCGATTTCTGTCATTTCTAGTACTCAAACCTTAAATGGTCCCATAGAGTCTTTTGATCCCTACATGAAATAGGATCGATTGACATGAAAAATTTTTTTTTCGTATTTTAGCATTTTTCTCACTGACTGTACATTTTTTCCAAAATCTGTGAATGCAGTTCAGAATATCTCAAAAAGTTATGGATGGTCTCCTAGGAACATTTTCTTGTAACTATAGTATTTAAGGTACCTGCCCTTACTGTCCCGTCTCAAAAATCCACTCTGTATAATTAAGTATATTTGTAATTTTCTTTATTGTAAATAAATTATGTCCCATCTTAAAAAAAATGACTTAATATGTTAAATAAACATCTGACAGTATTTGAGCCTTTACTTTCACTGCGAATATTATAACACTCCGTCAGTCCAAACAACCAACCAAGATTGCAAAAACTAACTTTATTCCTTATTCAAATATTTGGTCAGGAGAATTGACAACACTAGGGTTTGCTGACATAACTAATAATGTCATCAATCATCTCATATTTTTGAGAATAGTTTTTTTAGCTATATATAATATTAAATATCAGTTATCGTCCGCGGTTTCGTTTGTAGAACATGTCAATAAAATAACGATAGTCATGTAGATAAAATTTTACAAGCCAACAAATCTACAAATAACTTTTTACAATAGGGTGAAATATGAAAATGTTTTTGTGGCTTTATTAGTTGTTTGATTGGTTTCACTGGGATTTTAAAAATATCTTGGTAATGTTGATGAAATCTTTTTAATAGATATTATTTCAGTTATAAAAAGAAGTTAAAACTACTAAAAAAATATAATTAAATTAAAAATTTAAAAATCCCCTATATTTCTTTAGTTAATATTCCTCATTCCCGTTCAATGTAAATTATTCTATTAGTCAAGCCCTTTCATTTGATACCCGTATAGAGGGAGTTTTGAAAAAAAAACGTAATTCGCCATTTTGTGGCGGCGGCCATCTTGGATCGATTTTCATGAAACATAGCTAAAAACACTCCCGACTAATTCACCTTTCAAACAAAAAAAAAACAAAATCAAAATCGGTTCATCCGTTCGGGAGCTACGATGCTACAGACGGGGACACACAGACACGTCAAACTTATAACACCCCTTCGTTTTTGCGTTGGGGGTTAAAAATAAATGAGTGTGATTTTGGATCTAAAGGGCATACATTTCGGGAGCTTTTTCTTTTAATGACAAGTAAAAGTAAAACTCTGGAACTCTCTTCCTGACAAAATTATAAATGACAATCCATCACTAAAATTGTTTAAATCTCGCTTAAAAGAATTTTATCTGAGTCAATCCACATAATTTCCTTTTTATATACATATCTTGAAGTATGTATGTATGTAATATGTATGTATGCATGTATGTATGTATGTATGTATGTATGTATGTTTGTATATGTGTATGTTTACATAATATAGACATAATTGATGTTTGTAGTTTGTACCTACACCGCACCTTATTATTATTTTTTTTTCTCACGCTCGAGGGTTTCTGGTAGAGATCTCTTAAAGAGATAAGTCATCCTTTGTACACATGGTTACTGTACTGTAATTTTATCTGTATTTTTTTTGGTACATAAATAAATAAATAAATAAATAAAAATTATTTTAAAAATTCGTGATATAAAAACCGGCTCAAGTGCGTGTTGTCCGTCACAATAATGCGGGCGAAGAAGAGGGCTTTTTATTGTTTCATACTATGAACATTTAACGTTAACAGTTTCGGCGGCTCATAATAACAAGTTTTTATAAGTTGGTCGATTATTACTCGTAAACTTGTAAAGCCTGCATACCTGTGATTGTTTTCCTTTTAACTTCGTTACATATATTACTACCGTGAATTTTTCCGCTTGAATCTAAGAAAAATTACTTTAAAGTTTAATATTTCACAAACGGATCCCTTAATCGAGGAAAAAAACAACTCCACTTTGCGTGTAGAGGTACCCTAAAAAAAAATTTTTTTTATAAGATTTTATTTTACCACTTTGTCGGCGTGGCTAATATGTACATTATATCCATGCAAAATTACTGCTTTCTAGTGTTAAAAGTCTCTGAGCTAAGCTGCGGACGGACGGACATGGCAAAACTATAAGGTTTAATTGTTGACTACGGAACCGTAAAAATAAAGTGGCAACAGATTAGAAAACAAAATCGTTTTGGGAGTAAAAAAGAAGCTCTGCGGACGTTCCTAGTAATATAATCTCTAATAATATTTTTAACTTAATTGGATCATTGCTCTCAATCATGCCTTAATCTTGAAAGGAATTTACCAAACAGATCCTTTACAGATCCTGGTATAGCACGTAAAATCTTTTCCTGCGTTCTTGTGGGTAATTGTTTTATGTTATATTAAATTGGTATACACTATTTTCGCAGTAAACCCGCAGGCGCATCACAGAGGTACTTATGAGGTATTAGCTGTCTTTATAAGATTATGGAGCTGTAACTTTTTTATTCCATAAAGAATAAGTGACGCGTTAACATAAGTTTATGGGAATGGGAATGGGTATGTTTATGGGAATAATTGCCATCTAGGTTAAAGATATAAATATTGCGTTTGAAATCATAGCAATAATTTCAGTGACCATTATTATCTCAGATTCTTATTTTTTTGAACACAATCAATGCTTATCCGATATACAAATAACAATTTCCAATTGAGAAAAGTCAAAACATAAGAAATAATCTCCGTAATAAAAAAATTGTAACCGTTTAAAAATTGCAAAAAATTGTATTTATTTTTCTCAAAACGAGGTTTTCTGACTTATACCACTTGTCACTAAAGGTACAGCATTGAAGCATATAGAAACATAATAGAATATATAAAAATACGAATAACTTACCTTCGCTTCACTCGGGTGCGTCCCTAGATGTTCCTCTCAGTTCTTGCCGAAATTGCCAATTTTTCCAGTAACTTTCATTCTTTTTTAACCGCTTTCAACCCCTTCCCAACGTAAGCGGATCAGTATTCTCATCTACTATATACAATAGCATTTTATTTTTATTTACATAGACAATTCTCGCCTGCTTGAAAGAAGACATTGCCTTGAGAATAACTGACACGCGTGTTTAAAATGAAAAGTTATTGTAAGAGGCAAGAACATCTCCTTGCTCTTGCTTACTACACTAAACAGAAATTGTATAGGAGGTGATATAAGAGGTCAACTGGAAATAGTTAAGACGTTATTATAGAAGTCTATATGTTTTAAACTTAATAGGTACTGTGACAGTTTTTTCTAAACTTACACTATTTACTAATAATAAAACTCATTATAGATAAAACACAGTAAAAATATTCCAGTAAATATCAAGAATTGAATATGGTCATTTTCGGCCTAACTTTCACTGTAATATTGCATTATTGCAATTTAATAAAAGTTGGAAAAATAACATGTTACTTTTTTGTATTACAGTGAAAGTTAAGTAGAAAGTGATTATATTCGTCAATTCTTGCATGTTTTCAAAGATGATCACGCAAAAAAAAAAATGGTGGGCTACCTCAAAATGTTGAGTAAAACGTTTTTTTATTTATTTCAATTTTTTTATAAGCTACAAATTCTACCCCCAAGCTAAGAAAAAAAAAACCTTTTTTTTGCTCCACCCTAATATATATATATATATATATATATATATATATATATATATATATATATATATATACCACATGCTGGAATCAAACCTTCTAAATCTAGAAAGAAATGACTAACATATCTAATCTGTAGCGCCAATCAGTAATTCCTTATACAGATCTATGAATAACAAGATGATCTGTTTCTTAACCTTCATTTCAAGGTAATTTATCGGCTGAGCTGACACGACAGTAGAAATGCTTCCATCAGACGAGTGCTATTACAGTAATTGGTTTGATACAGCGATGCCAATCCTTAGTAACGATAGCTTCTCGTTTGAAAGACACGATATAGATCCTTGAATTAGATCTTGCTTGGGAATTATAACTTGTTTTCCTAGTGTTTATATTATTTATAATAGGTTTTAGTATATAGGTACTAGTGGTGTGGAAGGCCCAGAGGGAGATGACGGAATGAGTTGGACTCATTCCAAAGAGAGTGGTTTATTATGGCGAAAGATAGGGAGCAGTGGAGGAATACTAGGGAGGCCTTTGCTCTGCAATGGGACGCTACAGGCTTATAATAATAATAATAATTAGTATATATACCTTCGTTCTGTGTCCTTAGGTAATACAAACATTTTTCGGAATTCATCATAAGTACCAGAATAGTAAGTGGCCTTTGAGAAGATCTTAGAAGTGTAGATATTTTTAAAATTGCTTTTAAATGACAAAAATCTTTATAGGATAGAATTATAATATATCATTCCCATGTATCTTATTAGGTGAGATTATGCACCATGATTATGTTTACGTTTTACTTTGTACCAACTTCAAAAAAGGAGTATTCAGGTATATCTTAGTGTACGTATGTTACGCGATATCTTTACCAATCCTAAACGAGTTATTTTTTTTTAATGAGAATATTATATACCTTAAAGCTCGTTTCATATAATTCAAAATTATTTTTAAAAAGTTGTATTTTCGTGTATACTAAATAGGTGAAAACAAATAATTTAGTACCTTTTTCTCTTTTGTTTGATAACAGATTGTCTTTTTTTTCTTTAGCTTTTGATGAGCTTTAGTGTTATCAATAAAAAAATCGAAAACAGTTAGTTTTTTATATAGATAGGTAAATTCTATTCTTATATATGTAGGTACATACATATTTTCCTCATGATCGAATTTCGACCACTAGATGAACACTATAGTTCATTAAGGCACAAGCCTCCCTTCAATACGAGGGGTATCAGGCCATAGTCCACCACGCTGGCCAAGTGCAGATTGGCGGACTTCACATGTCTTTCGAAAACTTGCTAGGTTCTCTCAGACGTGCAGGTTTCCTCACGATGTTTTCCTACACCGTAAGTGGTAATCATGTTAGAAATGATAAAAATATCAGAGGTGCGAGACCCGGGATTTGAACCCGCTTCACTCGGTTTCCCAAGCGAGCGCATTACCACTGGGCTACCACTGCCTTATAATCTCTTAGTTATAAATATGAAATCGAAAATATAAATAATATAATAATAAGAAGAAAATATAAAATATATTTTAAATGTATTAATATCATAAGAACATATAAATTGGATTTAATGTACGCTAATTAGTACCGTTTTTATTGGAGCTGAAGAACGATCCTTTACTATTGGAGAATCAAGGGCTGTTGATGTTCGATATAAATGAAGCTAAGCGGTCAAGGCTGTAAAGAAGTACACTCTCGTCGAAACTTCTAGCTAGCTTTGCTGAAATTGTATTTTGGTTATTTTAGAGATCTATGCTAAAATGTAAAGTAGAAGTGATCTATGATAATATTTGTCTTACGTTTTAGAGAAATATTCAATATTAGTAATATTTTATTTTTTACTACCAACTCACCCTCTCTTCGCTCGGGTTCGTTCGTTCGTTCGTTCGTAGATACAGTTGACGATAAGGATTAATACCGTATTTACATTACCGTATTATAATTGCCATTTTTTTTTAAGTATTAAAATGGATATAGCATGTTATCCTTAAGAGATAGATATATGCCATCGCGGACTTTTCTGTAGACCTATATAAAATACGCAATTCCACCATACATTATTTGGTTATATCTGAAAGGGTTTAGGCAGCGTTTTCGTTGAAAGCTCCCAGACGGCTTATTTTTTTCCGACGCCTCCAATAAATATAATTATATTTTAGCCAATGTATTAAAAAACTTAACAAATCATATATTAAAACCTTTTTCGATAACCACTCTATGTTATTGGTGAAAACAGCATGAAAATCGGTGCAGTAGTTTTCGAGTTTATCGCGAACAGACAGACAGACGCGGCGGAGGACTTTGTTTATTAATATTATGTAGTGATAAAAATAGCATTCCCAAGGAGGGTTGATGTCAGGCAGGCGGCCGGTCATAAAACTTTTGCCAAATTCTATCCACAGTACAGAAGATATATTGCGCCGACCCCAAGTAATTAGGTAATGGGCAGGGAGATGACGATATTTTAGAGAAAAATTAGTCCTTTTTAACTTCCCATTGATGGCCCGGGGTCCTCATTTAAATACGAGGAGGATCAGACGTCATGGTGGCCAAATGCAGGTTCGTTAACCTTCACACTTCCTTCCAACTTCACACATCTTTCAAAAACTTACTAGGTTATCTCAGACATGCACGATGTTTTCCTTCACCGTAAAGCAAGTGGTGATCATGTTGGAAATGATTCGCACATGAAAATATCAGAGGTGTGAGACTCGGGATTTGAACACTCGGTTTCCCAAGAGGGTGCATTTATCACTAGGCTACTACTGCCTGTCAAGGACTTATATTGTTACCTAAACGTGGCAGTGTAGGTTATTGGTAAATTATACTGGTGTATACCAAGAATGGCATAATGCTTTACGAATTAGATCAATAAGCAGTTTGCTAAGTTTAGAAATGAGTTTTTTTAAGTGGTTTTTTTATTGTTATTAGCAATGGAGGGTGATATTCATATCGTTTATAAATAATTATTTGTGTCACCTTTACTGCTTTTATAAAAACTTACGTATATAAAATGCTTAGATAAAAATTTTCATATTAAAAATTACAATAAATTATCGGAATATTGTAGTTCTCGTGCAACGGATAACATGTAAAGTCGGGTTTTGCAGCTATTGTGCGATTCTGTTAGATTTTTCATAAAATACGACAGCTGAATCCGCGACTATATTTGATACAACTGTATGAAGTATGTTTGCGGATTCAAATGTCGAGATGCGTAAAAATGCGCATTGCTGCTTTATCAAAGAATTAAAGAAAGAGAATATACAATCGTGGATTTAGGGGAATCCCACAATCTCAAAGCTCTACAATCGAAATTTTTATGTGTAATATTTGAAAAATTTAAAATTTTGCTAATTAAAAAATAATGATACACAATGTTAGCGTTTAAAATTTAATTTAAATACCTAAGGCCTGATAAATAAAGGGACCAAAAATGGTCGACCAAAAAAATCTTGGATATATTGTTAAGTCATCTTCGACTTAAGCCACGGGACACCCTCACTTATGGCCCGGTCCTAGGAAATAAAGAATTCATCCGTATTCACGCACTCGATTTTCACTATATTATCTCAATCTTATGTAATATAGTTGTATAGCGAGGATATAAACCGAGGCATTTTCATATTAAGTGTAACGTCATATTTGCAGTGTTTCTCGTTTTTTATATTAATACTAGCAACTCACCCTCGCTTTGCTCGGGTTCGTCCCTAGTTACGTTTTAACGTTTAGCTCAGAGATGATATATTTTCTCGCAGTAAAATGTATTCTATATGTTGACTAGGATAATCATCTATCATCATACTAAATTTCATCAATATCTGTCCAGTGGGTTTTCCGTGATGCGGTGACAGACAGACAGATAGACAAAAATTCTAAAAACTATAGATTCGGCTTCTTTATCGATAATAATGTCTATTTCAATAAGTTTTTAAAAAAAATATTTAATGTACAGATTCGACTAAGTTACAATTTTATTATATGTATAGATATAATATAGTAACTTGAATGTTTTTATAATTGTTGAATGATTCTTCACGTTCTCGGAATAATCAAGGGCCATTGATACATTCTCGTTATAGAAAACTAAGCAGTCAAGACTATAAGAGTATTATTTCGCCAATCTACTAACAACATAACTGTTTCACCCCGGCTTTACGCGTATTTCTGTGTTAAAAAATACATACTTCAAAATTCAAATACATACAAAAATAAAATAATTATTTTTTCACTCGTCTATTATTAAATTAAAATTGATTTTGTCAGTTTTGTTTACAAGTAAACTTTTTACACATTTTTTTAAGTATAAATATACTCGTCATTAAATAACTTAAAGTAAATTCTACCCCTACATCTTAAGAGTTAGATTTTTTCTTCAAAGTTACAAGTAAGTAACTCCATAGATGAGCGACTTACAACATAGTAATAACACAAAAGAAACAACCATTAAAATCCAATAAAATCGAATATATTTTATATGTATTTGTATGTATTTTTAACTTATAATAGTTGTAGCAGAGTGGGGTAAACGGGTTCAATTCCTGGGCCTACCTCCAATATTTTCATGTTCTATCATGATTGACACTTGTCTAGCGGTGAAAATAAACATCGTGAGGAAACCTGCATATCTGAGAGAACTTCGCAAGGTTTAAAAATATATGTATGTGAAGTCCACTAACCCGCACTTGGCCAGCATGGCGGACTATGACCTGATCCTTTTGAAGAGCGCCTCAGGTCCAGCAGTGGGACGTTAAAAAGGGCTGCATACATACATATATACATATGTATTTCTAGCTTATTAACATCACAATAAAGTTAAATCCCGTAGAAATGTATTATAAATAGCTACAGTTAAAAGAGCTTACATTTTAAAACATTATCGAAATACCCCGAGAGTGTGCTATCAACTAAAATTATTCGTCTTAAAACCTTTCATTGATGGTATTTTACTTTGTAGGAAGGTCGACTTTTGTAAGAAAATGGGGAATTGGGATCAAAAGATTACTTTTCAGCAGTTGATATGCGTATATTAGTAATCTATACAGGTAAATAAAAATTGAAGTGTCTGTTTGTAATGTCAAAATAAAAGGTTTTTACTAAATACATTTGAAGTTATATACTTATAAGAAAAGCACTATTTTTAATATTATTCCGAGTATTTAAATCTAATCTGGACGTGACTTTGCAACTGTTATTATTATTATTTGTAACGTTATTATTTTTATTATGAATTATTATTGTTGATTGTTTAAAATATCTATATTTAATTTATGTGACATTTTAATTGGAAATTTATAATTATAATACATTTTTTTTCTTGTTAATAATTTAAGTTTATTGTTTAATCCACATGATCACTTAAAACCCTTAAAAATAATTATAATGCTGTATTTACCTATAACTAAAAGTGCAATCACCATGTGAGGTATAGTGCCTAAATAATATGTGTTAACCATTGTAACTTTTGTTGGTAAGTCAATAACTAAATAAATAAATAAATAAATAAACATAATTTAAAAAAAAAATGCCTGTCTGTCTGTTTGTTTCGGATAATCTCCGAAACGACTGAACTGATTTTGACGGGACTTTCACTGGCAGATAGCTGATGTTATAAGGAGTAACTTAGGCTACTTTTATTTTAGAAAAATAAATTGGGTCCCACGAAAAAAAATTAAAACCAATGAAAAATTTAGTAATATCCGATTCAAATAGGGAAGTTGTATGCATACATTATATTTTTTCTATATTTCTTCTATTTAAACTATAAACTATTTATAATATACCTAGAGACGTACCCGAGCGAAGCGAGGGTGAGTCGCTAGTTAAATAAATATAATTCACAGACAGAGATTTTTTATTTTAAAATTTTGTTTAAATTTTGACCTATACATATAATAAAAATCTAACTGAGTCGAATCTGTACATTAAATATTTTTTGGAAAATCTTATTGAAATAGTCATTATTATCGTTACAGAGGCCGGATCTATAATTTTTAGAATTTTTGTTTATCTGTCTGGGAACTTATCACGAAAAACCACTGGACAGATTTTTATGAAAGGTAAGATGATAGCTTGTTATCCGGGTCAACATATAGAATACTTTTTACTGCGGGAAAATATCTCATTTCTGAGTAATTTATACTAACCGTTAAAACGTACCTATTAGAGACAAACCCGAGCGGAGCGAGGGTGAGTCGCTAGTTTCCCTATAAATATTACTGTTAGACCATCTAATACTATTGTGAAAATTAAATCCAACCATGAAATGTTATAGGTGGTGAAATATTCCCCTAGTGGTTGTTCTTAAAACTACGAAAGCAGTTAGCAATTCCAGCAATCTACTTAAATAGTAATGTTTATTACACTAGTTTTTTTTTATTTAACTAAACACAAAAACTTTATTTTTTCCTTAATTTTTTTTTTCTATATAATCATTTAATATTTTTTTAATGTCCCTTTGCTGAGCACGGGTCTATGTTCAATGCGAAGAGGTTATAGTAGTGACTTACTTTCACTTGGGAGCGTCCCCTACGTCTTGTTTGTGACTTGAATCAATAAAAATCGATTTTTCCATATATATATAGGACTATTATTACATGTACATGCGAAAGTTTTGGCTTGTGTTTGTATGTACGTGTATATGTGTATTTTTGTTACTCCTTCACATTGAATAACTAATTGCCTCAGTGGTCTATGGGTAGCATGTACGGCCGCAGATCCGCAGGTCCTGGGTTAGAGTCTCGGGTCGGGCCAAGTTTAGGTATCGAGTTTTTCTATCAAGGAATTCTCAATAAAAGCCCGGAGTCGGGAATAGTCTCAATCAGATTGGCCACCATGGCCGAAATAGGTCGGGAAGACATTACTCCTATTGAAACGGCTGGGCCGATTGAATATAACACTGTCTGTGTAGTCTACAGGCTACTGCGGACGTACCCGAGCTAAGCCAGATTAAGTCACTAGTAAACCGTAACCCGTTCTTCATTTTATGGTGAATTTAATGACTATCAGTAGCCTATGTGTTAATCCAGGCTATATCTATCAATGCAATGTGCACCTTTCATTTAAAGCTGTCCAGCTTTATAGCTTGAATAATTAAGACACATACACACATACAAACTTTCACATTTATAATCCAAAGTACGATGTAATTATACAAATAAAACTATATTAACTCATTAAATTCAATATTTTTTCATTTGTTAAACGTTTTAACTTTGCGTTAAAGCGTAGGCGGGTCAGAGCTGCCCACATTTCACGCCTGTTAACTTTGAATCGAAAACGAATGAAACGATTCGGAATCGCGACACTACTTACTAATTTTAATTATATAATCCAAAGTTATACATATTTAGTGACCTGTGACAACCCATTAAGACAGGGGAGGCTCCGTTGGGTTTTGGTTTTTGAGTAGTACTGGATTTTCTATCCGGCGAGTCCCACATAACCACCTGTATGTATTCTAACTTTAAAAAAGACTTTAACAATGTCCTGTGTCGGTTTTAAGATATTTTTATATAACGCCAATATTCCTTTGTAACCACATAGGATATTTGGATAAAAATAACCGCTTTTCTCATGAGCTCATTTTAAATAAAACTATCTTTTCGGATTTATTTTGATTTTTGGTTTAGTTTGACGTTTCGAATGTTTTACAGCAATCATTGTCACGTGATCTCTCCCAAAAAAAATTTAAAATGTCAAATATTCGCGTAAATCGATGAAAGTATTATATAGCAATCTTTATTAAAAAAAATGTACGATACGTACAATTTAATTTTTTTTTTCGGCGCCAATTATCTTTTTTTCCAAATTATTTATTGTATGATTTTTGTGGGCACACACCCTCTGTAATAACTATGACATTATACGTTAAAAACCTTAGTCACTTTAGTGAATGACCATTTTTGCCTTAAAGTATTAGAAACGGGGAAAAAAAAATTTAATAAAACCGCGATAAAATAGTCTTATTCACAATAATGTTTCTTGCTGGTATTTTTAGACTCGCCAGAAGGCTTCTGGACTAAAAACGTCACGAACTTCAATAACCAGAGAGAAATGAAGACAGTTTTCTTTCTATTTGTATATTATATTTTTTACCATTCTAAATGCTATTTTTTTCTTTTTTGCCTGAAAAGTCCTTTATGTTTATAGAATTATTTCTTAGTAGAGACAGTAGTGCTTGGAAGAGAAAAAGATCGAAGCAATTAAAACTAAGTCATCTTTATAATTTAAAATAACCCTCGTACAATAACAAGTATTCAATTATATATATACAGGGTGGTCCAAAAGGTGACGTCATAAAATTTTTTTTAGATTCCTCACATCTGGGTCTATCCGAAAATACCCCATGTATGTTCCGCGATTTTTCGTAGTTTGGAAGTTATGATTTTTTTAATGTTTATTTGCGGATTTTCTACCGGAGCAAATTAAAAAAATCATAACTTGTTTAATAGTATAAAAAATTTGGTTTCTTTTTCTGCAACATGATCGTCTTGAATTACTCTTTCACAAGTTATAATCAACTACACAACGTTCTTCGTTATAAGTTACCAAAAAGAGGGCCGAAAGTGAAAAAGGTTTGAGTTGGACGAAGTTAAATTTTCAAAATTTTCTTAACAATACAAAATGGAAGATTCATAGAATCAAAGTGCTTTTAAAAACTTCAAAAACTTATCAGCTTTCCAAATAATAAAAAAAGGTTGTTCTTAATAGGCGATTTTACAATAAAAGCGACTTCCGAACTTTGTTAGGTGAAAATGCGTTAAGAAAAAATTTGTCCAAAAAAATTGTTTTAGCTATATTTTTCAACCTTGTCACCAACATTAGCAAGGAATTGTCAATAGCATTCAAATAATCTCAATTTAAACGATCAGTGACACATTTTTATGTAATTGTTTTTTTGTAAAACAAGACAATTTTGAAAATTTAACTTCGTCCAACTCAAACCTAAAATTTTCACTTTCGACCCTCTTTTTGGTAACTTATAACGAAGAACGTTGTGTAGTTGATTATAACTTGTGAAAGAGTAATTCAAGACGATCATGTTGCAGAAAAAGAAACCAAATTTTTTATACTATTAAACAAGTTATGATTTTTTTAATTTGCTCCTGTAGAAAATTCGCAAATAAACATTAAAAAAATCATAACTTCTAAACTACGAAAAATCGCGGAACATACATGAAGTATTTTCGGATAGACCCAGATGTGAGGAATCTAAAAAAAATTTTATGACGTCACCTCTTGGACCACCCTGTATATATATCTTCTTTGATAGAGTGATTCGCGTTTAAACATCAACCGTTTTCCTTTACTTGAAACAATAAAATATTGCATAATAAAACAATGAAAAAGAAGAAGAGATGCAGTAATTGAGTTAGATGGTTGTTGTAAAACTATAAATATCAAGTTAACAAGTTCGTGTTGAACAAGTTTCAGGCAGTGGTAGCTTGGAAAATCGAGTGAAGCGGATTCAAATCCCGGATCTTGCACCTCTGAAATTTTAATGTGCGAATCATTTCTAACATGATTATCACTTGTCTTACGGTGAAGGAAAACATCGTGAGGAAACCTGCATGTCTGAGAGAACCTAGCAAGTTTTCGAAAGACATGTGAAGTCCGCCATTCCGCACTTGGCCAGCGTGGAGGACTATGGCCTGATCCCCCTAGTATTGAAGGGAGGCCCGTGCCCAGCAGTGGGACGTTTTAAAAAAAAAGGGCTGAATACAAGTTCGTGTTGTATTAGAAATGATATTTTTAGTCCCTTCATAGAGTTTCTTTTTAAAATTGAAATAAAGTTCATGATTTACAGGTAATTTCTTTACACGAGAATCAAACTTAGTAACAGGGAATGCCCAGTGACTGAGTGAATCATTAACACTGTACCAGACGTCGAAGAAAATTATGAAATTTTATATTAAAATAAATTATAAAAATACAACATGCAGGCACACATTTAGTCACGCTAAACGATTTCCTTTGAATTAACTTTCCAGTTTTTTCAGTTGAAATATAATTTTAATATAGTGTCGTAGAAATCTAGTGCTTGAAAAATCTTGTAAAACTTAGAACAACGTATACAGACATGTACGAGTATATATGAGAGGAGGATAAGAGAGGAGACGATTTTAATGACATTAACGTACAGTCCAAGCCGTTGCGTCCAACAAGTTTGTATTTAAGAGAAATTTTCCAGTGGAAATAAAATTTTTGAAAATGTTATTAACGACCAAGACCTGTTACTGCCTAGAATCTCTTTTTTTCCTATCTATATTAAAATTATATATTTTTGTTGTTGAGGATAGTCCAAAAAATGAAAACTTTAATCAGATCATGTTTATTACCGTATCTATACAGATAAATAAAATTGAGTTGTCTGTTTGTAATATCAAAATAACAGCTTAGTACTAAATACATATACGGTAATACTAATTATATACGGTACTTATAAGAAAAATACAAATTTAAATAGTTTTTGTCTGTCTGTTTGTCTGTTTGGTCGGGGTAATCTCCGAAACGGCTGAACCAATTTTAACGGGACTTTCACTGGCAGATAGCTGATATTATAAGGAGTAACTAAGGCTACTTTTATTTTAGAAAAAGAATTAGGGCTTCGCTCAAAAAAATTAAAACTTACCTAGGGACGAACCCGAGCGAAGCAAGGGTGAGTCGCTAGTTTTGAATAATACCTAATACACATTTGTTTTTGTATTATTGTTGTAAAGTGCACGATAAACACCTCTATACTTTTTTGCTGCCTTTTATTATTTTTTTGGATGATCCTGAAATACTTTTTAACCGACTTCAAAAAAGGAGGAGGTTCTCAATTCCTCAGAATCTTTTATTTTTTATGTTACATGTATGTTTCATTAACTAAACAAAATAAAAAAGGAAACCGGTTGAAAAACAGAGGAGAAAAAGATACTGAACTGTTTGATCTCTGCCTATTTATATATAGATATTATTGTAAAATTAAAAAGTTTGTTCGTTTATTCTTTTATTTTTTAAGCATTGAAACTTAAGCTTAAGTAAAATTAAAGAAAGTCTATACATTCGACAGCTTGTTGATTAGTTAGAAAATCAGAAATAGACCTATCCCACGAGAACCGTATATTTTTCCGGGAGAAAAAGTATCCGACATGTTATTCTGATATATGAGCTATATTATTGTAAAGTTTCATTGAAATCCATTCAGTAGTTTTTGCGTGAAAGAGTAACAAACATCCATACATCTACACATCCAAACATCCATACATCCTCAAAAACTTTCGCATTTACAATATTAGTAAGATTTAGCTTTATGTTAGGAATAATCTGATCAAACGGAACCACGGGCAAAAGTTCGAATATATTGTGCTGCATTGATTTTCCAGTTATTACCACAGTGTTGGATCAAAATAAAATGCTCTTTTATGAAACAAATATTTACAATTTGCACTCAGAAATAAACTTTCAGTATACCCCAGTGGCCTCTGCGGTGAAACATTTATTAAGTCGTAACTCGTAAATATCGAGATGGATTGCGACTTCTTTGAAAAAAATAGTGAAAGCTAGAATATTGTTAATATTTGTATAAGTACCTAACATAATATTTTGCCAACTTCAAAAAGAAGGCAGGCAAGCTCAAATGGACTGTAATTTTTTTCTAAGATATTATTAAATTATTCAATGGTAATTTGATACTTGGAATAATTATAATAACAAAGTGATCGAAATTTGGCCAAAATCTCTATGAAAATTTTGGGGGAAAAAAATAAATAAAAAAATTACTAGGTATGTTAAAAAACTGTTTCCAAAACTTTTTAATAATAACACTAAAGTTCGTCAACAGCTAATAAACAACAAAAAAGAAATTGGTTAACAAAAAGAGGAAAAAGGGGTACTGAACTGTTTTTCTTTGCCTATCTATATATAGGGATTTGACTAGGTAATTTTTTTTTCAGTCATAGTAGCGACTCACCCTCGCTTTGCCTCGCTCGGTTCGTCCCCAAGTGATTATTTAAATTGACATACTTTCATATTTATAAACCGATTAAAATAAATACTAAATATTAAGTGAAGCTTACCACAATATATTGGTGGAAACCGCACCCAAGTCGGTTAAGCTGTGTCTGAGATTAGCGCTCACAAACACACAGATAAACAGACAAAAAATCTAAAAATCATTGTTTTGGGTTCTTTTGAGTTAATAAGACTATTTATAATAGTTTTTCTCAAATATCTTCCATGTACAGACAGCGATCAGTTACAATTTTATTGTAGGTATTGATTATTTGATATTCTACGTAAATAATAAATCTTTAATCAAAGAATTTATGGCCCAAACGACTGAAGTAAATTAACTGAACAGTAAAATCACATTAAGTACCTATCCTTTATATAACATAGATTGGTCACCATTTAGTAAGTTAATAACTATTGATTGTTTTCCTTCAAAGGGCACGAGTAAAGGTTGATATCGGTTTATGGAAATCGTCTTAGAAGATAATACTATATTAATTCGTGTAAAACTTTCTTTAATTTACGCGAATATTTGACATTTAAATAAAACACAATTTTTTGCTTCTTTTCTCTGTAGAAAAGGTATAAAGTAGTTGTTTTTCTAATGTCTTTATAAGACACAGAGAGAGAAATTTCCGTGACCATGCTAAGTAATGTATTATTGACGTCGAGAACCATAAAGCTAAAGAAAACTACGAAAAACTCGAAAAAATAGTTTTATTTATAATAATTTATATTCAAAAATTAACTTAAAATCGTTTTAAAAATACCGCCTTATTCCACCTTTTAGTGTGGCATTTTAGAATATATTACATTTACATACTAACATTTATACATATACGAGTATACATACAAATAAATAAAATTGAAGTGTCTGTTTGTAATTTCAAAATAACAGCTTTTACTAAATGTATATGAAATATATACGTATGGTACTTATCAGAAAAAAACTATTTTTATAATTTTTATCTGTCTCTGTTTGTTCCGACTAATCTCCGAAACGGCTGGACCGATTTTGACGGGACTTTCACTGGCAGATAGCTTATGTTATAAGGAGTAACTTAGGCTACTTCTAGTTTAGAAAAAGATTTAGGGTTCCGCACAAAAAAATTAAAACTTAGAGAGGATCGAGGATGAATCTCTAGTAAAAGATAATATACAAATCATTCTAAAACGATTCATACAATTAAATTTATAAAACGGAGAAAACATTTTTTTTTGTTTGATTTTTTTTAAACCTAAGCAAAGAGAATTGAAGAGCATTTGGAACAATTGTCGTAAGATCTTCCTACCGAGAGGTAAGAAATTCACGAAACTACTTTAGCCACAAACGTGCCTCGCTTTTTTCGAACGTGATGTATAAAATAAATATTCTTTCTTGAAAAACGATCCGTTCTTTTCTTTACTATAGATGACTTTATATAACAGCGATGGTTGTGATTTTGAAATGCCTATTTTACATATGTTAGAGGTAGCTGGTTTGATTTCCGATGGAGTGAATAATTTGAATTTATGTAGGTATATACAAACATATGCATACGTAACTACTCATCACATGTGCAATGTGTATTTAAGTACATATTATTTTTGTATGGCAAACATTTTGTGTTATCTCGGATACAATGAAATGAGGAAAAAAGGAGAAAAGATAGTAAGCAAAAAATAGATGAAGAAATCACGCTATTATTCTTCTATATTCCGCAAAGGAATAACAGATAAAAAAAACGTGTATGTGTACTCATGTATGCACGTAAGAAGTTATACTTCTTTGGCGTAACAGAACAAAAATAGCTAAAGATTTCATACCGTATGTCACAACTCTCTGTTTAAAAAAAGAATGCAGCTACCTTCATCATGTCGCTTTTTGGCTGTCGGTGTGCGCGCGCATCGTAAAAATTTTACTCTCATATTTTTTTCCAAACGTGCCAAAAGAAGTATAACTTCAAAAAACTCAGAATTCAAAATATTTTATTCAGCATTAAATTATTACAATTTTTTACTGAACGTCATAGTCTACTACCTGTTCGGAAAAAAGAAGCCTCAGACCTGAGAAGAACTGGCGAAAGAAACTCAGCGGAACTTATTTCGTTACAATATTACGTATTACTATACTGTAATTAAATGTGTCTCAGGCGAGTTTTAACTCATGAATCTCGCAGTAGCGATGGATGGAGGGGGTCATCCATTTTGTATGGTGATAGTGTAGCTTTTAGTTAGTAAAATATATATATATATATATATATATATATATATATATATATATATAATATTTATAACTCACCCACCCCGTGATTAATTAATTAGGTGCATGTATAATTTAAATAACATTTTACCGTCAAATGAAATATATAACAGAATTTAATAAATATATCGTTATTTCCCAAAAATTTTCAGCAGAAATTATGCAAATTAAATCCGTATTTCAAATTTCAGTACACAATGAATAACAAAGGAACAGCTAAATGAAGTTAGGAACATCTAATGTAAAGCGAACAAACTCTTACTTTTTACGGTGCTTTATATTTTATTATAGAGTTTTATTTAATTTGTTTCGCTCGTGTCCTTTTGTATCAAATAAATAAATAATTTTTCAAACACGTGTTTTTATTTATATAAGCAGTGATTTGGCAAATTTAGCTTGTTAACTTCGATGAGAATGCAATAATATGGTGTTATAGAACTCAACTGATGATGGAGTCAGAAGGTGACCAAACGAAACTCTCATCTATATGATGATATCCGTAATATCTATAAATATAAATAAAAGCTTGTTTTTTTTTAAGCACTTTCTACGTATATTGCTCATGAAATTTTAGACAAGCAAATCTATACTAATATTATAAAGCTGAAGAGTTTGTTTGTTTGTTTGGTTGGTTGAACGCGCTAACCTCAGGAACTACAAATTCGATTTGAAAAATTCTTTTTGCATTAGATAGCCCGTTAACTGAGGAAGGCTATAGACTGTGTATCGTCCCGGAAAAATGTACCATTCCCGTGGAATAGATTTGTTTTTATCTAGGACGAACCTGAAGTAAAGCGAGGGTAAATCGCTAGTAAATAATAAATTATGCCTTCCTAAGGTCTGGAATATTGTCGTTACGAGAATCCATGATTTTGAACATCTGTGAAATCCATACTCGATTAGCAATATTATTTTAGCATTGTTATATCTAGTATGTAGAAACATAACATCTACAATGTGAATGATTTTAGAAAGGTCCATAGCAACAGCCGTATTTTAGACATGGAGTACTACAATTATACTACACTATATTATTTATATATCCTATACGGTTAACACTATCATCTTTAGCTAATCATTTCTTCTGCTTTTGGTGTATATTGTTCTTCTTCACTTAACTTGCCATTTAGACATTGTGGAGGACTTTGTTTTATTATATACGACTCACCCTCGCTCCGCTCAGGTTCGTTCCTACTTACATTTTAACGTTTAGTATAGATTTCTCAGAGATGAGATATTTTCCCGCAATAAAAAGTATCCTATATGTTGACCCGGATAACCAGCTATCATCATACCAAATTTTATCAAAATCCCTCCAGTGGTTTTTCCGTGATACGGTAACAGACAGACAGACAAAAATTCTAAAAACTTTAGATTCGGCCTCTGTATCAATAACAATGTCTATTTCAATAAGATTTTCAAAAAAATATTAAATGTACAGATTCGACTTAGTTACAATTTTATTATATGTATGTATAGATATGTGTAGATATATAATAAGTTGGAAAGTAGTAGGTTGCAAAACCTAAAATATGACTAGTATCTGGTATTGGAAGATAACTACGTTTGTATTTTCAACAGGTTCAAAAGAGAACCGTTTATATCTTTCTCCATTGAATCCGACAATTGCTCAATTCACCGATTCCTGAACACAATATGCCTTTTATAGGGTCTTAGGCTTTTTGCATGATAGAGTTGAAGAGCCACGTCGTTAGCTTGCCCAAGTTTCCAACTATAATTTGCAAAGTCACGTCTGTGGAATATTTCGTAGAGTCTATTAGAGGTAAGCGAAAATACTTGTTATATAGAAACTTGGTCTCATAATAAATTCACATATCTATTTTTCACTTTATTAAGAACTTTTAAATAAATCTACCTTTTCGGATTTTTTCACGGGTTTATTTTGATTTTTGGTTCCGGACGTTTCGAATGCTTTACAGCTATCATGGCAGCAGCATTTGAAACTCATTTCAGGTCTGCTTATTCCTTTTCCGTGTACAACACTACTACTGGCTTAATTTTAAGGAAAATTCCAATTTCTTAAAATAAATACTTTTAAATATTTTTTAAGGGTTTTCGTTGAAATTACTTAATAAGAGTTTGATATAACGGAAAATCAAACTCAAAAAAACTGTCTTCTCCTTAGATATAAATCTTCCGAAGGCAGTATGTTAAAATATGTAAATTATATTTATTTTGTCAATGTATATATTATTATTTTAACTTAATATTTATCGTGTATGCATAAATTCTAAATGTGATTTGTCAGCATTAATCCGGTACATAAATCCAATCAGCGCAAAATTACAATTTGAATCCAATCCGTGACCGAGGTCTGAAAGCAGAGGCTTTCATGTGTAATTAAATAAATCAGTAGCATTAACTCGTAATATATTAGGTATATAGATGAGTCATGTTCTAAGTGTATTGTTCACTATATTACAATAAATCTATCTATCTCTAATTTTTCTAAGTAGCCCTATGAATTTAACATAGTTTTTATGGAGTTTATGGCAAAGGTTCATAACTAATAAAGAAAACTTCATATAAAAATACCTACCAAAAATAAGGAACCACTTTTAGAACACCTTTTCTCTTAGAGCAACAAGTGTCTTTACGTGTAATGATATATTTAATAACTAGCGGCTCACCCTCGCTTCGCGCGGGTTCGCCTCTAGTCAAACAAAAACAAATCTATCCCACGGAAACCAAACATTTTTCCAGGATAAAAAGTACCCTATCTGTTATTCTGATATATGAAATATAATATTATCGTAAAGTTTCATTAAAATCCAATCAGTAGTTTTTGTGTACTAGCTGTATAAATTACTATACTTTTTTAACTATCCCACGGTAACTCTTTAATTTTACAGGATGAAAAGTATCTAAGATGTTGACCGGGGATATAAGGTACCACCATACAAAATTTCATTCAAATTGGTCTAACAGTTTCGGAGATTAGCCCGTCCAAACAGACAAACAGACAGAGAAACAAAAAAATTGAATAAAATCTGGATTTGTTCTATTTCTCTTCTTACATACCCCTGACTCGGTTTTTAGCATTTTTTCTATGTAAAGACATTCGACCTCTACAGTTTTCTTATATGTATAGATTTAAGTAATAAAGCAGCTCTTTTTAAAATTCCTCTGCTGAACAAGGATCTTCTCTAAATGCGAGAGGCAAGTAGACCACCACATTTTCAAAAACAGTCAGACTTTATACGTCTTTCGAAAACTAGTTAGGTTTCCTTATATATATAGTTATTTCCATCCTCACAATATTTTTCTTCTTCTTCTTCCTCTTAATTAGCAAGTGCTATCATGTTCAAAATATTCGCTTATGAAAAGCTCAGGACTTCAAGAATCGGGATTTAAACTCACTTTACTTGGTTTTCCAAGCGAGCGCTTTACCACTGGGCTACCATTACCTGACAATGTCGTTAGCTGACCCTGCCTTTGTTTCAAATTTTAATATCCAAATGATTTTTTTTTGAATTAGGAGAATATAAAAAAAAACTACTATTTAAGCTATAATTTATTTTTATAAAGATCAAAAGTTTATTAATTAATTATTATTAGTGATGCCCTTGCGATGAAAAACTTTAATAGATATTTAATTAAGTTTTTATAAAAGTGATCATTAAGGAATATACATCCAAAAGAAAAAAAAATCTTAGTGATTTATTTATAACCCACTAATAAAACAAACAGTAGAATAACAAAAAGTAGTAAAAGAAAAAAAATTATAAAAAAAAACAAGTTTTTACTATAAAAATGTGAACTACAAAGTAAAAAAATATACCAAATTTTGCTGCTCTACCATATGCCATCAAGGAATTCCAGTCCTCATCAGTCAGCTTGACAGTACTATAATAATTGATTGTCACTAAAATATGTTTTTTTAATCTTCAAATGCTTTATATTTTTTTTATTTACACTTTTTTCTTAAAGTATGTTTATGTTATAACCTTATTATTTTTAAACTTCATGTTATATTTATAGCTGTCCCTGTTCTTTGTAGGATTCGCTCTAAGTCGGTCACTGAAAATCAGCCTTGAACATTGGGATTGTTACATACGCTCCCCGCGTGTTCAACATAATATTATGTACTCGTAGATTAAGACCTTCCTTTCTGTGACGGTAAACCGCTTATATCACATTCCGTTCATTTTTTTATTTTAATATTCGTTCTTTTTTCTTTTATTGTTGTTTTGTGAGTGGCAGTGAGTGTGGCAGATAAAATTTATTTCTATTCTATTCTAAACTAGCGGCTCACCCTTGCTTGGCTCGGGTTCGTCCCTAGGTACGTTTTAAATATAAATAGTTATTAACCAGCGATAACCATATAAATTTAAATTTTTTTCGTGATTTTTTCCAATTTTTTAATAGCTATTGTCATTCGGGGCGGAATCAAATCCAACAAACCATAAACCATGAAAATCGGTCCAGCAGTTCTTGAGTTATAAGTGTTGTAACACACCCGACTTTGTTATATATATATATATATATATATATATATATATATATATATATATAGATTACATAAGTAGCTATAAAACGTTGCAGCTCAATTTGATAACAAGAAGTGGTTGAAAAATGGTTTGCAAATTTTGAAACGGACAACTTACTTACGAACAGTGCATTAATAAAAAGCTTGTAAAAATAACATTTATCACTCAGTGATCATACAATTTCCTAATAGCAAGGAATTTTCGAATTCGGATAACTAGATCTGGGAGTTTTCCTCTTCTATCTAAACTCACAAACTTTGTCCTCTCGTAATAATAGTGTAAGCATAGATCTTGGAGTTTATGGAATATATAACGACTTGCCTTCGCTTTTCTCAGTTGTTTCCTTAGATCTCTTACGTATTTGTAGTCTATATTAATATAATAAAGAGGAAAAATTTTTGTTTGTTTGTTCGTTTGTACCGAATAAGCTCCGAAACTACAGGACCGAGTTAGATGAAATTTGCTAATAAGATAATTTGAGACCCTGGGAAGGACATAGGATAATTTTTATCCCGGAGATCATCTCTTAAGGGGGTGAAAATCGGGATGAAAATTTGTGTGGGGAATCAACTTGGGGACGAACCCTAGCGAAACGGGGGTGAGTCGCTAGTATTATATACAAGCAGCGCTACCTGATAAATTTTATTACTAACAAAACCCTATGTATTACTTCAGATCATTGTCTAGATAGACAATGATAGACAATGATAGATGAACTAAATAAATTAAGCCTTAGTGGTCTAGTGGTTAATATGTTCGGCTGCAGATCCGAAGGTCCTGGGTTCGAGTCCCGGGTCGGGCCAAGTTCAGCTATTGAGTATTATAGCAGCCCGGAGTTGGGAAGTTGGTGATGTTTCATCCCCGCGCGTCGGAGACGTAAAGCCGTCGATCCTGAGCCTTAACTCTCTGATCTGGTCTGGTCATGTCATGTAGTCGTCCCACCGGACTATGACAGTCACAGAAATAGAGACATCTTGTGTCTGCGCACTTGTGAAATCGGTCAGGAGGACATTATACTAAATAAATCATCAAAATCCGTTCAGCCGTTTTAGCATTACAAACATACATACACAAAATCAAACTTTTGCTTTAAATAGTAGTGTGAATATAAAAATATTTTATCCTTAGCGGGATGGCAATCCAGGTCCATATCCACTTTAGATGACACTTTCTAAAAAGTATTCTACTAATTCTGAACCATATCGTTAGTTACTGTGTTTTAACGATTTCATTGCTCTAATAAAACTAAGTTTATTACTAGTTTTTGCCCGCAGCTTCACTCGCTTAGTAACTGAAGCAGGTATCAAAGGTAGCCTATCTCCATCCACAATCTATGTCCTTGCCAAATTTTATCAAAATATGTTCAGCAGTTTAAACGTGTAAAAATAACACAAATATTAGTATGGATAACATAAATATTACTCATATTAGTATCGATACATGATACATTAAGACACAATATAAAAATATATACATAAAAGATTTTATCTTTTAATTGGCACTCTGTTTTCTGCGGATGCACTCTCCGCTTTCTTTGTTGTTTGATAAGTTTGCCATCTACGACTAAGGGTCTTCTCAATACCGCCTCTACTAACACAATGGGTCTTGGAAGTATTCAAATAAATTGTGATAAAAAAACTAACTTGACTCAACTACTTGCTATTCACATCAAGTGCCTTCCTAGGTACCTAACAGTATAGCCTATGTATTAAATTTCATCCAAAATAATCCAGCCGTTTCCGAAGAAACAAACATACAGACAGATATATAAATAAATAATAAATATGTTGGAATATTAACACATAGCACCATCTAGTTCCATGGTAAGCTACGAGACTTGTGTTATGGATACCAGATAGTTGATACACTACACATATATACATAACTTTAAATACATACATAATACATATTATAAATATAAACACCCATGACTGGTGTACAAACATTCGTGCTAATTATACAAATGATGCCTCCAGCGGGATTCGAACCCGCGACCGCTGGCACAGCAAGTAAAGTCACTACAAACTAAGCCAAACGTGTCGTCTGTATACAAACTTTCGTATTAATAATAAATAGATTCGGTTTAGTTTGAGATATCGAATATTGATATGTAAGCTGCTGTATAATAACGATAAGGTAGTTAAAGGGATATTATATTATAAAGCAATCGTTGTACATGTTCAAGTTTCGAAAGATTAGTATTGATAGCTACGAGCATGAATGAGCACAGGGGTGGAAAAGAGCCGATTTAATAGTCAACATAAAGACAGCAAAATGATACGAGCTGCTATGGAAATAAATTTATAGGTATTTCAATTTACTTGAAACTATGCGTTCGTATAAAGTTAATTATAATTAGGCTAAAACTCTTATTTAAGTTGCTCCAGAAATAAAGGCTTATTATTATACTAGTGGTTTGCTTTTGCTTTACTCGGTCGCATGGCTATATAGGAGCCTTTTGTGTCTATAAATTATTTAAGTAGCCCAAGCGAAATGCAGTTATTTTTAAGAAAAAATAAAATATTGAAAACCTGAAGTTTTATGATTTTAAAATGTTGGCAGGTATATAAGGAATAGAAATTCATAAAATACCCCCGATGCCCAGCCACCCCCGAGAAATGGGGGGATGCAAAGCGTAGAAAAATAGTTTTTTTCAATTTCAGGCTTACTGTGACGTTCTACCGAAAAATGTTTTCTTCAAAAGTTGTAGGTCTAGTAAAAATCTACAACTTTTATTCATAACATTTTTTTACAACAACCTCAAACTTTTCGAGATATTTGCAAAAAACTCAGTTTTTAATTTTTTCTTGGTTTTTTATTTTTAATTTCTAGAATAATCCTTTGATTTTCATGAAACGAAGGTAATGTAATTTAGAAAATATATAGAATACATAAAAAAAATTGAAATTGAAATGTTCAGCCATTTCCGAGAAAAGTATGTTTTATGGTCTCGAGAGGCCGAAAATCACCCCCAACTTCAAGTGGACGTTTACATTTAAAAATTTTTTTGTACAATTTTCAGATAGGGCTCATTCTTTTCATCTTGAACTCTACTTTTTAAAGAAATAAAAACATTGTATGGTTGCTCTGTAAGAACACTCTTAAAAATTGAAAACATTGGAGAAATCGATAATATTTACTTTGTAAACTACATTTTTTTTTATTATCATTGGAAAAGTGTACTTTATTAACCAATTTTTTACAAACTGATTATACCACTATATTTTTCGGGAAAAAATGAAAGAAATGGTATTCTTAAGTTTTTATTTTGACGCTTATTATTTATACAATATCGTCGTAAACATTCCAACTTTGCAATTTGACGAGTCGTAAAGAAATAATAAAAATTGGAATTCACGTAAAGTACACCTTTTTCTTTTGTGTTTTTTCCAGTAGAATCTATTTATGTTATTATTTTTTTGAATTTAACGATGTTTTATTAATTTTTGATCGATTTTGGAGTTAAATTTATTGATTTTTTCTAAAATATTAGATTTTAAGGTAATTACAAAAAGAAATGAAATTCATTTGTAATCTAATCTTGTTTATTCGTTAGTTAAAAGTATAATTTAAAAAAATTAAGTTGATATTTACAAAATTTTGTCATTGTTTTGTTAAAAAAATCATAAAAAATGTAAAAAATGAAAAAAATAATAATTAAAAACAAAAAAAAGTACATTAAAGGGCAATTTCAAAAAGATTTAAATTTTTAAAATTACTCTTTAATGTACTGTGCATCTATCAAATGCTTAGATATTGATGATAAAAAAGAAAAGGATGCCTTTTTATTGAAAGTCGAATATCTCAGGAAAAAATCGACGTAAAGAGTTTAGTAAAAACTTTTTTTTTCATTTTATACATTTTTTTATGATTTTTTAACAAAGCTATGACAAAATTTTGTAAATATCAACTTATTTTTTTTTTTTTCATGAAAATCAAAGAATTATTCTAGAAATTAAAAATAAAAAACCAAGAAAAAATTAAAAACTGAGTTTTTTGCAAATATCTCGAAAAGTTTGAGGTTGTTGTAAAAAATATTATGAATAAAAGTTGTAGATTTTTACTAGACCTATAACTTTTGTAGAAAACATTTTTCGATAGAACGTCACAGTAAGCCGGAAATTGAAAAAAACTATTTTTCAACGCTTTGCGTCCCCCCATTTCTCGGGGGTGGCTGGGCATCGGGGGCATTTTATGAATTTCTATTCCTTATATACCTGCCAACATTTTAAAATCATAAAACTTCAGGTTTTCAATATTTTGTTCCCAAACTGCATTTCGCTTGGACTAAAGTGAGTCTGTACTCAAAGAAAGTTTTAAGAGCGCTATTACATTTTTGCTACATCTTATAAAACAATTTTCTTTGAGAAACAAATGAACGATCGCTATATCAGAACAAAAAAAAGCTTTTTAAATATATTCTGCGTAAATTTAATTTATACAAAAAAAATATTCACTTTATAATTAACCTATAATAAAAATTGACAGAATAATAGGTTGAAAGGCAGCTATATTGATTAGTCTTATTGGATTCGATGCCTAACTGTGACTAATTGAATCCATGATATATATATATATATATATATATATATATATATATATATATATATATATATATATATATATATAACAAAAAATAAATAAATTGCGTCCTTTTCTCGTCTAAGGAGTGGAATTTTGAAAAACATTGAAATACAATATGTTTATAGTTTATTTATCAGTTCAATCAAGAGATAGTAAATTAATAGTAAATTTCAAGCAGCCCACACCATTTTTTTTTTCATTTTTTTTATAATAATATTGCTATATATATAATTATAATATTAACTTATTAAAAAAATTTAAATGCTTAGAATTAAAATCAACAAATATCGTAAGGTACTTAGGTACCATTTTTGAATTTTTAAAATCATTTTTATAAAATAGTGGGTAAGCACTGCCTGTAACAAGTATATAACGCTTTTGAGACGTCTAAAACCTTAGTCTCTCGCGTGACCAAAGCATTCGAAACCTCGGGAACCAAAAATCAAAATAAATCCGCAATGTAATTCGAAAAAGATAGTTTTATTTAAATTAATCTGATATAACAAAAAATATTTGAAGCAATTTAATCTCTTCAATTTGAGGAGGATCATGTTATAATCCTATACGCTGTCCAAAGTGGGTTGGCTGACTTTACATGTGTTCTGAAATCTAGTTACTAGAAACGTTTTCTTTGACCGTATAGAGAACGGTAATCATATTGAAAACGATTCACACATGAAATTATGCAAGGTTTAAATAAACTTAACCCAAGAACCAAAGTATTTTGCTTTAATTAATTTTCCAAGCATGCACGTTACCAATAGGTCTTTGCTCACTTATCGAAACATAATAAAATAGTAACAAAGCGAATTTTGTACATAAAATATTTAAAAAAAAATAAATAAATATAATAGTATTGTGTACAGAATAATAGACTCTAAAACAAAAGTTATTGATATTTTTTGTCTATTTGTCTGTTATGTATATCTGTGAGCGTCTCACACAAAAAGTATTGAACGGATTTTATGTAAACTTTGCGAAGTGATAACTTATTACGTGGGTCAACATTCGGGATACCTTTTATTACAGGAAAATATTTCATTCCCATGGGAAAACATAATATAGTTATTGTGTACAGTACAGGACCAGTGTTCTGTGGAGTTGTCCTTAAAAATTAACCCAAGCAAAGTGAGGGTAGGTCGCTTATAATTAATAATTGGCTGAAATTAGATAAAGCAATGCTAACATAAATACAAAATAATAAACCAAATGAGATTTACTAGTCAGTATTCACTAACAAAATCGCATAGCAGTGTAGAAAGTTAAAACGGCTATCAAGTTGCAAAGTTACATTTACCATTCATAGAGATTCAAAGATGTTTAATCTTAGGAAATGTTAAATTGAATGAAAACAATTCCGTTTCATCCTCAGTCAAGTTCACTGGCAATTTTCCAAGTTATTTAATGTGTGGAATGATGAGATAAGATGTCCGCTGTACGATTGAGCCCACGCGATTTACATAACACTTTAGATATATTTTAATATAAGGCAGCTAATAAATTCAGTTCCTACTAAATGAAGTTAGACAAAAGTTTTTCTACGTAATACTTTTTAAGCTTAGAATAGGCTATTTTTCGAGTGCCAGTTTTCTTTTAGTATGCCAGTAGAGCACAGATTACTTTGCCAATGTCACGAAGAATGGAGAAGACTTTCGTCACTCATAAGACACTCGTTTCAACTCTTATAGGTTGACATTTCGTTGACACATGTCATATTTATACGTCAGACACTTGTGACGCCACCATCGTTCAAAAATCGCAGTTAGACCTCCCACTATGGAAAATGGACAGCAGAATATTATTATGATATTGCGTACATCCTGTTAATAAAATATAAACTTTATTGCTTGTCAAATTATACACGCGAACGGAAGCCCGACCTAGAAATATTATTAGTATTTGTGTAATTTGTTATTTCTTCTTGATCACTGATTATTGTGTGCGGTTTTGACTGCTTAACATTAAACATGTATCGTAGGATCCGACCGATTTAAATTAGCTTTCTTATTAAATTCCAAGAATCTCCTGCTAAAAATATTTATTACTAGCGGCTCACCCTCGCTTCACTCGGGTTCGCCCCTAGGGCCTAGATGTTTTTTAAATTGACATAACTTTTTTATTTAGGAACCGATTGAAATAAAAGAAATACTTAATGTTAAGTGAAGCTTATCACAATATATTAGTGAAAACCAAACCCAAATCGGTTAAGCCGTTTCTAAGATTAGCGCGCACAAACGCACAGACAAACAGACAAATAGACAAACAGACAAAAAAATTAAAAATTACTGTTTTGGGTTCTATTGCGTTAATAAAGATCCCCAATAATAGTTTTTCTCAAATATCTTCCATGTACAGACAGCGATCAGTTACAATTTTATTATGTGTATAGATGTAACTTTGTATACATTGTTACTAACATCAATACATAGAATATCACCTATCCTAACTTACTGACTTATTTATCAACGCTTATAACGCGTAATCGAACTTAAGGAGCTATTTCATCGATTTAGTATACCTACAGGCTATAATGAAAACACTGTGAAACGATTGCAAGAAAAGTTAAAATAAAAATAATATAACCGAGTTTAATTGAAACTTATGTATGTTTTCGATATCATTAGTAAAGCTCATATTCAGTGTTGTTCAAAATTTAACCCATCACTTAAAAGTGGTAACGTGCTCGCTTAGAAAACCGAGTGAAGCGGGTTCAAATTCCGGGTCTGGCACCTCTGATATTTTCATGTGCGAATCATTTCCAACATGATTACCACTTGTCTTACGGTGAAGGAAAACATCGTGAGGAAACCTACATATCTGATAGAACCTAGCAAGTTTTCGAAGACCAGACCGTCAACACCCACTTGGCCAGCGTTGTGGACTATGGCCTGATTCCCCTCGTATTGAAAGCAGGCCCGTGTCCAGCAGTGGGACGTCAAAAAGGGTTGAATACACACTTAAAAGTAAGTTATCATTATTAAGGAAAATAATATATCTAAAGAGGTTTTATAATAAAAAATTGCCAAGCAGAGTTAATGTAAATTGCTAGTTTAATATATGTATATTGTAAACGTATCAAGCAAGCATGCAGAATCGGATATCAAAATAAATATATCTGGTTAAATTTATGCAAACTTTTTAAAATTTGTAACAAAATTAAAACAAACCATCTAATGAAATGCTGACGATAAACTGTTATGTTATTATATGTTTCAGTAGAAAACGAAAACGTTCTAGCGTCGACTTTATTGATGTAGGCGTCTTCCGTAACATATTTTAGGTAATCTGTTTTCATTTGGTTTGATGAACGTAAAACTACTTTAAGCGAATTTAGAGCGAATGTATTTTTAAATTTTATTATTTTTAACCGGTTGTTATAAACGCCGGTTATCCGTGGTCACGGTTTGCTTGTACCCAGAAAGTATTATATCAACGATCAGATTGATGATTAAAAATGTTTAAAGTAAAACATTTAAGTAAAATATTTTTTATGCGTGCGGTGCTGAAGAGTTTAAGACTAGCTTTGGCCCGCTGCTCCACTTTCTTCATTTATATATATGCCTATTTATACATTTATGTATATTTGCCTTTCTCTTAAAGGTCGTCGTTGATTCTAGTTAGGTTATAATAATTAAAATCGATTTAGAAGATTTTTTAAACTAACAGACTAGTTGTTCCACAGATTAGTATGTAGAAAGGGACAAAGTCTGTGGTTTAGATTACTTAAATTCTGCAAGTAAGTTTTTTTTTGGTATTTTATTATATTCATTTCAGGTTGATAATGAAATTCAAAGTAATAGGGAAAGGCAAATATGATTAAACGAGTCGCGGGATATAACTGGATTTAAAAAACAATATTATTGTGAAAATGGAACACTGAAATTTGCCCGTGCTGAAATCGAATCCACTACCATAAGCATACACTTAAGGTGTAAGCATTACTAGTGAAATAATAATGATTTTGAAGTTACAAAAATTCTTTATCACTCCAAACATACGATATATTCAATGGCTAAAAACTGAAATACGAAAACCTTTTAAAGCACAATTTTATTGCATTTTTTCCAATGTCAAGAGTGGAACAGTGAGGAGTTACTGAAAATTTTAATTTTAAATAACGACCTCGAAACAGAGCAGACTGTGAAACATCCTCGCAAATTGCTTTGTCATTTCATTTCGGTAATGTTTTATTTGAATACTAGCGACTCACCCTCGCTTCGCTCGAGTTCGACCCTAGCTTGGATATAGTAAAATAGATATAGTATGCTATCCTTAAGAGATAGACATATGCCATCGCGGACTTTTTGTAGACCTTTTTAAGTTGTACAATACTGTAGTACATTATTTTGATCTATCTCGTAGGGTTCAGCCAGCATTTGCAATGTAAACGCAAAAAAATGTGTTTATTTACGGTATCACATTAGAAACCTCTAAAATTATCAGTGTTTCTCTACTATATTATGCATGTATTATACATATAAACCTTCTTCTTGAATCACTCTGTCTACTAAAACAAACCGCATCAAAATCCGTTACGTAGTTTTAAAGATCTAAGCATATATGGAGACAGAAAGATAGTGGGAAGCGACTTTGTTTTATCCTCTGTATTGATTAGACATCAAGTTACATTTGTTATATAGATAAGGTATAGACCTACTTCATTAGTAATATAATAAACTAGCATTACCCGCGGCTTCGTCCGCGTTCTAGCTTCCAATCCTTACCAAACTTCACAGGATCAGCTGGGCTAATCTGAAAATTTCATCAAAATTGATCCAGCCGTTTACTATTAATTTATTTATCTATTTTTTTAGTTTATAAGTCATAATGTAGGTGTATTTAAGACATCTAAATTATGATTGAATGCGTATCAAAGAAAATCAAGTCTGTGCTGCTGATCTCTAAGGAAATCTCTCATTTGGAGCCAACCCTGGACACAGACAAGTCATGGTAAAGTTTAGATAGATCTATAATAATTGAATATATCTATAAGAATTCTACTGACTCGGTGGTGTAGTGGCTAGCATGTACGGCTGCACATCCTGAGGTCCTGGGTTCGAGTCCCGGGTCGGACCAAGTTTAGTTATTGAGTCTTTCTGTATAGTAAGCCTCAGTAACAGCCCGGAGTTGGGAAGTTGGCGGTGTTTCACCCCCGTGCCTCGGAGAGCACGTAAAGCCGTCGGTCCTGCGCCTTAACTCTCACCGGTCGTGTCGAGTAGTCGTCCCACCGGAGTATGAGAGTAACAGGAATAGAGAGTGCACTTGTGTCTGCGCGTACACTTGTGCACTATAATATCTCCTACGCAGTTGGCTAGTCTCAATGAGATTGGCCGCCGTGGCCGGAATCGGTCAGGAGAACATTATTACTGATTCGTCTGGAGCCAATCTAGATGGAGAATCAGGTCATAATTATTATAAAAAGTCATTGTCATCGGATCTGAACCAACATGTAAAATTTCAACTCTGTAGGTTCTAATTCAGCTTGTACGATAGACCCATACAGAAATACCAACTAACAAACATTGCAAGTTAAATATAACTTGAATAAAACTAAAGTTTTTAATAGAACCCATGAACGTTACAACCATTAATTTTTCATGTACATACAATATATATGTTGTCCATAGTATTTTCTTTGATGTATTTTACCACAAGCGATTTATCCTCGTTTCGCTCGATTGCGTCTCTAGGTACGTTTGAATTGTTTTGAGCGAAACCTTAATTCTTTTTCTAAAATAAAAGTAGCCTAAGTTACTCCTTATAATATCAGCTACCTGCCAGTGAAAGTCCCGTTAAAATTGGTTCAGCCGTTTCAGAGATTAGCCGGAACAAACAGACAGACAGACAAAAAATAAAAAAAAATGTATTTTCTTATAAGGATCGTATATAATTCCATATGCACTTAGTATGAAGCTGTTATTTTGACATTACAAACAGACACTTCAATTTGATATATCTATACAGACTAGCGAATTACCATCGCTTCGCTTGGATACGTTCCTAGTTTTTTAACAGTAATATGTCATATACATATGTTACTCCATGTCATAGTATATTTGTATACTAAATTTCATTCAACTCCGTCCAGCCTTTTAACTTGAAGGAGTGACAAACATACACTTTTACACTTATAATATTTTTTATATTAATATTCTGATACGATATCAATCTAAAAGTTCTAATTACTTTTAAAGTAAAAGTTATCGTCATTTGATATTTTAAGTGTCACCACCCACCACGGGTCTTGTTTGCCGCCGCGCCCTGTTTCGATCATTTAAATACATGTCTGCAACAGCATTGTTCTTACAAAGGTCAAATATTATTATGTTGTTATCTTCATCGAATCTTTTATAAAATATTAATAATATTATTTTTAAACATAATGGTAGCAAATGCACCTTTTGTTTGTATGAAATACATTTTTTTTTGTTGCCATATATAAAATTAATTACTCCTATTTACAAACGTATTTGGATCAGCAGCAATATTGTTTGGCTCAGTTTGTAATGACGCTACATACTGTGCCAGCGGTCGCGGGTTCGAGTCCCGCTGGGGGCATTGATTAGTGTGATGAGCACGAATGTTTGTACTTCACTCATGGGTGTTTATATTTATAATATGCATGTATTTAAAGTTATATATGTGTACTGTATCAACTATCTGGTATCCATAACACAAGCCTCGTAACTTACCATGGAACTAGATGGTGCTGTGTGTGTCCAGCATATTTATGATGGTAGCCAGACACTGTTTATCGAACTGGAGGGATCACAATTCATTTCTTACAGAATTTGGATTTTACTAGTTAAAAGTTGAAAAAGGACTAATTTACGGCTTCTAACCCACAAGAAACAGCCTAAAACTAAATATAAGGCCGCACTCGATAAAAAACACTCGCTTAAACCTTAGAGTAGGTCAAGTTGAAAAGTAATGTCACACTACTCAACCCAAATCGCATTAGGTATTAAGATCACGGTGAAACGCACTAGTAAGCGCTACGTGCCTAGACGACCTAATTCTAGTACACGTAAGTCTATAAATCTTAATCAAGGCACTATTTAACTAAAATATAAGTACGTTTATGGTATTAACTTTTCGAACTTCAAAATTAAGTAAAAATTAGAAGTAACAATAAAAAAATCAATCCTTTTTTATTTAGATTTAAGCGAATATTTGACATTTTAAATACAATTATCTTTTAAAATCTTTTCGCGGATTTATTTTGATTTTTGGTTCCGCTTCGAATGCTTTACAGCAATCATGGTCACGGAAGAGACTCTCTCCGGAAAGAGGGTTTTATTTAAAATTAGTTTTTTTTACTAACAAAGTAGATACATCAACTTGAAACTCGTTTTAAAAGTAATAACTTTTTTTTAAAAAGATTTTTTATAAACCTATATATTAATATATATAACAAGGATCATTAATATTAGATGCGATTGGCGAAGATAATCATGAAGCATACACAAAAAATACTTACAAACGCGTTAAGTATAATTACTAATATAAAAAAATTACAGTAGAAAGTTTGTTTCAGTTTTTATGATATTTTCATCATATTAAATAAACCATCTACTCGTATATCTAAATAGACACAAAAAAACAGTTCAGTACCTTTTTCTCCTCTATTTGTCAACCGAATTTCTTTTTTTTTTTTTGTGCACTAGCTATTGAGGAGCTTTAATGTTATCAGTAAAAAAAAATTGAAAACAGTTACTATGATTATGTTAGAATTTTGACCACTGGCGAATACTAGTACTAATAAAATCAAGCCAACGCTCAAGCATATTGGGTAAAAGACCTAAAATTACAGCAAATCAAGTGCAAAGCGAACTTGCCTAGAGATATAAAATACTTATCTATACGTATAATAAAATTCTGAGTCGAATCTGTACATTAAATATTTTTTCAAAAATCTTATTGAAATAGTCAGTATTATCGATACAGAAGCCGAATCTATAGTTTTTAGTATTTTTGTCTGTCTATCTGTCTGTCTGTCCACTGGACAGATTTTGATGAAACCACTGAACTTTTTTACTGCGAAAAAATATCTCATCTCTGAGAAATCTATACTAAACGTTAAAACGTAACTAGGGATGAACCCGAGCGAAGCGAGGGTGAGTCGCTAGTTACGTTTTAACGCTACGTTAGGTTCGCTAGTTAATGAATAAACCAAAAAACGGTAATTTATAGCTGTCCAATTAATAATAAGGAAAACTCCGCTCTCAAAACAAAATTACTTTCTTTGCTGTCTTCACGTGCTCATTTTTGCTCTAATGCAAGCAACAAACGTTAGTCTGAAAAGTTTTACGTTGAAGCTTTCCAGAACAATGTTGCTAAACTTTTCACTGTCATGTTTTAGAAATTCCTTGAATAACATGCGAATATTATATACAATGCTTTTTAACATAGTTTTGAGATTCTGCTGTGAGATACATGAGAATTCTTGAGAAAGCAAATTATTTTGAAAATGACTTAATCTAAACTAAACTAGTTTAATACTAAGTACATAATAATTAGTACTTAGTTAAATTAAAAACGGTATATTCTGTGTCAAAGATAATTACATGAAACTACCTCAGACCGACGTAAATAGAATACAGTTTAGAGTAGCACAATCGGTCAAGCCGTTGCCGAGAAATCGATACTCATACATACATACATAAAAAAAAGAAAAATAAATGTACAGACGAACAGAACTTCCTTTTTTGTGGAAGTCAGTGAAAAAGATACAACCACTTCGAAAGTTATTATTCCACTTCTATGATGGGAATGGTATGGAACCACTATATAGGACCCTTGAGGTAATACAGGATTATCTGCGGCACCCCATTAAGACGTGGAAGGTTTCGTTGGATTTTAGTGGGTAAGCTTTTCTGGCAGGTGAGTTCCACATAAACACTTGTATGCAGGTGATATGCGTAAATGCATTTCCCAATGTTAAAAGAAATATTTAAAGAATCATGTTCTTACTTAAATTAACTATGAAGATAGTAATTTTTAAAGTCGGTTAAAAATATATAGATTTCGTAGAAATCCTCTAATGTTACTTTCGGGTTTGAGGTATTATTTGCCAAAGGGATAAATATTTAATTTTTACTAAAACTTTAGACCTTCTTATTTGTTTTTTTATTTATCAAGGTATTTATCGGTAACACTAACTAGACTAAAAGCTATATAATTAAGAGTTAGGTAACGAAACTTAATAACATTTTCTGTCAAAAAATAAGATAAATATATATATTGCCACTAATGTTCTCTAAATACTTTTTATTTTTATTTTTAATCTATATATACATAAAATGCTTTGTCCTGACTGACTGATCGATCAACGCACAGCCTAAACCGCTGGTCGTAGAAACGTGAAATTTAGAGGACATATTCCTTATACAATGTAGGCATCCGCTAAGAAAGGATTTTTCTAAATTCATCCCCTAAGGGGGTAAAATAGGGGATAAAAGATTGTATGAAACTCTGTTATTCTTAACGCGAAATACACGGTAAGTGGTATTCAGCTTTAAGATGAAAAATAAGAAATATATGTATTAGATTTTTTTTGAAATTCATCCCTTAAAAGGGTAAAAGGGGGTGATAAAGTTTATATGGGCAAACAATTATTTATAATCAGAATTACTTGAAACTTGGTATTAATGCCTTTCAATACAATTAAATAAATATGTATTTTAACATTTTTTGAAATTCATCCCATAAGGTTGTCAAATAGGGGATTGATGCACGGAAAATGGTATTTACCTTTAAAATGAAAACTAAAACAATACAGATATCATTTTTTTTCGAAATTTATCCCTTAAAAGGATAAAAGGGGGTTGTGCTGTTTATATAAGGAAAAAAATCTTTATGATCAGAATTACTTGAAACTTGGTATTAATCTCTTCAATACAATTAAATAAACATGTATTATAGATTTTTTTTTATTTCAGGCCCTAAGTGGGTAAAACTGGGCGGTGAAGTTTGAGTTGTTGAATATATTTAAATAGAGTAACATGGCTCAAGTTCTATGTAAGTGCACACTATCTATGTGAGATATAGAGCAGAGAACGGAAATTATTCCGAATCTAAAGGAAAATTATGTATAACTTTTCGGCCGGCCACAGCAGCGACAGCTATAACAGACCTAGAGCGTGAGAGAGAGAGCCTTACCTATATTTGTGGTTGGTTTTCTTAGTGTAGACTAACTTAGGTGAATCTAAAGTTTTACTCTAGACATAATATTAAAAATTCGATATGACAACAAATAAATTCAATGGAAATTAAAACTGAGCAAATTTTTCAGTCCACGCGAGCGTAGCCGCGGGCAAAAAGCTACAACAAAATAAGAATGGCACTTTATATACATAACTTAAAAAAGAAGGAGAAGGAGGGAGACTGTAAGCTTCAGGTGTACATAGTATTGGGTCTTTAAAAATAACGTAGATGTTAGCCTGTTAGTATGTTAGTTAAAAAAAAAATTGTATGCGATTGTATCATTGTACTCTCTTCCTTTATCTTTGGAAAGATGGAGTAGAAAAATGTACAAAAAATACAGGTAGTGCAGCTTGCTAAATACCTAAAGTGTAAAATTAATTACAAAATATACGCTTAACATCTTTTAAAATACTGGATATTTTGAGTTACGATCGCTAAAATTAAATTTGTTTCCATATATACTTTAACAAATAATAAAACTTAAACAAACTTATTTTTGCAAGTAATAAAGTATGTATTGCGAAAAAGTTTATTTTTTCGTCGTTTGATCGCGGGCAAAGCCGCGGGTTCTGCTAGTGTGCAATAAAGAATATATTAAACAAAAAGTTTTAATCGAATCCGTCCTTTTGAGCCTCCACTCAATACCCGTCCATACAACGTCGAGTACAGACTAATCCTTACAAACTAAACGAAAACAAACACTTGTTACAAAGAAAATAATATTAAAAGGAAATCTTACTAATATTATAAATGTTAAAGTTTAGATGTTTGAATTTTTGTATGTTTGGATGGATGTTTGTTACTCAATAACGCCAGAACGGCCGAATGGATCTGGATGAAATTTGGCACAGAGATAGATTATAGTCTGGAATAGCACATAGACTTTTTGTCACGGAAAAATGTACGATTCCTGTGTGATAGATTTATTTTCCTTTACTTGTGGGATAGATTTGGTGCTAGTCTACACTAATATTATAAAAGGGAAAGATTTGTATTTTTGTATGTTTATAACGACTAAACTCAAAAACTACTGGACCGATTTAGATGAAATTTGGTAAGTAGATAGTTTGAGACCCCGGGAAGGACATGTGATATTTTTTATTCGGGAAATCATTCCTTAAGGGGTTGAAAATGGGGATGAAAGTTTCTATGGCGAAGCGAGGGTAAATCGCTAGTCAGTACATATAATAAAATTGTAACCAAGCCGAATCTGTTCATTAAATATTTTTTGGAAAATCTTATTGAAATAGACATTACTATCGATATAGAGGCCGAATCTTTAGTTTTTAGAATTTTTGTCTGTCTGTTACCGCATCACGGAAAAACCACTGGAGGGATTTTGATGAAATTTGGTATGATGATAGCTGGTTATCCGGGTCAACTTATAGGATACTTTTTACTGCGGGGAAATATCTCATCTCTGAGAAATTTATACTAAACGTTAAAACGTAAGTAGGGACGAACCCGAGGGTGAGTCGCTAGTTATTTATAAAATAGGTAAAATCAATAATACTTCAAATACAAAAACAATACAAATACAGTACTAGAGAAATAAAATATCTTTTCGAAAGCAAATGAGTTGGAAAGCGAACTTGTTATTGTAATCAAATCGGACTAATGTTACCAACTACGGTAGAGTCCAGCGTTACCTGTTACTCAAGAAATAAATTACTGTGGAGCATTTGGCACAGTTTCAATTTTCTGTTTACATTTGTAGAGAGAGCTTGTTTGTTATATAGTAATTACATGAGGTTAACTTAGATTTTTGTTTTGCTTTTTTAAATTTTCTCAATTTGTATGTATTAAGCCCTTTTTAACGTCCCACTGCTGGGCACGGGCCTCCCTTCAATACGAGGGGGATCAGGCTATAGTCCACCACGCTGGCCAAGTGCGGGTTGGCGGACAACTTATTGTAAACTATTCTGTTATTTTCACTTAGCATTGCGATTGTTTAAAGCGTATCAAGATATATATGCATGACTGTAGCGTGCTTTTCCTATGATTATTTTAATATAATATAAAAATATAGAAGAATAAATAGAAGAAATGTACAGACACAACCATCTGTTAATCGAATATATAGACTTATATATTTTTTTCGTTTTACTATTAATTGAAATAGGTTTTAGGTTATCTAGTAAGACGCTACGAAGCTTAGGAGCGAACCAACTAAATATATGTATAAACTAAAAAGCAAAAAGCTAGTAATACATATACAAATATAACAGGCAGGTTGTCTAATTAAAAAGTTATATTAAACGTATGTACGCTTTGTATTAATAATAAATTGTATAAATAAAGACATACCCATCTAAATAATTAACTAGTGACTCACAATCGCTTCGCTTCGGGTTCGTCTCTAGACAAAAACAAATCTATCCCACGGGAACCGCACAGTTTTCCGGGATAATATATATCCTGTAACCTTCCTCAGTTAACGGGCTATCTAATGCAAAAAGAATTTTTCAAATCGGATTAGTAGTTCCTGAGATAAGCCTAGATAATATGCCTTAGATTTATCAAACCAACAAACAAACCCTTCAGCTTTATAATATTAGTATAGATAGAAAAATTAATATATTTTTCATCTATTCATATTTTTATTCAAATATAAAGAAAATGATTAAATATCAGAACTACCTAAGCATACTCATGTATCCACACACTCGATACAAAGCAATACAAAGTACCCAATTCTTAATAACAGAAATATTTAATAACTGGCTAAATTTCATTACATTCATGTAAATTCAATCAAACAAACCTTAATAATTTCAAAGGTACCACCTTTCAGGAGTTCCTTGTGTTACGTAATTACCTGCTGTTGAAATTCAGACATCGAAACGCGAAATTACTCTGCTACCCTTTTCACTCTACACTCAACTCGTAAATAAAATAAATACCTGAGTTGGGGTAAAATTTTACTCTATCCCAACAAATTGGCTATTTCGTCGGTACTTCACTTACTAATGTGTGTCAATAACGTCACATCCCATTTGGTTTAACCATTCATGTACTGTACGGTCTAACAATAGAATATCAGAATTTTTGATATAACAAGATATCGCCGGTTTATTTAAAACTAGCGGCTTACCCTCGTTTCGCTCGGAAGCGCCCCTAGGTTCGTTTTAATTTTTTTTGAGCGAAACCCTAATTCTTTTTCTAAAATAAAAATAACCTAAGTTACTCCTTATAATATCAGCTATCTGCCAGTGAAAGTCCCGTTAAAATTGGTTCAGCCGTTTCAGAGATTAGGCGGAACAAACAGACACACAAACAAAAATTTTAAAAATTGTGTTTTTCTTATAATTACCGTATATAATTCCATATGCATTTAGTATAAAGGTGTTATTTTAACATTACAAACAGACAATACAATTTTATTTATCTGTATAGATGATAAAAGATGAAACTTTGTGGGCGACTACAATTTAGGATCCAAAATAATAGGCGAAGTAAAAAGCATTTCGTCAAACTCAATTTAACACATACGCGATTTCAACCACACCCACAAGAAAACTCTTGTGTAGACAATTTGGAAAAACAAACAGCACACGCTCATAACCTCAGACCGTTTTGAATATTTAAAAGATTTCTGGAATAAGCACAGCAAGTTCATACTCGCTTCGCTCGGGTTCACCTCTAGAAAAGCAAAAACGAATCTATCCCACGGGAACCGTAATTTTTCCGAGATAAAAAGTAACCTATGTGCTATTCCAGACTGCAATCTATCTCTGTGCCAAATTTCATCTAGATCTGTCCAGCCGTTCTGGCGTGAAAGAGTAACAAACCTATCGCACGGGAACCGCTCATTTTTTCGGGATAAAAAGTAGCCTATGGGTTATTTCAGACTATAATCTATCTCTGTGCCAAATTTCATTCTGATAATAAATAAATAAAATAAAAATAAATAAAATACCCACAAACTTTCACACTTATAATATTAGTATGGATGTCTTGTACATATACATATCTAACTTCGGTGAGATTGGCAGCCATTGCCTAAACCGGTCAGAAGGACATTATCAGGACCCTATGCTGACTGTACGTCTGTCCGTCCGTCTTTTCTAGTATTAAACATGTATTTTAGAGTGGTTTCGCAGTCGAAAATATTGTACGTGATATTTAAAGGTCAAAGAGTTATATGGAATACTCATACTGAATACATTTTGGCGGACGAAATTGCTATCCCGACCCTTATGTCATTGATTTGTCTAGCTCGTCATATAACTTTGATTTTACGATATTACAACTGTTTTCGACTTTATTGTATTATTAAAGCTATCTTCTAATTGGTATGTTAATATTATCTATACTTATATATATAATATTATAAAGCTGAAGAGTTTGTTTGTTTGTTTGGTTGAACGCGCTAATCTCAGGAACTAATTATCCGATTTGAAAAATTCTTTTTGCATTAGATAGCCCGTTAACTGAGGAAGGCTATAGGCTATATATCATCCCGGAAAAATGTACGGTTCCCGTGGGATATATTTGTTTTTATCTAGGGACGAACCCGAAGTGAAGCGAGGGTGAGTCGTTAGTATTTGATAATTATTATAAAAACTAGCTATATATCGAAACTTATTTACTTTAACTAAACACAAAATATGTTTTAGTAATATCTGCCTACTAAGTCCTAAGTTCGATTTTCGATATACGAGAAATTTCATACAGAAGATTATCAACAGATGAGCAATAATGAAATACAAATTTTTATCTTTTCAATTACCCTCGTTAAGGAAAACGTGACGGTATTGAGAGTTACTGATTATTTGGTAAACGTGCTTCAGACACGTAGAGAAAAAGGATCAAAAAATTTACAATAAATTGATCTATTCAGCACCTTTCTATAACAAACGGACAAACATAAAAAAATTCATCATAAATACACATACTGTCATTTTAACTACAGAAATAAAGCAATGTGCAAAAAAATTATTCATATTATTCCCTTTTTAATAATTTAATACTAGAAAACATTATCTCCTTTGTCCATGGGTAGATTGGAAGAAATCTTCAAGAGATAAGCCCTTCTTTTTCTACGTCAACATGCGACGTCTGTATATTTTCTTTTGTATTGTATTGTATGGTATGGTATTCAGCCCTTTTTAACGTCCCGCTGCTGGGCACGGGCCTCCCTTCAATACGAGAGGAATCAGGCCATAGTCCACCACGCTGGCCAAGTGTAGATTGGCGGACTTCACATGTCTTTCGAAAACTTGCTAGGATTTTCTAAGACATGCAGGTTTCCTCACGATGTTTTCCTTCACCGTAAGGCAAGTGGTAATCATGTTAGAAATGATTCGCACATGAAAATATCAGAGGTGCGAGACCCGGGATTTGAACCCGCTTCACTCGGTTTCCCAAGCGAGCGCGTTACTACTGGGCTGATTTTCTTTTACATAAGGATAATAAAGAATATTATGTAGTGTACGGAGATAAGAATGAAATTTATAGATAAACCATGAAATATTTTCGCCTCCGTGACTTAAGGTTGTGCATCTATTATTTGATTACACATTATTTTTTTTTATTTGTGCAATAAAGAATATATATATATTTTGTAGATAACATTTTAGTTAACATTTTAATTGTGGAGATAGCAGAAATTACTTTTGTCTACAGACTTGAGTAAATATCTACAATATCAATAGGTACGTATTAAAAGGTGACTGTACGCCCCTATATATATATATATATATATATATATATATATATATATATATATATATATATATATATATATGTTAGTAGCGACTCACCTTCGCTCAACTCGGGTTCTTCCCTAGATACTTTTTAGCGTTTAGTATAGATTTCTCAGAGATGAGATATTTTCCCACAGTAAAAAGTACCTTATATGTTATATATGTATCATATCATATACCAAAATTTATAGAAGTCTTTCCAGTAGTTTTCTCGTAATGCGTTTCCAAACAGACAGACAGATAGATAAAAATAATAAAAATTATAGATTTGGCCTCTGTATCGATCATCATAACTATTTCAAGAAGATTTTCCAAAAAATATTTAATGTACAGATTCGACTCAGAATTTTATTACATGTATAGATATTGTAAAATATGAGTGGAGAATTTAAAATTTTATTTTTCAGATGAAGTAAAATTTGTTATAAAAATAATTTTATACATACATATAATTTTTTAACAATAATTGTAGAAATGTTGATGGGACGTACAAGTATAGAAAAAGATAAAAACAAGTTATTACTTTGGATCTTTTGTGCTATCGCCTTTTACTTCGTATTGAATTCTGGTATATATTGGCCCAGAGTGTCTCATATTGGTTCTTGTTTTCGATGTAGACCTAAAGTGAAATATTGGTAATCGAGTCATATAAACTTGTCGTTTGCAATAAAACAAAGTTAACCAATATTGACGGCAGCACACGCGTTAAAAAGGGACCGGTGAACTTAAAAGCTGAGCTCCTCTATACTTAGAACCTTGTTAGTACCTGTTGGCCAAGCTGTAAAGAAATTGTACAAGTATTTAAGCAAATAAAGATTCTTATATTAGATTTCCACAAAAGTAAAGTAATAAGCCATTAAAAGAAAAACTTTCTCTAAAAAATTGTTAAAAGTGGGCGAAGATATTGCCAAATACACGAATAAATCCACCAATATAACCGAATTGAAAACCTACTAATGTTTGAAATTGATGAAATATCACCGTTCTAAGCTTAGAAGGGATTTTTTGTATAATTTACCTTACATCTAAAATCGATCTTGACTCACGCTCACCCCATCTGTTATAGTTTCTCAAATCCCTCTCCAACCCCACTATGCTATCCCGTATAATAAATAACCTTGAAAATCTTAGGGCACATTTCAAAGTATGTTTATATACCGCTTCCTAACTCGAAACGGCATCTCTGGAGGCACTTTCAATCAAGTTCCTAGTCATTGTTCTAAATATCTGAACGTTATGACATATTACGTTACGACGACACGTTTGGCTCAGTTTGTAGTGACCCTACTATTTAAAAGTTATATATGTGTAGTATATCAACTATCTGGTATCCATAACACAAGCCTCGTAGCTTACCATGGAATTATTTGGTGCTGTGTGTTAATGTATTTTAAGAAACAATGTCTTTTTATGTAAAAATATCTATGTTAGTCATACAAATATCCTCAAGACTAAGATATATGTGGAATCTTTAAATGGTATGTATCTTTTAGGCAATTGGTAAAAATAGAAAAGGATTTCGTAGGTTGCTACATTCTCTTTCTTCTATTTTTGATTGGCTTGAGAAAGGTGTGGAATACGCAATTTGCCTGGTTGTTTTGGGATATGTTACTCGATATTTTCGCCAGTTGTCTATCGATTTTCATAATTATTTTTTAATGAAAAAGTAACTTTGGAAATACAAAGTAGATATATATATTAAACTTTTATTACTCAAGCCATCTAAACTGATTTTCGTAAAATTTATCTTAAAAGTGTAACTGATCGCTGTCTTTACATGGAAGATATTTGAGAAAAACTATTATCGGGGGTCTTTATGACCGTAATAGAACCCAAAACAATGATTTTAGAATTTTTATCTGATTGTCTGTGCGTTTTTGCGCGCCAATCTCAGAAACGGATTAACTGATTTGGGTGCGGTTTTCACCTATGTATAGTGGTAAGCTTCACTTAACATTTAGAATTTGTTTTATTTCAATCGGTTCATAAATAAATAGTTATGTCAGTTTAAAGTATCGCCTAGGGACGAGTCCGAGCAAAGAATATAATAAGGCTAGCGACTCCTCTCGCTCCGCTCGGGTTCGTCACTACCTACTTAAAAATTGGGGGGTGGGGGTAGCAGGGTGAAAAATACCTTACCACCTATTCTCATACCTACCAAATACACAAAAAAATCATTAAAATCGGTCAAGCCGTTTCGGAGGAACGCAACCACAAACACCGTGACACGAGATATTTATATATTAGACAAACGACTCACTCTCGCTTCGCTCGGGTTCGTCCCTAGCTTGAATCCCCATAAAAACTTTCATCCCTATTTTCACCCACTTAAGGAATGATTCCGGGATAAAAAGTATCCTATGTCCTTTCCAGGATTTCAAACTATCTACTTACCAAATTTCATCTAAATCAGTTCAGTAGATCCAGAGATTACCCCCTACAACGTCACAAACTCACAAACTTTACCTCTTTATAATATTAGTATACATTAGATAGTAACAATATCAATTATATCGTTGTCTAGCACCATCTTCATTTTAATTTCAAAATGTCGCAAAGCGGAAGATCGATTGACGCACGTGTTCCATTCCCACAGAGCATTTACAAATCAAACTCTTTGAACACTCTACGAATTGTTGATTGGTATTGACCTAGTCTAAGTGCTGATAGTACGTAAAATATTTATGTTTAGGCTACTTTCAAGTATATATTTAACATCAATGAATATAACAAAATATTTTATTAGTAAACTAGCAACTCACCCTCGCTTTGCTCGGGTTCGTCCCTGGGTAGGTTTTAATTTTTTTGAGCGAACCCCCAATTCTTTATCTAAAATAAAAGTAGCCTAAGTTACTCCTTATAATATCAGCTATATACCAGTAAAAGTCCCGTTAAAATTGGTCCAGCCGTTTCGGAGATTAGCCGGAACAAAGAGACAGACAGACAGAGAGACCTACAGACAGACAGACAGATATACACAAAAGTTTTAAAAATTATGTTTCTCTTATAAATACCGTATATAACCTCATATGCATTTAGTATAAAGCTGTTATTTTGACATTACAAACAGACACTTCAATTTTATTTATCTGTATAGACTAGTAGGTACACCTGGCCACACGTTGCTATGGTACACATATGAAAATCGTTAATTTTGCAATAAAAAAAAGGAAATAATCGGGTTAAAAACTATCCTATCTTTTAAGTTGGAACAAATCACACATTTAAAAAAAATATATATTAAGATCGGATAAGTAATTTCGTAGTTCATCCAGCACCACCATCGTGACACGGGAATTTTATATATTAAGTTGTCGTGCTAATTTATGTTTCTGGTAGAAACCTTAAATTATATATTGTTTGAAGAGAAAATTATGATGTTTGAGACCATTAACTAATAAGCATTGTCTAAATAATTGCACTACAGATATCGAAGGTTTCCACTGCTCTTACTACTAATTTGAATAATTTAGCATAGCAATGTCTTGAAATGTACATCTGGTGGATAATTTCATATACATCAACATATGTATATTGTACTAAATATTAGGCCACAGCGATTTTCATCATTTCGTCCAACATATCTTGAGCTTTTGTTATAAGAGGGGTGTCTCGTGACAAAATCAATAAATCTTACATCAAGAGAGAGAAGGATATTCTTACTTAAGCCAGATTTTGTTTTTGATTTTATTTATAACTAGCGGCTCACCCTCGCTTCGCTCGGGTTCGCTAAGTAAAACAATAGTTAAAGTTAAGTGAAGCTTACCATAATACATTAGTAAAAACTGCATCCAAATCGGTTAAGCCGTTTCTAAGATTAGTACGCACAAACACACAGACAAACAGACAAACCGACAAACAGACAGACAAAAAACTAAAAATCATTGTTTTGGGTTCTATTGCGTTAATAATAAAAAATAAGTTAATAATCCCCAACAATAGTTTTTCTCAAATATCTTCCATGTACAGACAGCGATAAGTTACAATTTTATTATATGTATAGATTGAAAAAAATATTTCTATTTAGTCACAACCAATAAGCTGGACCCCTGCCTTATATTCTACACAATTAGTATGTCACAGAACAAAATAGTTTTCTTTTGAATTACAGTAGTCTTTTTACTCTAATCTATACATATAATAAAATTCTGAGTCGAATCTGTACATCAAATATTTTGTGGAAAATCTTATTAAAATAGTCATTATTATCGATACAGAGGCCTAATCTATAGTTTTTGGAATTTTTGTCTATCTGTCTATGATCGCATTACGAAAAAACCACTTGACAGATTTTGATGAAATTATCATATAAATAATAGTTGGTTATTCAGGTCAACATATAGGACACTTTTTACTGCGGGAAAATATCTCATCTCTGAGAAATCTATACTAAACGTTAAGACAAATAAAAAAAGAACCTCTTTTAAACATTTGTATAATGAATAACATTCATCTAGATGAAAAATTAAAATTGGAACCTAAAAAGCAAGAAATATGAGAAATATATTCATTACAACATGTATTTTTGGTACTCATTTTTAAAAGCTAAAAATAATAATGCCGAATATATACTCAGTTTATACATCTCTTAATCCAAGCGCTGTTAGCAGTCCATGAATGGGTTTTGGAATGTTGCCAGACATAAGATAGGCGAAAATGTAGGCTTGCGATACATGCCTTGTGCGACCCGCGATATACAAAACTAGTTAGATAAACATGTCTACTAGAAATCATATGAAATATGATATATTATTATACACTAGCATTGCCCGCAGCTCCGCCCGCGTTCAGATGACCAAAAACCAAATTCTTAGGTTTTACATATTAGTATACTCTTACATTGCAGTTTTTATATTTTTTCTTAGAAATGAGATATTTTCCTGCGGTAAAAAGTATCCTATATGTTGACCCGGATAACCACCTATCACCATACCAAATTTCATCAAAATCCCTCCAATGGTTTTTCTGTGATGCGATAACAGACAGACAGACAGACAAAAATTCTAAAAACTATAGATTCGGCCTCTGTATCGATAATAATGTTTATTTCAATAAGATTTTCCAAAAATTATTTAATGTACAGATTCGGCTTAGTTACAATTTTATTATATGTATAAATATAAATATTTTCTAATAAAGATGACAGCTAAACTGGCCGAGAGAGTGATATGGTAAAATATGTTTGTATATACAGACAAATATATATAGATAGATAAATAAATACTTTATTATACACACAAAAGAAGAGTACAGAAAATGAAAAGAAAAATGACACAGAGGCATGCAAAGGCGGTCTTATTGCTAGGAGCAATCTCTTACAGACAACCTTTGGTGAAAGGATTAGTGGAACCGTAGACGGGATGGTACAGTTAATACTAAATACAAGCATGATAAACTACGTTTACAAACATAAATACATATATATAAATTGTAATGTTATAGAACTGCCTCGATGGTGTAGTGGCTAGCATGTACGGCTGCACATCCGGAGGCCCTAGGTTCGAGTCCCGGGTGAGGCCAAATTTAGTTATTGAGTCTTTCTGTTTAGTAAGCCTCAGTAGCAGCCCGGAGTTAGGAAGTTGACGGTGTTTCACCCCCGTGCCTCGGAGAGCACGTAAAGCCGTCGGTCCTGCGCCTTAACTCTCACCGGTCGTGTCGAGTAGTCGTCCCACCGGAGTATGACAGTGACAGGAATAGAGAGTGCACGTTGTGTCTGCGCATACACTTGTGCACTATAATATCTCCTGCGCAGTTGGCTAGTCTCAATGAGATTGATTGGCCGCCATGGCCGGTATCGGTTAGGAGAACATTATTATTATATTAAATATTTATAAAAAAAAACGTATTTATCTATCGTATATAACCTTGATTTTAGACGAACGTGCAAATGGAAATTGATATTTCATGTTTATTTTCTTAAAACATCCTCATGTGTATTCCTCTTCCGTTGTCTTCAAGCGTGAATTCTTTAGGAGCTTAAAGTTGCACTCTATTATCGTTTAGAAATGAAAAATTGTATGGCGATTAAATATTAAAGCGCTACATCAAATCGTCATAATATAACATTTTCTCATAAAAGCGAAAATAATTATAGAACGTCATATTATTTTCCCCCTTCTCCAAGAACACTTATAATAGAATATGTAAGATGAAGATTGATTTGTTATGTGTCACTACGAAATAATACTTGTTAACGCCACATTTTTTTGAATCAGAACAAATCGGTATACCTACTCCATAAAAAATGTCCTCGAGTATGCATGCGATGCCATTAGAAAACAAAGTAGATGTTACCAATATTTTAGTATTAGCAGTCGTCTTTTACCTTGATAGAACCTTGCACGCAATTCAATAAAAAGTTAGGAATCGTAAAATGTGAGTATAAAATATGAGCAATAAAAGCGGGACCGGATTTTGGGGAAGTGCAATAGAGAACAAAGCTTGGCTTTCATAAGGCATCGGCTTTAAAAAGATAGACTGTAGAGAGAAGGTGAATTGCTGATAGTTTTTAAGATACTAATATTATAAAGCTGAAGAGTTTGTTTGTTTGTTTGTTTGTTTGTTTGGTTGAACGTTAACCTCAGGAACTACTAATCCGATTTGAAAAATTCTTTTTGCATTAGATAGTCCGTTAACTGAGGAAGGCTATAGGCTATATATCATCCCGGAAAATGTACAGTTCCCGTGGGATAGATTTGTTTTTGTCTAGGGACAAACCCGAAGCGAAGCGAGGGTGGGTCGCTAGTTTTTAATATAAAAAGGCAGCTGCTTCGATAAAACTCATATCAACGCTCTCAAAATTAATATTTAAATTCATGATAATATTATTTGTAAACCTCATTAAGTAATAACAGCTTAAGTTACAACACATGAACCACTAAAAGTCTGGATTAGAACTCATAGTCAAGTTAAAAGATACTTGAGTATTATTAGTTGAAACAATTTAAATATTTTAAAATATCAGCCAATTAAAAATGTTCTTAAAATACAGCACTAAAATAAACTGTGAACTAAGCACATAGCAAACAGAATAAAAAAAAGACAATAACGTATTATGCAAGAACAAGAGACCAAGATTCGCTCATGGCTGCTTTGTAAGCTTTTCAGTAAAAAACTGAAGTGGAAATTATTTTAGAACATCACGCTTAAAAGATTAAATAAAATTCATAAGATTGTACATTCAATAGTTTATATTTTTACTTTAGTTTATAGGGTTTCATAATCAAAAGATCTAATCGAAACCAAATTACTTAACCTAACTTAAAGTTCCGACTATCTGTATGAAAAAAAACCCGCGAAATAAAACTTGGAAACTTTTATGAGCTTTTTAAGCTTGGAATGTGGTTAAGACTTAACCAAGGATGGGCGAGTTGCTAGAACTATTTTATTTACTACTAGAATAATTACTATTTATTAAACATGAAAGAAATGAATATATACACACATATATATATATATATATATATATATATATATATATATATATATATATATATATATGTGTGTGTGTGTGTGTGTGTGTGTGTGTGTGTGTGTGTGTGTGCGTGTATGTATATGTTAGTTATTACATACTTCACGCTTAAACGGCTGGAGGGATTGTAATGAAATTTAGTATACAGATGTCTCCTATAGAGTGAAGTGAAGAAGAAAAATGAAGAGGCAAGTGGGATATACATATGTATATAACCAGGAATAGAAAGATAGACTATGTCCTGGAATAACACAAAAACTAGTATTCAGACATTTTGGGAGGCAACCGAGCGAAGTGAGGGTAACTCGCTAGTATTATAATAATTGATACTAGAATGTCAATTGGACACCATTTTATTTACAAAACGTATACTAATATTATAAAGGGGCAAAGTTTGTTTGCTTGCTTATTTGTTTGAACGCGCTAATCTCAGGATCTACTAATCCAATTTGAAAATTTCTTTTTGTATTAAATAGCCTGTTTATTGAGGAAGGCTATAGGCTATATATCATATAGTATATAATCTACCTATTCCATATTTACCGGTAAAACGTACTTAGGAACGAACCCGAACGAAACGTGGGTGATTCGCAAGTAAATATATAAATCTTGTAGAATTCAAGCAAGTTAGTGCGTACAAATGATTTACGCTAACAATTTAATAGGATTTCCAGTAAAACTGTAAATGGCTTCAGCTGGATAAAGTTAGGAATGCTGTCCCTAAAAGGATTAGGCTTGTTCAATTGGGTACGTAAGATAGATTTGTAGCATTGTATGTTATCGTATTATTTCAGAATATTGTTATTTAACAAAAAGACTAATACTTTCTTAGATTTACGCTAATATTTGACATTTAAAAAAAAAACTATTTCTGATTATTTTGGTTTGGCGGATTTGTTTTGGTTTTTGGTTCCCGACGTTTCGAATGCTTTACAGCAATCATGGTACCGGGAGAGTCTCTTCCAAAATGTTTGAAACTTCGGGACCAAAAATCAAAATAAATCCGCGAAATAATCCGAAAAGATAGTTTTATTTAAAAGACTTTATTTTGACACAGAAGAGGAATACTGTTATCAATATTTATTTAGAACTAGTCTTAGGCTGTGGCTTCGCTTGTGAAAATGGTAACCAAAAACAATTAACGTATGTATATCGTTTTCCATGGTGATTAAACTATGTAGAAGTTGATGTGATCCAGCGCCATCTAATAGCAAATTACAGGAAAATCAATAGAATAAAAACTTCTTTATGTGAGAACATCTTATTTAGATGAAAATCTAAATCGATGAAAAACTTTCAGGTACTTATTTTTGAACAAACGGACATTTTAAATTAATGTGTATAGATTTTTAGTCTCGCAGCACTAACACCAAACATGAATACCTATAGGTACTCCTCATTAGTTTCTAGCAACCTACCATGTTATCACCCGATTGTTTTATTTCTTGTCCCGAAACTAAGGGTTAGTCTTGTATTATTAGGGGTTAAATATTTGAAAAGCTGAAATACATATTTCATTAATTATGTTGAATGTTAATTAAAATTGTTTACATATGAGCATGTATAAATAATATTAATTAACATTGTTTAGAAAAGTATTTCCCTCTTTAGGAAAGTAATTCTTCAACATAAAGCTGAAGGAGTTACTCTGAACGCGCTAATCGCTAGAATTATTAATCTTATTATTAAATTTAAGTTATTAAATTAAAGTTGTTTTTGCATTTTATAGTCAACCAGCAACTCACCCTCGCTTCGCTTCGGATTCGTCCCTAGGCAAAAACAAATCTATCCCACGGGAACCGTACATTTTTCCGGGATGATATATAGCCTAAAGCCTTCCTCAGTTAACGGGCTATCTAATGCAAAAAGAGTTTTTCAAATCGGCTAAGTAGTTCCTGAGATTTGCGCGATCAACCAAACAAACAAACAAACAAACTCTTCAGCTTTATAATATTATAGTATAGATTAATTGTAGAAAATTATAGACTATATAAAAACTAAATATAAACTAGATAAAAAAAGATATGTATTGACTCACGGTATATACGTATCTTTTTTATTTATATTATAATTATAAAAAGGAAAAAAACAATATAAATGTATTGGAACTTTAAAAAACAAGCCCTAACATAATTACATAGGGCGTGGGTGGGTCACATTGGACGAAACATGAGTCTGGTCACATGGCAGACAGCAATAGATTAAAAACATATGTCACACGCAGTTCAGACCAGATATTTTAGCGATAAAACTAAGATATTGACTTTTGTTGTACGTAAAATCCGAAGAAAAGTATTTAAAGTAAATTCTTACAGTATTTCTTTAAAGGTATACCGACTTCAAAATGACTTTAAAGAGTTATGAAAAAAGTGACTGTGTATGTGTGTACGTTTGTTTAATATTAAAAGTTAAAATATTAAAGCGCTTTCGTTTCTTTTTGTTCTTAGAAATAAAACTGAAACAATACAATTTTTTATATAAAATTCTAACATTACTCCTTAAGATAAATTTAGACTAAGAAAAGGTAATTTTATTGTTAGAAAAGTATTCTAAAATATTTATACCTATAAAGTCCTAAATCTGCTGTAGCTGACTGATTGACAGGTATCTGACAACCAAAGCCACTGGGCTTAAATCCTGACATCCTTTTACTCAAGCCGGTACTAACAAGAGGATTGCTATAGTTACTGTAAGAAATTATAATACGCATATTTTTGAGACAAAATTCTAATTTAACATAGGTAGAGCCACTGCAAAACACTACATAGTATAAAACAAAGTCACTTCCCGCTGTCTGTCTGTATGTATGCTTAGATCTTTAAAACTACGCAACGAATTTTGATACGGTTCTTTAAATAGATAGAGTGATTCAAAAGGAAGGCTTATATGTATAATACATGCATATTATAGTGCAGAAAATCTGAGAAATTCAAAGATTTGTATTCCATACTAACCGTTAAAACGTACCTAGGGACGAACCCGAGCGAAGCAAGGGTGAGTCGCTAGTAACTTATATTCGGATAACCCAGCATTAAATTAAAAGTATAAAAGATTAAGTTAGAACTTTTTGAGCGTACTTTAATTCAATACAAACTATTCTGTGAGAATTTCACGCATGTAATCGCAGACAAAAGGCACTAAAAATATAACAGGTCCCAGGTGCACCTTCGGTCCACTGACTCGAACAAGGCGTTAAGGGAGGAATAAAAGAACCATGACACGATTCTCAAGCTTTGACTCAATTTTTAAATATGTAATGCATTTATTAAGGGACTATTTTTATTTATTTTTTTGTCTTTATTGGCCTCTTCTCGTTTAAGGTTGCAACGGAGGGACGGATCGATGAATTTTTACATAGAGATAGTTTATATAGCTTGAAGATAATATAGGGTTTATCTCTGTATAAAATCGAGTCTATATATACAGAAAATCTATATGGTAGTCTTCTTAATATAGTATATAAAAATAATGTAATATATAATAATGTATTTCTTAATTCTTATTATATATCTACTTCTTAATATAATATATACATATATATATATAATATATAAAATTCTCGTGTCACAGTTTTCGTTGCCATACTCCTCCGAAACGGCTTGACCGATTTTGATGAAATTTTTTGTGCTTATCCGGTATCTATGAGAATCGGCCAACATCTATTTTTCATCCCTTTAAATGTTAGGGGTAGTCTACCCCAAAATTTTTTTTTTTTATTTTTTAGACAAAATTTTTAATTTCTATTTTTTTATGATACAACATACAAAAATACATACAATCCTCAATTTTCACCCTTCTACAATCAACCCTTATTTTTTAATAGCCATTTTAGTAATTTAATCATTTTTCCTCTCCGGTCGAAAACTGATCAATCGTGATTTAATGAAAGCTAGGGACGAACCCGAGCGAAGCGAGGGTGAGTCGCTAGTATATATATATATATATATATATATATATATATATATATATAATAGTTAGCTAGTATATATATATATATATATATATATATATATATATATATATAATAATAGAATTCTTCTACCAATAACTACATAAGAATATATAAAAGACCCATGCATAGATTATGTACGATTTAAAAATTCTTTATTGTGAAAGTAAAAAAATAAATAAATATTTCTTTTAGGAAATAATATCTATCACTCCCTATATCAATAAAGGCATCTCCCCCAATAAAATATCATTATAACTGTACTATAAAAACCCCCCATTCCAAATCTGCATCATCAAAAATTATTGCTATCTCATTATCGCGTACATTGACACAAATCACAATTTGTCGTTTCGAACAATGTCATGAATTTTAATATATTTAGTTTGTATACTGAAAATATTTTAAATAAAATATATTAAAAATAGCGTGTTATGGGAGCCCAATGGTAACACGCTCGATTGTAAAACCAAGTGATGCGGGTTCAACCTGGATGTTGCACCTCTGAGAATTTCAGGGCGAATGATTTTCAACATAATCACTACTTGCTTTTACGGTAAATTTAAACATCACAAGAAAACGAACATGCCTGAGAGAACCTAACAAATTCTTGAAAGACATATAAGTTCCACCAATCCGCACTTGGATGATCCCAGACGAATTGAACAGTGGTACGTCAAAAAAACTGAATTACATAATCAATCAGCGTATCTACCTGTACGTGACAGCAATAATTTCAATTTCGGCGCAGGAATTCGTATACTTACGGAAAAAATATAATTACGCCGTAGAGACGTATATTCCGGTCACGACACCCATCTCACTAAGACTAGGGCTAGTTACTTGTCACCTGCGTACGAGGGTGAGATATACTCGTTGGATATACACAGGGTTGTAACACTGACAGCCCAACTAAGAATTTTTGCTAACTAAACATTTAAAATTGAACAGTCTTGGGTCAATTTAAGCAGGGTATACAATATATAACTATTGAAATAAAACCAACCAACTTGAGTCTTCTTCACGAGTTTCTACAAACTTTTGCCCGAATCATGTAGCAAATTAGCTTTATTTGAATACACTTTTCGTTTTATTAACTTTACATGAAACTATGCCGGACATTCCTATAAACTGTTGAATTAAACTTGTTGGAAATTTGTTTAACTATGATAAACTTTGGAAAAATATGCGTTTGTGTCATAGGAATGTTATGTAGTCATAAATAATTCCAGTTAAAGGAACAGCGACGTGAAATATTTTTAGACCCGAGTTCACTACCTTTATTATATCATAGAGATCATACATGGCTCTCCTTTTTTTTACCCACCTAGTTGACACTGCTCGATGTGACAGTTATCGCAGCTTCAATTCCCATAGAAAACCTGTGGATCTCAAACTGATTAAAAAAGTATCATATTCTTCACAGCCACTCATTTATTTGTTTATATATACCGGCGATCTTGGAAACGGCTCTAACGAACTCGCTAAAATTTGGTATGTGGAGCTTTTCGGGGGCGAAAAATCGATCACGATTAGTCTTATTTCTGGGAAAACGCGTATTTTAGAGTTTTTATGTGGTTTTCTTTAACATTATTCCAAGCAAAATATGGTCACTAATTTCGCATGCTCGGCAATAAGTATCGTTGTTAAGCGGCCAAAGCGCAAGATTGACAATCACAGGTATTCGGGTTCGATCCCAGTCAGATACAAAGTTTTACTTTGTTTTTGTATTTATTTAAGTTTTTAGTTTTTTTTTTTTTTGTTTTTAAGCCAAATTAGAAAGAAAATTGTACTTTCGGCCAAAAACTACATTATCATCTAAAAAATACGATATAACAATAAAGAACTCCAGGTAGCTCGGTGGCCCAGGTACTTAAATTATTATGGGTGATTATTAACGCTGGTGTTGCGATGTTGAAAAACTATAAAATATATTAGTGCTAATAATTATTATTAACATTAGTCTCGCTTACTGTTTAATTAGGTAAAAAATAGATAACGAACACGATATATCGAATGCTACATTGGATATGTAATGAGAACAATATTGTAACTCTGTATTAAGATAATTTTAAAATAGAAATTAGTTTCTTCCTTATACTCATACATTTAAACTTAAAATTGATAAATTCTAAAAAACTGAGTTACATTATTATTGCTTGCAAGTGTTGATTATATTTTATGCTATACCTTATATACATATCTATACATATAATAAAACTCTAACCGAGTCGAATCTGTACAATAAATATTTTTTGGAAAATCTTATTGAAATAGTCGTTATTATCGGTACAGAGGCCGATTCTATAGTTTTTAGAATTTTTGTCTGTCTGTGATTGCATCACGAAAAAACCACTGGACAGATTTTGATGGAATTTGGTATGATGATAGGTGGTTATCCGAATCAACATATAGGATACTTTTTACTGCGGGGAAATATCTTTCCTCTGAGAAATCTATACTAAACGTTAAAATGTAACTAGGGACGAACCCGAGCGGAGCGTGAGTGAGTCGCTAGTACACATAAAATTTTCTTAAGCTTCTTATTCGACGTAAGATAGATACAGCTCATTAAATGGGCGTCAAAATAGGGATGGAATAGGGATCACAGTCAATCTACGCAAATGATGAGTTTACCTTTTGTATAGTGACACTTGAAATTCTTAGCGTTGGGCTCTTAAAAATAGTGACTTGTTTAGTTTTAATGTTAGGCAAAGTATAATATGAATATATTTAGCTAGGTTATGTTATAAATTCACGATCATTTCTTAGTATCGTTGATATTTGCCCTATGATAAGTAAATCATAAAGTTAATTATTAGATATTAATAATAATAATAAATATGTTGGGATATTAATACACAGCACCTTTTAGTTCCATGGTAAGCTACAAGGCCTATGTCATGGATACCAGATAGTTGATATACTACACATATACAACTTTTAAATACATACATAGGTACTATAAATATAAACACCCATGACTGGAGTACAAACATTTATGCTCATCATACAAATGAACGCCCCCCAGCGGGACTCGAACCCGCAACCACTGGCACAGCAAGTAGGATCACTACAAACCGAGCCAAGCGTGTCGTCAATATAGTAATAATAATAATATTTTGTCTGTTAAAAAACAAAATATCCGAAAAACTATTGGTCCCTGTTTGTCAAAGGAACTTCTTAGTAAGAGTACCTAATATTGTAAACAATTAAGCATCAATTAGGTGGAAATAAAGCAAGGATCCCTTAAATCGGAGGGGTGAATAGGAAAAATGTCGACAAATTAATCTATCATCATATAAGCTATTTCTGTTTTATGTGTAAAAAAATTGCTTAATATGTAAATAAGTAAAGAAAAACCTCAAGTAACGTTTGTCAGTGCCAAAAATTAGCTAAAAAGATCAACTAGATTGCTATATATAAAGGAATAAAAAGAAAGTAAGTGAGTATTTTGTGCTTATTGTGTCATTTAGTGACGTACCTATAGTGATATTTACATGTCAATAAAATGTAACATGCGTTAAGAAGCTTCGTTCAATCTTAAATACATTTTAATAAGTCGTTAAACACCATTGAGTATTCCTTTATGTGAATATTCAACAGAATAATTTATGTCTGATTTCCCGAAAATCCTGTTAGATTCCCTTCACATGGAACTGAAGCAATCCGATTGGCCCATGCTTTTTTAATATCAAGCTTAAGACCACTATTCCAAGAAATAACATTCTTTGTCATACATAACCATACTAATAAATATTTCAACGAATAAAGTTCTTCGAAATAGTTTTATTCTGAAACTTTTAAAAGGATTTTTAAAGCGACAATTTTATAGTCTTACTAGAGACTCACCCTCGCTTCGCTCGGGTTCGTCCCTGGGTAAGTTTTAATTTTTTTGAGCGAAACCCTAATTTTTTTCTAAAATAAAAGTAGCCTAAGTAACTCCTTATAATATCAGCTATCTGCCAGTAAAAATCCCGTTAAAATTGGTCCACCGTTTCGGAGTTTAGCCGGAACAAACAGACAGACAGACAGACAAAAATTTTAAAAATTGTGTTTTTCTTATAAATACCGTATATTAATCCATATACATTTAGTATAAAGCTGTTATTTTGATATTACAAACAGACACTTTAATTTTATTTATCTGTATAGATAAAGGCCATATTTAAAAAAAGTCAATCTACTAGCTGATCTAATGACATGGCTCTATAATAACGTAATAGCTACTAGTAAAATAATCGAGTTTGAGCTCCTTTGATTTGGTCATGGCATGCTTTAAAGTTAAGTATATGTTTTTATTTTTTTTATTATACTATTGTGATTATACTATTGTGATGGCCGCATATTGAACTAGAGTAACCCACTAAACCCTGCCTGTAATAAACTGCAGGATTTATTCAGGGATACATTCCTTAATTTAATCTGGGCCTAGAAACTATTTCCCAAGATGAAAACTCCGCTTGTCCATAAGAGATCCACATTCCCCCATACGACGGAATAGCGTTTCATCTGCCTCCATACATCTTTTACAGGTTTATGTGTCACTCAACATGAGGTTGTACTTGTGCTTATTTGAGCAGTAGTGTCCTGTAAAAACTGTTACTAATAAGCGTAAGGTTTTCCTATTTATTGCTAGGACTAGATTATTATGCCTTTTGTCGTAGGCTTTGATAAGTGTCTTGGAGTGAATCATTCCTCTTGTGTAAGTAGTTAAGTGTAATAATAATAATAATGACTTCCCGACTGATTTCGGCCTTAGCGGTCATTCTCATTGATACTAGCCATCTGCGCAAGAGATATTATAGTGCACAAGAGTACGAGCAGACATAAGTGCACTCTTTATTACTGTCACTCTCATACTCCGGTGGGACGACTACTCGATACGACTGGTGAGAGTTAAGGCGCAGGACCGACGGCTTTACGTGCTCTCCGAGGCACGGGGGTGAAACACCGCCAATTTCCAAACTCCGGGCTGTTACTGGAACTTACTAAACAGATAGACTCAATAACTAAACTTGGCTCGACCCAGGACTCGAACCCAGGACCTCTCCATGTGCAGCCGTACATGCTAGCCACTACACCACCGAGACAGTTAAGTGTATCTATAATGTATAAAGAATTTGTACTCAATTTTTAGGGTTTTAATGATTGTAGAACGACATCTCCATTACCCCTATATTACTTATCGACTTAATCACACAAGTAATTAATTAAATACTCTTATCGATAAACTCAACAACATCTAATGCAATCCCGTATTATAAGCGACTTAGTTCAAAGAGCTCAAATGGATCCTAACGCATTACGTTAAAACATTCTCATTTCTACGTTTTAAGTAGTTTATGGTTCGCGACTTGGAAGCTAGGGCGACCTTTTCTTACTTTTCTAAACATACATAAGTACCTATGCCGTATATGGAACTTGCTTACTGCCCAAGTGGGAAAAATCTAGATTGAGAAATTATGTTTTTAAAACAGATGTTTTTCCATATTATTCTTAAAATTAACTCTGATTCTTTAATGTTTAATTTAAAAATATCTCATACTAACCCTGCTTCTCTGGGTACACAACAGTAACTATTTAGTAATCTAGGTATCAACCTCTGGCATTTAAAAAAAACTAACATTCGCCTAGTGGACGAAATTCGATCATAATCATTATTAAGAATTTGAAGAAAATATATATGAATAGAATTTACCTGAATAAAAAGGCAGTAGTAGCCCAGTGGTAATGCGCTTGCTTGGAAAACCGAGTGAAGCGGGTTCAAATTCCGGGTCTCGCACCTCTGATATTTTCATGTGCGAATCATTTCTAACATGATTACCACTTGCCTTACGATGAAGGAAAACATCGTGAGGAAACCTGCATGTCTGAGAAAACCTAGTCCGCCAACCTGCACTTGGCCAGCGTGGTGGACTATGGCCTGATCCCCCTCGTATTGAAGGGAGGCCCGTGCCCAGTAGTGGGACTTTAAAAAGGGCTGAATACATACATAGAATTTACCTCTCTATACAAAAATAACTGTTTCCAAAATTTTTTGATAGAAAATACAAAATTTCTTCAATAGCTACTAAACAAAAAAGAAAAAGAAAATCAATTGACAAACGGAGAAAAAAAAGGTACTCAATTGTTTTGTCTTCGCCTATTTATACAATCCTCATAAAATAACTATCTCTACATAGAGACACATCTGTGTACATCAATATCCGTCACTAAACCCTGTTAAATACAGGCGTCCATTTTGCCTATGTTTCAAATTAAATAACAAGCTTTTAGAGCGTTTTAGCCTTAAAAACAGCTGGCTCTCGACAATTTTCCATTAATCTCACCATAAAGCCACCATGGCTATGCAAAAATACCTCGAATTTTATATGAACTGACGCAATGTTTGCGCAAACCTTTTCAATCCGATGCGGATATGCCAGTTGTGATGCCGAATACTTAAATGAATACGACAGTACCTTTAGGCCTCGAAATAAGGACGAATTTCTGAATTTTGCACGTTTTAGTCGAGTTTTATAAATAGAAACGGTTGCCAAAATTTAATTATATTTTATAAGGATATTAACGACCAAGAACACTTATATATCATAACTAAATTGTCTTTCATTTTCTACCTTTTGAAACTATAAATATTCCTGGGTACAGTTGGATTACTATTATTAATGCAAAAGTTTGTATCTCTGTCTGTTTGTTACTCTTTAACTCAGAAACGGCTGGACAAATTTGGATGAAATTTTGTATATAGATAGACTTTAAACTATAGTAATACATAGATTATTGTTAGACATCTAGACGCATCCGAGTGAGGCAAGGAAAAGTCGCTAGTTTGGTATTTATTTTAAACTTAAATTCTAATAGTTCTCTTCTTTCATAAGCAGCTTAGGAAAACAATATTTTCTATAAAAAGCAAGAGAAGCAGTTTTTGTGGTGGTACTTTACTATTATTCCAAGCCCATTGATTTCTTCATTTATATGAATCGTATCCAACATGATAACCACTTGATGACTTAGATAAAATACCATTCGACAATTGTTGAAGGAAAGAAATTTAAAATTGTTTTCCATGACAAAAATCGCTATGCCATAGAATCATAATATGTCATTCCCATACATTTTGTTCATAGACATAGAGAGTGGATTGAGTGTTTCTTTGCCAGCCGTCAGCTAAAAATGGCGGAAAATTGACAGAGACAAAACGAATGTGCAGTCAGAAGTTTTGTATTAATTGAAATACGATTAATGAAGATACATTTTTATAAAAATTTTACATTCCATTATAATATTATAATTTCCAATAATATTATAATTTTTTTACATTCCATTTATAAATTCAAATTGGCATAAAAGACAGGTTATTGGCCGCAAGTTCGGTTTCTCTCTTTCTAGATAGTAGTCAATTTCATGGAGTATTGCTTTGTCCACTCTCTATGAATTTATTAGAATTCTAATCTTCAACGATTATAGAATCACATCTTGCCTAAGTCTTGATAACTTTCAATTATGATGTAATAATCATATGACCAAACTATTTCCAGCTGAACAAATTATCACTTATACTGAAAAGTGTATAAACGTAATTTACTCGCAACACTATTCATATTTAATATTTCTATTACAGCCCGTTTCATATACGATACATGTTATCTTATACAATATTATTTTATATTCTTTTCTTTCAGGTAGAACCAAGAATCTCCTTATTTATTCTGCTTATATTGCAAATGCGGGGTAAACATTTTTATCATAATACGACGACACGTTTGGCTCAGTTTGTAGTGTTTGCTGTGCCAGCGGTCGCCAGTTTAGTTCCGCTGGGTGGATGGATGGCTGAAATTAAAATAAATCCAAAAAGATAGTTTTATTTAAAATGTTCGTGTAAATCTAAGAAAGTTTTTTTTTTTTTGACATTAACACACAGCACCATCTAGTTCCATGGTAAGCTATGAGTCTTGTGTTATGGATACCAGACAGCTGATACACTACAAATATATAACTTTAAATATATACATGCATATTATAAACTAGTAGAACCCACGTCGCCGCTCGCGATCAAACTACGAAAAATACCAAATTTCATGCAAATATGTCCAAGGAATAAAAAGTTTATTACAAACTTTTATCCCCTATTTCACCCCCTTGGGGGTTGAATTTTGAAAAATCCTTCCTTAGTGGATGCCTTGGTCATATGAGGAATACGTGTGCGAAATTTCAATTTTGGCAAGTTTGGCATGTGCGTTGAGACGTCAGTCAATCATTTTTGCCTTTTATATATTTAGATATAAACACCCATGATTGGAGTACAAACATTCGTGCTCATCACACAAATAAATGCCCCCAGCGAGATTTAAACTCGCGATCGCTGGCACAGCAAGTACGGTCACTACAAACTGAGCCAAACGTGTCGTCATATAACATATTATTATCTCGTCACTTCATTTTTGCAGGCTTTAACGACTCAGGTGTAGCTTAAAACCTGGATTAACTTATACGTTATTATATTCGAGCGTAGTCAAAGGCAAAAACTAACTAGCGTTTAACATTAGTAAGAAAACAAGTATTTATTCGCTACTAACTGAAGTGAAGGAAGATAACCTTATCAAAGCTACCGGTAGAGATATAGCTCGAAGTATTACTGTATTTTCCAACCAGTTAGCCTTCTCGTACTCACTCGAGCATTACACTGAAACCTCCATTTTACATATATTGAATGAGATACTGCTTCTTTTAAAAATTACGTTTGTATCTGTGCAGAAATATACTTTAATGGTACGTTAAGAATTCTCAAATATTTTAAAGATTCTTCACAATTTTTAACCGACTTCAAAAAGGAGGAGGTTCTCAATTCGGTTGGTATTTTTTTATGTATGTACACCGATTACGTTGAGATTTATTATCCGATTTACGTGATTCTTCTTTAGTTTGATGCGGAATAGTTGACATTTGGTCGCATAAAAAATTAACATAGTTTGGCCCAGTAGTTTTCATTTTGTTTGATTTGACAAGCCAGCCGATACAAATCAAAGCACACCGACTTCGAAAATATCCGATTAGGTATCTATAGTAAATGAAAACTACCAATCAGTTATTTTTTACTTTTTAGTGCTTTTTTGAAGTTGGTTTTTATTTTTTTCTTTAAAAGTTTTTTTGAACATTTTAAACTAATGTTGGAAACATTATTTGCGTTTTCATTATTATTGTTATTCATCCTGTACATATTAATTTAAAAAGTTTACACAATTTCATCCTCATTGGTTTAGTGGCTGTCATGTATGGTTTTATGGTTTCAGATCTGGTAGTCCTAAGTTGAAATCCCGAGTACTTATTCCCGAGTAGTACCTAGTCGGGACGGGCCGGGTAAATACAACAAACACTTAGTGACAGACCCGAGCGAACCAAGGCTAAATCGCTAGTAAAGTATAACGTCAACTTACATTATAATATATGAAGGACACAAGTAATTCAAAGTTGTTTTCAACCAAGCTTAACGTCCAAACAATGTGAGGAATTTTGTGTAGAAAATACTCACGGAACTCAAAACTAAAGCGTTTAATGCACTGCTGTCTAAACTTTAACGAAATACTCGTAGGTGCAGAAAAATAAATTTTATATATAAACATCAGAATTAGAACAAGAGAAAGGAAGTTAAACTTACTAAATTAACGAAAAATTTGGTAATAAAAAGCACTCAGCGGAGAATTTATTATACTTTAATCCCTAAATAAATATTTTGGCTTACGCAAACTTTTAATTTTTGTATAATCAAAACAGTATTGAAATTCCGATGGAACATATTTTCTTATTCTTTAGCTTTGGATCAAGCTAATATATAGCCATCGCACTTATCTATATATACCTACATATGATAAAAATCTGAGTCGAATCTGTACGTTAAATATTTTTTGAAAAATCTTATTGAAATAGTCATTATTATCGATACAGAGGCCGTATCTATAGCTTTTAGAATTTTCTTCTGTCTATCTATCTGTCTGTCACCACGAGAAAACCACTGTACAGATTTTGATGAAATTTGGTATGACGATAGCTGGTTATCTAGATCAACATATAGGATAATTTTTGCATTGGAAAAATATCTCATCTCTGAGAAATGTATACTAAACGTTAAAACGTAACTAGGGACGAACCCAAGCGGAGCGAGATGAATCGCTAGTATTATATAAACAACACTTTAAATGGGTATAAGATATAGAGCTTATTGTAACAGGTTTAAATAATACTTTCTTAGATTTAATACTTTCTAAGATTTACGCGAATATTTGACATTTTAAATAAAACTATCTTTTCGGATTATTTCGCGGATTTATTTTGATTTTTGGTTCCCGACGTTTCGAATGCTTTACAGCAATCATGGTCACGGGAGAGACTAAGGTGTTAGACATCTCAAAGGCGTTATATACTTGTTACAGACAGTGCCTACCCACAATTTAGAAAAATGATTTTGAAAATTCAAAAATGGCACCAGAGTACCTTACAATATTTGTTGATTTTAATTCTTATTATATTTAAGTTTTATTTAAAATAACAGGTTTAAATTAACAGCGAATGTTAGTAGTCGGTCTATACGAGATTTGAGTTCTCCCCCGTCGTCCACTCTAGTAATGCAATCAGACGCACTGCCCCCTACGTCGCGTCGTTACGCTTTATCGTAATTACATAATAACATAATCACACATATTTCTTTTTACGACGTCATTAACGAACATAGTTTTTAATACCGAAATATTCACTTTCAAATGTCAATTATATTGGTAGAAAATACACATTTTACTCTAAAAAAGCTGAAAAAATATAATTTATCTATTTATGTATTTCTTAGAAATAAAGCTTTGTTTTTAAAATAGAGGTAATGAGCTCTCTACTGTAAAGTACAACAAGTATTGGTAGTTTGAACGAACATAAAGCCAAGCAGTTTTATTTTTTTGTTGATTGAACACGGGCGTAGCCGCGCTTTCTACTAGTAAACATATGAAAATTTCGCTCCGTTATAGTATATTTTTTCTCCTTTTTTACCGACAATTTTATATAATATATATGCTCCATTCTTCTACGAAACATTGGCGAAGTATATTGTGTTTAAACGGCACTCTTTTAAGCCACTGAACAAAAGAATTGAATTGAATAATATGAAAATGACGTATTTAACCGTCATGTCATACGTAGATGTTAATATGACATTTGCATATATATATTTTTTTATCAGTGATGTCGTTTCGAAAAATAAATAGTCAAAGGTCGCATACACGATGCCATAAAAATGGTCCATTATATAATTTAATTATTTAGTCCGTTCTCGTGCAAATTGTTTGTATTCCTTAATTTTATCTCATTAAGAGAAACATCCGAAGAAACAGCCCTTTATCCCTTTATTACGACCAAGATACAGTCAATTTGACGCTAACTTTTGTTTATTTTCGACGTTAATTAGACTATATAACTAAAGTTAGAGTGTCTAGTTAAGTTGGTGAAGTTCTTAAAGTTGTTTATTATACTCAACCTAATCCTTAGAGTATTAAAATTTTATAGTTCTACATAATATAGGGATGTATTGTACATTATATAACAACAACAATGTATTACTAATTTAGAAAGATTGTACTTACATGCAAATATTATGAACTAGCTACTCAACCTCGCTTCGCATGGGGTTCGTCCCTAGACAAAAACAAATCTATCCCATGGGAATCGTATATTTTCCGGGACATATACAATAACCTCTTCACGCTTAAGCGGCTAAGTAGATTTTGATCAAATTTGGTAAAGACAGATTGAATCCTCGCAATGGATATAGGCTACCTTTGATCCCCACTTACAACGCGAACGAAGTCGCGGCCAAAAACTAGTAGTTTACAGTTGCTAGATGACCCGACAGAAGATAGAAGAAGAGACTATCTAATGCAAAAAGAATTTTTTAAATCGGATTAGTAGTTCCTGAGATTAGCACTTTCAACTAAACAAATAAACTGTTCAGCTTTATAATATGAGTATAGATTAACGACAGACCGTCGCTTCATTCGGGTACGTCCCTATGCTTGAATGGTTTAGGAACGTATAAAAGACAAATGTCCAAAGAAAATTCTTAGTTTTTTGCACCAGGGAAGGCGCTTTCACAGGCGTGTACAGAAAAACCACCAATTTCATTACGATCGGGTAATTAATGTAGGAACGCGTGGAGGACAAACATACAAACATATTTTTTTTATTTATATATATATAAAAATCATATTATTGCACAGATCATATCTTCTGCTAAAAACTACGCTTGATATCTCATGAAAAAATAAAACAGATATTAAAGTATATATATATATATATATATATATATATATATATAACATAACTTCAGACGCAAAAAACAACAACAAAAAAGTTGTTTCAATTAAAGAAAAAGAAAAACAGTTATTATATTACAAAATTTATTTGAAACTCTTTTGAAATAAATACAAAAATACCGAGTCCAAGGTAATTTGAACTTTCGAACTCTATTTATTACTTATTCAAAGCTAATCGTTTTGTAATTGGACGTAGTTATGCAAAATGAATTCAGCCCATAAAAACCTTTTTTTGTGTTACTGTCATAAATGGCACCTACATATCAACTTATATACAGAAAGTTGATAAAATACCTAATATTTAAAAGGAATTTAAAAAAACTACGGTCTTGTTATATTGATATACCAATTTAACTTATAAATAAATACATATGTTGGGACATTAACACAGTACCATCTAGTTCCATGGTAAGCTACGAGGCTTGTGTTATGGATACCAGATAGTTGATACACTACACATATATAACTTTAAATACATACATATAATAAATAAATATAAATATAAATACCCATGACTAGAGTTCAAACATTCGTGCTCATGACACAAATGAAGGCCCCCAGCGGGACTCGAACCTACAACCGCTGGCACAGCAAGTAGGGTCACTACATACTGAGTCAAACGTGTCATTCTCCTATTTTCTCAAAAGTAAGTTTTTTTTTGCAAAATAGATCCAATATTTTGCATAACTACGTCCAATTATTGAACTATGTTTGCTTATAAATCAGTATTACATACGAGTAAAGACGAGTGTTTTAACACAATTTTATTCTTACTCTATTCTTATTTTCCCATGTTTTCTTTCAAAATAACTATCTCAGTTCATAATACTTTCTTAGATTTACGCGAATGTTTAAATAAAAATATCATTTCGGTTCACGGATTTATGTTGATTCTTAGTTCCCGGCGAAACGTCTGGAAACTGCTGTCTGTAACAAGTACATACATATGTAATGACCTTTGAGACGTCTAAAACCTTATTCTCTCTCAGAACCATGATTGCTCTAAAGCATTCGAAACGTCGAGAATCAAAAATTAAAATAAATCCGTACAAATTAAACAAAATCGAAATGATAGTTTTATTTAAAATATATCAATACAATTACCCAGTCATGGGTGTTTATTTTTATAATATGTATGTATTTAAAGTTATATTTGTGAAGAGTATCTACTATCTGGTATCCATAACACAAGTCTCGTAGCTTACCATGGAACTAGGTGGTGCTGTATGTTAATGTCCCAACATATTTATTTATATTATTAAATTAAGAACTAGCAACATATCTACGTGCATCTCTAGGTGTCTAAAAGTAGCCTATTGTGTATATATCTATTTGTTAACTCAATTTCATTCAAATATGCCCAGCCGTTTCTGCATGAAAAAGTAATAAACATACTTGCGTATATAAAAATAACGCATATTAGGCATATTACAATCATATATTTATAGAATATCATTTAACGAAAGAATACAATATTATATATCATTTGTCAGACAATAACGACGGTTACCATGGCAACAAACGTACGTACATTTTTTCGTAACGCATTCACAAGCTTACCCCCCAAGTCAAGCGTGCGTAAAGAAGTTTTACTTCAAAAACTTTCGGATGTATACCAGTACTCCGATTACCACTGAGAATGCAAGTTAAATTTATTTAATCAAAATACGTATAAGAATTTCCGTCTATTGTGAAAAGAACTTAGACTCTACACGCCAAATTAATATTTATTACGGTCTTTTTGAGACGTAATTACTGTATGTATATATAGTGGCAACTACATACATATTTTATATGGTTTTACAATAATATATGGAAGTCTGCCCGATTTGTTGGCATTTATGATTACTGCTGCGCTCCCTTGGGTAATAGCATGATGATATATAGCTTAGCCTTCCTCAATAAACAGGCTATCTAATGCAAAAAGAATTTTTCAAATAGGATTAATAATTCCTGAGATTAATGCGTTCAAACAAACAAACAAACAAAAGTATAGATGTATAATATGATACTATAAACAAAAAAAGACAGCTAATGAATATATCGACGCAAAAAATCATGGCGACCTATTGATCTCTCGCTAAGTGAAAATAGAACAAATAAACAAACACATTCGCTTACAATTCATATTTCGTTACTAATATTACTAGTGATCGCCGCGTGGTTGAAAATCAACCATAATTCATTAAGTTTGATCGATATTGAGGTTCTTTTTTCAAAGTTATATAGATAATCTATAAAATCCAAAATAATTTTCAAACAGGCCCATAGATTCAGAGATTTGCACGTATAGACAAATAAACTTTTCATCCACATATTATGTAAGTACTCGTATAATATTGATGAAGGTATATAACATCATAGTACATCTTTTGGCAGTGAAATAATTATATATAAGCGGATTCGCGGGTAAAAGAAAGTCAATTAAGTTTGGCTTTCTGCAGTCCTTCTCTATATAAACTTTAACTATGCCAAAGCTTCATACTCCTCCATACATGCAATATGCTTAAAAAGAGGTTCAAAGTTTTCTCTTCACATATTAATATATAGATTATAAATGTTAAAGTAAGATAACAGACAATCCTTTCACGTTTACTCGTTTAAATGACCGAAAAGATTTTTAGCAAGAAGTTAAATTGCATCCTGAGGACGGACGTAGGCAACATTTGATTTGATTAACACGCGAGCAAAACCGCGGATCAAAATTAGTATTGAATAAAAATTCAAACAGAATCTTGAAAATCCTGAAATAAAATACAGTATGATACTATAGATACATATTTTTGCTTTCCCGTAGTAACACAGTGTTCTTAAGATCTTAACCTTCATAGCTATTCAGCATTCTGGTCGCGACAAAACGAATACATGCTCGAAAGAACGTCTGAAGCACGTATTCCTACGTAGAACAAATCCATCGAGTGGGACGATATGAAACATCAAAATTCAAGGAGAATTCGTAAAAATATATTTACATACATTGTAAGGTTGCAATTTTAGTAACTTTTAGTTTACCATTTATTTCATCGCTACAGATCAAAATAGATGATAAAATCTAAGCAAAAACTAGATCACAGAAGCTTTTGTATGATCAATACAAATTAATCAAAAATGAATATTGATCCTACGACCCATAATTTAAAGGCATTGCCAAATAAAAACTACCATCGTGTCAAATAGTTTTCTTCCTGCGTAAGGAGCATAGTGTTTATATACCAGACTTATTTCATACGATTCGAATAAGATAATAATATTTGAATATATCCTAACTGGCATTTCGTTTCTAAAGAATGGCAATAATATAACGTAAAAACATTGGAAATGTTAAAAAAATACGAAAAATCCTTTATGTTATTATTAAACCAAAAAGCTTTACATATAACCCAAGCTTATCGAGATAAAGAGATGAAAATTCAAATATTTCTTCAAATAAATTTTAAATAGGCGTACACCATCTATAATTATTGTATATAATAGAGTATAATTAGAATTTAATCTTGAGTTTATTCCTTTTATTTATAACTTAAAGGGACTTAAGTAAATCAGTATTATTTCTATAATACAAATACCAAAAAATTGTAAATTACAGAAAAAATACACGTGTTTTTCCAGTACAAACTCTTTTTTTTTTGTCAATTTTATACTTATTTTTATACAAAAATAAATAAAATACTATTTCACTTACCATAAAGTCCACAATGTGCAATCCAATTCCAAAGACAGTTGTCATTATCGCACATTGCCCCTTGGCATCACTCGTGCACATACACAGCACAGTCAAACCACACACAGCATAATCATGAAATTTTAATATAATATTAACATTTTTATATTTAAGAAACGAATCATTTTTATTAAATTTATTTGAATAGGATATTTAAAGAGAGCACACGCCTGCGCGCTTCCCTCGGTATTTCACGACTGAACGTGCGGGCTCTACCTGTTATTTTTTGAGGGGGTGGCGCTTGCGTACAACGACTCATCTCGATATTAAAATTAAACAATTACACGAATTAAAGTGTTGAAATTAACGTTGTTTGTGCTATTATTATATTATATTATATTGGTTCATAATAATTCCATATTTTAATACGTTACAATATATCTATGTATATATGTCTATACATATAATAAAATTTTAACTGAGTCAAATCTGTACATTAAATATTTTTTGGAAAATCTTATTGAAATAGTCATTATTATCGATACAGAGGACAAATCGATAGTTATTAGAATTTTGTATCTCTGTCTGTCTGTCTGGGAACGCGTCACGAGAAAACCCCTGGACAGGTTTTGAAGAAATTTGGTATGATGATAGCTGGTTATCCGGGTGAACATTTAAGTTATTTTTTAGTTTTTACTGCGGGAAAATATCTCATCTCTGAAATATCTCGACCGTCGAATAATTGTATCGTTTAAAATATGGAATTTATTATTTTTTCATGCGATTATAATTTTGTATTTGTATAATTAATAAAACAAGTGTTTGACCAGTGGTTTACAAACTTCAAATTCAATCATAATGACGTTTGAAAATTTGAGAAAAACATATATAAATCGAATTTATCTATCTATATAAAAACTATTTAATTATTTTTAATGATAACACTAATAACTAAAGCTCGTCAATACCAAATCAATTGTCAAACAGAGAAGAAAAAGGTACTGAATTCTTTTGTCTATGCCTATCTATACATATAATAAAACTGTAGAGGTCGAATGTCTGTACATAGAAAAAAAATGCTAAATACCGAGTCAGGGGGATGTAAATAAAAATCCGAAACTGTTAGACCGATTTAAATGAAAATTTGCATGGTAGTACCTTATATCCCCGGTCAACATATAGGTACTTTTCATCCCCGAAAATTAAAGAGTTCCCGTGGGATAGTTAAAAAAACTATAGTAACTTATACAGCTCAGCACACAAAAACTACTGATTGGATTTTAATGAAACTTTACAATAATATAGTTCATACATCAAAATCATAATAGGCTACTTTTTATCTCGGATAAATCTTTTTATATCGGTTCCCGTGGGATAGATTTGCTTTTGTTTGTTTTCAAGCAAAGCGAGAGTGAGCCGCTAGTTTTTAATAAATGTAACATAGCATCTAATCTTGCAAAATTTTAGACTATTCACTGATAAATCATAATAGAGTGCTAACGTAACTGCAAATAAAACTTCACACAAATTAAAAGTATAAAAAGTGTGTACATTCGTATTTGAGCCTACAATACTACACAATACGATGCTATAAAACATTCATACTATAGATTAACCTTTGCTGAATCTATTAACCTGATTATAATTGTAAGCACAGCTGCGTCCGCGTTTCATTTTATCTCAGATAAAATATTCTGTCCACGTCTTACATTCATCTAACTTGAATAAGTGACGTCACTATGTAAATAACTTTACTCTTATAATACAATTATCCTAATCCATACTAATATTATAAATGTGAGAGTTTGTGAGGATGTATAGATGTCTGTTACTCTTTCACGCCAGATCATCTGAACGGATCTGGATGAAATTTGGCACAGAGATAGATTATAGTCCAGAATAGCAAAAAGATTACTTTTTATCCCGGAAAAATGTACGGTTCCTGTAGGAAAGATTTGTTTTTATCTAGGGACGAACCCGAAACGAAGCGAGGGTGAGTCGCTATTGTTAAATAAATATTAAAATAATATGAGGTTGATGATGGTTTTCAATCGAAATTAAAAATTGAAGTTTGAAGTTAGAAAAGAAAATATAATTTACATACCTACTCAGACTAAGGAATAATATAGACAGGTCCCAGAATGTAACAGAACTAACATGAGGCCAAACAAAAATATTATATATAAATATATATTTTATTAATTTTCAACTTCAATTTCAACTTTTCAAACAATTTTGTTTGAGTTGATGGATTATTATAAAAAAATCGACCAAAATCATTATTGAAAGGTATACATATGAATAAAAAACACACAAAAAACATTAAAAAAAAAACAACTATTTCCAAAATTTTTTTTACTAATAACTCATATTATGTATATTGAAAGTTAGCTTTAATTTTGTCCCCAGAACCCAAGTTCGTAATAATATTAAGTGGGTAGCCTAGATCGTTCTGGAAAGGTGTTATTTACTTTTATTATCTAAAAGGTTGAAAAAGGGGTGCCAAAGTTATTATAGAAAAACAACTAATCTATACATATAATAAATCTGTGGAGGTCGAATGTCTGTACATAGAAAAAAAATGCTTAAAACCAAGTCAGGGGAATGTAAGAAGAGAAATAGAACAAATCCAGATTTTTTCAAATTTTTTGTTTCTCTGTCTGTTTGTCTATTTGTACGGGCTAATCTTCGAAACTGTTGGACAAATTTAAATGAAATTTTGTATGGTGATACCTTATATCCCAGTCAATATTTTAGATACTTTTAATCCCGGAAAATTAAAGAGTTCCCGTGGGATAGTTAAAAAACCATAGTAACTTATACAGCTTAGTACACAAAAACTACTGATTGGATTTTAAAGAAACTTAACAAAAATATAGTTTATACATCGGAACAACAAATAGGCTACTTTTTATCCCAAAAAAATATACGGTTCGCGTGGGATAGATTTGATTTCGTTTGTCTAGAGGCGAACCCGAACGAAGCGAGTGTGAACCGCTAGTTAGAATACAAAGCTGCTATGGACGTTTTGATAAAAGATCAATATAAAAATAACATTTTTATACTGGCAACCTCGTTAGACGTTTTTATTTTTATTTCGATCTAAACTATCCATCCACAATAGGAACATAATAACGTTCTATTGTTATATTTTCTTAAAATCTTAATAATAATCTAGCCTTTTATCCTCTTTGAACATTTTAAAGAGGATTACGTGATTAAAGAAAATGTTTTAAAAACGTTTGTTATTATAATAAATCTTTCTCTAGTTTTTAGAATTAGTTTGAGAATTAGGCGTGTTCCTTTAGTCTATACTAATATTATAAATCTGAAGAGTTTGTTTGTTTGTTTGTTTGGTTTAACGCGCTAATCTCGGGAACTACTGATCCGATTTCAAAAATTCTTTTTGCATTAGATAGTCCGTTAACTGAGGAAGGCTATAGGCTATATAACATCCCGGAAAAATGTACGGGTCCCGTGGGATAGATTTGTTTTTGTCTAGGGACGAACCCGAAGCGAAGCGAGGGTGAGTCGCTAGTAGGTAATAATAAGTTTTTTGTTTTCCAAATTCAACCACTAAGGGTTTAATACTTTAAAAAAGTTAAAACGTTATACGTAATTCTTTTTTTTTTTATTTCATTAAATTATTCATTGCTTTAATCAAGTAAGGAAACTCTTCAGTAAATTCAAATTTAATGTTTTTTTATTCAGCATTAAATTATTATTATTTTTTACTGTATATTACCTATGAGTTATCCGAAAATAAAGGCCTCAGTCCTGAAAAGAACTGGCGGAAAAAACTCAGCGGGACAATTTTTTTTTCTTCTTACTATACTAAAAAAGCTCTATGTTTTTTTAGATTTACACACATATTTTCAGTTCAATAACACAGAAATTATTTGAAATAAAAATATCTTTTCGGATTTTTTCGTGGATTTCAAGCATTCGAAACGTCGGGAACCAAAAATCAAAATAAATCCAGAATTATAGTTTTCCTTAAAAAGCATAGAAATCAAGCTGATGCTTACAGTACAAGCAAAATCATTCGACTCGATCCAGAAAACCCATAGTCACATTCGACAAGAAATATTCATACATCGAAGTTCCTAAGATTTTGTAGGAAGACGCATGTTATACATATAAAGTCACCGCAAAACTTCAGGCATGTAGCGTGGTTAATATGTCTACATACGCCTGAAGGCAAAAACCGGGTAGGGTCACGTATCCCTTTGTGCTGAACAAAACAACGCAGACGGCCTCAAGACTACGTGTGTAAATTAAAATTTCTCTACATACTGAAACGTACAAACATATATAAGTAGCGTTTAGTTTATATACAAATATATAAATAACATATAAATATCTTTTTGTTATTTACTCAACTCAAAGCTCAAATATAGGTACATTACTAGCATTTGCCCCGCGACATCGTTCGTGTAGTTTATTTATACACTAGCGACTTACCCTCGCTCACTCGGGTGCGTCCCTAGGTAGGTACTTTTTAATTTTCTTGAGCGAAACCCTAATTCTTTTTCTAAAATAAAAGTAGCCTAAGTTATTCCTTATAATATCAGCTATCTGCCAGTGAATGTCCCGTTACAATTGGTCCAGCCGTTTCGGAGATTAGCCGGAGCAAACAGACAAACAGACAAAAATTTTATAAATTGTGTTTTTGTTATAAATACAGTATATTATAATAATTCCATATCCATTTAGTATAAACCTATTGTTTTGACATTACAAACAGACACTTCAATTTTATTTATCTCTATCTAATATATAAAATTCTCATGTCACAGTTTTCGTTGCCATACTCCTCCGAAACGGCTTGACCGATTTTGATGAAATTTTTTGTGCTTATCCGGTATCTATGAGAATCGGCCAACATCTATTTTTCATCCCCCTAAATGTTAGGGGTAGTCCACCCCTAAATTTTATTTTTTATTTTTTAGACAAAATTTTTAATTTCTATTTTTTTATGATACAACATACAAAAATACATACAATCCTCAATTTTCACCCTTCTACGATCAACCCTTATTTTTTAATAGCCATTTTAGTAATAGGAAATTATTTATATGGCAAAACAACGTTTGCCGGGTCAGCTAGTAGATGTATAATTGTTTCGCTCCTAAACACATCTCCAGAGGACGCACCGTCTAAAACTTTAAATTAGAATAGTCGTCATTAATGATTTGTAATTTTGTTTCCTGTAATCCTAAATCACGGATTTCCAAACCAACAAAAATAGGCATTGAATTTTCTAAAATTTTTTCTTATAGCGAACACATGATTAATCAATGAGTGGTATTTTACTTTTATATATGTATATTGTATGTATATAGGTTTACATTTATATAGGATTTTCAAGCAAATTTTATTTTTTTACATTTACTTATCTATCATGGTCTTATAATGTGATATATAGATTTTGATGAGATTGATCGAATTAAGATAGTTCTGTAATTTCTTATATTAATTTAAAAACTAGAAATATTAAACGAGATAAAAAAACCAAATAAAAAGTATCTACTGCTATAAAATAATACTCTAAATCGTACCTTTAGTCTTTTTCTTTTTAGGGACCCTTAGTTAAATAGAGGATCGTCATAATTCCATTATGTCTATCGTTCCGTTTTCCGTCTTATAATAAATTGCACAAATATTTACTTCCCGATGATGCGTTTGTTTGTTTTAATATATTTGCTATAAACTTGCAATCTAAGGTGTATTAGAAGCGGTCCTACTCATTTACTCAAACACTGTTTGTTTGATTTCCAAATGCGATATTATTATATTAATATTAACTGGGAAAAACATATGTAAGCAAATATATTACCATTAGTAAAAATATGTCTTTATCTTATGGAATTACATATTTTAGTACCTCCGTCACTTAGTCTAGTCAACGAGTGCCTTTTAGGTCAACTTTTTTCAGCAGTCTCGGAAAAATATGAACGAAAAAATACAAACTATTAATTAAATATGGCATAACTAATTGAAAAATTGTGATATTTTTTTCCCGGCGGATTATTGTTGATTTATCAATCCAGTAAGCTCCTGATTTTTTTCATTTCTAAAATTTTATATTTAACATGTTAAAATAATTTTTATTGATAAAGCGTCCGAAGTAGGCGTGGCTTGTGCAAGCCAGAGCACCCGTTGTAGGCCTTTTATTATAAATATTGGTCCTACAGTTCCGAGAATTAAGAGTTTTTTTAGGAAATTTCCACTTGTTTTTGAATATTTTTTTAGATTTGAAAAATATCAATTAGTGTTTGAGATATTTGCAAAAAAATAACCCCCCTTTTTATTTTTAGTTAATTGTGTATAACTTTAACAATTTTTGCAAGCGGAACTTGATTTTTTCATAAATCATATGAATCGAATGACACATCATTCATATTTTTCGGAGACTGCTGAAAGTTGACCTAAAATGCACTTGTTGATTAGACTAACAGTTCCAGAATTGAATCCACAACGTACGCTCAATAACGGTTTACCCAATAAAAGACGTTAGGTATTAATAAACTTTAAAAGTAATAGTTATTAAAATTTATTCATTAAATCATTCATCATCCAAATCAGTTCACAATTTATTCACAATATAAAAAAAAACATAAGAGTCGAATTGAATATCTCCTTTTTTAAAAAGATTACAAAACTTTAAAAACTAAAGAAATTATGTATTGAGACCTTTTTCTTTTAACGTCCCACTGCTGGGCATGGGCCTCCCTACAGTACGAGGGGAATCAGGCCATAGTCCACCACGCTGGCCAAGTGCGGGTTGGCGGACTTCACATGTCTTTTGAAAACTTGCTAGGTTCTCTCAAACATGCAGGTTTCCTCACGATGTTTTCCTTCACCGTTAAGACAAGTGGTAATCATGTTGGAAATGATTCGCACATGAAAATATCAGAGGTGCGAGACCCGGGATTTGAACTCGCTTCACTCGGTTTCCCAAGCGAGCGAGTTTCCTGGGCTACCACTGCCTTTAAGAAATTGTAGTTGAAATTTATTTGTAGGTTTTTAATTACAGAAATATTTGTTGAAAGCATTTAATTGAAGTCCTGAGAATTTTATAGATGTAAGCTTCCTTTACTGCCATGCTTTTGTTCTATCGATTGATTCCTGTAGAAAAGCTTTTTAGAGAAAACCAATAACATACACTTTATAAATTAAAGTCCACAAGATTATCCAATTATGTAAGACAACAATGTAATATCCTCCAATATCCATACAACCATTGTTAGATATATTTTTTAGAATTTAGATTATTAAAAAAATATACCCAAACAGAATTCGAACCCTCAACCTTTACCTCTCCACCACTAAGCCAGATAGTCGTCAAATTTTATATTTGCAAAAATTACATTATAACATCGACCCTCATGCGAATTTAAATTCAGAAGCCAAAGAACCAATAATAATTTAAAATATTTTTTAAACGTTTAATGATGCATTAATTTTCAGCTTCTGCTAGTTAGAAATATGTCTCGATTTTTCTCGATTGCTAGACGTTTTATTGAATTTTAATTCTGATAAATGAGTAGCGTATGGCTACTTTTTTAAAATATACGTTTAGTTAATACGTTTTATTTTTTTCAGTATTTGAGGAGAGTGAAGGCACAAGGAAGAAGCAAAATAGGCAGTTTTGTGCAAATTGTGGTGATTAAAAGTTTAGTTTTTGTAACTACACCGCTAAAGATATGGCGTTATGATATATGTATTATTGTATTATACATATCTAATATATTTAAACGAGCAATTCTTGTATATTTATTTATATATTTATTTATACCGGCAATCTCGGAAACGGCTCTAACGATTTCGCTGAAATTTGGTGTGTGGGGGTTTTCGGGGGCGAAAAATCGATCTAGATTAGTCTTATGTAGTAGATTGCACATTTGTGCATTTATTTTTATGATAACTATCACACTATCCCAGTGTCCAGACATGACCTAGGTGCATAAGGTACAGTTTCTTTTTTCCAAAAAGTGGAGCTCATCGATCCCGGATTTATTTTGAGTTTTGGTTCCTGACGTTTCGAATGCTTTACAGCAATCATGATAGGTATCAAACAGCAGCTTAATGATTACTTCAGTTCATATCTTATGTCTTCATAGAGGCAAAGTAATCGCGCAATTATTACTAAGGTAATATAAATATAGTTAAATGCAATACAAACAAGGGTGGGGGGTCACAGTTAGCCTTATTAAAGTTAGTTCATACAATACCCGCGATAGTAGGTCGCAACCCGCTACGTGAAAATATGTCACCTAGTTAAAAATATACAAAGCCGCTAATTCTTTTATTTGATTAAAAGCCTTTTTATTTAATAGATTGTTCTATTTTTATAAACTAATATGATACTCTGATTTTGCTTGAGTGAGCTAAGTTGTAATTGTTGTTAATTTATCCTTTTTTAACGTCCCACTGCTGAGCACGGGCCTCCCTTCAATACGAGGGGAATCAGGCCATAGTCCACCACACTAGCCAAGTGCGGGTTGGCGGACTTCACATTTCTTTTGAAAACTTTTTTGGTTTTCTCAAATATACAGATTTCACGATGTTTTCCTTCACCGTAAGGCAAGTGGTAATCATGTTAGAAATGATTCGCACATGAAAATATAACAGGTGCGAGACCCGGGATTTGACGGCAGTGGTAGCCCAGTAATAATAATGTCTTCCTGACCAATTCCGACCACGGCGGCCAATCTCATTGAGACTAGCCAACTGCGCAGGAGATATTATAGTGCACAAGTGTACGCGCAGACACAAGTGCACTCTCTATTCCTGTCACTCTCATACTCCGGTGGGACGACTATTCGACACGACCGGTGAGAGTTAAGGCGCAGGACCGACGGCTTTAGGTGCTCTCCGAGGCACGGGGGTGAAACACCGCCAACTTCCCAACTCCGGGCTGATTACTGAGGCTTACTGTACAGAAAGACTCAATAACTAAACTTGGCCCGACCCGGGACTCGAACCCAGGACCTCAGGATGTGCAGCCGTACATGCTAGCCACTACACCACCGAAGCAGTTATGGTAGCCCAGTAATAGTTTAGTGTCCCTATAATTGTAAATAAACATACAAACAAACAGACAATCAAAAAATATGTATTCCATTTACGAACTTATCATTTACGAACGCAACGGGTGACCTATGACTGACAATGTAATAAAAAAATCCCGAGGGGAGAATGTCGTGACAAGCAATTATACGAGTGCGAATGGCTTGTACTAATTAGATAACTAAGCGTTTTTGTAATTATTGTGTAACATAATATCATGCAAAGCTTCAAAGTAATGAAATATTGCAGTTTCTTTTATTTACGCGAATATTTAACATTTTAATAAAACTATCTTTTTTGGATTTTTTCACGAATTCATTTTGATTATTAAATGATTTTAAAAAATGTCTCAATAATAAGTACTGTCTGTAACAACTATATAATGTTCCTTGAGATGTCTAAAACCTTAGTCTCTCCCGTGACCATGATTGCTGTAAAGCATTCGAAAAATCAGGAACTAAACATCAAAATAAATCATCAAAATCATCATCATCAAAAATCCGAAAAGATACTTTTATATCTAATGAAATATTGGTTTAAATAGTAACAACTACCTTCCAGCACAAATCATTGTAACTAACTTTTAATTTAAGAGGTTCACATGTACCATTTCTATAAAAGATATTTGCCTTCCTCGGGTGAAGTATGATGTCAGGGGTTTCGACGCAATAACTTTACATCTTACTTACTCAACAATACTCTAGTATTGTTAAAAATAAACTTAGTAAAAATGGTATACTAACATATTATGTATTGAGTTGAATACGCTATTGCTTCAAGAGGTTTCTACATTGTTTTTAGGGTTCTGTAGCCAAATGGCTAAAATTTAATAATTTCGCCATGTCCATCTACCTATCCGTCTGTCAAATTCATTACACTCGAAGACTATTGGAGCTACATTGCTAAAATGTTTTAAAGTTTAATTTAGTAGGTATTTAGTTTATATAAACTGCTAAACAATTCTGTAATTAAATTACAAAAATAAAAAAATAGGGGTGGCACTCTATACAAGTTACTGAGGGATGAATATTTTTTTAAGTTATGTCATGGGGTCACATCACGAACAAAGTGAAATTAGTTAAAAAAAATGATAATAGGTGGCATTGTATGTATCGATTTGTTTTTATGTTCATGTTAAATTCAAAATTTGAAAAAAATTAAATGCGAAAAGCATATATTCTAACTTTTAAAAAAATACCTAAAGTAAGAAAAAAGGAAGTAATGGACAAAAGTATAATGTTTTTGAAGTTTTATAAAATTCAATAATATCGTTATATTTCTGGCGGCAATAATGGGTACTACATTGTGATAGCACGATCTTCGATAATAATTATGTAAACTGTGTTCATAGATGGCGCTCAATATAATAAAAATTTTTGTACCACTCAAAGACAATATCTTAAAAATATAGTTTGTAATTGTCATAGTAGCCTTGAGAGACCTTACATAGTTACTTACAACATTGCGCAGCGGCAGCTCGGGGATAGATACCCTTAGCTTTTAACGCCATCTATCATTTAGAGTTGCTAGATGTCGCCTTATTTTTAATTCTCACTTGCGCCATCTATTATCATTTTAGGACAAAAAAAATAGTGTGTCCAATAGCGTGAGTTAGCGATGTCCAAATATTTGTATGGGATGCATTATCTGTACTCTATATATGATCTGTGGTTATGTAATAACTGTGTGGGGGTGGTATCATTGGACAGGATTTTAAAATGCAAGTGTTGATGAGATGTCTTTAAGTCACGTTTGAGTTATATGCTTTTAAAGTCATAAACATTTTATCCCCCATTTTGAAATATGAGTCAGTAAGTTCTAAAAAAAAGCAATCATGAGGAATGCCGACTGGAGTAAAAACTTAAAACTATAAACAAACAGTTGTTATTTTTGGATATTTAAATTAATTGTTTGATCTTAAATTAAAATTTGTAAATTAAAACTGTTTACATTTATCTGGTTTTGACATCTATCGGCATTCTGAGTGTTAGCGTTAACACGTCACGTGACCATCTCGATGACGACTTACATGAATTTACTCCCTATCCAAACCTGCCTATAGAAGTTTCCAATTCAAAATTTGAAATAATAGACCTTTCATAATACTTTCATCTAAAATTATCTTTACAAAGATACAAAGAAATTGAGTACCGTTTTTGAAGTCGGTCAAAAAAAATTTTTTTTTTCAAAGATATTTTCTCATATATATTAAGTTTTAACACAGCCGTTATTAAAACTTTATTCTCTTTTATTGTAGGCAAGATAATATAGTCGTAAAACTTAGAGCTTTGTCTAGAAATAGTTCCTCTTGACATCGCAAGAAGTTCCGATGACAAAGGGATCGTCTACTCTCTAGTTTACTCTACACCAGTGGAAAATCAAAATATAAATTATACCTGCGCTGTTTTCTTTTTATTTATTAAGTTTTTATTTATTAAATAAAACTATAAAATACTATTGAATATATCTTATCATATTAGCGACTCACGCTCGCTTCGCTCGCGTTCGTCCCTAGGTATATATATAATTATATGTATATATATACCTTACTTGAGAAATGATTCCCCATAAAAACTTTCATCGCCCTTTTCACCCTCTTAAGGGATGATTTCCGGGATAAAAACTATCCTGTGTCCTTTCTTCCCAGGGTCTCAAACTATCTCCATACGAAATATCATCGAAATCGGTTCGGCGTATTAAGCGTGAAAAGGTGACAAGACAGACGGAGTTACTTTCGCATAAATAATATAAGTATGGATTAAATAAGCAATTCTTGTAAATAAATTTATTTCGTGAGTGGAAACGGCTCTTATGATTTGAATCAAACTTTGTATTTATTTTTTTATTTTATTTTATTTTAATCATTTATTTCAGGCAATATTTACAAAAAGATCTTAAATATGTAAACAGAGGCCCATATAATATATATACCTTAATAACTAACATATATATATTAATATATAAAATATATACCTTAAAAACTAACATATATATAATATTAAACTATTTAGCACGGAGTGTCGACGTAGACTTTTTTAGATAAGATTTTGCTTTTTAAGTTTATCTACTGTGTCTTTTCTAAAAAAACGCACCATCTCGTAAGTTTTTGTAGTGCTTGTATTGTCGAATGGATAATAACCTACTGAACGAGCGCCTACTCCGAATGAAGCTCGGACGCCCAAGTACTTTTATTAAAACGGGGAACGTTGAATCAATTTTCATATAAGTATGTAATAATAAAACATGATAAATTAATTCATTTGACCACTTTAAGTTGGAGGAAAATGTGACATCGGCCACACCCAACAAGAGGGAAGGCGTGCTTAAGATGACTATAAATTCAAATAGTAAGTACTTCTTAGCACTTAGCATTTTTTCTGCAACAATGATCAACTTTTTACATTTGTAAGGTTTCTGTATATTAATATATATTAAAACAGTTATTAATTCATTACACTGGCTACACTGACGACGCAAACGCACAAATTATGATTTCTTTGTAAATCAGACAGTTAAAAACGACGAGATTGGTCAGGCCGAAAAAAAATACAATTAAAAATAGAAAGAAGAAATAAACAAGAGGAACATGAGGAAATTTACCATGGTAATGTATATTCAATTTTTTTTATTAATAATCAATCGTCAATAGCTACTAAACTACAATATACCGACCGTTTCGATCATAGAGTTATAAGAATAGAGTGCGCAACTGCTATGCTTTCTTACAAGTGGCAGCGTAAGCGGATTAGAAAGAAAACGCATCCTAAGCCACCGTTCTATTTCACTCTAACCTTCCCCTGTGTTGTCTACACAACAAAAAAATATACACTGTTCTTTCCTAACTAGAGTATTCGTATAAATCGTACGATTTATTTTATTATTTGTGGTTGAATATCGTACCTTACCACTAACTGAAGCAATCTAAGCCACTAGAAAATCCACTAGCCACTAAAACCAATATTTAGCCGCTAAAGGGGAAGTCTAAACCACCAGATCTAGTGGAAAATCCACTGAGTTGGCAACACTAGTTGTGCGGGTTAGATGGAGGTATAACCAATCGCGACTCGACTAGAGAGGGAAAGAAAGGTGGTTTGGAATCAGCGTTATCTCTCTAATGCGTTAACGCTATTTTAGCTACGTCGCGCACTCTATTCTTTTTTTTCTATTTTGCCTATTTATATACATAATTCAATTCAATTTTCTTGTTAATGGCTTCAGTGTGCCAGTTGGGCAGAGATGGCTTCGCCAATGTCACTTACAATGGAGAACTGAGAAGACACGAAGAAGATTGGTCGGTAAAATAAGAAATCATTAAACTATATTACCCTCGCTTCGCTCGGGTTCGCCTCTAGAAAAACAAAAATAAATCTACGGGAACAAATAAAAAGTAGCCTATTTGTTATTCTGATGTTTCATGAAAATTTCATTAAAATCCAATCAGCAGTTTTTGTCTACTACGCTGTATCAGTTAATATACTTTGTTAACTATCCTACGGGAACGCTTTAATTTTCCGAGATGAAGAGTATTTAAAATGTTGACCGGAGATATAAGGTACCACCATGCAAAATTTCATTTAAATCGGTCCAACAGTTTCGCAGATTAGTCCGTACAAACAGACAAACAGAGAAACAAAGAAAATGAAAAAAATTTGGATTTGTTCTATTTCTCTTCTTACGTCCCCCTGACTCGGTTTTCAGCATTTTTTTTCTAAGTACAACCATTCGACCTCTAGAGTTTTATTATATGTATAGACATATAATGTGTAAAGAAGGGAGTAGTAATACATAAATAACTGCTAAGTTTCCCACCGGTTCTTTGTTTCAGTAAAAAGACAGATGACTAATGACATATTAATACCACAGATTAGAGTACAGACTACAGATGTTATTTCTACTTAGTACAGATAATTTATTTCATAGTTTTGGAGTAATAAGTGTTATTTTGTTTGGTCTAAATAGACGATAGATGGCATATATTCTAAAACTGCATAGTATTATATTTGTTTAATACAAATATTTGTATTAAAATATGTTAACGTTTGGAATTAGGATAAACAATTCAGAAAATGCATACGCCCTAAAATATGCAAAAATTAGAGATACAGTTTTGTATTGCTTAGGGAATCGACTAAAATACACTACTATAATAATACGACTTTTTTGTATCGATAATATTATCATTTTGCATTTTAATTTAATAATTGTCGTTAAAATACATCCTAATCATAGTAAATGATATATTCAAAAAAACCTTATTTCCATAACTTATGTTCATTTAATGCCTTATTCGAATTAAATAATTCGTAATAATAATATTAATTAATTATAATATTATAATTAATAATAATAATTAATAATTATAATATTATAATTATTAATTAAATATATATTGAAACACGCATTTATGATTAAAACTTCGCTAAAGCGAAAAAATTATTATATACAACGACATCTCGTGATACAATTATTCATTTACATGCCAAAGTATTTGTTTACCATGTATCCGCTAGGTTGGTACTTTACTGATACCTTCATATTATTATTGTGCTGCTACTTTGGGCTATTTTGTTTTCTAAATAAACGATAGATGTCGCTTAATTTTCAACCAAATTATTTTACGTTTATAAAAAAAACTTTCACGTATAATATGTACCTAAATACCTGTGATATTATAACAAAATTTATTTTGCAGTTAATAAAAGAAATTATAACTAATGTAAACCCATAAAATGTATCTCATTTTATTCAATTTCCGTAGGGGTTGCCAGACTAATATATTTTAATCCATAACTCGAACTCGGAACCATAAGATCTACATCCGTGAATTAACCAACAGTTATCCCACCTTGTTGATTACAGAATTGACATAAAATGTTAATTATCGATACAACAATGAGCAAAATGAAGTTATTTGTAGAGAGAAAACACTCATTTCACGTAATCAATCTTCATCTTACAACACTAACAGTTCTAGCAGCACTAACCTATTCAATTCTTAAACCGGTTTTAGTCATTGACCCCAAACTGAAAGGCTTTTCGGTTCTTTAATCGGTTAAATCCGGGACAACGGTTTTTGACGAATTTAGATTCCATAAACAAAATAACCAGATATAATGAGTGTCGAGTTTGTTTACATTTGGCGCGTCTTTGCTAATGGTGAATGGCTTAGTAGGATATATGCACGTTTTTTATGAATGAATTAACACCGGTTTATTTCGGTATCAAAACGAATCTAACCTTTCTCTAAGAATAAACTTTATTAATTCAGTTTACTAAACCGTTCGTTTTCATTAACCAGTTAAAAAACGAGCGATGAGTTAACTTCCGAGCCTTGACTAACAGGTATTAACAATAACAATTAAAAACAAAATAAAACACCAAATTATACATAATTATTTATTGGCTTAGCCTTGTTTCTGCGCGAGTTCTCTCGCCTTTGCCTTTTCAAGCTTGGCGATACGGGCATTGGACTTGTTACCCAAGACACCACCACCCCAGTGTCTGCGCAACTCCTCATAGCGCTCGTTGAAGTTCGTCCTGATTGCTTCCACGACCTTCGAGAAGGCCGCTCTGTCACCAGACTCGACCTGAAAGGGTTTTGATTAGAAGTTTGTTTGTTTGTAGGACTTATATATGCATAAAAAAGGCGCAACTCAAATATAATTAACTGCCGCTTAACTAAAAACATTTAATACAATAGCCATATTAAAATAATATAAAATCATTTGATTTGGTCCTATTGTGGACATTATTTCTACTCATGCATAAAGCATGCATACATTGAAGAGAACATAATCTCAATTAAAGCTAAAGTCTATTTGGTAATCCACAAAATACAAAATGTTCACATAAAAAAATATGCAGAATCACTACTCTAATATAAGCTTAGAAACTTTCATAAGGCTTTAAAAAACACATCTTTTTGCAAAAATAAAAAAAAAATAAAGCTGAATTGAGAACCTGCTCCTTTTTAAAGAAGTCGGTTGAAAAAAAAGCAAAAAATAATAAGAAAATGAATTTCAAAACCTACTTATAAAAGATAGATGGCATATTCAGATATTTCTATATTGGTGGTAGAAAAGTTTTCCTCACGGCGCTTGGTTAGCAAATACATCATCATTATATGCACATCTTTCTTATATTTAAACATAAGTCTACTTTAATATAACAATATTTGCTTTAACATTTTCTGATTAGCTGCTATTATAAAAAAAATATATAATTATTAAAAAAATATATAAAATCCATAAATGAATCAAAACAAATCTATAATTAATACATATTTAATTTTTGATATATTGATCATAATTTAGTGAAACTTTTCAAATCAGTAATATATGTATCTTAGAGCAGCAGTTCCCAAATGGCGGTCCATGGAACCTTAAGGTTCCATAGTTTCAAGTTCCATTCGAGAGTTTAATTATACATCCTCGGACTTGAAGCGTTATTTTAGCTATTTATCTATACATATAATAAAATTCTAACTAAGCCGAATCTGTACATTAAATTTTTTCTGAAAATCTTACTGAAATAGGTCATTATTATTGATACAGAGGCTGAATCTATAGTTTTTAAAATTTTTGTCTGTCTGTCTGTCTGTCACCGCATCACAAGAAAACAACTGGACAGATTTTGATGAAATTCGGTATGATGATAGCTGCATATCCGGGTCAACATATAGGATACTTTTTACCACAGGAAAATATCTCTCTAAGAAAAAATACAAAAACTGCAATGTAAGAGTATACTAATATGTAATACCTAAGAATTTGGTTTTTGGTCATCTGAACGCGGGCGGAGCCGCGGTCAATGCTAGTATTATTATAAATATGTGAAAAAATTTAATTCATCACATTAAATAGTTAGGTTATATTTTTGTACAATAAATATTTTTCAGTTATGATTTATTCTTTCAAGTGAAACCACAAAATATTCTAACTACAACACAATCAGTTTAGTTATTATCAAAATGATATATAAAAAAAATTACGATCAATTAGGGTTCCGCGTCCAAAAATTTGGGAGCCGCTGTCTTGGAGAATTATCATCTTAACTACATTTTCTACAATTTCAATATAAATACATGTAGTATGTATACTTTGAATGTATTCTGCAGTTAATCAGAAAATGTTGAAAACAATTTTAAGCATAAAAAAAATATACATACATGTGTGAGAGCTAAGCATGTGCATGTCTTCCTGTGGACGAGGGCTCCCAAACGGGACTTGCCCTTCACAATACAGTACGGCACTCCCATTTTACGGCAAAGTGCTGGGAGGAAGAGTACAAGCTGTAACAAATGGAAATATTAATTTTTAAATACGTTTACGATTATTATTTTTTATTGTGTGTATTGATAGCTCAGAGTCAAGAGTCTTCATGCAGCATATGATTATTATTAATAATCACAGCCTCAGGTGAAGAAATTCTAACATCATAGCAACGTTTATTCAATTATTTAAAGATTGTGAGATTTTTTTTAATATAGTACACTTTCAGATATTTCTGTTAATTCTTTGGGCAACTTTATCAATTAATCTATACTAATATTATAAAGAGGCAAAGTTTGTTTGTTTGAATACACTAATCTCAGGAACTACTAATCCAATTTGAAAAATTCCTTTTTGCACCAGATACGCCTTGTTTTAGGAAGGCTATAGGATATATATATCATCCTGGAAAAAAGTACGGTTCCCGTGAGATTATTTTGTCTAGGGACGAACCCAAAGCGAGGGTGAGTTGTTAGTGAATATCATAAGTTTGGTAGTGAGCTAGTATTTTCAACACCTACATCTTTTTCTATTACAGAATAAAGAGCAAGTAAGTTCCATTAATTCGTATCATTTCTGCGCCGTCTATGAAAAAATGTACTTTAGTTTACTTATTATCCACACCACAATGAATCTTAAAATTAACCTAAATAGTTAGCTTAATACTAGAAATAAATGATTTTATATAATTTCACATAAATCTTAGAAAATATCACAGAAAATTTCTCAGAATAATTACCTCAATAGGGTCAACATCGTGAGCGATAACAACAAGCTGGGCCTTCTTCTTCTCAACCAGCTTGGTCACAGTGTTGGTTCCTGAGCGGACAGTGTTCGGCCTCTTCGCTGGAGGCTCCTCTTTTTTAGCAACCTGGTTAAAATAATGTATTATGAATATTTGGGGGCAAAGAGAGAAAACTTAATACACTTTATAAAGGTTCATCAGAGATCTTGGTGGAAAAGGTCGTCATGGCACTCAGAAAGTGTTTTATGCATCATTTAAAAATGTTCAAAAATTATTTATTAATCCACGTTCCTCGTAAGCTATAATGCAATTGTTATTAAATTTAAAAAATAAAAAAAAAATAAGTTGGCAGATTTTTAACATTAAACAATACACAACATATAGTCATTTGGTGCTCAAAAACTAGGTTACCTGGAAAGTTTCTTGTGAGTTTAGAAAATTAGTGATTTTATAGATTTCGACGGACTCTTTCCGAATTTCTACTTTGCCACCTAGTATCTTTGCCGCTCGTGCCGCCATAATAGAAAAATGGCGCCAAAAACGGTTTTTTGACAATATCTCCTTTCCTACTCATTTAACGATAAAATAGTTATGTAAAAAATTAAACTAGAGAAAAATTCCTATAATTTATGTAAATCACATTTTTTTTTGTAAAATGAATAATTTTGTCGAAAGAGCACTGCAAAGTGAACTCAACAAGCATTTTGGCCAAAAAATTCATTTCCACACCACAAAATTTTCCAGGTAAATACCAAATGACTACAAACAAACTAAATTTACTTTTGCAAGATAGTTAAGAGAAAACCACATGGGCATATCTATAATTATACTCTTTTGAAGTATTTTTACTTTACAATCTATTTATTTATACTAAAAATAATTTAAAAAAGCACATACCTTAGCTTCAGCAGCTTTCCTCAGGCGTTCCTTCCTGACTGCTTCAGTTTCAGGTCTGTATTTCTCAAGGATCTTGAACAGACCCTTTGCTGAAATAAAATATCACTGAATGAACAAAAGATTTCCAATTGATACTTAAAACTTGTGTCATGAATGTTAAGTCAGAGTTAAAAAGCTCGTATTGTTTTTGATAATCATAGTGATTCATAGTTGCATTTGAAGATCATCATGGTAATTGGTAACTAACTTAAAGAAACTGTACTGTAATATTTATATTGTATTCAGCCCTTTTCAACATCCCACTGCTGGGCACATGCCTCCCTTCAATACAAGGGTGAGTAGGTTAGGTTGGCCACCATGCTGGCCAAGTGCATGTTGGCAGACTTCACATGTCTTTCAAAAACATGCTAGGTTCTCTCAAACATGCAGGTTTCCTCACAATGTTTTCCTTCACCGTAAGGCAAGTGGTAATCATGTTGAAAATCATTTGCACATGAGAATATCAGAGGTGTAAAACCCGGGGATTTGAACCCGGTTCACTCAGGTTGCCAAATGTGGTGTGTTACAACTGGGCTACCACTGCCTCTATATATTATCTCATAATTCCTTCAAATTTTATTTCCTTTCTACATATTAGTCATTAAATCCAAAAATTATATCTACAGCTTTCCACAACATAAAAACTTAATGTCCTTATAAACTTTATACATATGTTTTACCCAGTAAAAAAACTGATTTTTAAATTTAAAGTATGTTAAAAACAAACCTGTGGTCTTATCCAAAGTTTGAGTGAACTGGTTGATTGGTGGCGGCACCTTTAGGCGGCGTTGGAGAACTGCCTTTTGGCGCTGAATGCGGATGTACTTGGGCCATCTCACAAAGCGAGATAAGTCACGAGTTGGCTGGATATCCTGACCTGGGACATTTTAATTGTTATGACTATGGCACACATTAATTATGAAAGTTATAAATTGTAATATGACAATTTATGAAACATTCAAAGTTTTCTATAATCACTATTAATTTGTCTATACTATACTAATATTATAAAGAGAAGAAAAATGTATTTTTGTTTGTAATGGATAAACTAAAAATCCCCTGAACCGATTTAGATAATATTTGGTATGAAGATAGTTTGATATCCTGGAAAGAATTTGAATTTGTATGGGGAATCAATCATTTCTCAAGTGAGGGATATAAAACTTATCATACCTATGTATATAAACTGCCTAATTTAAAGTATCTATTCCACTATATTAACATGGTTACTAATTACAATTCAAGTGATTTTTATCAATGTAATGCAAGTTAATAATTAGCTTAACTTGCCACACCAAAACTATTAATGACATAATAGTAAACAGAAAATGTACATACATGTGACCAATCAGTGTTAAAAAGCTCGTTAAATTTTAACCACATGGTAGTTCAGGTTAAAGTTTTACATCATTTTGGTCACAATATAAACAAAAAATATAACAATTGAATTTAATCAAACTACACTTACCAATAGCAAAGTTCTTAGTCCTCTTCTCAAATAGAGGGTTTACGACCTTTTTAGGTTCAACTTTCTTCACGACCAATGGGGCGGCCGCTACCTTCTTTCCAACCTTCTTTTTAGGCTAAAAAATAATATCGATTTTTTACTTGAATGTTTCAATCGAGTACATCAGTCTTTATGATATATAATATCAGCGATCTTGGTGATAATAGAGAAGTAAACATAGTCATTCATTTTGTGATTCACATCATGGTACTTTGGAGGTTATGTAGTTTATATCACATTCCTACTATTTTCATATGTTATTACAATTGAATATTAAATTAATTAATCGTTTACAGTTATTAAATTTACAATAAATATAAAATATGTTCGCAAAATACGTGTTGTTTATGTATTATTAAACGAAAAACAACATCGACGATCCTCACTTACAATTAATATTTGAATTCACTGTTTTTTCGAATTTCCCGGACAAAAATAAATATTTATTATAAACGCACATGGTTTTTACCTTCTTCTGCACCATCTTGAATGAACTTTAATAAAGTGATCTAACGGCCACGAACAGATACGTGACCGAAAAAGAACACGAACCTTTCGGCAAAAATGGCCGAATCAAAAAGGTAGAAGCGAGAATTGACACACACATCAGTGAATGTTACAGATTATATAAAAATATAGGTTAAAAATAATAATTATCACAAAAAATACAGATAATCTATTAATATAATATTATGAGAAATAATAAATACATCATATAGCCTGGTGAACGACAAATATAAAATTATATATTTATATGAGTAAAAAAAATTGAATGCTAATCTTTCGAGATAATTCGCTAGTCAGAAATAAATGGTAATAGCACTTGTGGCAAATATTGCTAAGTGGAAACAATTTTATTTATTAAAAATATATGCACTGAGATAATACGAGTATATAAAATGTTGCAAAATATAAAAATACACAGAAGATAAAAAACTTTTCTCTTCCATGTATAAGTAAATAATAAGTAAAATGTTGAAAGATGATTATAACTTAAGAACAATTTTTTTTCTTCCTGAAAAGACCTTTAAAAAGAAAAGTTTAGATTTATATCATACGAATTATGACAATTAAGGTCCGGAAATTTGTCAATAAAAAAAGCAAATCAAGTTTTTTTCAAAGTTTTATTATTATTGATCTTATTCTTATATCTTTACATAAGGATCATTGGAATGCCTTTTTTCGCTAAAAACTACTATCGCCTATATCTATAACCACAATGAACTTTTGGCATCATCTTTGCGCAAACCTTTCGCTTGTTCAAATCCTCGTGTAACATATTGTTTTCTTTGTTGATATTTAAATCGTCAGACAACGTACGAATGCTTAGGCGCCGATCAAATGTGATCACCGCGCCGCGCGCGCAAACATTATAAATTCGCGTCGGTACTAGAGGTTACGGGCACTCCTCCACGTGGATCGTCTTAGACGTATTCACGCCCGTCCTTCGCTTCACCCATTTAAACACGGGTATTTTCGACGACATTTTCTTGTCTTTAAACACCATCTACAATTTCCGAAGGACGGTCTGACGGCTTTTCGCATGATTTCACTAAAAACTGAATCACAACACGTTGCTTGTAATGTGAGTCACAGTAACACAAACCAGTGTTCAGCCTTAGACTGAAACTGAAGGTCCCTTTTCCTAGACAGATAATGACGAACGACGTAGTGTTACTAGTTCCCGAAAAGTAATTTTTAGGGTTCCGTAACTAGGATAAATATTTTTTGAGTTATAGTATGAATGGTTGTTTCTCATGAAAATACTATGAACTTTAATTTTTGTCTGCAGTCACTAATATGAATATTTGAAAACCTTTAAATTAGTTTTAACGTATGCTAAAACAAAATAAATTAAATGTTTCATAATAGCATAAAATATGATTATTTATATTGGTACCTAAATAAAATGATCTACATGGGATCTGTCGTTACAAAAAAAAGGCGCCTGTGCAAATCAAGATCTAGTAGCTTGTAATTTCATACTTATAATTTATAGTTATCAACTTACAATATAAATACATCTTTACTACTTTTACTAGTAAAAATAATATTTCCTTACATTTTATAGAGGGCTATAAACCCAATATCGTAAATAGATGGCGAAATAAAAGAAAAGCTAAAAATAATGTTAAATCTAATATTTCATATGATCTTCGCTTCAGGTAAAAAGTCAGTAGAAAAGAGTTTTTGATAAACCTGTAATACAATTTTTTACATCATTAATACTTAGTATTTAATTTTGCAGTAATTATAAGCTCTTCAAATAGCTTAAAAGTAAATTTAGAAGGTACTTTAATGTTGGGTAAAGAAGTGATGAGCTCTCTGTCAGAATTCTTTGGACAGTCTTACCCAGATGGTAGAAGATCTATGGGGCCTATTGCTGAAGAAGACTATATAACAGACACCGTTAGAATTGCTGCGTTGTGTCGTGATCTTCACTTTTGTTTATCAACAAGAAAATTTATCGATGAATTTATTATAGTCTTATCAAAATCTATTGAAACTATTCTAAGCAACAGTTTAAAAGACAGATTTAAAATATTTATATTTGAAGAACATTTGAAGCACAGCTTATTAGTCATTAGATATATCCTGCAAGAAACGAACATTGAAATAACTGAGGAAAAAAGAACTTATTATTGGATGAACACGATTAAGAAAATTTGCGCAATATTTCAAGAAACGTCCTCCGTACTCATATCAGAAGATTTACAAATTGATAAAATAGAAATGAAGAAGATTAAAAGAGCATTGAATCACAAAATAATTATTGCGACTGTTCTGGTTGAACTAAACTATAACAGAAAGCTATGTACTGAGCATAACATTTGTATTGCGTCGTATAAAATTACCAAATCCTTAAACAATCTGCTAGAAGAGCTTAAAGGTATGCAGGACGAGAAAGTACGATCTTTTATTCGATACTTTTATGAAGCTCTTTTTGAGACAAGCTTCTATTCACATATAAATCAAATAACAGCACACGAATTACAAGTTATTTTAAATGACATGGCTTATTCTAATGAAATGCCAACGAAAGAAATATTATCGATAGTCAAAAAAGTAATCGATATTCGACTCGATTCGATTGAATCTTATAAAGATTATAAATTATCATATGATGCACTTTTAGTCCATGGCATTTTGTCAGATATGGATCATTTCTATAGTGAAAATAAAGAGTCTTTTGGTATTTTTTTTCAACGCTTTTATGACTGGGCAAAATTAGATGTCCGACTTGATAAACACATTGGTCAGGTCTTAAAAGATATTGGTAAGGACTTGTGGGTTGTGTCTGACGATTTATTTATAAAGTTGATGAATGAAGTTAAAGTATTTCTGGAGCTAACTGTCGATCCTCAAGAATTAATATAGGTTTATTAATATTGATATATTTGAATATTATTTGATGCAATTACACTTTAAATTAAAAAAATAAAATAAAAAGTACATGTATCAATGTGTACACGTGCAAGAAGTGAAACTTCCATCGCTCATTTAAAAATATACGTATTTTTATAAATATCTATTTTTATATAATTTATTCCTTGATATATTCATATAATACTTTAAATAATTTTTAATTGCACCCAAATGGTAAAACGGGACCCTATTACTAAGACTTCGCTGTCCGTCCGTCTGTCTGTCTGTCTGTCCGTCTGTCACCAGGCTGTATCTCATGAACCGTGATAGTTAGACAGTTGAAATTTTACAGATGATGTATTTCTGTTGCCACTATAACAACAAATACTAAAGAACAGAATACAATAAATATTTAAAGGAGCTCCCATATAACAAACGTGATTTTATTGCTCGTTTTTGCTTGATATTGATAACGGCAACAGCTTAGACGCTTGAAATATTCACAGAATATTTAGTTATATATTCACTTAAAAAATAAATAATTAAATTAAAATAAAACAAATATTTAAGGGGGGCTCCTATGCAACAGACATGATTTTTTGCCGTTTTTATAGATAATGATTGTAAGGAACACTTCATGCGCGAGTCCGACTCGCACTTGGCCGGTTTTTCCCTCTTATGGCGCGCCTAAAGAAGTTTTTACATCAATAATTCTATTGTGTAGTAGGTATACGAGGTTTCTGTTTTATTAATAAATTGATTCAAACTAAATATTCGCTACGTAAAACTTATTTATTGTTCGAAATTACATTTTCAAAGCTAAGATTGGAAAAGGCACACGTAATTTAATACTGGGTGTACTACTTTTAGGTCCCATAAGCTCACTAATAGGGTACCTTTTTGCGTTATATAAAATAAACGTTTGGTAACGCATTTAGGTAGATCGTCTATTACATTATATGTAGAAAAACCAGTATTCGGCCTAAAATTCAAAGGATTCTGGCTAATAGGATTCGGTACCTTTTGAGTACAGAACCTTAAAACTAGTTGGGAACTTTCAAATAGAGTTTTTATTAAATTTGCCATCTCACTGAAAGTTTTCATTTTAGGGTAAAACATAAAATTAAGTTATATAATTAAATTCACTTTGATGTACAAAGAGAGCTATATCCTATTTGCTTTACTAGTAGCCCGTAGCACTTTGTGAATTTGTTATAAGTCAATATCGATCTCTGAACACCTCAATCAAATTATTGGAAACTATACACTAGGCTTATTCATTTGTAGGAAAAAAAACGTGTGTGTGTGTACTTATGTACGCACGTAAGAAGTCATACTTCTTTGGCGTAACAGAACAAAAATGGCTAAAGATTTTATCCCGTACGTCACAACTCTCTATTTGTAAAAGGAATGCAGCTAACTTCATCATGTCGCTTTTTGGCTGTTGGTGAGCGCGCGCATCGTAAAAATTTTACTGTCATATTTCTTCCGAACGTGCCAAAAAAAGTATACCTAACTTCAAACATCTAATATTTTCAATTACATTAATAAACCCCATTATTTACTAGCGACTTACCCTCGATCCGCTCGGATTCGTCCCTAGTTACGTTTTAACGTTTAGTATAGATTTTTCAGAAATGAGATATTTTCATGTAGTAAAAAGTATCCTAAAAGTTGACCCGGATAACCAGCTATCATCATACCAAATTTCATTAAAATCTATCCAGTGATTTTCTCGTGATGCGTTCCCAGACAAACAGATAGACAGACAAAAATTCTAAAAACTATAGATTCGGCCTATGTATCGATAATAATGACTATTTCAATAAGATTTTCCAAAAAATATTTAATGTACAGATTCGGCTTAGTTAGAATTTTATTACGAGTATATGTATAGAAGTAGAATTCAATACAATTTTAGTCTTATTTGAGAAAGCGGCAAAATATACAAAATCTTCTCATCCCAAAGCTTTACATATTTCTTGTAATTATATCAATAACCAATTGATTGATGAACTATAATTGATTAGAATGAGTCTGTATAATTTACTGGGTCATTAAAAGAAGATTAGGAATAAATATTTCCGATATTTATTACTTAGGTGTTAATATTAGGGTTAATGGAAGTTTTGAAATTATGAGATATAATTGGTTTAACAAGTAAATATGGAAAAAAATATAGTAGGTATCTCATGAAAAACATGTAAAAAAATGCAAGTCTCGCAACACAGTTCTTCTAACGCAAAAAGTTTTGAGATCTAATGTCGAATCATGGCGGTTAATTTATTCAGTGCCTATTAATGGAAGCATCTATCTAATAACTTTGTCAAAAAAAAACTATCTTTTCGGATTTTTTCGCAGATTTATTTTGATTTTTGGTTCCCGACGTTTCGAATGAATTCATTTTGTTATTTTGTGGGTAGGTTGTCTGTAACAACTATATAATACCTTTGAGACATCTAACACCTTAGTCTCCCGTAACCATGATTGCTGTAAAGCAGCGGTCGGCAACCTTTCAGCAGGCAGGGGCCAAAAGGAGGCAATGTCTAGTAAAGGCGGGCCGCACTTGTGATATTAATAACGAAAAAAACATTTGTGTTTTATTTAAAGAAATTAGCAAAAAATAACAAAAAAAATATAAACATATACCACAAAATATATTACTACAAATCTATCACACGTGTAGCAAAGAAAAACAAACAGTTTGCCTCGTACGCGTAGATTGTAATCTATTCCCATACTAGCTGTTAAATTAGTACTAAAACTAATTACTTAAGAGCTGAATGCCCTTTCACTCCATTTAATGTTTAAAGTAGTTAGTTATGTGTAGAGACCGCATTATATGTATTTGTACTATATTATATGATCTGTGGTATTTGCATATGCATTTGCATATTTCAGAAATTCTCAGCGATAATAGCATACTTTACCTAAGATCTAGTTATGATGCGTATTTTCGGCACATTTACAATATTTTTCCGAGTGCAATGCACTGACCCTGCATTCCGATGTGCGCTAAAAGTGATAATATCGCTAAAAATATGATTATACTAGCGACTCACGCTCGCTTCGCTAGCGTTCGTCCCTAGGTACGTTTTAATTTTTTTTAACGAAACCCTAATTATTTTTCTAAAATAAAAGTAGCCTAAGTTACTCCTTATAATATCAGCTATCTGCCAGTGAAAGTCCCGATAAGATTTGTCCAGCCGTTTCAGCGATTAGCCGGAACAAACAGACAGACGGACATACAGACAGACAGACATACAGACGAACAGACAGATAGATAAAAATTTTAAAAATTGTGTTTTTCTTATAAGTACCGTATATAATTCCATGTGCATTTAGTATAAAGCTGTTATTTTGACATTACAAACAGACACTTCAATTTTATTTATCTGTATAGATTAACAAATCGTTAAGCACAACAAAAAGATATGCTTCCTTAATCGAATATTTCTAAAATAAACAAATAAAATACCGCATCTGTGTAGACCACTTATAAAATCGGTACCTATTTTTTTATTTCAATAATACGAAAATTCCGTGAAGTATTTTTTAAATTAAAATGCTAAGAAACAATAATAAGCTACGTATATAATATACTAGCGACTCGCCCTCGCTTCGCTTCGGGTTCGTCAATAGACAAAAACAAATCTATCCCACGGGAACCGTACGTTTTTCCGGGATAATTTATAGCCTACAGCCTTCCTCAGTTAACGGGCTATATAATGCAAAAAGAATTTTTCGAATCGAATTAGTAGTTTCTGAGATTAGCGCGTTCAACCAAACAAACAAACAAACAAAATCTTCAGCTTTATAATATTATTATAGTAAAGATAGTATAGATTATATATAACACATAATTATAACATTAATAATAAAGTTAACAAAAAATATCGACGATCGAGGATTAACGTTTATCTAAAGTGCAATTCATGGTTTTTAAATCAAGGGAAATTTTTTATCTATAGATATATTTAAAAAATATAACTTTAATTGTTGTTCCTTTATTTAATTTTATATCAAACTCTGTTAAATTTATTACATCATTTATTACATGTAATAAATTATTATTACATCAACTCGATAATTTCGAGCCCAGTTTTTTTAAATAACTACTAAATTAAAAGAAAAAGCTCTAATATTTTTTATTTTGTGTATATAACTTTAAGTTCCTGCTATATTAAATACAAAAATATATTTGTCTAATATACTTTTAATAGCAATTTTAAAAGCGATCTAGATGAAGTTCATCCTAGAGATTAATGGATTTTTGGCAAAGCCTATTATTACTTAAAAAAATAAAAACTTCCCACAAAGTATATCAAATAAAGCCAGTCTAGTGCGAGTCGGACTCGCGCACGAAGGGTTCCGTACCATTATATATAAAAACGGCAAAAAAATCATGTCTGTTATATGGGAGCCCCACTTAAATATTTGTTTTATTTTAATTTAATTATTTATTTTTAAAGTGAATATATAACTAAATATTCTTAATACCGAGCAAAAACGAGCAAAAAAATCGCATTTGTTGGATTGGAGCCCCCTTAAATATTTATTTTATTCTGTTTTTTAGTATTTGTTGTTATAGCGGCAACAGAAATACATCATCTGTTAAAATTTCAACTGTCTAACTAGCACAGTTCATGATATACAGCCTGGTGACAGACGGACAGACAGACAGACAGACAGACAGACAGACAGACAGACAGACGGACGAACAGCGGAGTCTTAGTAATAGGGGCCCCTTTTTCCCTTTGGGTACGGAGCCATAATAGAATACGAGTAAAATAGAATTTGTATATATACGAAAATTCTTATAATCTAATATTATGTGAAAACTAATTGTTGGCAGAATTATTTCTTCATACTCGAGTTAATATCAAACCTCCCTTATGCCTTTTAGAAAGTAATGATTTCCCATGGGAAACGAGATAGCCCTTTATATATCTTTATTAATATAACGCAGAGAAAATCCAATTTAGTTGTTATTTCAAAATTTAACAGAGTGTAAAATTTTACGCATTAAATATATTGTCACATGCAAAAATATTCTTGTTGAACCTTTTCTACTATATAGATAGATATAACTAGCGACTCATCCTCGCTCCGCTCGGGTCCCTAGTTAAGTACGTTTTAATGTTTAGTATAGATTTCTCAGAGATGAGATGTTTTCCCGCAGTAAAAAGTATCCTATATGTTGACCCAAATAACCAGCTATCATTATACTAAATTTCATTAAAATATGTCCAGGGGTTTTCTCGTGATGCGTTCCTAAACAGACAGATAGACAGACAGACAAAATTTTAAAAACGATAGATTCGGCCTTTGTATCGATAACAATGACTATTTCAACAAGATTTTCCAAAAAATATTTAATGTAGGGTAAGTCCGGGAGAGATGCCCATAGTGCCCCAGGAGTGATATTTTCATGTGCGAATCATTTCGATGTGCGATTGTGGTAATCACTTGATTACCACTTGCCTTACGGTGAAGGAAAACATCGCGAGGAAACCTGCATATCTGAGAGAACCTAGCAAGTTTTCGAAAGACTTTATGAAGTCCGCCAACCTGCACTTGGCCAGTGTGGTGGATTATGGCCTAATCCATATGGTTGCTCTTGGTACTTCTCTGACGGCAGAGTGGACCGTGGGAACAATCTCACGGTTGTTGTAGTCTGCTTCGGCAGACCTGCCGTCGGGGTGCCCCATTAAGACAGGGGAGGTGTTGTTGGGTTTTAGTGGGTAGTACTGGCTTTTCTAGCCGGTGAGTCCCACATAACCACCTATACATCTACAGGTAGTATGTATAAATGCATAAAAAAAAAGATTTTTACGTCACTAAGCAAAGTACGCCTGATTATGCACTAATTACTCGTCCTATACCCATCCCTGACATATATAGGCAACTAACCCACATGCCTGGGTGAGATGCCTATTTTCTATTATTTTTAAAAAACATTTTTTAATCTAGTGTATATTGCACAGTAGTTCCAAATTTAATGTGAATGGCATAAGTAAATATTGAATTAAAATAAACTATGCTTATTTTATGTAGTATCTTACACATATAATTAATATTGATCGTTTTTTAAAACTATAGGCAACTCTCCCGGACTTACCATACTGATTCGACTCAGTTAGAATTTTATTATATGCATAGATATTTGTTTATTTATTTAATTCATAATAACAAAAATGGATAAAAGAGACTCCTATAAGACTGAAACGTCGCACATAAAATGTAAGTTTAAAAAGCTATTCGCGTCTAAGCTTTTCCGTTGTAGCGTTCATGAGGCAAACGATTATAGGACAAAAATCTAAAAAGTTATAAAATTGCTCCCATAAAAAAAGAATTTTATATCAAAGGATTTGCCTATATAATACATATAAATGGTAAAGAAAGAAGTGGTTTCCTTTTAAAATATATGACAATACTCAAAGTATATTTCTGTGAAGTTAAACCGTAAGAACCGCTTTTTATTTTTGCTTCATTTTATGTGTTCAAAGTTAACCTAAAACCCTATGGTTTAAACGATATAAAAAATCGAGACATTTCGCGAAAATTACTCACGACCTAACGTTTTTCTCTACTCATATAGCAAAATGTACCAGTAACGTTAATTTCCAGTTACGCCGCTTATCTATATACATATTATAAAATTCTAAGTCGAATCTGTACATTAAATATTTTTTGGAAAATCTTATTGAAATAAACATTATTATCGATACAGAGGCTGAATCTATAGTTTTTAGAATTTTTGTCTGTCTGTCTGTCTGTCTGTCTGTCTGTTACCGCATCACAGAAAAACCACTGGAGGGATTTTGATGAAATTTGGTATGATGATAACTGGTCTTGACAATATAAATAAAAGTGAGTTTGTTGATCACCCTGGCATCGATTTTGGACATTATACAGACTAAAAATAGAACCAAATAACCTGCCAAAATACCGTGATAGCGTGACCATATTAAAACCTTTGCTAATTTTCACGTACGCCATTTACACGAACGAAAAGAACGAAGCTTGTATTGAATTTGCACATAGGTATAGTTTGAGCAAAGTCAGAGCAGTATCTTGTATATATTATAGAATGATATTCTAACAACGTTTATGTACGTTCACTTCTAAAGGATTTGTGGCGTTATCTGTAATCTATTTTTAGAATGAAAGCTAACATTGCATGGTATTCTCATTGCGTACATCACAGAGGGGACACAGATGTGAAATAACAGTATTACAATTCTTAATATTTACTTGCTCTAACATTCATTTACGCGTTGTGGCAATGAAAAATAGCCTATGTATAATACAAAGCTTCTATTCGCAAGTCATAGTCTCATTAAAATCGATGAACCGATTCCGATTCGGCTTTAGAATTATGGATACGTGATAGTTATAATGAAATGTACTCAACCATATAATATGTTTTATATATATATATATATATATATATATATATATGTATGTATGTATGTATGACGTATGTATGTAACTAAATTTTACTGCATTATTATGTACATGTACGTTTATGTAGGTATATCTATAATAAATACATACAGTTGAATTAGTATCTTATATATGTAACTTTGTATGTATTTTTATTTACATTTAGGTTAAGTAATGTACACTTTTATGCACCATTTCCCCTCTTTTCTTTTATTTCTGTATCCGTCTCCATAGGTTGCCTGTAAGAGATTGCTTTCAGTGATAAGGCCACCTTTGCACATTTCTTTAACTGTATTTCTTTTTTTTTTGTGTATGTACCATTTTACTGTGCAATAAAGTATTTAAATAAATAAATAAATATGCCTGCTTGTAGCACATTTAATTTTTGAGTTAAATTTTACTTTTGTTTCGTAAGTATCATTATTTTAATGGCGACTTTTGAAAGATCTAATTGAGTATTAGGTATCTAGAGAAGATTTCTAATATGCTGTCGTACTCCCAAAAAGCAACTTAGTTATATACATATAAATAATTGATAATTACTTTTATTTACTGAAATTTATAATCTGTGACAAAAATATCAGGCAAAAATAAATATAAACAATGGATATTGAAACCACATTTGAGAATGTCTTTGCACGTTTTACATAATTCGGGTATCCTATTCGAGGTTAAAGTGAAAATATAGAACACTAGCAACTTACCCCAGCTTCATCCAATAAAAAAAAGTATAAATTAAAAAAAAACACAGGCTAATAAAAAAATATATCAAATTAATGACTATCCAACAAATCATCAAAATGTCATAATAATTGAATTAATGGTTGAGTAATAGGTACATACAATAAAAACAGAAAGACAGACAAACAAATACTTTAGAAAACAGTTAGTTTTAGAAGTAATACTGTTTTTCAGCCTGCCTCGGTACCTCCGGCGTAACAACCTGTACATAATATACAGGAAATCAACATATTTCAGGTGATGGCGATTTGATAAAAAACTTAACTAAGTTTTTACAATAATAGATCCGTCTGAGGAGGATTTATGAAGTTATTAAGTCTTAATGGTCTCATTTTAAGATTATAAAGATTATAAATTACTAAATATTATAATATCTATAAAGATAAATAAAATTGAAGTGTCTGTTTGTTGTGTCGAAATAACAGCTTTTTACTAAATGCATATTAAATTATATACGGTACTAATAAGAAAAACACAATTTTTAAAAAATTTGTCTCTCTGTCTGTCTGTCTGTTACCGCATCACGGGAAATACACTGGAGGAATTTTGATAAAATTTGGTATGATCATAGCTGGTTATCCGGGTCAACATATAGGATACTTTTTACTGCGAGAAAATATCTCATCTCTGAGAAATCTATAGGGGAGACCGGGGCTAGTTGACTATAGGGGTAGGTTGACTAACTATCAAAAACTCATCCGAGGCAATAGCCTTCAGCTAACCAGTGAGACACGAAAGACCGTCACCTCCCCCCGCTTCGCCACCGGGAACGCGGCGTCGCGCACGCACGTCGTTTGAGAGAAGGAACGTAATATTGAAAAACAACACACGTAAGTAATTTTTTTTGTCGTAATATTATTTGTAATAACGCCTATTTATTCATGGTTATTGATTGTCAAAGAGTTTATAACGAATGTTTGATTCATGTTCTTTCTTTTATGTATTATTCTATTTGATTTCGTCGCAGTTTTGAGGTTATGGAATGTGGTTAAAAGTTAAAAAGTGGTTCGGGGCTAGTAGACTAATGTATAAGGGGGTTGGTTGACCACCTGGTCAACCAGCAACATGATATTATGGATATTGTTTCAGGACCATGCGAACATACAAAAGAAAGACTAATAGAGGGAGTACATCCAAAGATGTAATAGAAAAGTGATGTGGATGAAGCATTTTGTATGGAGTGCACTGAATCTTATCGCTCCAGTATTTTTGGAGAAGAATGGGTTCAGTGCACTGTGTGCAAGTTGCGGGCATACACAAAATTTGTAAACGGGAACATATTGTTCTATGAATGCAAAAATTGCACCTCCGATTTAGAAGACTAATTGGATAGTATGATCTCAAAATAATTTATTTTATTAATAAAATAATATACCTATAACATATACACAAATATATATATATATATATATATATATATATATATATATATATATATTAGAATATATATAATAATATATATATATATAATATATATATATATATTAGAATATATATATATAATAATAATAATATATATATATATATTAGAATATATATTAGATATGATAATTTGTTACCAAATGGTTAAAGTTTGCAAGAAATTATTTCATTTTGTTTTAAATACTTAATGAGAAAGTATTTTGTGTTTTGTGAAAAAACTTTGTTTATTTTTAGGTACTCAAATTGCCTAATGTTTAAATGTCTGATTGTTTATTCTTATAATTTGTATTTTATTGTGTTTAATTGATGTGGCGGAAGATCGTCTTGGTTTCAATAAAAAAAATGAGTAATACATTTTTGTGTCTTTTATCCTATTTCCTCGTAGATTTTGTCCTTACAACTTCATAGGTCAACTTACCCCAGGTGAATAGTCAACCTACCCCAAGCATGGGGTAGGTTGACCAGTTTTTCCTATTCTACAAAAACTGGCCTGTACTCTAAATCATAATGAATAACGTGCTTTTTGCAACTTTTTTTGCAAAGCTTAATAGTTATTCTATGAACTGAACCCGTTTTTAAATTAATATACTCTAAAGAAATAGAAATAGAAACCTTTAAGCTGAAACTTGGTCAACCAGCCCCGGTCTCCCCTACTAAACGTTAAAACGTAAATAGGGACGAACCTAAGCGGAGCGAGGGTAAGTCGCTAGTCACTATATATAATATTTACATGATTGTGACCGTTGGGTTACATAACTCCCTCTTGGATATTTTTAATAATACGTAGTGGTAGTACAGAATCATATGCAGTATATTAAACTAATTTTGTAAAGAATGGTTTGCTTACCGAAATTTCATTTGGCAAGTCTCCTAGAATAGCTCTTAAGCTGAATTAATCCAAGCCTTTTCACGAGACATGCTTGATATAGATGTACGATACATTACTGTGATTACTTAGCAATTATGTCTGGTTAAGTTAACCATTTTTTATTATAGTAAAAAAAATGTCTTTAATGAAACGAAAAGTTATGAAAATTTGTGAGGATAGATGGATATTTATTACTCTTTCACCCCAGAACGGCTGAACGGATCTGGATGAAATTTTTCACAGAGATAGTCTGGGATAGCACGTAGGTTACTTTTTATCCCGGAAAAATATACGGTTCCCGTGGAATAGATTTCTATCTATAGAGGAATCCGAAGCGAAGCGAGTGGAGTCGCTAGTCTTATATATAAGAACTTATAACTCTGTTTGTTTTATCACGTCTATACTGCTAAAGTGATCTTAATTTTGAACTAGTATGAATTATTGTGAAATATGAGATTGTTATCGACTATAAACTGTGGTAAATTTCTTCATTCCATTCCTAACTGTTGCCATTGTTTCATCTTCAAAATAGGTCAGCATTACGCCTAATAAGACCAGTAAATCATACGGCCGTTATAGCAGCACTGAATAAATTGATATTAATAACCCAGTTCGCAGCCAGACTATTTAACTGATAATTGTATTTACACTTTTATTAAAACAAAAATTTTTATTAAAAAAAATTCATAAAATGAAAGCTACTGGGCCAAACTATGTTAAATTTTTATGGGACCAAATGCAACTATTCCGCATCGAATTAAAGAAGAATCACGTTAACCGGATCATAAATCTCAGCTAATCGGTGTACATACATAAAAAATACCAATCTAATTGAGAACCTCCTCCTTTTGGAAGTCGGTTAAAAAGAAGTAATATTTTAGATTTTAGACATCACACTACTAATAAACTAATAAAGATGCGAAATGTGTGTATATTTGTACTTCACGCTGAAACCGCTGGACCCATTTGGATGAAATTTAGTGCACAGATAGACTATGGACTAGAGTATAGGTGTTTACACCTATTGAGGCATCCAAGGGGAGCCCGGGAAAAACGCTAGTATAAGATATCTTATTAGTTTCGGAAAAATCTTCTACCAATAGAAAGTTACTTGTCCCACTGCTGGGCACGGGCCTTCCTTCAATACGAGGGGGATCAGCCCCATTATCCAGCATGCTAGACCAATTGCGGGTCGGCGGTCTTTACATATTTTTCGAAAACTATTTAGTTCTCTCAGACATGTAGATTTCCTCACGATGTTTTTCTTCACTGTTTTAGCAAGAGGTGATCATGTTGAAAATGATTCGCACATGAAAATACTAGAGATACAAGACCCGAAATTTGAACCGGCATCTCTCGGTTTTCCAAGCGAACGCGGCCACTGAACTACCATTGCTAGTGCCACATAGTATAAGTTTATTAAAAAACTTTCAGTCTTTGTTCTTCTAAACTGTTTTAAATATTAATATAAAATATGCTAACAATGACACCGAGGCCGTGGAGATATTAAAATTTAAAACACAATCTTATGATGGATTGTGAAGATAGTAAAGTCATTTCAATATTATTATGAAAACGTCGAAGGTTTATTTAAGGGCTTGTGTACACTGCGTTTCATAAACGCGCCGATGTCTTCGACGCGTATTATAATCGTACGTCTCTGCGTTGATGAATTTAAAAAACGCAGCTTACTTGCATTCTTATCGATAAAAACGCGCGATAAGCACACGTCAAACGGATGTCGAATGCACATCGACAGCGCGTTAAAACGCTGTCGTCTGCACATGCCCTAAAACGTTTTTTTTTCATTTTATTAATTTTACTTATAATATAAACCTGTACAATTACAAACTTGAAAACTACTATATACCTAGCTGAAAGCTGTCCTTCCATGATCTACGTAGATGTCTTATGTAAAATGTAGCCAAATTACGAAAAATAAAAATAAAGAGAGGATCAGCACTCAATTCATGAAACTGCCTGTCAGTGTCAGTTATATGAAATGAGTAAAATTATTTTTTAAGTAAAAGTTCTTTAAGCACGCTCGACTTGGGGAGTAAGCTGGTGAATGCGTGACGAGAGCGTTACGAAAAGTGTGATCGGGCGAGGCGAAAGTTTGTTGCCATGGTAACCGTTGTTATTGTCTGACCAATGATATATAATATTATATTCTTTCCTTAAATGATATTCTATAAATATATGATTGTAATATGCCTAATATGCGTTATTTAATTATTCTTTTAGTGTCTCACCGATCCTAATTATTTAAAACATAAACTGAATTTCACAAAGAGTACCGATAACCTACAGAAGTTTTACTTCTTGCGCGTGTACACATTCATACACGCACTCTTATTTTTTTTTTTTATAATCTGTCTTATTTTATCGACCAATCCTTCGTGTCTTCTCCATTCTACGTGGCGAAGAAATCTGTGCTCAGCGAGAAAATTAAATTGAATTGAAAATAAAATTTAACGAAAATAATATTGAGTTCTCTTCTCAACAGAACTGTTTTCCTGGCTGGTGGTAACTTTCTCTCGGAATACATTCACTGTCTTTCAATTAAATTAACTTTAAACGTGCTTGTGAAATCTAATTAAATAAAGTTGGATTTTATTTTATTTCACTTGAGTAATTAGTTTTAGAGATGTGGGACATTTTGCGTCGGTAATTATTTCTATTTACTTTACAGTACCTGGTGACCGAGCTTTGCTCGGAGTTCTTTTTTGTTATATCGTATTTTTTAGATAAAATAAACTAAAAACTTAAATAAATACAAAAAAAAAACAAAAGTGAAAACATTGTATCCGACCGGGATTCAGACCCGGACCTGTGATATATTATCAATCTTGCACCTTGGTCCCTTGACCACGATGCTTATGCCCGTGCGTATTAAATTATCGACCATATTTTGCGTGGAATAATGCGAAAGAAAACTGCATGAAAACTCGAAAACACGCGTTTTGCCAGACATAAGACTAATCTAGATCGATTTTTTAGTCCCCAAAAACCACCACATACCAAATTTCTGCGAAATCGTTAGAGCCGTTTCCGAGATCGCCGATATAAATAAATATACACGAATTACTCGTTTAAATATATGTATTAGATATAATAAATTACGTAAGTTAAAACATAACACTTTTATATTTCAATATTGATGCTATAGAACCCACGTTAAGAAAGATTCTCATACTTGTCCTATTTTTCTGCCAATATGTAATATTAATGTAATTTATTTCAGTATTTAGGCAGTGGGCGCCCAGTGGTAAAGCGCTCGCTTGGGAAACCAAGTGAAGCGGATTCAAATCCCGGGTCTCGCACCTCTGATATTTTCATGTGCGAATCATTTCTAACATGATTACCACTTGCCTTACGGTGAAGGAAAACATCGCGAGAAAACCTAGATGTCTGAGAAAACCTAGCAAGTTTTCGAAAGACATGTGAAGTTCGCCAACCCACACTTGGCCAGCATGATGGACTATGGCCTGATCCCCCTCGTATTGAAGGAAGGCCCGTGCCCAGCAGTGGGACGTTAAAAAGTGTTGAGTACATTTCAGTATTTATATTTTATATACAACGGATACATATCACTATAATATGTAAGACGAAAAAATGAAAAGAGCTCAATTTATCGTAATATTCACTATTTCCTGAATATTATTGTTTAATATTTATGGAAGCGACAATGCGGCCAGTAATATTTCAATTTTAAACAAAAGAACAATTTGAGTGGAAATCGAGCAGTTATTGTACCTACCGATTGTGAAAATTCATTACAATGCTACCAACATTCATAGTTGAAATAATTAAAAAAAGATGATATAAATTAAAATAACAAATATCCATGCTAATATTAAAAAAACTCCAAGTAATAATGTCTGTCTGATTGCAGTTTTTGGCTGCGGAACAAATATGTAAAACGTGAAATGTACAAATTATAACTAAATATTTTATATGTTTTAGTACATAATTATTAATTTAAATAAATGCTTGTTTATATTGCATTTTTTTAATTTTTTTCCTCAATTTTATTCTCATGATTGCCACCAAAATTTATATTGTAAGTTATATATGACAAAAGGCTGCTCGCGAAGGTCGTTTTACTGTCGTTGAAGAATGAAAATCTAAAAACCTTATGGAAATGTGATGATTCGATGACATGACATAACAATTAAATGTCATTTCAATACAATTTTTAAAATTTCTATTCTTCAAAAATTACAAAATGACATCTTCTCTAAGCCTTAACTTAATTATGAAAAAAAAATAGATATATGCAATGTTCCATGCCCATGTTAATTATTAACCATTGAGAAGTTCCCATAGTGAGACAATGCTGACTGCAGCAGGTTACTTCTATAATCATGGTGTATTACCATCAGAACCGAATTAAGTATGCAAAACTTTAAAATCTTTAGTTCAAAGGAAAAAATTTGGCTTGAAAAACAGACGTTCATACCTTTGGCTCAGTTTGTAGTGTCCCTACTTGCTGTGTCACGGGTTCGAGTCCCGCTGGGGGCATTCATTTAAGGGATGAGCGCGAATGTTTGTACTCCAGTCATGGGTGCTTATATTTATAATATGTATGTATTTAAAGTTATATATGTGTAGTGTAACAACCATCTGGTATCCATAACACAAGCCTCGTAGCTTACCATGGAGCTAGATGATGGTGTGTGGTAATGTCCTAATATATTTATAATTTAAACAATAAATGATATGAAATAAAAGCTTGAATAGAGGCTTTATTGCGAACAACGTGAAGTTTATATTAGTTTTTTTTCACTTTAAATCACACCCCTCGCAATTTAGATTAAGAAAACTTTGTGACATTCACGTTTCTACAAAAACTATTAACAACAACTAAAAACTAAAATTGAAAACGTCGCCAAACTCTGTGATTAGAATTTCGTGTGCTTTAGTATCTCGTACGTTTTTTGTTTGTGTTTCAATGTTCACGTTTTCAAGCTGTCTTTCTATTTTGACAATACTTGATGAAAAATTACTTTTCAAACTTTTAATTTTCATCTCAGATTTTTTTGGAATTGAAAACAAGTTACCTACTATATAAATAATTTCTGATAAATGGAGGTCCAATTTTAAGTCGTTCGTCAAGTGACAGATCATTCTTAAAAGTAATATATCTTTCGCCTACGGTGTTGTCTGCGTACCTACATATTTCAATTAAAGTAAGTATATATTCAGCCCTTTTTAACGTCCCACTACTGGGCACGGGCCTCCCTTGAGTACGAGGGGTATTATGCCATAGTCCACCACGCTGGCTAAGTGCAGGTTGGCGGACTTCACATGTCTTTCGAAAACTTGCTTTGGTTCTCTCAGATATGCAGGTTACCTCACGATGTTTTCCTTCAGCGCAAGGTAAGTGATAATCATGTTAGAAATGATTCGCACATGAAAATATCAGAGGTGCGAGACCCGGAATTTGAACCCGCTTCACTCGGTTTCACAAGTGAGCGCGTTACCGCTGGGCTACCACGGCCTCACAAGTATATTTTTTATTTTTTTTTTTTATTTATTTAATCATTTATTTTAGTATAAATTCGTATATTTTTGTAACCACAAAACGTGCTCATTAAGCTCTATCAGGTACTTAAAATGGGTATCCCCATATATATAGTCCTTAATTTACCGGTTATTCTTCTCAGTAAGGTGCTTGTTTTTGTGTAATATATAGTTTTTGAGTTTTAGATAAGTATTTATTATAAAAATCACGTTTGAGTAATTTTCCCAAAAATATTTATGTGCTTTAAACCTGCGAGACAATTGCAAGATACCTAATCAAATATTTTCGAAGTCGGTGCCAGCCAATACGAATCAAAGCACAAAGACTTCGAAAATATCTGATTTGGTATATATAGTAAATGAAAACTACCAGTTATTTTTTAATTTTTAGTGTTTCTTTTTTGAAGTCAGTTTTTATTTTATTTTTTTTTTAGTTTTTATGAAGGGTTAAACAAATAATCTAGTATTCGAAAATTCGAAAGCTTTCTAGTAATTTCGAATGTTTGTTTTTCCTCTCTTACTCTTACACACGACAATTTACGATTAACTGTTCTTGTCTGTTAGTTTAGAAACTTCTTAGTAATTTCGATGCCTTTCTAGAAATGTTTTGTTTCTCTCTTACACTCAGCAATTTACGATTAACTGTCCTTGTCTGTTAATTGTCATTTTTTGACAACTGTCTTAGGATGTATAAAGCATGGATGACAAATAAAAGTATAAAGCATGCTTTAAACGTGCCTTTTTAATTATGATTTTTGGTCTAATGACATTACATACTCTCCACTACGCGACAATATCTATACATCTATACAGATAAATAAAATTGGAGTGTCTGTTTGTAATATTAAAATTACCGCTTTTTACCAAATGCATATGGATGTATACACGGTACATATACCAAAACAACATTTTTACAATTTTTGTCTGTCTGTCTGTCTGTTTGTTCCGGGTAATCTCCGAAATGTCTCTCTCTATGAATATCTTAGGAGTAGTAAGCTACTATTTATGTATAAACATAGCTAACCGTGAAAACGTATCTAGGGACGAACGCGAGCGAAGCGAGCGTGAGTCGCTAGTTATAAATACAAAAGATAACTGAAGACGAACCCGAAGACGACGAGAGTATAGACGAAGTAAATCGCTAGTACTGAGATATAATGTTCTTTGCAATCAATATTTCTATTTTGTATTAAGGAGAATTTAAAAGGGAGAGAGTAAATAGTTGGAAAAACAGCTGGTCTTAACGTATTTAGTCATTAATTCATTAAGCACGTTCGATTTCTTCCTTCAAGCATTAGTATTTTCTGTATACATTTTAGTTCAATTAGAAAGCGATTCAGGCAAATTGGCTTTCTGTATGGTAAAAGCTAGTAAAAACTTTAACTTATAACGCTGTTTGAATTTTGTATTGTTTAAGCTGGTTAGCTCGAAACTTTTAATGGACGTCCGACCACAAATAATATATTACGTTAAGTAAACTTTTAGAATATGTTTTCGCATTGTTTCAATTTATACATATACATATGTATAATAAAATTCTAACTGAGTTGTCTGTACATAAAATATTTTTTAGAAAATCTTATTGAAATAGTCATTATCGATACAGAGGCCCAATCTATAGTTTTTAGAATTTTTGTCTGTCTATCTGTCTATCCGTCTGTCTATCTGAGAACGCATCACGAGAAAACCACTATTTGATGATTTTGATGAAATTTGGTATGATAATAGCTGGTTATCCGGGTCCACATATACCTAGGATAATTTTTACTGCGGGATTTTTTTTCATCTCGTAGAAATCTATACCACAGATCATATAATACTATACTAGTATCTATACTAAAGGTTAAAAGGTAACTAGGGACGAACCCGAGCGGAGCAAGGGTGAGTCGCTAGTATATAATAAAACTGTAAGATCAAATTCTAAACAAAACTTTGGTTTAATTGATAATTTTTATATTTAGGTATCTTAAGTGTTATTTTTCAGATATACAAAATTGTTATTAAAAATCATATTAAGAATGGTTTTACAATAAATTAAAAAAAAGAACACTTAAATAGTTAAAACTTTTTAAATAAAACTAGGTATCTTTTCGGATTATTTCGCGGATTTATTTTGATTTTTGGTTCCCGACGTTTTTAGATGCCTTTGATACATCTAAAACCTTAGTCTCTCCCGTGACCATGATTGCTGTAAATCGTTCGAAACGTCGGGAACCAAAAAAAAATCTAAGTAAATCCGTGAAATAATCCGAAAAGATAGTTTTATTTAATATTCGCGTACATCTAAGAAAGTTTTAGTAAAAACTTATAATATTAAATGAGCAATTCTTGTATACAGGATATAAATTTATTTTCTGTATTTTGGAAACGGCTGTAACGATTTGGATCAAATTTTGTATTTAGATAAGGTTTGGTATTGGTATATGTCTTTTCTGAACTTTTCCAAGTACTTCCAACTTTTCCGAAAAAAAAAATTGATTTCCCAAAAAAAAATACTGAACAAAGCTCAATCGCCCAGTTCTATAATTAAGTTTAAACAACACGTGTATAAAGACCTCTAAACTACGCGTTCATTTCAATTTACATACTGATTGAGCATTTGAATGATATATAAGCAATTATGAAACAGTAAACTAATAATTGGCTTTTCGACGCAAATATTTGTTGCTGATACAACGAAATTATCGTGATTATATATCCATATGTACTCATGAAATTATGCAGAAATAACGTAATGAATGCTAATGAGGGTACATCGTAAATCGTAATACGATGAGACAACATAATACTTTTAACCTTTATGTAACATAGCATCACAGTCTATAAAACAATACAGTCATCCAACGAAGCCGTCTAGACAGGGCAATCGTGCGGGGTGTGAGAGGTGAGACGCGGGTAGGCGAGCCCGAGCTGCATACATTTCTGCCGCCCGAATTAGTTCGCAGCTCGGGACACGACTTTAAGGGCTGTCGCGCGTTTATTTTACTTTGTAAGCAATTAAAATGGTTCATACTACCTGTGCTATATTATACATTTTTTGCTAAAATTATTTATCAGGATGAGGATATTTACATAATTAAGTTTAATAACAGAAATTTCAAATCCAGTAAATCTAGAAACCAAAAATATTTGTCCGTTGCTCATTTATGATAGGTGATTTGGAAATCTATTAATTACATTATATCATATAAAACTAAGTTTGCTAAAAAATTGAAAATAATGATAAATTTATATATAACTAAATTCAATTTGACTTATGTAATATAATTTGCTAGATTAAATTTATTTTTATTATAACTTAATTTATTCATTCTAATTATCTAGTTATTCATTAAATTAATTATATGTCACATAGAAATATTCATTCAATCAAATCAAATAATTGTTAAACCAATTGTATGTTTTATTTTTTATTAAAGAAATAAAAGGCTTATTATTATTATCATTTGAAATTTTGTAAAACTCTATTTGAATTTGCCTCCGCGAAATGCCTTTTTGTATTCTTTGCTATGAAGAACTTCGATAAATAACTAAATAATAATATTATATTTTAATTAAATTACAAAAAAAAACTGTAACAACCCTGCGTAATGCGAAGTACGCTACGCGGTGTCGGCTTTTCTTCAAACATCAAAGGCGATAGCCCACTGTTATTTTTTAGTACACTGTGCATAGCATACAAGCTCCCAGTAAAGTCAAATACATACTTATATATCGTGGCTGTGCCTGGAAAAACCGAAAAACGAAAATATTCAACTTTTCAGTAGAAATAAAAAAAACTATTTTTAACTTCTGCCAACGTATGTAGAAAAAAAATGATTATGTACAAAATTCCTCACGCTAGTCTTACAACATATCCCTTACGTAAAGCCTACATTTTATTTCTTGTTGTCACAAAATATTTTTTTTTTAACTTAAAAATGATACATTTAGCCTCTTTATTTTGCGCCGCAAATACAGCTATGTATTATTCTAACACATAGTGGGATTAACACAGCACTAACGTTTAAAAGAATTTTGTTTAAAAATGCACATAGCATTTTAATCAAACTGATAAAAGGTGACTTATTAAAATACTAGATAGGGTAAACTCATATAATTCTGTGATAAAACGGAATATCGCAAGAAACCCCTGGTTAATCTTAATCAATACGTTTTATTTTAAGTACGACCATTAATCAGACTTTCGTTTTCCTTATGAGAAGTATAAATCGTAATTTTAAAACAATTAACTTAGCGTAATATGAATTTGTTAAAATGACGATAACTTGGTTAATTCTGTGATAATCACTTTAATTCGGTGATAGAACTACTCTAATTGTGATATATCAGAGTTAAGTGAGTATTAATTATTTTTTGTCACAGAATTAGCCATAATTAAATATTAAAAATTAACAATTAGATAAAATCAAATATAATTTCACAAGTCAACTAGAAACAAGTTTAATAATCTTATGTAACATTATTACAATAACATTAATTTACTTTTCTTTACAATCTTAAAGATTTTTTTATGTAAATATGTTAGAATATTATGTAACTTATGCAAATACCTACGTTAAAATATAAGGATTACGATATTATGTAAATAATTAAAAGTAACTTTTGATTCGAAAACACTTTCTATGGCTGATTTTAACGTTGCTTCATTATATTTTCTATTCTTTTTTTTTTTCCACTTTCCTTTTTCGTCCATGGTGTCTGAAATAACACGACTCACTTAATTCCGTGATAAAAAAAAACTGAATAATAATTTTAAACATATTTGAAAACTGTCGATGCTTTATTATCTCAATAAATTATATTTTTTACTGAAATTACCTTATTACTCGCAATAACAACAATGTTTACTTTCAGAATCAGACAAATGTCACATTTACCTTGGTTAACTCGGTGATAATGTTTCGCGCTCAAATCTTGAAAAGCGTTAATTTTCAAGCAACGTAAATAAGATATTACTTAAACACTAACCATAAATAACTGAAACTAATAAAGGTAGTAGTAAGTATATGTCTTTTACAACTTATTTTCCAAATTTCAAGAAGATACATCAATGTTTACTATTTAAAATGAATTAATTATCATAACACAGTCGTACGTTACCGGCGAAAAGAAAAAATGGCCGCGCGAAATGACAATTCACTTCAATGTTACTACCTCGCACGAACGATTGTAACAAAATTTCATACACAAAAAGAAGGTTTATTGCGCTATCACAAGGTTCAATTTAAAAAAGTGAATTTTGTTTCAATCAAGCGGTAGGATCTTCGAAATATCATATCACAGAATTATGTGAGTCACATAATTATGCAAGTTTACCCTAATTCGGTACCAAGGCTTAGCTTGAAGTTTGATAACATAGAACTCAATAAATCTATACATATAATGAAATTGTAACTAAGCCGAATCTGTACATTAAATATTTTTTAGGAAAATCTTATTGAAATAGACATTATTATCGATACAGAGGCCGAATGTATAGTTTTTAGAATTTTTGTCTGTCTGTCTGTCTGTTAACGCACCACGGAAAAACCACTGATAGGATTTTGATGAAATTTGGTATGATGATAGCTGTTTATCCGGGTCAACATGTAGGATACTTTTTACTGTAGGAAAATATCTCATCTCTAAGAAATCTACACTAAACGTTAAAACGTAAGTAGTAACGAACCGGATCGGAGCGAGGGTGAGTCGCTAGTACATATAATAAAATTGTAACTAAGCCGAATCTGTACATTAAATATTTTTGAAGAATGTTACTGAAATAAACATTATTATCGATACAGAGGCCGAATCTATAGTTATAGGATTTTAGTCTATCTATCTGTTTGTCTGTCTGTCTGGGGACGCATAATGAGAAAATCATTGGACAGATTTTAATAAAATTTGACAAGATGATAGATAGCTGGTTATCCGGGTCAACATATAGGATACTTTTTACTGCGGAAAAATATCTCAGATGATTAGAGGGTGAGTCGTTAATTACCTATAAAATAAAAGGACTATTTTATATGGACTTTGTATTAAGTCCTATAAACAATAATTATGATTTATGACTATAAAGAAACGTCATTTCCAAAAAAAAACAATGTACTGTATTTTTTTTAAAGAAAGTACAAAATAAGAGAACAAAATAGGATCAAAGAAGCTAACGTCACGCGGTGTTCCCAGGCGGTCACCCATTCAAGTACTGACCGCGCCCGACGTTGTTTAACTTCGGTGATCGGACGAGAACCGGTGTGTTCAACGTGGTATGGACGTTGGCGACAGCAAAAGTCAAACGATCGTACGCTTAGCGAGTTACTTCTAGCTTCAGTAGAAAGAACACAACAGACAAAAGTTTGTGCGTTCTCCACTAAAAAAACCCCATTCTCTATAGCGCCAAAGTTCCAGAACACTACCCTTAACATCTGTAAGAGTATCGGGATCTTAGGGGTCGAAATATCGAGCGACGTCCAATTTAGACGTCATCTGGAAGAAAAAGCCAAACTGGCTTCCAAAAAAATGGGTGTCCTTAACAGAGCGAAACAGTATTTCACGTCGGGGCATCGCCTTTTGCTCTATAAAGCACAGGTTCGCCCTCTCATGGAGTACTGTTCTCATCTCTGGGCAGGCGCCCCCCACTACCAGCTTCTTCCATTTGACTCTATCCAACGCCGGGCAGTTCGTATTGTCGACGATCCCATACTCACAGACGACTTGGAACCTCTAAGCCTTCGGAGAGATGTTGGCTCTCTGTGTGTTCTTTATCTTCTTTACAATGGAGAGTGTTCTGATGAACTTTTTGATTTGGTGCCACCGTCACGATTCTATCATCGCACCCTTCGCCGCCGGGTTGGATGTCATCCACACATTTTAGACGCTTGGCATGCTTCAAATGTGCGTGCATCTCGTTCTTTTCTACCTCGCACGTGCAAAATGTGGAATGATCTTCCTCCTGAGGTTTTCCCTGAGCGTTATAACATGGGGGTCTTCAAGAGCCGTGTCTTCAGGTCCCTTAAAGGCCGGCAGCGCATTCGCAACTCCTCTTGTGTTGCAGATGTCCATGAGCGGCGATAGCCACTTACCATCAGGCGGATCGCTTCCTCGTTTGCCCCTTTCTTCTATAAAAAAAAAAAAAAAAACAAAACAAGTTTATTTTTAAATATCATTTATGAATGTTTTAGAAATTAATATGATGATATAGGTAATGAATGGCATAATAGCAAGTCTTCTTAATGAAAAGATCTCTTATAATTCCAGAACGGCGACCGTATTAAAATTAAGTGCTTTTTTTTTCAAGTAAGAGCCTAAATGAATACTTATGTACGATAAATGTAGCTGAGTAAAGTTATATAAGACTGGTCAAGTAAAACCCAAACTTTTACACTTCTGGATCCTCATTGCCATCTTTTCGTAACTTATATTTCTTCCATTTTTTCTTTTATTCTTTATTGTAGTCGGTCTTAAATAGATTTTCTTTTGATCTTAAAATACGTTTATGACTATAATTAAGAGCATTGTAAGTAATTTTTTTTTATAGAAGAAAGGGGCAAACGAGCAAGCGATCCTGATGGTAAGTGGTTATCGCCGCTCATGGACATTTGCAACACAAGAGGAGTTGCGAATCCGCATTTGTTTTTGAAGACTGGGACATTACTATCCTGCAAATATACAAGATTAATCATCGCCACCTTTCAGCCGAATCACACAAAACCATAATGAATTATTATTATACACATACACCTTCCTTATGAATCACTATAGTATGGTATAGTATTGGTGAAAACCGAATGAAAATCCGTTCGGCAATTTTTGAGTTTTTTCAATCAAACAGACAGACATATAGAAACACGCGGCAGAGGGAAGTTATTTTATAATATGTATAATATAATATGAAGTGATAAATGAGCGTTACAGGTAAGGGGATATTTGACTATTTAAATTTTTTAAGGCTTTTAAGCCATTAAAAGTTATGTATTCTGGGTGTTAAATTAATTATTTTTGAATAATTCAACAAAAAATCGTAAAGTTGTATTATTATGTATTATTTAATATCTAACATTTTATCTTGATTCCTTCTAGTTTTTACAAGTTTTGAATTATTTAAAATATTTTTTGTTTATATCTGGGTCCTCGGTGAAACTTAGAGGTAATAATACCAGCTTACGATTTTAAGTATGTAATTTCAGGGCGCTTCAAAATTAGTTGATAAAGTTACCTTAAAATAAATTATTCAAAGGTTAATTTTTAAAATGACTCAACCAATTTTGATATTATTAAATAAGTCATGCCGTTTTTAACCGACTTAAAAAAACATGATGTCTTTGCAACTTTGAATTGATTTTTAAGTAAGAAATTATTATAACTCATTTAGCTAATTTCAGTAGGTACACTTAAAAATAGATTAGACAGTAAAATACAATCTTTTTCGAAAATTTAATTAGTACAATAGTAACGAGTAACGACTCACCCTCGCTTCGCTCGGGTTCGTCCCTGAGTAAGTTTTAAAGGTTAGTATGAAATACAAATCTTTGAATTTTTCGGCTTTTTCTGTACTATAATATGCATGTATTACACATATAAACCTTCCCCTTGAATCACTCTATCTATTTAAAAAAACCGCATCAAAATACGTTGCGTAGTTTTAAAGATCTAAGCTAAGATAGGGCAATAAGCAGACAGACAGCGGGAAGCGACTTTGTTTTATACTATGTAATGATTATCGGTATAAAGTATGTACATAGTTTGGAATTTTATTTTTACTTATACAATTGTCAGTTAATTTTAATTAAAATCTGCGTAATTAATTATTGAATAATTGGTAGGTATATTATCTAAATAAATAATTTAAAGGGATACATAATAAACAAAAATAATTCGTAAACCCTCGTTTATTTATTATAAACATCTGCATCCACAACCATAGTAATATGGTTTTATTTCGGCAATCGACATGGGATATTCCACGTCTGGGAATCTCACCATCGCTTTTAAGCACTCACATTCTGGATCTAAGCATGAATTACATTTGCACTTATTCCTGCACGTTGAGCATGGGGTCGTATCCTGACATGTGTCACATTCTTTGGTGGGACAAGACGTACCACAAGACGTACCACAAGACGTACCACAAGACGTACCACAAGACGTACCACAAGACGTACCACAAGACGTACCACAAGACGTACCACAAGACTTACCACAAGACGTACCACAAGACGTACCACAAGACGTACCACAAGACGTACAAGTTTCGCACCCACATCTCGTCATTGGTTCGCCACATCGTCTCGTGCAGAAGGCGTCTAAGCCCTGCAAAAGAAGGAAACCATTCACTTTTTAAACTAATTAATATATACAGATAAATGAAATTGGAACGTCTGTTTGTAACATTAAAATAACCGCTTTTTACTAAATGTATACATGGTACATATAACAAAACAATATTCTTTACAATTTTTGTCTGTCTGTCTGTCTGTTTGTTCTGGCTAATCTCTGAAATAGCTAAACCGATTTTGACGGGACTTTCACTGGCAGATAACTCATGTAATAAGGAGTAACTTAGGCCACTTTTATTTTAGAAAAAAAAAGGAAATCGACGAAAAAATATGAAAACCAAATTAACTAATTAATTTTGTTTTGGAAAGCAACCTAGGGACGAACTTGAGCGAAGCGAGGGTGAGTCACTAGTTATGTAATAAAATCTTAGAAGTTGATATTAGTCTATTACAAATTTTCTTATCGACTTGAAATTTTGTACATTTTGACGAGTCATATATTCCATCAAAAGTGTATTTTATTTAGTTCTCTAACCGCCTATAATTATGCCTACAATTAATAGGTGGCACATGGGTATAGATGTCCAACTTCCTAACTCCGGGGTTACTAAGATTTCATGAATAATCTATACTAATATTATAAAGCTGAAGAGTTTGTTTGTTTGTTTGTTTGGTTGAACGCGCTAATCTCAGGAACTACTAATCCGATTTGAAAAATTCTTTTTGCATTAGATAGCCCGTTAACTGACGAAGGCTATAGGCTATATATCATCCCGAAAAAATGTACGTTTCCCGTGAGATAGATTTGTTTTTGTCTAGGGACGAACCCGAAGCGAAGCGAGGGTGAGTCGCTAGTACTCAGTATAACTTACCCCGACCCGGGACTCGAACCTAGGACCTCCGAATCTTCATGCTAGATACGTGGTCACTAGAAATAACTACTAGCACATAAACTTAAATAAAAAAGAATAAAAAATATAGCTTTAATCCTCTTACACAACTTTCAATATAGTTCCAAGGCTTACCTGGCAGACACAGAAAATGAAAACCACAAGTACGATTTTATTCATTTTGTCGAACTGTTTGAAGGATATAAGTCGACCTACTTTATATAGTATTTAAATTCATTAAAGATTACAGGAAGTAAACGATAATGTTATAAATTGTTTGTAAACTATTGGGCAAACGAAAGAGAAGTGATAATGAAAATGGAGAAAATCACGTACGTAAATACAAAATACGTTAGATGATAATAATTATACTTTATGTATGCCTCGGTGGTGTAGTGGCTAGCATGTACGGCTGCACACCCGGAGGTCCTGGGTTCGAGTCCCGGGTCGGGCCAAGTTTAGTTGTTGAGTCTTTCTGTCTAGTAAGTCTCAGTAGCAGCCCGGAGTTGGGAAGTTGGCGGTGTTTCACTCCCGTGCCTCGGAGAGCACGTAAAGCCGTCGGTCCTGCGCCGACACTCTCACCGGTCGTGTCGAGTAGTCGTCCCACCGGAGTATGAGAGTGACAGGAATAGAGAGTGCACTTGTGTCTGCGCGTACACTTGTGCACTATAATATCTCCTATGCAGTTGGCTAGTCTCAATGACATTGGCCGCCGTGGCCGGAATCGGTCAGGAGAACATCATTCATATTTAATGCTTATAAGTTATAAATATATACTTAAACGATATATACAGTAAGCATGTCTGTCTATCAGTTTTCTTAGTATTTATCTCATCCATACATAAACAGTTAAATGTTTAAATTCATTCGGTTTGGTTCGAATAATAAACAATATGGGGAGGGGGAATGGTGGGAGGGGGGGGGGGGGAGGGTAACAAGCATACTTATCTATGTATGAAATACTCATTTATGTATTTATTTATGACTAGACATGTAGCATTAATATGTTTAAATTGTTTTAACCGACCTGCTTCGTGTCTTCTCCATTCTACGCGACATTGCGAAGTAATCTACTCAACTGACACGATTTGAAGGTATTAACAAGAAAATTGAATTGAATTGTGTTAGCTTATAAACAAAAAAATAACAATAATTTAGTCATACTGACAATTAACAAACACACGAGTGAAGTCGGGTGGTGTAGCTTATATTTAACATTTTCTTGTCTTTATTTTTTTAATTACTTACTGTATCTTGCTTTAACTTTGATCACGTTTATAATTCGTCGGCGTAGGCGGAAAACTAAATAACTCCGATTTTGGCCAAATTGACATTTAATCATTTTCGTAACACCCAAAAAACGCCGCATATTTTACTCTAACAAGCATTTTCATAACTTGTCCCGTTTCAGAAATATAGCCGTTTTTGTATTCTAAATGGTAAAATAAATATGTTAAAACAGTACCGTAGAAAGAGACGTAAAGTATATAAAATTAAAGACAGTAAAATTTTCTCTCATTTATAGATTATGCCAAAAAGTTGGAAAAAAATCAGTAAATCGCGATTTTCTCCAAACTAGAAAATTTGAGTTATTTAGTTCTCCACCTACGCCGACGAATTATGTCACTAAGCAGCTTTTTTAATTACATTTTCGTGCTTCGTTATCAGACAAATATCTAATTAATCTAAATATTTTTTTTAAATAAAACTATCTTTTCGGAGTATTTCGCGGATTTATTTTGATTTTTGGTTCCCGACGTTTCGAATGCTTTACAGCAATCATGGTCACGGGAGAGACTATTGCTGTAAAGTATTCGAAACGTCGGGAACCAAAAATCAAAATAAATCCGCGAAATAATCCGAAAAGATAGTTTTATATAAAATGTCAAATATTCGCGTAAACCTAAGAAAGTATTAAATTTTTTTTATTTTACTGCTTAAATTCTTTTTAGGGTCTTCTTCACATAACAAAATAAAGAAAACCTCTTTAAATTTCCAAAGTACAGAACCCTCTTTCACCCGATTTCAACTCGCACACACCAGTAATTAAATATTCGATGTACAAACTCGACGACTAAAATCGTTAAATTTTAGTAGACCGTCATTTTATTGCGGCAGTCTGGCAAACTGAAAACGTTTTAGCAAATGGAATTTTGAACATCAAAAGCCCAATCTTGAAATGTATTGGAGAACTTTCCTTTCGATATATGTATACTCGATCACTGAATACTTCATAAAAGCTTTAAGAAATAAGAAATTAGTATGAAAATATTAAGTTTTCAATATTTTTATTTCATTCAAAAATACATTCGTACATTAACTCAATATAATTGATCTTCTAAAACATTTGTGTAAAAAAAAACTATTCTTTTTATTCTAAAATAAATATATAGAAATAAAATAGATCTTATTATATAACTAGCGACTTACCCTCGCTTCGCTCGGGTGCCTCCCTAGGTACGTTTAAATTTTTTTTGGGTGAAATCCTATTTTTTTTTTTCTAAAATAAAAGTAGCCTAAGTTACTCCTTATAACATCAGCTATCTGCTAGTGAAAGTCCCGTCAAAATCGGTCCAACCGTTTCGGAGATTAGCCGGAACAAACAGACAGAAGGCAAACAGACAAAAATTGTAAAAAATGTTGTTTTGATATATGTACCGTGTATACATCCATATGCATTTAGTAAAAAAACGGTTATTTTAATATTACAAACAAACACTTCAATTTTATTTATCTGTATAGATATATAGATTAATTTACTTCGTGTATCTCGGAAACGGCTCTAACGATTTAGATGAAATTTTGTGTTTAGATAAGATGCTTTTTAAGTTTATTTATATCGGGTTAAACTTGTTTTATTTTCCAAAAAAGAACAATGTTCACTTACATTAGGAAATTTAAATAGTACAAATATTATAGTATACTACCTATTTAAACTGTGGTGATTCTAAACAAAATCTGGATTTTTGCATGACATTATGTAATGTTTTAAGTTTTTTTAAAGATATTTAAAGTTTTTGACTCCTTTATATTATTTGGCAAAGAATTGTAAAGCTTTGCTCCTTCAAATGTAATATTTTTGATTCCATATTTTTTAACGTCCCACAGCTGCGCAAGGCTTCAAGGCGAGGGGGATCAGGACATACTCCACTACGCTGGCCTTATGCGGGTTCAGGGTTGGAGGACTTCACGTATCTTTCGAAAAGTTGCTAGGTTCTCTCAGACATGCAGGATTTCTTCACGATTTTTTCCTTCACCTTAAGACAAGTGATAATAAGGTATGTTCCAAATAACTCGCACATAATAGCTTTGAGCTTTTGCGTCATATCTATGATCTGTTTATGTCATACTCTTATCTATGATCTGCAAAAATATCTATAATATTATACAGGTTCATTTTTTATTTACTGAAGACCTTTTGGGAATATACTATTTACATACTACAACAACATCTGTAAGAAAAAAAAAAAACATTTCTTAAATTTTACAAAAATAAAAATATTTTTATTGCACCTCCTAAACTGTAATAGTCCAGCATTAGCAAAAAAAAGCGCGTGGCCGGTGGAGTGGAAGGGGTGGAGGGGTGCAGGAGACGGCGCTTACTCATTTAAACTTGACCAGATGCTAGGACTACCACCGTTTAGAAGGTGCAATAAAAATATTTTTATTTTTGTATGAAAATAAAAATTTAAGAAATATTAATTTTTTTTCTTTCTTTTGTTGTTATGATGTAAATAGTATATTCCAAAAAGGTCTTCACTAAATTAAAAATGACCTTAGAGTGAGAGAAGATCTATAACAAAATTTGTAGTATTATATAACACTATATATAGCGATGCTGTCGCGAAATCAATTATTTATACAATAGGCTTTAATTTCGCCAGAGATATCTCATCGATCATAATTCGTAAGGCTTAACAACTGATGTCCATTTTATCCATTAAGTCTCAATTAAGCTTATCTTTTATTCACAAATAATTTACTATAATAAAAATTCCTTTTGATAATTTTTTAATGTTTTATTTGGTATTGATATTTGGTCAAGTGGCTGGCTGGCAATACCTGCATGTAGAGGTCCTGAATTCGAGTTTCGAGTCGGGCCAAGTAGGTATACCTAGTTATTAAGTTAACCTGGTATGAGATTCTCAGTAATTTCCCAGAATTTGAGAAGTTGGTGGTATTGAATTTTGCTTGCTTGCATTGAAAGAAAGTATTAGAGATGCAAAACCTTGAGCTTTAGACTGATTTCTACTGTAAACTTAGTAAATAAATAATAATAATTATAGACGACAGCTCAAATAACTTTCTACATAAATCAGTCAGTCTTCTTCGTGCTTCTTCTATATTTGACTGTTGACACTGTTTTCGTAACTAGAAATAGAGTATGTGAGGCGTTTAATCACAATAAATAATAATAAATAAATATGTCGGGACAATAACACACAGCATCATCTAATTCCATGGTAAGCTACGAGGCCTGTGTTATGGATACCAGATAGTTGATACACTTCACATATATAACTTTAAACACATATATCATAAAAATAAATATCCATGACTAGAGTACAAACATTCGTGCTCATCACACAAATGAATGCCCCCCGCGGGACAAAACCCGCGACCGCTGACACTGCAAGTTGGATTACTACAAACTGAGCCAAACATATCGTCAGATAACAATATTATGTTAACATTGATGTTTGTGTAATACAATTGAAAAGTATACATAATGATTAGTATATAAGGAAAAATCAAAAAAACTTTATTCATCTATACTAATATTATAAAGAGGAAAGATTTTTTTGTTTGTTTGTACCGGATAAGCTCCTAAACTACTGAAGCGATTTAGATAAAATTTGGTAAGAAGATAGTTTGAGACCCTGAGAAGAACATAGGAAAGCTTTTATCACGGAAATCATCCCTTAAGGGAATGAATATGGGGGTGAAAGTTTGATTGGGGAAGAGGGTGAGTCGCTAGTCGCTAATAAAGATGATGATCATGACCACTTCTACAAAGTACTGTGCAATGCGCTTAAATTACATTTTTCTCTTTTATTTTGCAAGGCGTTTTTTACTTCATACATATATCAGAAAGAAATATAATGTCTTTAAAGTAAAGCTAAAGTTTTTACCATATTAAAATATATATTCGTTAAAAATATAGGAAAGCTTAAGCTAGTGACATATTACGTACTGCTCTGAGCTTTCCAATCTACGTCCACTTTGACAAGGTGAGCTGGATTGTTGTACTCAATTCTGATAAAATATGACTTTTGTTCAAAAAGGCCTGTATCGAACCTGCTATTTCCATTGTAAATATTAGAAAGCACAGACTAGGTACTGAATCAAACTTTTCAAATCTGGTAATGCAAAGTAACTTTTTGTCTATAAGTGCACTACCACAGGAATCATCATGTATCGGGATAAAGAGTAGCCTGTGTGGCTTTCGGCTTATGAAGTAAGTAAAAAAAAATAATGTCAATGACGTATCGATGTGAAGGAAGGACTACTATACTATATAGATGATATTTTCTACTATATAAATAACTAACGACTCACCCTCGCTCCGCTCGGGTTCGTCCCTATTGTAGGTAGGTACGTTTTAACGGTTAGTATAGACTAGTATAGTATTGTATGATCTGTGGTATAGATTTCTCAGAAATGAGATATTTTCCCGCAGTAAAAAGTATCCTATATGTTGACCCGGATAGTCAGCTATCATCATACCAATTTTCATAAAAATCTATCCAATGGTTTTCTCGTGATGCGGTCACAGACGTACACACAGACAAAAATTCTAAAAACTATAGATTCGGCCTGTGTATCGATAATAACTACTATTGACTATTTTAATAAAATTTTCCATAAACTATTTAATGTACAGATTCGACTCAGTTAGAATTTTATTATATTTATATACTAGCGACTCACCCTCACTTCGCTTGGGGTCGTCCCTAGGTCGCTTCCGAAAACCAAATTAATTAATTAATTAATTTGGTTTTAATTTTTTTTTGTGGGACCCTATTTTTTTTTATCTAAAATAAAAGTAGCCTAAGTTACTCCTTATTACATCAGCTATCTGCCAGTGAAAGTACCGTCAAAATCGGTCCAGCCATTTCAGAGATTAGCTGGAACAAACAGACAGACGGACAGACAAACAAAAATTGTAAAAAATTGGTATATGTACCGTGTATACATCCATATGCATTTAGTAAAAAGCGGTTATTTTAATATTACAAACGGACACTCCAATTTTATTTATCTCTATAGATATGCAGTCATTATCGTTGTCATGATCGAAAAATACAAATCTACAGAATATCTTTTCTTCAACGATTGTAGAATGGTATATTATTTAAGCCACAAAAAGATAAAAACAGCAAATAGTCTTTTGTAAATTTACTCAAAATTTCCTCAATTGCCTACAGATTTTCTGCTCCATTACGTCTTATCTCAATTTTAAACTGTTATTAATTTTGCCTCACAACAACGTTTACAAGTTTATTAAACAGATTTTGTATTAGAAATATAGATTGTTGTCAATATTGACGGTGTTATCTAAAGAGCCGTGTTTGCGCCGAGTTTTGCTCATTATATTATTTTTATATACTTGTTATCACTTATCTGAGAGAGAAACTTTGAAAAATGTTATTTATGAGTTAAAATCTTGTCTTTAAAATTTGTTTACTGAATTTATTATTCAGTGCTACTCCTAATTATATATATATATATATATATATATATATATATATATATATATATATATATATATATATATTCTGAAGATAGTTTTAACTGTCTTCAGAATATTTATTTGCACTTATTATAATATCGGGGGTCAAAATTTCAATTGGAATCGAAGAGATCATTTTAGTGCCTAGCTCATCCTGTTAGAAACATGACGAAAATGATTGTTATTTTATTGCGTAAATGTTTGATCTATGTCTTTAAAACGCATAGCTCATTTACGTATGTATTCGGCTCTTTTTAACGTCCCACTGCTGGGCACGGGCCTTCCTTTGGGATCAGGCCACAGTCCACCACGCTGGCCAAGTGCGGGTTGGCGGACTTCATATGTCTTTTGAAAACTTGCTAGGTTCTCTCTGACATGCAGGTTTCCTCACAATGTTATCCTTCAGCGTTAAAACAAATGGCAATCATGTTGGAAATAATTCACACATGAAAATATCAGAGGTGCGAGACCCGGGATTTGAATCCGCTTCACTCGGTTTCCCAAGCGAGCGCATTACCACTAGGCTACCATTGCCTATAAACATTTACGCGCTTGCACGTTTCTCTTCAATTTTATAAGGCTATTTCTAACAAACCAAACAGCTGAACAGATTTAGATAAAGTTTAATTTGTTATTAGGATATGACCCACTACCTAGAGTAACATAAGCTACTGTTAGACACCTAGAACGAATATATACCTAGTTATTATAAATCGCAATACATATCTTTATCTCTCAGAATAAACGTATCTTCATCACAAACAATCAAATGGGATAAAGAAATTTTGTATAAAAAGAAATCTCGTATTATACGAACAGTACCATCATTTAGCTAACAATTGTGACTTTAACGAAGTTCCGATATAATCAACGTAAAGGCGCAAGTCGTTTTCTTTTTCCGAATAAAAAATCCTGTTACGTTTGAAACAAGATTTTGGCAATTTGGCAATGAATTTGGTGGATTCAGGTACTTAATCAAATTCAAATTGTTTAAGTGCATGGCAACGTTGGAGCAAAGTTTTTGAAAGTAGGTCATTGTTATTTCATTGTCAATATTAAAAATGTTGGTATTAAAAAATAAAAGAAAGAAGTTTGTATTCGTATATTACTTATTTATTAAAAAAATATGGTTTGACATAAGCAATTAACGCATTGGTGATGCGCACAGTTGGGAAACTAAGTGAAGCGGGTTCAAATCTTGGGTCACGCACCTTTTGCTGACACGGCGGAGCAAAACATCGCGAAGAAACCTGCGTAACTGAGAGAATTAGTTTTCAAAAGACATGTGAATTCCGCCAACACACACTTGGCCAGCGTGGCCCCGTAACCCCGTGCAAAGCAGTGGGACTTAAAAGGATGAATTATTGTATTCCTTTCACATTCAAACTCCGCTATGACAACAATTCAACACTCGGTGCTTCAGTAAGAAATTAAACACATGACCGACTGCGTTACATATTTAAAATTTAAGTTAAAGAAAATATTATTGGTCCTTAGCGGTGAAACTTATTGAATTTGGATCAAAATTACATCGTAAATCAAGCAATTAAGAAATTAATCAAAGCTTACTTGTTCATTTGACTACAGTCTGAGTTTCTGTAATTCACCTACGAGTATAAGGCTAACTTAACCCAACATTATAAACACAAGCTATACTTTATTCAATACTAACGACCTACCCTCACTTAGGTCGGGTGCGTACCAAAACTTAAATGGTATAGGAACGCAAAAAAGACAATTCTTTTTTTTTTTGCGCCAGGAACCGAATACCCAATAACCCACCAGAGTTTCATCATAATCGGATCAATGGTTTAGAAACACATAGAGGACAAACATACGAACATTCATTTTTATTTATACAGATAGATTAATAGATAAGTCTTTACAAGAATTTATTCACGAATTTAGTTTAAAGTGATACCAGTTTATGAAGCCTTTGGTTCGGTCCGTAGCTTTGTTATGTAAACGCTTCTTAAGATTTATAACAAAAAATATCTCTCATGTAGGAGTAATATATGAGTGAATGCTCTTAACTATTATTTTCTTAGATCTACGCGAATATTTAACATCTATACATATAATAAAATTCTGAGTTGAATCTGTACATTAAATATTTTTTGGAAAATCTTATAAAATAGTCATTATTTTAGATACAGAGGCAGAATCTATAGTTCTTAGAAATTTTGTATCTCTGTCTGTTTGGGAATGCATCACGAGAAAACCGTTGGATAGATGTTGATGAAATTTGGTATGATGATAGCTGGTTATTCGGGTCAACATATGGGATACTTTTTACTGCGGGAAAATATCTCATCTCTGAGAAATCTATATTAATCATTAAAACGTACCAAGGGATGAACCCGAGCGAAGCGAAAGTGAGTCGCCAGGTTTACTAAGTCTTGTTGGATTTTTCGCGGATTTAGATCGATTTTAAGTTACCCGCATATCGAAAGAAAACTGCATGTTTTTTAAAGTGTTTTATTGCATGTTAAACATTCGAAACGTCGTCATCCTATAAACTCTTTACTATGTTCATATTAAAATTTAAGTACACCGTAAAATCTTACATTTGGAATGAATTAGGTACATATTTAACTTGAATTAATAAACTTCTTTACGACGCACAACGTACTTTATAAGTGTAATATATAAAGTTACAATATTGAAGTATAAAGTATATTTAGGGATTATTTTGAACTATCTATTTCCTTCGGTTTTGTCCGCGAATATTTTTTTTACCACTTAAAATAAGCAGATTTGTACTTGTGTGTTAGGATTTCGTTCTAAAAATATTTTGTGATATTAGAACTATTGAAATATTTCTTCAATATCTCTAAATAAGAGACTAAAGTATCACAATTGAATGCCATAATATTATTGGAAATGTATTAAAAGAAGTGCTTTTGAATCTCCTCATTCTTAATTTCCACATTTACGGAAACAAAATAAAAAACGAATTATCTTTTGAAAGATTTTTGGAAATTTCCTGCTTATTTGCAACTATACATGAGTATTATTTAATCAGTTTATAAGTACAATAGAGTATGTATATTTTATCTATGTATTTAAAAATTAGTATGGTTGCTCCAGAAAAAGGATAATATTAATAAATGAATATATTTGTTATAAATGTATGCCGTTCTTAAAGTATATCTATACATACAATAAATTTGTAACTAAGCCGAATATGTACATTAAATATTCTTTGGAGAATCTTATTGAAATAGACGTTATTATCGATACAGAGGCCGAATCTGTAGTTTTTAGAATTTTCGTCTGTCTGTATGTCTGTCTGTTACTGTATCACGGAAAAACCACTGAAGGGATTTTGACGAAATTTGGTATAAAGATAGTTGGTTACTCGGGTCAACATATAAGATACTTTTTACTGCGGGAAAATATCTCATCACTGAGAAATCTGTACCAAACGTTAAAACGTAAGTAGGGACGAACCCGAGCGGAGCGAGGGTGAGTCGCTAGTATATTATATACAGTTAAATACACAAAGAGAAAACAATCTTAAACTATTTATGAACCAGCTATTACTACGAATCCTCGAAATAGGCTCATTTCAAATAAGTACTCCATCTGCAACTTTAAGCCCATTTTATTATTTGTAAACATAAAATTTTGTTATTTCGTTTGTTTTAGAATGCTTTCAACAGAAGGTGATAAAGAGGTGTTTTTACGTTACAAATAAAATTAATGTTTTTGAATATATCTCTTAGAAATGTCGAAAATTAACTTTATAATGTTTTTACCAGCGAGTTGTATCTTGCTTTTTGAACTTAAATGCCACTTTTTGCAAAAAAAAAATAAACCTATTGTTACTTGAATAAAAAATAGTCTATAACAATAGAATGTAATACACTTATAGTTTTCTATAAGTGAAAGAATTTACAGAATCGGATCACTAGTTTCAGAGATTATCCCCTACATACAGCGCTGGATTTAGATTAGGGGCACTCGGGGCTAGTGCCCAGAGCGGCAAAATTCAGAGGATGAAAAAAAAAAATCCTAATGTAGTCGAAAATTCTTTTCGTATTTTCCAAAAAATAAATAATTAAAAAAATACTAGTACATGAATCCGGCACTGCCTACATGCATAATTACACTTACTCTCTCAACTTACTTTACCTCTTTATAATATTAGTGTAGATAATGTAGGGCCAATTGTTGAATTACCTGACAGCAGTCCGTCCTTATTTGTCTGAACGGACCAATTTACCGAAAGAGTTTAAAATATCAATTTGTATTAAATCGTTTTTTATCTATACATATAATAAAATTCTAACTGATTCGAATCCGTACATTAAATATTTATTGGAAAATCTTATTGAAATAGTCATTAATCATAATTATCGATACAGAGGCCGAAACTATAGTTTTTAAAATTTTTGTCTGTCTGTCTATCTGAGAACGCGTCACGAGAAAACCACTGGACAGATTTTGATGAAATTTGGTATGATGATAGCTGGTTATCCGGATCAACCTATAGGATACTTTTTACTACAGGAAAGCATCTCATCTCTGAGAAATCTATACTAAACGTTAAAACGTAACTAGGGGCGAACTCGAGCGGAGCGAGGGTGAATCGCTAGTAAAGCATTAAAAATGTATCTATTATTAATATTAAAATTGTGTAAAAAAAAACTATTGCAAAGTAAAACAAGTATTAGTGGTTTAATAAAATAAGCTCTAAGGCGACGAAAAGTCAAGCAAATAAATTATCGAGTATTTAATCATATTAACTGAACCATTATTTTTTACTAACTTTTATTTGTTTCAGTTATGTTAGGAGTAACTTTTACATGATTATTGAACAAAAAACAGCCCTTAGAAATAAAAATCACTCATATTCTTCAATCGTTTATTGAAATATAATCGAAAAACATACAGTAAGGTACTTTTGTTTTGTAGAACATATAGCCCAAGCATTCGTAATGCAATGTGATATGTTATTTACATTATTCTGAATTATATTTTACGAGATATTTAAACTGAATTATTTCTATAATATACTCTATAGGTACAGCGTATTGAAATTATTTCTATAGAATTGACAATTGCAAACGAAAATTACATAAATAGGTAGAGGCGGATCGTGAATTTAGAGGGCCCTGGGCCCTAACACTTTTTGGGGGCCAAAAAATGACTATCAGTTTAATTAACTAGTATTAAACTGTCATTTAGCCGTTATAAAATCCATAATGATAGACGGCAGTAGACGAAATTATAATACGCAATTTTTTTTGGGTTCTGGTTAATTGATCTCAGGGTTATAACCTTAATTTTTTATTTTATAAATTCACAATTATTTAATTTTTAATTATTAAATTTACTATCCATTGTTTTCAACAGGGTGTCCGTTATATCTTAGGGGCCTGTATATTGATCCGCCCCTACAAATAGGTAATACACAAATATAAGATTTTACTACTTTAATTTTAATATAAAAAATAGGCTTTTTACCATCATATAATAAAAAAAATACTAAGGGTCATATTTCCCCAACGTTCTCTTAATGAAGATGACACATTAAAATATATAGAATCTGCTTTCTATACTCATGTGCACTTAAAAGCCATTTAAAACGACTTGAATATTTTGAAATACCTAACAGTTGGCACTGATTATTACAATAAATAGGTATTTTTGAACATCTCCCATAAAACGGGCAATCAGTACAAAACTGGGCTAACCTTTGAGTTTATATCTAAGCTACTAACAAACATAACTAGTTGTGCTAATGTATCGCATGATGAAAATGAGTTATACATTTGCTTTCTATCTAATAATTGCGCTAAAATGAAACATGAATAATATGTTTGTTTTTCATATATCAGAACATACTATACAATATATCAGTTTTTCCACAAAAAGCAGACTTAGTCCACTTTTGTACTGACTTAACTAACTTACTCTATCTATGTATTTATAGACAAATAGAATGACTTAAATCACAGGATTCAATTCCAAATGAAGCATCGTGCGGATTGTAAAATCAGTCGTGCGCAAAGCAATTTCGAATATTCCATGTTTCATACATAAAATAAGTAATAAAATGAAAATAAACGAGTAATATATGATTTATTCAAAAACAAATTTTTATTGTTTTAATAATTAATAAAAAAATATTGTGACTAATTATGGAAAATTTTTTTTTCAAGGAAATATAAAAAAAAATTCATGTTTTTTTAATTGTTCGACACAGCTATTTTTAATATATGATTTTTTTCTTTAAATAATACTTCAATTAGAAACTTAAATGATTTTTAATCAAGATTTATCATTTTAACACTTAAACAAGCCAGATATACACATATATTATTATACACATATATTTAAAGATATAAAATTTTAACACTAACTAATATAATAGAAATGGGCGATTATGAACAGCATTTAAAAATTATTGTATACAAAATAAACATAAATGTTATCATAATAAAACATATTAATTTTTTTTTTAGAAAATCAAAAAATAAAACATAAAAAAGTCTCTTTTATCAAATTTTAATTTTAAAAAGTAATCAAAATCGATTATATATCGATTCATAATCACCCAACTCTATTATCATAAATTTGTGATGATTATTATAAAGCTCGTGATACTGTGATACATTGTGATAGAGACATCAAACATATATATTTATAAACAGCCTTATATTAAGATTGCGTGGAAAATATCTAAAGTTTGCACAACACTTAATTCGTATAGAAATTTTTGTACAACAGTTTAAGTATCAAGAATAGTGCATCGAATACTCTTAGTTATAACATTTTGTTTCTGAGCGACTTATATTGATTTTTTTTTGTTTTTTTTTTTTTTAATTTTCAAAAGAAAAATATTATTTCAACAACTGAAAATTAAAAAACTTGTAATATACAGACGCATAGACATTTCTGTTACTAATATAGACACATATATTTTTCTACTACATTATTATAATCTGTTTCACTAAGTTAAAAGGGAATATTTTACAAAATTATGTAAACTTTACGTAGGATGTAGAAATTATTTAAAAAAATACGATATCTATGAAAAATATGACGATTTATTATACGAAAATATGATATGATCTAACAATTGTCATAATTAAAGCGAGAATTCAATTGCATCTACCATACTAATACTTTTAAATTTAAAATATATCAAAAAGCAAGAGTTTCCTAACAATTTGGCATATAAAGATAAATCTCACTCAATATAATATAACTACGACATTTACTGCTTACGGCGCTACTCTGCGGTCGTGTCTACTTTTAAATTCTACTTGTAAATGCGTAAATCTTGCGTAGAAAAGTGTCACTATGGGAATTTTAGCTTATTTTATAGCCTCAAGTGACTCGCGAAGCTGGTTGAGATACAAGAAAATATCGAGGAACTTGGCAAAAATTTAGGCATAACTCTGAGCATGTTCTAGCGGTATATCTGAGAGTTTGTTACCTTTCTCCACCCAATTCTTTAATCTTCCGCGCAATTCTTCTAAACTTTTCGATTTGGCTTTATTTATCCTCTTATACTTGACGTCTTTAGGCTTTGTCACGTTCCTATGGTTGGACATGACTCTATTGTATGTTACTACATGGTTTGACTTGGTCTCTGCTTCTCCTTCATCGCTATCTGGATTCGAAGTAACCTCCTCATCAGAATCGTTGGGAGGCATCATTCTTTTTGGCACATAGCTATAGGACCACACATCACTACCCTTCGGTTTGATATCTTTATCGTTGTCTATGCTTTTCACTTCAGCTGTTAAAACGATGCTTCGCATTCGGAAATTGTCTCGTCTTTGAGCTAGAAGGCTGGTTTCATTATATTTTTGCTCGTCAGTTTTGTTCGCGTCCTTCAGTTCTTTTTCTGTACTATTTTGTGCACTCAGGCCTTTAGTTGAATCACCATCCGCCTCCTCCTCCACGCTATAAACGGTTTCCAGAATTTCTGGCCTCCTGAGGAATCCATTGGAACGCCTGACGACACTATATTTAAGATTGGGATCAATAGCATCTGAAATCGATCGAACTATCGTAACGCTATCTGGGTTGGCTGATCTAAACCTTGGCACGTGGGGCAGGTTACTGCAGTCAGAATCGACATCTTCCATAATAACTGCTGAATCGGAATCATTTAGGGAATCAAAGTCGCCCGTGATATGTGTGTCTTGTAACATATCTCTAAAATCTGGTATAGTTTGTGATGTATCGATACCATTATCGAGTAATTTAGAGTGGAGGGTTTCGATTACCTTCTGCTGTTTCATGATAATCGTTTCCCTGAGCGCGAACATGTTGGTGATCTCCTTCTGTTTGCGAACCAGTCGAGATTCGAATAAGAGGAGCTGGCTTGATAAAGACTTGAGTTGCTCGGCTTTCTCTCGTTGCAGGCGCGAGACTAGTTCCTCCTGGGTGCGATGCGCTCGACGCCATGTTAGAAGTTGATGAGCTTGTGCTCGATATTTCATTCGGAGATCTCTATAAATGAGGAAAATAGATTGTTAATTTTCATTCTAATCTATTATGTAATTATTTATTTGTAACTTTATTGCAAATTATAAAAACTTGTACAATAATACAGATAGGATACAGATGTGCAAAGGTGACCTTACAAGCAACTGATAAGAACGGATTATAAAGAGGATAAATGTAAAGAGCAGAAATGTGCAGAAAGTAATAAAATAATGTAAACAAACATACATAAACTTAAAAATTAACTATAATGATAATAATTAGTAAGTTATTCTAAATGTATAGATGAAACGTTACCGGATGGTCCTCCGAGCTTCGTCAAGGGTGTGCGCCTCCAAGGGGTCGGTAAGGGATGCGGCGAGAGAGACATCTGGCTCCGTCGGGCTGTTTAAGGCCGACTCACTCCGACTGTGAACAAACGACATCATGTTAAAAAATTATTAAAACCAAAATGTTATTATTCTTAAGTATGTTATCCATACAACTATACTCATCATATCTATACATTTCGAGCTATAATATGGTTTATTATCGTGAAAATTTTGATTTAACAATAAATAGTAATCAATAATCACTCTAAAAAAGTGTTATAACTTAATTTTACAAAAAAACAAATATAACGTCCAAGTGAAAGAATTAATAAAGGAAAAAGACATATTAAATGCTAAAATCTACAGACGTAAATGTTAATATCAGTGAATTAATGTGTACATAAAAAATAAATAATCTATACAAATAAATAACAGCATTTTTTTACAATTTTTGTCTATCTGTCTGTCTGTTTGTCTGTTTGTTCCGGATAATCTCTGAATCGGCTGGACCGATTTTGATGGGACTTTCACTGGTAGATAGCTGATGTAATAAGGAGTAACTTAGGCTACTTTTCTTTTAGAAAAAAAATAGGGTCCCACGAACAAAAAGTTTGTTTTGGGAAACAACCTAGTTAAAAATAAAACTTAAAAGATAAAATTTTGCCTGTATGCATATTTTTCTTTACCGATTAGCAAGTGGTAATATCACCAATATGGTCGTAGCGACAATATATTATTATATTCCTCTATTTTATTGGAAAAATAAATAAAATAATTTCATTGAATTATTATACGCCTTTTAATCTCCAATGTTTTTCCCATATATCACAAATATTATTTATAAAAAAAAAGGTTAATAAAAAGGTCTTAATATAAAATGTACAAGTATAAAAAAGGATGTGTATATATATATGTATATGTGTATGTACATTTGTGTGTGCCTACATCACCCCTGTTGGTAATGCTTCCCATATGAAAAAAAAACTTTAAAGTGAGAGCTGGATTACTTACGCTACTGATTCTTCAATATGATAATTTTATCTAACAGTGGTCAAAACACTAGACAAAGATGACATTACTAAAGTTTAATATAACTGAAATTCTCGCTGCATATTTCCTATTCGCAAACTCAATTAGTTCGTCCTCCAGCTTCGTATACATTATAGATTCGCGATCACATCCCAGAATCTATTTCCTGAGAATATTTCCATGTAGAAGCAAAGCGTGCATTGAGTCATCTGAATGATATGGAATAATGATATTGGAAAAGGTGCGTTTCTACATTTGGTATAATAATTATTCCAATTATAATTGGAAAAGTTCGCTTTGTGTTATCTATATCTATACATTTAATAAAACTGTAGAGGTTGAATGTATGTACATAGAAAAAAAATGCTAAAAACCGAGTCAGGGGGACCGAGTAAGAAGAGAAATAGAACAAATCCAGTTTTTTTTTTAATTTTTTTGTTTCTCTGTCTGTTTGTACGGGCTAATCTCCGAAACTGTTGGACTGATTTAAATGAAATTTTGCATGGTGGTACCTTATATCTCTGGTCAACATTTTAGATGCTTTTCATCCCAGAAACTTAAAGAGTTCTCGTGGGATAGTTAAAAAACTATAGTAACTTATACAACTTAGTGCACAAAAACTACTGATTGGATTTTGATGTAACTTTACAATAATATAGTTCATACATCAGAATACCAAATAGGCTTTTTATACTGGAAAAATGTACGGTTCCCGTGGGATAGGTTTGTTTTTGTTTGTCTAGAGGCGAACCCGAGCGAAGCGAGGGTGAGCCGCTAGTATGAAATAAAACATAAAACTTTTAGTGAAAACTCGATTACGTAAAAAGCGAAGTAAAAAGATGAGTATAAGTTAACGAAGAAATATAGCATTATGCAGTCGGACACATACAATACACGTAGCAAGACAAGCAGCTACACACAGTGTGAACAGTATAAAGTAGGTACATATGACGCTCGCCTTATTAAGACGTATCTATCGACACATGTATAATCAAAATCGGTTAAGCCGTTTAGTAACTGCGAGGGAATTAGGATCGGACATAACTCCCTTGAACTTCGCCGCAGTCGGATTTAAAAAATTAACCAACATACAAAGTAGTTTACTTAGTTAAACTTTCAGAAAATTTATTATGCGGCGTACATTATTTTTCTATGTAAGATTGTAAAGTAATATCATGAAATTTTTTATAAAAAATGTTGTTGTATCTGGCCATAATTTATGTGCTCCAATATTTAATGGAGGGAGCCCTAAGTGGAAAATAATCCATTCTCATAAGTGTTATATTCACAATTAATCACATGGGATATACAATATATATTCCATAGAATATGACAGTCATGGAAACATTATTTATTATGTCGAATCTATCTATACTAATATTATAAAGCTGAAGAGTTTGTTTGTTTGTTTGGTTGAACGTGCTAATCTCAGGAACTACTAATACGATTTGAAAAATTCTTTTTGCATTAGATAGCCTGTTAACTGAGGAACGTTATAGGCTATATACCATCCCGGAAAATGTACGGTTCCCGTGGGATAGATTTGTTTTTGTCTAGGGACGAACCCGAAGCAAAGCGAGGGTGAGTCGCTAGTATAAAATATGTCGTGATATGAACTAATAATATAATAATAATATAATCGTGATATGAACATGTTCATAGTGTACGTGTAAAGGTACGGGAGGAGTTCATAAAGGGAGAGGCTGAGCATAAATTAGTTTGCACAGCTACGAACCCGCATGCTCGCAAACAGCACGTAATTTGACGTGTTTGAGATAAATAAACGTGTTTAATTGTTTGGTAAAGTGAATAGAAACATTATAAAATTACAAAGTTAATTCATAAATTAAGTTTATAATTGTTATTAAGTTATTTGGGCAACTCCCATTATTTCATGAAAATTTAATAAGTTTATAATTTTTTTTATTTACTAGCGACTCACCCTCGCTTCGCTCGGAGTCGTCGCTATGTATTTATATAATATTGTTCATACAAAAATACTAAAATCGCGATTAAAAAATGGGGGTGGCTGTAGGAGGGTAAAAATTACTTTATGAACATACCAAATATACTAAAAAAATAATCAAAATCGGTCGAGCCGTTTCGGAGGAGTGTCGCCACAAACACCGTGACGCGAGATATTCATATACATACTAGCATTTCCCGCGGCTCCGCCCGCGTTCTGATGATCAAAAACCAAATTCTTAGGTTTTACATATTAGTATACTCTTACATATACCACTTTCATTGCGCACCGCATAATTGGTAAATAATGGCAGAGATTGACAATACCGCAAAGGTTCCCCCGTTAATCTCATATTTGATTTAGTAATTTTGCACTTTTTGTTTTAGCAATTACATTTATGTAAGTCTATACTACTGTTTTGTTTGTTTATTTAATTTTGGACAATAAACTCTTAATCCACGGAATTAATTTTAATCATTTTCTACTAATAGATAGCCAGCGCCCTCCCCCCTCACGACCGCCCTGCCCTCGCCTTGCATCGAGCTGAGAGCGCGTTCACCCATAGTCCGCGTAAAGTTAAATATGCATATTTTAAAACTATGATATCTCCTAATATATTTATTGAAATCAAATGATGTCAAGGGAAATTTTGTTCAAAATTAAATACTTGTGATGAATAACGTATTTATTTTGATAAGGATTAATATCATGTTTATAAAAACACCTTCGGAAGTAATGCATTATTTTAGAATAAAGTTGATTACTATAAAAAGGGTTATATTGAGTCAACCTTAAAAGATAGATATATGCTGTCGCGGACTTTTTTTAGAACTTTTAAAGGGAAACAATTCCGTCATACACTATTTTTGCGTAACTTTAACTGTTTACGCAGCGCACGCAACGGAAGCTCTTAAAAGGAATTCTTTTTTCCCGTTTTTGCAACATTTTTCATTTATGCTCCGCTCCTATTGGTCGTAGCTTGATGTTATATACCCTAAAGCCTTCCTCGATAAATTGACTATCCAACACAAAAAGAATTTTTCAATTCCAACCAGTAGTTCCTGAGATTAGCGCGTTCAACCAAACAAACAAACAAACAATCAAACAAACTCTTCAGCTTTATAATATTAGTATAGATGTATAATATATTAGATTTACATTGATATATATTTACTTCTAATAAGTACATCAAAAAAAGAACATTAAGTCAATTTGGATTTAAACATTTATTATACATAATACTTACATTTATTCCTCTAATAGGAAGCTACATTACCCCTGAGTGCTATAGGTTATTTTTTATTCCTATAAAAATATGTCTACTGATATAATTTTAATTAAAATCGAAAAAAAAGCTGGCAATTAAGTTATTTTTCGGCGTACGTGCCTAAACGGTTTGAAATAAAGCAATAAAATATATGGCAAAAAAACGCCAAGGAACGCACCCGAGCGAAGATTAAGTCGAAATCGTAAATGACAAGTTAAGCTTTTATAAAAAAAGTCCTTTTTCACGCCAAAATATTCATGAGTTATAATACTTTCGTCTCAAATAAAATAATGCGAATAGAACTGCTGTAGCACGACACGTTACATTTCATATTCATAAGGCAATGGAACACGTGGGCTTGAATTAAACGTCGCAGTTCTTATTACGTAGAGCTAAAGCACGTTATTCTACAAGACTTGGGAGTCATAATGTGATAGGTAAAAACGTTTGTTTGGCGTAAGTCTGAAACTTTTGAACTCTATTTAAAACTTTAGCGTATTAGAAAGTATTATAGGTAGATAGGAATATACTGAGTATTTAAATTCTAAGTAAAATAACGTAAAATAGTGAGAATGATATGACGGATAACAAATGTCTTTATTTATTAGTATCAAAACTGAACAATAGACTCGTCTATGTTTGTGGATGGCATATTTTCGTGAATGGTATATTTTGCCAAGTTCATGCTATGTCTGTCCGTCCGTCTGTTGGATACACGTACTAATGAATTGACCGTTCTGTAGAAGGTTTTATTTTCATTTTCAAACTACAAAGAAAACGTAGGCTTTATTTTTTGTCTTATCGACGCCTTAGTGCTTATTTCTTCAAACTACCAATACTTGCTGAAATTTAACAGTAGAAAGTTCATTCCGCCTATTTCAAAAACAAAGCTTTATTTCTAAAGTTTATATATATATATATATATATATATATATATATATATATATATATATATATAAAATATCATAACAACCTCACATGGGTTACACCATACATACGAGACAACCGTTATTTCACGCGAGCTACATAATTTTACCAAACGAACCTTTTCTCGTAGTTTAGTCTAGGGATCACTTTTAACAAAATTTATACAAAAAATATAATAATTGTGTCAAGTTATCCAAATAATAACATTAAAAATTTATATAAATTAATTATTGAACAGTAATTGCTTATCGATATTTTATATGCTTATAATAAGGTTATTATAGAAATACGTATTTTAAAATCGATAAAACATTAATTAAGTATACATAATATAGTACTAAGTAATACTCTCTCACTAGCCATCTGCGCAATAAATATTAGGTATAGTGTACACTCTTCACTCTCATACTCTGATGGGACGACAATTCGACACGACCGATGAGAAATTAAAGGTAATTTCTCTCCGAGACATGGGGGCGAACCACAGCCAACTTCCCAACTACGATCTGTTACTGAGAATATCTTCACAGAATAACTCAATAACTAAACTTGGCCCGATTCGGGATTCGATACCAGAACTCTGGGACCACTCGACCACCGGTACAGTTAAATATATCCGAGTACATACATATGTACTCGTACCGAATAAGCTCCGAAACTACTGAACCGATTTTAATGAAATTTGGTAAGAAAATAGTTTGAGACCCTGGGAAGGACATAGGATAGTTTTTATCCTGGAAATCATGCCCTAAAGGGGTGAGAATGGGGATGAAAATGTGTGTCGGGGAGCAACCTAGGGACAAACCCGAGCGAAGCGAGGGTGAGTCGCTAGTACTAGTAAATGGATATCTACAGCTTTGCGTGTGATTTTCAAATTATATTACTGTTTTGTCAATTTTTTAATAAAACATAATTATTGTTCAATAATAGCAAAAAATAAACAGAAGGAAGCACAAAAGGATAATTCGTTTTTTTCTCTCCATTACATTGTTCTACTGATTCAAATGTTACGTACTCGCTAAAGCACGGAGATATAATACTCCTAACTTTAATACTCCAGGCAGCTACTGACAATTTCTGACAGAAAATACTAATACACCACTTAATAACATATACATTGTACCAGTGGCGAAGGGTGAAATTTTAGCAGAGGTAAGCCGTTCCAAAAAAATAAACAGACAAAAATCATTGATACACTATTTTTATATATCAATGCAAAAAAAAAAGACATGTAATTGTGAAGATATTTTTCTTTTTTTTATAAGGCTATTGTGTTTTTTAAATACATGTAAAATATTCAAGCAAAATACATTTAACATTTAATATAATAATAAAACCTCATAAAATATTAATAACGCCATCTATGAAAAAACATTACGCATCACTTAGTACGAGTATTCGTAAGTGAAAATACGGGAATTTGATTTTATTTTTCTTTATTAAAAGTATATTACATCCTATATTTTTTGGGATTCAAATATTATTATTATTTTTTTTTTGTTAATTTTACATAAATATGTTTGATCAATATAATATTTAATATAAATACCGCCATCTTCTTAAATCTCATTAAACTACTTCGTCTTTCTTAGTGATGAAATTGATCTATTGTTTTATTGTATTTTATTTATCAAGCCAAATTGGACGAAAATTATGAAATAATACACAAAAATGAACAATGAGAAGCGCAGGCGTAATATCCTATAGCGATACGTCCGTTTTTAAAATGTCTAAATAACCTATTTAGTATTTAGCTTAATTCGTCAAATTATATTGTTAATTAATGTAACATTTAAAATAACATATTGTTTTTCTCTCTAAACTTAAATAGAATCAGAATATAATAAACATGGAAAACTAAATATTATTTTAATTTAGCACATTCACATATTTTAGCATATCTTTAATAAAAAGTTTTATGAAAATATATAGGTAACTCATTTCATGTAATAATTAAATCATATTTCAATCAAATAAGTATCTTGATGACATGCTTTTTAATTATTGAACAACTAAGTTTATAAAACTAAAGTCAATATTGTGCAAATGAATGCCATAATGGCTAATCGAACTCACCGAAATTAACAAATATGTGAAACACTCACTTTCCACAAACAAACAGCGCAAAATGTCTATATATTACACTAAAATCAAGTTAAAACTCAATAAAACAAAAAAATTCTTAAGCAATGCACTAGTAGACAATAACAATCCGCCGTATTATAAAATTTTTAATTTATATTAAATCTGAAATCATTCAAATAATAACATTGCTCGTCTGACGCTTCGCTTGTCAAATTAGGGACGTTTTGTAATTTTTGACCAATCACAGGCAGGATAAGACGTAAAGAAGCAGCTTTTCGAGCAACAAAAATTTTATAAGTGCGCATGCGTAAAATACTAAAAATGAATGAAGTCACGTGACAATGTTCAATCCAAAACATTGAATGAAACACAATTTTGTATGAACGCGGTAAGCTAAAATACAACGTCTTATCGTCGCATTTCTATGAAGAAACGCGTAAGCAATTTGGAGCGCAAAAATGTATTTTGCATTGCTTGTGATTCTTTGCGTTATATTATTTTCAGAAATTGACGTAGTGATAATAAATAGTTCGTTTATTAACTAATTATGTTAATTCAAAAAATAAATATTTATAATGAATGATGGATTATTAGATTTCTAAAAGGTAAGACGGTGGGAATCGTCTTGTATGGACCCTTCGCCACTGCATTGTACATACTCGTATGTAGTCATAAAAACTATCCACTAAACTAACGAATGACACGTTTTATACACACGTTACTTTAATGAGCAAAATCTATACACAATATAATAAAATTGTACGTAAGCCAAATCTGTACATTAAATATTTTTCGGAAAATCTTATTGACATAGACATTATTATCGATACAGAGGCCGAATCTATAGATTTTAGAATTTTTGTCTGTCTGTTTGTCTGTCTATCTGTCTGTCTGTTACCGCATCACGAAAAAACCACTGGAGGGATTTTGGTAAAATTTGGTATAATGATAGCTGGTTATCCGGGTCAACATATAGGATATTTTTTACTGCGGGAAAATATCTCATCTCTGAGAAATCTATACTAAACGTTAAAACGTAAGTAGAGACGAATCCGAGCGGAGCAAGAGTGAGTCGCTAGCATAAAATATATCTTTAAAGTATATGCATATAACACGGAAAAATATATAGAAAATATCGCTCGGAATTTCAGCGAAGTTCGCCTCCGCATAAATAAATAAAGTTGAGTGTTTATTAAACTTAACACCGTTATTTTCTCGCTTGTTTATTTTCACCATATTTCTTTATAAAATATTATCACAATAATGGTATTAAAGGCGCGCCACGTTTCAAAATTTACTACATCAAAGAGCAAAACATATTTAGTTTTAAATTTTATAAACTTATTTTTTTTCTAACTAAATTGCCTATTAGCCTATTATAGACTTCAGCGATAGTAAAGCTTTCTATGAGCAAAAGACTACTAGTATTCGTTTAGTAATTTTTGAGATCATTTCGTACATACAGACAAACAAATTAGTAAAATGCTACTTTATTTATACAAATAAATAAAATTGAAGTGTCTGTTTGTAATGTCAAAATAACAGCTTTTAACTTAATGCATATGAAATTATACACGATACTTATTAGAAAAACACAATTTTAACATTTTTGTATCTGTCTGTTTGTCTGTATGTTTGTTTGTTCCGACTAATCTCTGAAACTGCTGGACTGATTTTGACGGGACTTTCACTGGCAGATATCTAATGTTATAAGGAGTAACTTTAACTACTTTTATTTTAGATAAAGAATTAGGGTTTCGCTCAAAAAATTAAATGTACTTAGAGACGCACCCGAGCGAAGCGAGAGTAAGTTGCTAGTATTATATAAAATGTTGTCCAGCTCGAACAGTTATACATAATATATAATAGGGACAACAGACAGTCAAAACACTGCCATAGCCGATCGTATCTTATGAATGGCATTCACTTGAGATAAAAAAAAAACAATATTTTTTTTCATTAAGATAGTACTAGTAGTTGAACGTTTTCGTTTTTTTTTCGGATTTTTTGCGGTTTTATTTTACTTGTTTGTTTACTAAATCAATAAAACACAAAATAGTTTTATTTAAAATGTTAAATATCCGGATAAATCTTTTGTTACCAACAGCTCTCGATGCACGTAACATATTGAATATAGGGATATATCTACATTTCATCCTGGTACTCAAGTGGGATAACAGAATGATCGATATTACAAGAGTTTTTCAAATCTCAAGAGGATTAGAAAGGCTCTCAAAAAGGTGACGAGGTCGGGCCGCTAGTTTGATTTATACCTATTTAAATTTCCCAGTTACGTTTTATTCATTACTAGCGACTCACCCTCGCTTCGCTCGGGCTCGTCCCTATCTTGATTCCCCATACTAACTTTCATCCCCATTTTCACCCCCTTAAGGGATGATTTCCGGGATAAGAAGTATTCTATGTCCTTCCCAGGGTCTCAAACTATCTTCTTATCAAATTTCATCCAAATCGGTTCAGTAGATCCAGAGATTACCCCCTACAACGTCACAAACTCACAAACTGTACCTCTTTATAATATTAGTATAGATTTATGTTTGTGGAATATGTGTGAATAAATTTTTATTCGTCCTACATTGGTATAAAAAGCTATCAAAGCTTAATATGGTAAATACAATCTGACCATATTGAATGAAAATAATATCAAATTGCATATAATATTTATTACAGCATATATTACATTACGAACGTAACATACTCGTATTAAATAGTATAATAAATATATTTTCATGACTCTACGAGTCTAGAGATGAATTTTTAGAATCCATAATACTTTAAAAAGCGTCAAATATCAAAATAAAGTCATAGTAAATTCTAGTGTTTCTAAAAAAAAAGAAATCCGTAGTATTATGAGTTCAGATGAAATTAAGCATATAAAATATTGCTGCCAAATAGCACTTCAAAATCGTGATTAAATTTGTAAACTGATAAAAATGGTAAAAAAGTAACGGTAAATTTAGACGACTGGTCTCTCAGGGGGCAATGAAAAGTACGGTATAAAAGCTCCAATCTAAATTTTCTGAACGATTACAGTACTCAAAAAGTCTTTCCAAATAAAATTGTTTATTCCTTTTCAGGCTTGGCAAAGCGTGAAATAATGATAACTGAGACAAGGGTAGCTTATATTCATTCAGACTACAGACTGTTTTAATATAAAAAAAATATTCAATGTTACAAAAATACAATGCAGTCAATGTCATGTCTTTCAAATACATGCAATACGATGTCTATTTTTTTATACCTTCTATAATTATGTACGTATATATTTTCTTAAATTTTAGTATGAACTGGTGTCCAGTTTACACAGGCGATTATATCGATTGTCATAGTTTTGATACCTGCTAAAGTAAGATACTCGTATACCTGCCGATTCAGAAAAAGACGCCAAGCTAGGCGTAATGTCCTTCACCGTTATAAAGCCGGAAATAGAAAAAAAAATTGCCAAAAAAACTAAATTTCACGTAACAACAAGTGTAGGAGTACTTTTTTTGCTTTTCGACTGTGGAAACCCATCATGGAGCCGACGAGCGACAGCGAACAGAAGACTGTGGGATTCGTACTCAATAAAACCTGTAGATGGAGTATTCTAAGCTGACTGCTAACCTTCGTTAGTCGGAGAGGCATTTGAAAAAGAAGAAAACTCGTAGCGGAACCCTATTGCTGCAGTGCTAGAGGGCGTTGAAGCATCGCTTACGCACACACTATAACATACTTGCCAACATTATGAACCAAGCGGGCCACTTCACTTAATTTCGGGTGGTGGATACGCGAAGCATCCTAGCCGCCCCGAAGATGTGCAGGCCAACAAGTCACCCTCTTTGACCCTCAATCTTTGAATTTTTTAAAAAGCTTTGAATTATATTATTATAACACCTCCTGGTTAATTTCTAAGAAATTAATTGTTAACTGGACCACCGGTGGCTCGGCGGTCGTTGACAGTTTAAATAATAAGGATATGCGTCCCTTAGGAAACATCAGGAAGAATTAATTTAAACATACATCATTTGTACTCGTAAGATATGCCATTTATTTGCAACATATTTATCTATACATACATACATATGTAGCTTATGACTTTAAATAGCTTTTTAATGACAATGAGATTTGAAGTAGATAATGACACCAGAAGTCAAAGATCTGTTCAGATGACGATTACATGTTCAGCGATTACATGACCTAGGTCATTATACATTATAATCTATACTAATATTATAAAGCTGAAGAGTTTGTTTGTTTGTTTGGTTAAAAGCGTTAATCTCCGGAACTACTAATGCAATTTGAAAAATTCTTTTTGCATTAGATAGTCCGTTAATTGAGGAAGGCTATAGGCTATATATCATCCCGGAAAGATGTACGGTTCCCGTGGGATAGATTTATTTTTGTCTAGGGACGAACCCGAAGCGAAGCAAGGGTGAGTCCCTATACTTATATATAAAAAATATACACAATATGTTATTAAATTTATTTATTAACTATTTTTAGAAATCGATATCCGTTAACTTATCTACGAGTAGTTACTAAAATTGAAGGTGGAAGAAGAAATATCGTGTAGTAAACAACAAAAATCTTACAGTAAGGACCAAAATGACTTTTACTATCCACGTAGTTTAAAATAACATTTGCAGTTCAAAATATGACAGTGATAAGTGGTTATTCTCTCATTGGTGATTTAAACCGCTGTTAATATTATGGGTCTTAGTAAATATTAAATTTCTTATTTTAAAAAGAAACAGAGCTATATAAGCTTTAATAACTGTTAAGAACTCTGTGAACCTTTCAAGTTCAAAAGTAATTATTAGCGATAAATCTCCTTCGTCTTTATCTCGTATTCTGGGCGAAATTATCAGCTATTTGTCATTGCTGGCAATAGGTTGTGACAAACAGACAGACAGATAGACGTGTTAAAGTTCAATATCTGTTTTTATACTTCATAGTTCACATCTATACATTATAATAAAATAGTAACTTAGTGAAATCTGTACATGAAATATATTTTAAATAAAACTATCTTTTCGGATTATTTCGCGGATTTATTTTGATTTTTGGTTCCCGACGTTTCGAATGCTTTACAGCAATCATGGTCACGGGAGAGACTAAGGTATTAGACATCTCAAAGCGTTATATACTTGTTACAGACAGTGCCTACCCACAAATTTACAAAAATGATTTTGAAAATTCAAAAATGGCACCAGAGTACCTTACAATATTTGTTGATTTAAATTCTAAACATATTAAAAATATTAAAAAGTTTAATAAGTATTATAATTAAATATTATTTGTTTAATTTTAGCTGTTATTATTATAAATATTACAATATTTTAAAAACTTTAAGAATAAATAATGTAATATTATTTAGTGTTGCTATTACTATAATATGTCTAACCACAAAGAAAATATTAATTATTTATTAAATACTAATTATTTATTAAATACTAATTATTTATTAAAGTATTATTATTGTTTTATATGTAATTTAGAAATTAACTTTTTTAATTTAGATTTCTAATGTAATTTTAAGATAGAATATTAAGCAACACTATCTTCACAGATAAAATATATATTAATCTGAATCATTGTTATAGCGATCCACACAGTATGAACTAACTACATCTACAGGTCTGTTTTCTTTGTTTTTGCCGTTAGATTTTATTATGTTTATTACAGGATCCCACGTAAGGATAGGAAGGATAGGATAATAATACTTTAATAAATAATTAGTATTTAATAAATAATTAATATTTTGATTTTCTTTGTGGTTAGACATATTATAGTAATAGCAACACTAAATAATATTACATTATTTATTCTTAAAGTTTTTAAAATATTGTAATATTTATAATAATAACAGCTAAAATTAAACAAATAATATTTAATTATAATACTTATTAAACTTTTTAATATTTTTAATATGTTTAGCATTTAAATCAACAAATATTGTAAGGTACTCTGGTGCCATTTTTGAATTTTCAAAATCATTTTTGTAAATTTGTGGGTAGGCACTGTCTGTAACAAGTATATAACGCTTTGAGATGTCTAATACCTTAGTCTCTCCCGTGACCATGATTGCTGTAAAGCATTCGAAACGTCGGGAACCAAAAATCAAAATAAATCCGCGAAATAATCCGAAAAGATAGTTTTATTTAAAATGTCAAATATTCGCGTAAATCTAAGAAAGTATTATGAAATATATTTTTTTAAAACAATGACTTTAACGTATTGTGTACAGAAACAATAGTTATTAAAAAATGTTTGCTTGTCTGCATGTCTGTTTGTGTGTGGGCGTTTCACGCAAAAAGTACTGAACCGATTTTAAGTAAATTTTGTGTAGTGATAACTTAATTATTACTCGGGTCAACATTTAGAGTACCTTTTACTACAGGAAAATCTTTCAATCCCACGGGGAAACACAATAACTGGTTCTATTGAGTCGTTCTTAGAAATTTACATATCTAACCTTAAGAGATATGTCAAAACAATATACTAGAAAATTGTAGGTCTTAAATAAGGCCTACAGACAAACCTGCGATTATATAAGTCTTTCTCCTAAGGTACACTCGCAATAACTATTCATATCTATTTAAAACGTACCTAGGGACGCACCCGAGTGAAGCGACGGTAAACCACTAGTTATATTATAAATATTAAAATAAGTGCTCTCCTATAAATATAAATAAACTAAAAACTTTAATCCTGAAGGAAACATGAGAATATTATTAAAATTGAAATATACTGTGATACTTAATCTCTGAAACGTGACTCGTTGAATCGTAAATGAAAAATATTGCCTGAAATACTAAATGTATTTTCGAATTTTCAAATAGCGATGCGAAGACTGAGAGTCAAAGGAGATTCAAGGAAATAACTTATACAGGTAGTTCGTAGTATATTTTCACATTGAAGTACTAGAAATGGAAATTAAATTGACTTTCCTTACTATGCAGAGAAAATAGAAAACACGTTTTGTGTTGAGCTAGCGACTTACTCCTGCTTCGTTCGAGTTCGACCCTAGGTGCCTAACTATAGCCTAATGTTACTCCATGTCTATCTATATACCTACTTTCATCCAAATCCGTCAAGTCGTTTCAACTTGAACTCATAACAAATATACACACGCATAAAAAAATGTAAATTATATTATTTGTGGCAGTGGTAACCTAGTAGAAACGCGCTCGCTTGGGAAACTAAGTGAAGCGGGTTCAAGTCCCGTGTCTCGTACTTCTGAGATTCACATGTGTGAATCATTTTTCAATATGATTATAACTCGTCTTAAGGTGAAGGAAAACATTGTGAAACCTATATATCTGAGAAAACCTGATTAGTTTTTGAATGTGAAGTCCACCGACCCGCACTTGGCCAGGACGTTGCTTGTATAAATTAAATTATCATTAATATTATAAATGTAAAAGATTGTGGGTTTATTTGCTACTTCTTCACGCTAGCTAAATGGATTTATTTACCGTAATGCGTCTACATCATCTTTATTACGTACATCTGTCCGGCTCTCAGCGGTAATTTGGGAAATATTTCACATATATTGTTTTGAGCAATCCTGTTATTCTGACAGTAAGCGGCGAAAACCGAAAAATAGAATTGGAACTGACAAGTTGTCAACAGTATTTTCCTATTTTCATTGTATTAGTTTATATAGATGTTATATAATATAGGTGGAGAAAAATAAATATGGTAGATATATTTATTGATTAATCTAATATATAAAAAAAAGTCATGTCACAGTGTTTGTGGTCGTACTCCTCCAAAATGGCGGTTTTTTTATATATTTGGTAGGTATTAGAATAGATCGTAAAGTATTTTTCACCCTCCTACCACCACTCTTTTAATCGCGATTTTAGTATTTTAAACATAAAGCCAAAGAGTTTATTTTTTGTAGATTGAACGCGTGCGTAGCCGCGGGTTCTGCTAGTAACTTATAACTTTACGCTGATCGCAAAATATTTCCATATTATTATATTACATACATATAAGGCAGAGTCAAATAAAAGTTTGAGAAAAGATTTTTTTAAATATTCATCAGAAGCCTTTACCCGCGAGCCCAAGATATTACGATGGTAAAAAGTGCCTATGTCCGGTATCCCGGGAAGTCCTTTTCCCCTATTTTTCTCGACATAAGACTTATACTAATAAGTCGTTAAAATTGATTCAAACGTTAAGGATACGCAAATAGATGAACAATAAGAATAAAAAATATAAATAAATATGTTGGGACATTAACATACAGCACCATTTAGTTCCATGGTAAGCTACGAGGCTTGTGCTATGGATACCAGATAGTTGATACTCTACACATATGTAATTTTTTAATACATACATATTATAAATATAAACACCCATGATTGGGGTACAAGCATTCGTGCTCATCACACAAATGAATGTTCCCAGCGGGACTCGAACCCGCGACCGCTGGCACAGCAAGTAGGGTCACTACAAACTAAGCCAAACGTGCCGTCATAATCAAAAAATATATATTATATTTTAATATTGTATGAATAACCTTTAATATGAGTGATTGTGGACCGTATTTCAAAATCTTTAGTGAAAATTGTATTATTAATACATTTGTATAGTTTTTATAAATACATCTCGTAGTAGTTTTATACTATTTTTAATATAATCTCCATTCAGAAAGCATTCGTTATTCTAGAAGCCACACATTTCAAAGCCATGTTAATCCACTCTCGTACAGCTTTGATGATAGCATCATTGGATTTTCGTTACTTCTGAATATGCTTTAACATCGTTTTCTATGGGCATGCTACCAAAATTAACTACATGTATAAAAAGCTATCTAAACGACGAAACACGTGACAAACATACAATAAGTATAGCTGTAGCTATTATTATACTATTATTATATTTCTCTGTCGTACATTTCTTATTAAAAAAAAAATTGAAAATGTTTGTTTACATTTGACCCGCAATATCTATAATATTGATTATTTAATAGAAAATAAACATTTTTATATTAATCTTAAGTTAGATAATGATAAATAACGTTACTGAGCTGATATTTTTATTATAACATTGAATAAATAAATAAATATGTTGGGACATTAACACACAGCACCCTCTAGTTCCATGATAAGCTACGAGGTTTGTGTTATGGATATTAAATGGTTGATACACTACACAACTTTAAATACATACAAATTATAAATATAAACACCCATGACTGGAGTACAAACATTCGTGCTCATCACACAAATGAATGCCCCCAGCGGGATTCGAACCCGCGACCGCTGGAACAGCAAGTAGAGTCACTACAAACTGAGCCAAACGTGTCATCAAAACATTATTACGTATTTTAAGAATTCTTAGAGTTTTCATTGAGATTATGCTCAGTTCAAATAAACCATTAATAACCAACCCCGCAATCGATGTGATCGACAGCTTTTCAATCGCAAATTTTCACGATTTTACTTTTAAAAATGACTGGCTTCCATTCAAACTTTAATCCCCTATTTAATCCCTTTGAGGGATGAATTATGAAGAATCCTTCTTTAGTGCTCATCTTCGTTATATAAGCAACTTGCGTAAAATTCAGCTTCCAAATCCAGTGATTTACATTGTGCCGTGTCTGGCAGTCAGCCAGTTTAGAGAGCAGAATTTTATACATATAAGATAATGTAGAAATATCAAGTTTATTACCATATATTTTACTATTATTATAATACTAATAAATTCGACGATACGTTTGGCTCAATTTGTAGTGACCTTACTTGCTGTGCCAGCGGTCGCGGTTTCGAGTCCCGCTGACGGCATTCATTTGTGTGATGAGCACGAATATTTGTACTCCAGTCATCGGTGTTTAAATTTATGATATGTATTTATAGTTATATATGTGCAGTGTATCAACTATCTAGTATCCATAACACAAGCCTCGTAGCTTACCATGGAACTAGATGGTGCTGTGTGTTAATGTCCCAACATATTTATTTGTTTATTTATTAGTAAATATTTTTACTAGACTTACCCATCATCTACAAAGCAAATACTAAAAACAGTTATAATTGACCCCATAAAACTGTTACTAGTGATCACTACTACAATTTAATCAATGACTGTCTTTACACTTATCACTCCTTGAACTAAAGGTAAAATGCCCTACGTTTACATGAACCTAATGGAGCCTATTGCCTGTCCCTTATACACAATACTTGTCTGAGAGAGATGGAGAAAGTATGATACTGTCGAATGCAAAAGTGACTAACTCCTAGGACATGAAACAAAGGTTCCTGAAAACAAATAAGAAATCATAATACATATTAAGTTATAATAATATAACGCTTCGATGTTATATTTATATACATAGGTCTTGAATTTTCAAAATCTTAATTATTTATGTATAAAATGAGTATAACACTGCTTTAAAACTTAATAGTGTATTAATCGTCTATACTCAATAACAATATTCGTTGAATCAATAGACCAAAAATTTATTGTTCATTGTCGTTTGTCAAAAGCAATAATTTACCCAAATTATACAGCAAAATTAACAATTTAGTAGGCAATGGTATATAAATGGAGAGCGTCACGGTTGAACGGGAAGCAGCGCAGGCGCAGCAGGTGGTTTCCGCTCAGTTCCGTTGAAACAGATGGCGTAAGTAACTTAACGAATTTCATTTATTTAAAAAGATAGACGATGTCATTAAGAAATATAAATAAATTTATTGGAGCAAAATCTTTAAGTAAAACAATAACCATACAATTAGGTATATTTTAATAATGAAGTATTTAGACTTCAAAATCACTTTAAAATACTATAAGTTGCTTAGAAATATTTTCCTAAATAAGGCAGTGGTAGCCCAGTGGTAACGCGCTCGCTTGGGAAATCGAGTGAAGCGGGTTCAAATCCCGGGTCTCGCACCTCTGATATTTTCATATGCGAATCATTTCTAACATGATTACCACTTGCCTTACGGTGAAGGAAAATATTGTGAGGAAAACTGCATGTCTGAGAGAACCTAGCAAGTTTTCGAAAGATATGTGAAGTCCGCCAAGCCGCACTTGGCCAGCGTGGTGAACTTATGGCCTGATCTCCCTCGTATTGAAGGGAGGCCCGTGCACAGCAGTGGGACGTTAAAAAGGGCTGAATACATTTTCCTAAATTATATATAAATAGTATAAACCTTGGAGGTATTAGCTATTAATTTAAAAGAATCCAGAAAATTGGTCCACTTTTAAAGTGATTGTATACATACATATACATACACATATACATACATAAAACTAAAAAGAAACATACACACATGTCTTTTTAAAGTCAGCCAAAACCCAGTCCAAGCTGATAAATGATAAATACATTCAGGGACAAGACGATTGTCAAGTCAATCCAATATTGTTTTTAACATTCAATCGTACCAATTGTGTGCCTTTTACTTTGCCAATATGATGTAAAATGGAGAAGAATCAACTTGTATATATTTTGAGCGGAACCCTAATTCTTTTAAAATAAAACTAATCTAAATTACTCCAACAATTACATCAACTATCTGCCAGCGATAGTCCCGTCAAAATCAGTCCACCCGTTTCGGAAATAGGCCGGAACACAAACTGATAGACACACAAACAGACAGACAAAAATTTTAAAAATTGTTTTTTTTTTTATAAGTACCTACCGTATATAATTTAATATGTATTTAATCCCTCCCGGACAAATTCTAAGAAATCCGTGCGAATTTCCGAGAATTCAATTGTTATCTAGCACACCGGTGTGCTCGCGGTCCGCGAGGAGTTAATAAAAAGCTGTTATTTTGACGTTATAAACAGACACTTCAATTAAATTTATGTATCTGTATACATAGATCAAGAAAGAAATCCGAAGGGTTACTGGCAGTGGTATGAAAGAACTTGTACAAGTCGACCATTGCACCCTTTGTTCTCTTCAGAGCTCTATATATAAAAATTTTAATTATTCCACAAAATTATAAACAAATTACTTTTCCGCTGTGAATGTCAACGCAAAAATGAAATTTAAAATGCAGGAGAACATTTTTAGAAAGAAAATATGAAATTAAATATAAAAAGCGAAATATTGTAGTAAGTAAAAATAAAGTGTCGTAGTTTTAACTCGCACACACGAATTCAGAAAATAATTATGCCTTCTTTTCAACTATTTTGAGACCATGATTACATATGAATATTAAGTGAATTGAGTCTCAAATGGTGATTTCTAACATAATTTATTTAGGTATTAGTATATATAGCTAATAGAAATTGACTCATGTCTGGTAATCGAACTGCCGATAGTAGAAATTTCAATGCATGGACATTGTAACTATATAATACCATATTACGCTTGTACCAATAACATCGTAATACACGTTTAGTAAAAATAAAAGTTTCAGATAGAAGAAAAACAATGCATCTTTATCCATTAACAGAGTAAATGTGAAGAAAATTACCAAATACATTTTAAAAGCTACAACGAGGAAAACGTACGCTTCACATAAATCACAATAACAGCACGGGCAATCACGGCTTCGAGAGATTTATCACCTGCTTTTGTTTTCACATCCACTTTCTTGCACCTGGCTAGTACCCCAATGAAGGTTTAAAATGAAAAATAAATATTAAACTATTGTTATAGAACTACTATTGCAAAAGCGAATATATATATATATATATATATACATATATATATATATAGCACTATATTTAACACTACCTTCGTATTTTTGTGGAAATGTCATTTGACAGTTGTTATCAGTGAATCCCACTACGACATTTAGCTATAAACACCCTTGCAAACAGTTTCGAAGGCTCAGAAGAGGCTCGGTTGTGAGCCCGGTACTTTGCTCATAAGTGCTCTGAATCGCCCGAGATACTTATTGGGTAATCTCTATATCGTTTTTACAATATTTTTGTAATAATAATGATTGCTTTAATATTGTAAAGTATAAAAGTGTTATTTTGAAGTAGGTACTTTCAATATTTTCAATTCATTATTGCTTTGGAATAATTGAATAATGTATTATTATTACACTAAAATGTTTATTTTAAAAATGGATACCTGTTCTTTTTCTAGCAATCTCCCACATATGTTATAAAATATGTTTGTTACAACTTAACGCTTAAACGGCTGGACTGATTTGGACGAAATTTAGTACTCAGATAGACTGGAGTAATGAGGTAGCAACTAATTTTAGGCATTTAGGAGTGCGCCTAGGTAACGCAAGGGTTATTCGCTAGTTAAAAATATCCTGATTGGAAGACAGATGCTCCCCGAGGTAAGACCAAAAGGAAATAAAACATTCCATTAAGCTATCCTGTTACGAGAAACTTATAAAATATTTCAAAAACAATGCATCTAAAAGATAATATTTTACATTTCTTTGAGTTTAATGTCGCAATAACTTAGTTTGTTTTATTGTAGAAAGCAATCGGTGTTGTACGAGTGTCTGGCGTGTTGCCAGTTCTTCGAAGATACAGACATTGCCTTGTTTAACATAAATATATTATTTAGTTAGTAATCTATTCAAGGGTAACTTTGATTTATAGATAGGATTTCCGTGAGAGGCTTCACTGGCTTATTGCGTATGCAGTACCAAAGTTTGGTTATGCGATAATGGATTAAGTTTTTATTCGATGTGAGAGATATGAGGACAATACAACCTTAAATATGAATTTTATTTTTACTCTAGGTCTAAGAATAACCTCCCATGATAATATTTTGTATACATAAGATATAACGTCTATTTCATTTGTTGTATTATATTATTTAACCTCATAATATCTTTTCACGAAACTTTGAAGATGAATATAATAAAAATAATAATGAAAACCAGTTCATTATTAATTGAAGTATCGCATAACATACATATATGCATACGCCTTTGGAGTCGGTCAATATATGTATGTAGGTAACAAAAAATATAAAAAAACCGTATTATATTTAAATTAAGCGAGTTGTTTGTTGTTACGTATGGTTGCTCTTTTGAATTTCCCGTTTCTTCTCAACAGAACTACATTACGACCCAGTGTTAGAACTACTTAACTTACGGACCGACAACACAACACTAAACATCATTAGTATAAAATTGAAGAGTATATTTGAATAAAGTTCATTTTGAGCATGTATTAGTAGCTAGTAGCTACTTGCCGTCGCTTCAGTGACGCTTGCCTGACTCACCGTCGCTCTGCTCGGGTTCGTCTCTGGGTACGTTTTGACGGTTAATATAGATTTCTTAGAGATCAGATATTTTCCAGCAGTAAAAAGTATCCTACAAGTTGACCCGGATAACCCGGATAAGCTATCATCATACCTCATCAAAATCAGACAGACAGACAGACAAAAATTTTAAAATCGAAAGATTAGGCCTCTGTATCGATAATAATGACTATTTCAATAAGATTTTCCAAAAATTGTTTAATGTACATGTGTTTAAGGCAGTGGTAGCACAGTGGAAACCGAGTGAAGCGGGTTCAAATCCCGGGTCTCGCACCTCTGATATTTTCATGTGCGAATCATTTCTAACATGATTACCACTTGCCTTACGGTGAAGGAAAAATATCGTGAGGAAACCTGCATGTCTGAGAAAACCTAGCAAGTTTTCGAAAGACATGTGAAGTTCGCCAATCCGCACTTGGCCAGCGTGGTGGACTATGGCCTGATTCTCCTCGTATTGAAGGGAGACCCGTGCCCAGCAGTGGGAAGTTAAAAAGGGCTGAATACAATACAATTTAAGGTAAGATTCGACTCGGTTAGAATTTTATTCTATGTATAGATTATATACAGTTAGCGCTATTTTTCAACAAATTTCTTTACTAAAAGTAGCTTACATACGTACATCTCCATATTTATTTATGCATGTACTAAAGTTCATCCAAATCTGTCATTTTATCATGGAATAGTACCAAACGTACACACAAACTTTCACATTAATAGTAAGTTTGATAATGATACTACAAGCAACTTTGAAAACATACTTTGGCCGTTGTTGGCATTATTCTAATCTGGTAGGGGATAACTAATTAGATGGCTAAAGTTTAAGGCTAGGTAAGGTTTCACACCAGTTGTTAGAAAGAGCTTTTGCAACTAATTTTATTGTGTGGTGTGCTAATTCCAGTAACTATCCTTAATTCGACAGAATTTGTACCTACGAGCATATATAATTATTTCGGGAAGCTACTGTTTATCTAAATATATAAAAATGAATCCCTATTTCCCTTGGTCACGCCATCACGCGTGAACGGCTGGACCGATTTCACTAATTCTTTTTTTGTTGTGTTTGTTATTGTCAGGAAAAGGTTCTTACGTTAAAAAAAAATAAGAAAATTGCGCAGGAACTTAGAAAATGGGGATGAAAGTTTGTATTGGGAAATGAGCTAGGGACGAACCCGTGCGAAGCGTGGGTGAGTCGCTAGTATTTTATAAAAATGTGTGCATTTATATGTCTAAAATATAGAAAAATGCAATAAAAGAATAATTTTTGGCTACTATAAGTTTGTAACCAACAAAAACAACTCGTGCAAATAAGCCAGCTAAGTAAAACACAGTCCAGCAAACTTATCACCGTGTAACTGATTATTATCAAGACATTCTTATTTTCAGAGAGCTTAAATTAAAAAGGTGCATAAAAAATAATAATTTAAAAAACATCTTACTACTTGAGAATGATGTAATCTCCCTCGGGCGTAACTAAAGTATTATTTCTTACATAATAAAAATATTAAGAATCCAATTTGTTTTTTTGCTTCTAGAATTGAGGCCATTTTCTTGTCATCAGCGACAGAGAAAATTCCGCAGAAAAATTAATGCTTGCCTTACCTGTTTATATAGCTCATTGCTTGTGAAAAATAAGAATGCTATCTTCCTTTCTTTTCTTTTAGAGCGGTTGTAAATGAAACAAAATATGCAATGAACAAAGCTTTTAATAAACTGCTTCAAGTTTTCAGCAACGTATTCATTCCGTTATTCATGCAGTTGTGTCATTTGCTTATTCCTCCTACTTTTTAACTTTTAAATAATTTTTCAATTCACTGAGGGATTGTTCGCGGTACAAACTAAATATTTATTTTAATAGCAGAAACTTTTCTTTTGAATTTGAATCTTTCTTATGGTTAATTTATTAAGAATTTCAGATGAAACTAACGAATGATAAAAAGATTGTGATCTTTTTATAAAAAAAAACAGTAATTTTTGTATAAAACATGTAATTTTATATTTTCCTTAATTAGGCTGCAAGGTTTCAAATATAAAGTCGCCGTCATCTGTGAAATTCAAGCACAAATTCAGCTTAATTTATTGTTACACTTAATTTGAAGGCGTTATATACGTTGCAAATTAGATGTGCAATTTGAGCTTTTTATCATACGTATACTTCCTAGATTTTACGAGCAAAATCAAATATATTTTTCCACATAAAAACTTACTTTGCGAAAAGTTACGTCGTTGCTCCTTTGTCACAAGAAGGAAAGCTAAACAATTTGAATCAAAGTGATATGTTTATAAAGCGAAAGTAAAGTATTTGTCATCCAGTTCAGTTCAATCATGATATCTATCATTGCAAATGACGAAATCTTTATACTTTTGTTTTTAAAGTTATTTAACGCTGTCCTTCATCTTAGCATTCAGATGATAGTGTTATCAACGCTTAAAGAAGCTGATTGTTGTCATTGTAATTTCTGGTATGACAATGATACAATAACCTACTAGTTATATAAAATTCATTAGAATTGAAATGACTCTAACAATCTTCTTTTCTGCGTCTAATCTACTTTTACTAAATCTTATATATTTAAACAAGCAATTCTTGTATATTTATTTATACCGGCGATCTCGGAAACGGCTGTAACGATTTCGCTGAAATTTGGTGTGTGAGGGTTTTCGGGGGCGAAAAATCCATCTAGATTAGTCTTATATCTGGGAAAACGAGTGTTTTCGAGTTTTTATGCGGTTTTGTTTCGCATTATTCCACGCAAAATTTGGTCGATAATTTCATACGACATAACAAAAAAGAACTCTGAGCGAATCTCGGTCGCCCAGGTACTTTATATGAAATATACAAGTTTTAAAGTAAACTGTACGTATATTTTCTCACAGTCATGTCATCACTAGATAGCTTATGATACATTGTCGATGATTAAGTATGTTTAAACTATGTAAATCATAAAGGTTCAGAAGAAAAAGAAAGAAAAACGTTAGATGGCCATCAAAAATGTAACTGTCCACACACAAACATGTCACATATGTATAACTAATTGACTAGCAAATAAGCACTAGGCATGTATAATGGTTGTCCTATACACACAAACTTACCCGCAAAACATTTATCTAAGGTTAAAAAAAATAAGAGGCTATTTCACCCTTTTCACAGTTGAAGATTTAGATTGACACTTAGCATACATTGGCACTTAGGTTATGTCGATTTATTTTGTACCCTAATTACGTATATTTTAGGTCGTTTTCACCATTTTACGTCTGAAAATTCACCTATCCACTATAAAAAGCGAATGTAGCTCTTATCATTTATGGTGTAAGGTGAAAACTGATACTTGTTTCACTATGGATTATGCATGAAGATAGAGCCTTCACGGCTTCATACGTGCTTATTCAAATCCGTCGAGGACGTGGTATTGTTACTTTATTCTACAGGTGCATAACAAAAGTTTGTTTAGCAACTGACGGCAGTGAAATTATTGTGTATATTGTTTTTATATTTTTTTTTTCTTATATCCTATCAAATATCTCTTGTATGTGTTACAGAAATATTTTTGAGATATATTTGAAGGTGAATAAGTTAGATTATGTATTTATTACGATACGTTTTAACGGTTAGTATAGATTTCTCAGAGATGAAATATTTTCCCGCAATAAAAAGTATCCTATATGTTGACCCGGATAACCAGCTATCATCATACCAAATTTCATCAAAATCTGTCCAGTAGTTTTCTCGTGATGCGTTCTCAGACTGACAAAAATTCTAAAATCTATAGATTCGGCCTCTGTATCGATAATAATGACTACTATTTCATTAAGATTTTCCAAAAAATATTTAATGTACAGATTTGACTCAGAATACAAGATATAATATATTAATATCTATCCTTTACAATACAACAATATCTTTATTAGATTTTTTTTACTTTTTGCTAGTAGATATTGTATAATTGGGTCGTCTTACTATTCAAGAGACTTCAGGTGTAAAAAGAATTCAATCATCTTTTTGATGTGAGCTTAGGCATATAATCGTCATTAGTATTTGTTCAAATTCTTAGGCAGCACACAAAAAAAATTTGCCATTTCTCTTGCTTCAAAAATTTATGTTCAATAAAAACTTTCTGGCAATTTTTATCATTGTTATATTAAGGTTGTTATACTATAAAAATACATAAAAGTATACATAAACATATTGAAAGCTATCGTTTGATTCTCAAAAAAGGCTAAAAGTAATCCTCTTGTATGACCACATGAAAGAAAGCTTTCAAGTCTAATCTCAAAGCATATTTTTCACTTTTTATTTTAAACATAAAACATTTGAATATTATAATACATAGTAATATTTAATTTAGATAACACCATAATGTAAATATAATCAAAACTTTTATATATCACTAGCGGCTCGGGTTCGCTTCTAGACAAACAATAACAAATCTATCCCACAGGAACCGTACATTTTTCCGGGATTAAAAGTAGCCTATTTGTTATTCTGATGTATAAACTATATTATTGTAAAGTTTTATTAAAATCCAAACAGTAGTTTTTGTGTACTGAGCTGTATAACTTACTATAGTTTTTTAACTATCCCACGGGAACTCTTTGATTTTCCGAGATGAAAAGTAACTAAAATGTTGACCGGGAAAATAAGGTATCACGCAAAATTTCATTTAATTCTGTCCAACAGTACAGTAGAATTAGCCCATACAAACAGACAAACAGAGAAACAATCTGGATTTGTTTTATTTCTCTTCTTACATCCCCCTGACTCGGTTTTTAGCATTTTTTTTTATTTTTATGTACAGATATTCGACCTCTACAGTTTTATTATATGTATGGATAAGTGAACCAAAAAAACTAAGAATTACAGTGTAGAATTTTACGTAACTTAGATGTCAGTATAAAGCTCTTTACTATTTCTGTTTGTATGGTTGAGGTTTATAGCTCGAGAACTACTAATCTAAAACTATGATTATTTTAAGTTATTCGTCCAAGTTTTAGATATACCTAGGATTTGAGTTCATGCCGGAAGAGAAACCGCGGTGTAGACTGAGTATACCGTTTAATAGCTAAGATAGACGGTACATCTCAATTATAAAACATTGTATACGAACTCGTATAATAACATGTTTTCTAAGACCAGTTTGATTTATACATATGTATAAATACGCGCTCGAAATACTGTAAATTTTATCTCTGATCAACCTCAGTCGTAATAATTTCGCCCGATTGAGGCCACCTTGATGGATGACAGGAAAAAATTAAAAAAATTTACTCCTTTGGCGGAATCCCTATAAGGTAGAGAGGTACAGTGAGTTAACGGGATTATTATTTTAAGGTTTTTAGCATTGAAAGTTAAGAATTTCTTATATATAATATCTGTCGGCGGCTTTCTTTCTCTGTTTATCTTATTATATTCAGTCCGTAAGCACTATTTATTAAAATCTTTGATGTTTATGAGAGCGCGTAAAACTAAGTGCTCAAGCTGGGCAAAATAATTGATTCTCGATTTGGCTTTTGTAATATAATAACCAATGGTAACTCAGTGATAGCGCGCTCGCTTGAAAAGCCAAGTGAGGCAGGTTCAAATCCCGCGTCTTATCTTTGATATCAGTTCGAATCATTTTTAAATTGATTACCGTTCGCTTTGCGATGAAGGCAAGTATCGTGAGGAAACCTACATGTCTCAGAAAACCTAGCTATTTTTCGTAAAACGTGTGAAAACCGCCAATGTTCAACTGATTCCGCACTAGGACATCATGGTGGAGTCGGACTAGATCCCCTGCGCATTGAAGAGAGGCCCTTGTCCATTGATGGGACTTTAAAAAAGGGCTAAATAAGAATCTAAACACAAATTTAAAAAAATACAACTAATAACAAAAAAAACTATTTTATTATACCAGTATATACAATTTTTAGTTTTTCATTGAGAGTATATTTCTTAAAAAAATAAGCGAATAACGAGCCAAAGCGAACAGTACGTAATTAGAGCTTTAACTACGTTAAGACATTTGAAGCAGCAAAAAACAAAGTATCAAAAAAACAAGACGCCACTAAGTCAATACGAGCTAGTTTAATTAGACTCTTTTGACAGTTAATTAATAGTAAATTGTAGGTGTTCTTTAAGTACGCAACTCACAAAGCCGTATTAAATGTGAAGTTTCATAGAGCTAGGTGGAAAGCATCCCACATATTTCATGTGAAGTGAGATTAGTGTTATAATAGCTTTCCTGTTGCAAAAGGGATATCTAGATAATTTTAATGTAAATTTTAAATAAGCATGGTTTACAAACTACACACATATTGACGACATGTTTGGCTCAGTTTGCAGTGACCCTACTTGCTGTGCCAGCGGTCGCGGGTTCGAGTCCCGCTGGGGGCATTCATTTGTTTGATGAGCAGGAATGTTTGTACTCCAGTCATGAGTGTTTATACCTACTTATAATATGTTTAACGTTGTATATATGTAGTGTATCAAATATCTGGTAGCCATAACACAGGCCTCGTAGCTTACCATGGAACTAGATGGTGTTGTGTGTTAATGTCCCAACATATTTATTATTATTATCTTTTAATTTCTATTTATATAGTAAAATCTTTACTTATGGAATTCCGTACTTGCACTTTAATTATATGAGTTGCATATAATCTTCTACGAAGACTTCATCTGGCTCTTAGGTCTAGTAGCTCACATGTAGGGCTTGAGATCCGAAGGTCTAGGTACGAATCGTTGGGCCCTAGTATAGTTATTAGATATTTACAACATTGAAATTCTCGTAGAAGAAGAAGCAGCTGAGACTTAAATCTGTTAGTTTTGCGCGTGATTTCTCTCATGTATTGTCCCATCGCATTTTAATGAAATATTTACCAAACAGCTTTAAGCAATTGAGAGAAAATTTGCTATGAATCCAATGTAACTTTAAATATAAACACTAGTGGTGTGACTAATATATTAGTATTCGCTAAGAGATTAGTAATATTGAAGGATCTGTGTATTAGTAATCTGACAAATTCTGATATGCTAATATTTCATATTCACATAATCTTTGTGATAACCATTCAAAATAAGTCGGATAATATCGTTCGGATTCATTGTCAGTTAGGATTCTCGGATTCGTCAAGGGAATGTCAAGCAAAAAATAACCTTATTACTTGCTAATACGACCATAGTATACCTACATTCATTTATTACCATAGATGACAAATAAAATTTATTACGAATATTACATGATATTCCTATATTAGTTCCAATTTTAAATACTTAGTAACAAACCTAATATAAGTATTATCGAACAGGAATACGATACTGAGTGACATACCTGAGATAAATGTCACTAATATTAAAATATTAGTTACAATATTATAATATTGCCCGACGAATATATTAGTATTACCTAATCCTGAGAAATATCGGTATTAACCCATCTCTAATAAACACTATTTCTTTACGTATCACAATATTAGATGCAGATGTTATAGATTGCGCTCATGAATATTAAATGTAGATAGTTTCCTTCAGACATTATACTGGAAAATTGCTTGTATAAATCGTGTTCGCATACTCTGAAGAGAAGTAATGTCGTAACTCCAAGGGTTTATTATAAACTGACAGCGCGGAAACGTGAGAGCGAGCGTTTCGATGTAATAAGTTTTTGTTCATATTGACAGGAACACATTTAGACGACGCGAGGATGTGAATGACAAAGTGGTTGCAACTTAACAGAATAACTACTTTAAAATAAATCGTTTTCAAGTCTTATATAGACTTATATACTAGTGCTATTACTATTGTATAAGTATTTAGATGGATATCGTTACGTCAATCGGACTTCCTTATTTTTTGTTTTTAGTAACATTACGCTTGACTATTTCTGCTTAGTTATATCAACTTTATATTTATCTCATGCGTTTCTCTAAAAATGTATAAAACTAGGAAGTAGTAATGTTTTAAACATAATGCTTTATATTTATTTATATAACTAATTAATGCCCGCAGCTTTTACTGCAAAAAAATTTAAATTCCATTCTATTATACAAAACCTTTTATTTCTATTAGAGATCAAGTAGATATAGACAGTTGACATGGGATAATGGGGCCATTTAAAATCACAGACACACTTCACTTTTGTTTACATTATATATAGATATGTTGATACTTTTGTACATATCTATCTACATATATATAAAAATCAATTGCTGTGCGTTAGTCTCGCTAAAACTCAAAAATGGCTGGACTGATTTGAATAATTCTTTTTTTGTTTTGTTGGGGGTGTGTCAGGTGTGCTTTAAATATAAAAAAACAGCAAAAACAAAAAAAAAAACAGCTGGAAAATAAAAAAAGTTCTGAACTGTTTATTTTGTATGGGAATCACTAACCGCTAAACCCGAGCGAAGCGAGGGTGAGTCGCTAGTAACGTATTAAAACGTCTACTTAATACATACAAATAAAAATTTTAACATCTGATATTAGTTAGAGGTAAAATATTTGTATGGAAACTAAATATTTTCTATTTAGAACATTCAAAAAGTAAAAGCTAAAACGAAAGGAAAAAAAATTGTGAACTGACAAAAGTAACAATGTTAACAGTTGCTAACATATTTTGGAAATGCTATGCATTCCCACGGGACGCTCTAATTTGTAAATGCAATAGCTAGTCATGTTCGGTTTGTTAGCGCTTTTGAAATGAACATAGGATCTGTTTAAATATGAATCTAACCATGTACACGACGGAATATTTTAATTGGAATATTTTAATTTCCATATTAATCTAAAAATAGTGTTTATTATTGGTAGGTAGGTAGCTTAACGACATCGAAGGTCAAGGTTTGTATTCCCAAATCCTAACAGAGAGAATTTTTAGTTGTACTTATAATAAATAGGTTGATTCCCCATACAAACTTTCATCACCATTTTCACCTTAAGGGGTAAGGGATTATTTCCGGGATAAAAAGTATCCAATGCCCTTCTCAGGGTCTCAAATACTACTATCTTCTTACCAAATTTAATCTAAATCGGTTCAGTAGATCCAGAAGCCCTACAACCTCACAAACTCACAAACTTTACCTCTTTATAATATTAGTATAGATAATGACCTCCTGACCAATTTCAGTCACGGCAGCAAGTTTAAGACTACAATTATAATCTATCATCATCAATCATATAAATATATCATCAATATAATTATAGCCATCTGTACAGGAGATAGTGCAAAAATATACGCCCAAGTACTCTCTTTCCTGTCACTGTCATATTCCGGTTGGATGAAAATTTGGCACAACCGGTGAGAAATCAGGCGAAACACCGACCGACGACTTTGTGTGCTCTGCGAGGCACGGGGTCCAATTCCCCGGGCTAGTTCAGAGTAATTCTTGAAAGAAAAGCTTAATAGCTAGCCTGACGAATCCAGAATCGAATCGAGGACCTCTGGATCTGCTAGTCACTAGACCAATGAAGTAGTTATAACTAATAGGCAAGTATTTGATGCCAATTTCCATAGTTATCCATAGCTATTATAATAGAACTGTCATTAAGCTATATCTAATGCAAAGCTTTATTATAAATAACACTCATTATACCTAAGAAATCGATTAATTAAAAGGCATTATCTCAATGTAGGCTAGAACTAATAAACCTACGCAATTATTAGAACAAAATGGTTATGCAACCATTAAAACAATGAGCGCTGACCATCTGTTAACTTTCGTACCGGCGCCTGCGCACGCGTCATTACATCACACTAGGGTTGCCACACGACATTTGTCAATAAACTCATATTATGTGAATGCAAAACGTTAAAATACGTATAAAGTTAATTTTATCGTTTCTGCTTTATTATGATTGTTAAGAAAAGTTATGAAATGTTTTGCTGTTAAAAAAAACCTAACACAGTTTTACTAATAAATTACAAATTCCAATTGTTTATAAATAGCTTTTATTTGCTGCTTTACTCTATGGTACATCAATAAAAAGTAGCTTTTTAACAGGAAAGGCTTTCTTTGTATTACTTACTTTGTACTAGACGTCTCATAACTTCCAGAGATCATTTCCTACATATAAAGTTTGATGATATAAAATTGCCTTCTTTTCTTATTTTCTCTTATGTCTGTTGAAATTTAAATTATATATATTGCATCACAATAATTACATCTTATCGATACTGGCTGCACTTTCCCTGATATCACTAAGTTACATATTGTAAATACTATATTTATAAGTTAACACTATAAGAAAAGTAAAAGTTGTTAGGCATGTCATTTGGAGAAGTATGTAATTTATCAAAATAACACAATTTCGCCATTTGCTAAAGAAATATCTTAGTCACTTGAGTCATTCAAATACAACATTTCAATTAAGTATTTGTACTTACATAACTAGTTTTTTTTTTTATATGAAGCAAGTATAGATTTCAAATATCACTGTAACATACAACATTGTCAACAAGTATATATATGTAGAATGTACAGTGGTAGCCCAGTGGTAACGCGCTCGCCTGGGAAGCCTAGGGAACCGGCTTCAAATCCCAGGTCTCGCACCTCTGATATTCTAACATGATTACCACTTGCCTTACGGTGAAGGAAAACATCGTGAGGAAACCTGCATGTCTGAAAAAACCTAGCAAGTTTTCGAAAGACATGTGAAGTCCGCCAATCCGCACTTGGCCAGCGTGGTGGACTATGGCCTGATTCCCCTTGTATTGAAGGGAGGCCCGTGCCCAGCAGTGGGACGTTAAAAAGGGCTGAATACTATACAAGTACATATATACTCGTAGTAACAATTTCTATTAAAAACCACAAAGATTCGGTTATTCATAAAACAGTAAAAGCTTTCACAATCATAAAATCAAAATTTTACTCTAGTGTTTCTTCATGAGACATACATACATATAAAATTTTATTCTTGTATTATTTCAATGTTCATACTTCGAAGTTTACGACAATGTCATTCATACTATGCTAAGAGCACTTCGGAGGTTTCAAAACTTTTAAGTCGATTTCTGTGTCTGTGTAAATCTGTTGTTGTGTAGATATACTTATTCATAAGGTTAAATTGTAATAAACTTATTATGGACTACTTTTGCTCGCGGTTTCACTTAAGTTAATACTCGTATTTGTCTAAGCAAGAAACATGAGTGTCACAAGGTATTTAGAAACTTAACGGATTCAACTAAACACACTATATTTAACTGAGACTTCTACTCGAGCGAATGATGCACAATTGTATTCAGCCCTTACCCTTTCGCATTGCCGGGCACGGGCCTCCCTTCAATACGAGGGGAATCAGACCATAGTCCACCACGCTGGTTAAAGGCGGGATGGCGGTTTTGCTCGCAATGTTCACCGTAAGACGAATGGTAATCACATTGGAAATGATTCGCACATGAAAATATTAGAGGTGCGAGACCCGGATTTGAACCCGCTTCACTCGGTTTCCCAAACCAACGCGCTACCACTGGATAATCTCTGATGCACTATTAAACAAACCCAAATTAAAAAATAAATAAACTCCTTGATCAAATCAAGAAATTTCATTTTTTTTAATTCCTTGATTTGATTCCCTAAATAAGGTACGTCATAAGGTACAACATAAGGTAATTGCATTAATATAACTAACTATATAAAACTGAAGTCTTTGTTTGTTTGTTCATGCTAACCTCTGATCCAATTTAAAAAAATATAACTCACCTTCTATCGGCTATCACACTACGACCTACAAGTGCACAGTAAGTTTTTTGTAGCTAAATCTCATGCAAAATACCACAGCTTAATTTATTGAGAAGAACAAAATAATTAGTTACTTTATAAGGCTTAAAATATAGCCATTGAGCCTCTTGTTCATATGAGATGAGGAAACCATAAAGGTTCTACGTGACTCACTCAAGTATACTCTGCAAATGAAAATGCCTCTCAACCAATCCCAGGTGAATTTAACAATCTTAATATTTTATTACAAATTAGTCACTCGTTATATAGGAGCAACTTGATATGTGAGAAAAAAAGTGCCCGATATTACTTATTCTATACAGTCTACACTCTACAGGACAACTTAAAAGCTAAATCTGTACGTAAAAAATAACTTTGGCTGATTTATTACAAGAAAAGCTATACCAACCAACACACTTTTGCATTTTTAATATTAAATACGTAAGATTAATTCAGTAGTACACACATGCAAAGCCAGGACGAATCCACTACTTATGACACTATTGATATGAAAATGTTACGATAATACTTTTTATTACATTATTTATATTTTAGCGTAGAGGTTACGGTATGTTTTATTTGAACACGGCGTCTAGCTGTCGAGTTATGAGATAAAATGTGCTTAAATTGAAAGCTTTAAACAAAGAGATTGCTTTCTCGTGTGCCATCGACGACACGTTCGGCTCAGTTTGTAGTGACCCTACTTGCTGTGCCAGTGGTTGCGGGTTTAAGTCCCGCTGGGGGCATCTGTTTGTGTGATGAGCACGAATGTTGGTTCTCTACTCATGGGTGTTAATATTTATAATATGTGTGTATGTATTTAAAGTTATTTATGTGTAGTGTATCAATTATCCGGTATCCATAACCCAAGCCTCGTAGCTTACCATGGAACTATAGGGTACTGTATGTTAATGTCCCAACATAGAACATATATATCTATACTATTATATAAAGCTGACAATTTTTTTGTTTATTTATTTATATGCGCTAATCTCTGGATCTACTAGTGCGATTTAGTAGATTCTTTTTTTCCTTTTTAACGTATATATTAAGAAGACTATCTCATATTCACAAACCACAAGAGAGCCAAGTAATTCTACAAAATTGAAGGACACGACACGAGAAAACGCTAGTTTTAAAATAAACCAAAGGCATTTAAAGTATAGACGTGATAATTCCAAGCAATTTTTCTTTAATCACTTATATCCGCTGCACTAAATCATGCAGTTTAACAAGTATATTATGTTGCAAAAAAAATTTATTAGGTATGTTTATAGTTTGCAGTGGAGCAAAAAATTATAATTGTTGATTCATTAAGAAACCTACTCGTTTTGATCAAAACATTGCATATGATACTACTTATATTTCTTAGTTATTGTATTGTATTCAGCCCTTTGTAACGTCCCACTGCTGGGCACCGGCCTTCCATACTACTAAGTGGATCAGGCCATAGTCCACCACGCTGGCCAAGTGCGGGTTGGCAAACTTCACATGTCTTGCGAAAACTTGCTAAATTCTCTCAGACGTACGGGTTTCTTCACAATGTTTCCAAATTTTTTATACTTTTAGAAGAATGTTTTTAATAAATAAAAATAATACTTAGTTATATTATAAATCAATTAGGCAGATGTATTAAATACTAGCGACTCACCCTCGCTTCGCTTCGGGTTCGTCCCTAGACAAAAACAAATCTATCCCACGGGAACCGTACATTTTTCCGGGATGGTATATAGCCTATAGCCTTCCTTAGTAGAATTTTTCAAATCGGATTAGTAGTTTCTGAGATTAGCGCGTTCAACCAAACAAACAAACAAACACTCTTTAGCCTTATAATATTAGTATAGATTCTACACGATGAGCAGAAAACATTAATATTTTTAAAATCACAAAGAAACATGAGTCAAAAATAGTTATAAATTTCAACAAATTCAGTATAAAAACTTGTCCTTTAACATGTAAAATGATGGTCACACCGGCGTTAACCAGTAGCGCGCATGTCAATACGAGAAAGTAATACGGTTCTATTGCTAAAGCTTATATAAGCGTAAATATCTTTGTGTATTTATAAACCAGCAATTATCTGATTTGCAACACTTTCTGCTGTTATTGAATAACTAGTTTTTGTCCGCGGTTCCGTTCACTCGGTACGTACAGATAAGATATATATTGACAATGTTATTACATAGTTAATATAACATTATGAATTATATTATCCAAGATATAAACTATCTTTATATATATATATATATATATATATATATATATATATATATATATATATATTTATTGAGTGGTTTGTTATCTAATCAATAATGTAATATATTTAATCGAGCAATTTTTGTATATTTATTTATTTATACCGGCGATCTCGGAAACGGTTCTAACGATTTCGCTGAAATTTGGTATGTGGGAGTTTTCGGGGGCGAAAAATTAATCTACATTAGTCTTACGTCTGGGAAAACGCGTGTTTTCGAGTTTTCATGCGGTTTCTTTCGCATTATTCCTCGCAAAGTATGGTCGCTAATTTATTATGCTCGGGCATAAGCATTGTGGTCAGGCGGCCAAGGCGCAAGATTGACAATCAAAGGTGTCCAGGTTCAAATCCCGGTCGGATGCAAGTTTTTACTTTTTTTTGTTTTTGTATGTATTCATTTTTAGTTTTTTTTTTTTTTTATCTAAAAAATCGAACATAAGAAAAAGAACTTAGAACGAAGCTCGGTCGCCCAGGTACTATTGTAAAGAAGTAACAAACTCACAAACTTTCACATTTCTAAAATCAGTGCAACATATCAATTTACATAACAATTTTAATTCATACCTTGTTAATCTTTTGACTGCGTCATTTTTCTTAATTTAACTAGGTTCGAGTAATGACAATGCAGTAATGATCACAAAAAAAACCTAGACAGAATTTAAACACATTTTATTCTTAACAAATATCAGAGCCATCAAACTGATCTGATGATGGAAGCAAGGGTTCAGCGGATTTCTTCAATAGCTAAGTATTAGAATTTAGTAAATCCACCGAAATTGGACCCGCTATTTTGTTTTGAGCACTAAAATATAATAACGTGTTGACTTTTGAAGATAAGAGGCGATTAAGCATTTAAGCTTGAGATCAATTTCAATAAGAAAACGCTACTTAATTCTGTTTTGTAATATCCACACTATTTGTGAACAGATTTTCATTAATTTCATTCATTTTTATAATGAATGCATTTAGAATACCTCACAAGTGGTCCACATAAACAATTTTTCTTTTTTATGTGGAGCACTTTTCCATTCATATACTCACGAAATAAAGTATAACATCTGTTTAATATTATTAATGTGAAAGTTTGTGAGTATGGATGTTTGTTACTCTTTCTCGCCAGAACGGCTGAACGGATCTGGATGAAATTTGGCACAGAGATAGATTATAGTCTGGAATAACACATCTGCTATTTTTTATCTCGGAAAAATATACGGTTCCCGTGGGATAGGTTTATTTTTGTTTTCCTAGAGGCAAACCCGAGCGAAGCAAAGGTGAGCCGCTAGCAATAAATGAAATTCGGTCAACTGCGAGTCGAATTCGCACACAAATTTTATTAATATGATGACTTTTACTCTATATATGTAGTATATTAACTTCGATAATTGATTGACTATGTATTCAGCCGTTTTTAACGTCCCACTGCTGGGCACGGGTCTCCCTTCAGTCAGAGGGGCCATCAGGCCATAGTCAACCACGCTGACCAAGTGCGGGATGGCGGACTCCACAGGTCTTTTGAAAACTTTATAGGTTCTCTCAGACATGCAAGTTTCCTCACGATGTTTTCTTTCACCGTTAAGACAAGTGGCAATCATGTTGGAAATGATTCGCACATGAAAATATCAGAGGTGCGACACCCGGGATTTGAACCATCTTCACTCGGTTTCCCAAGCGAGCGTGTTAGCACTAGGCTGCCACTGCCTATTGATCCTATATGATCGATTGATTGCGAACGTCAAAAAATATATCTTGTATTTTTATTTATTTTTATTATTAATTGTTGTTATAGCGGCAATAGAAATACATATTCTGTGAAAGTTTCAACTCTCTACCTATTAAGGTTTATGAGATACAGACGGATGGATGGATGAACAGCGGAGGCATAGTAATAGAATTCCATTGCCACCCTTCAGGCATGGAACCATAAAAAGTAGTATGAAGTTACTTATTATAAAGAATTCTTAGTTAAAAAGTAATTATATAAAGCATAATTAATGTTTTACAGAGGAATTCGCGCGGAATGTTATACCATTACCTGAAGCTAAGTCTTTATCTTCAGATCCGCAGTTAATGAACTTACGTACATCGATAGAATGATGATGGGCGCTTAATTAGTAATCATTATATAAAAAGTCTTAACTAACATGCTGAGAATCGTTCATATAATAACTAATAATTGTTACGGAGTCATTTTAAAATTAATACTTTCTTAGATTTACCCGAATATTTGACATTTTAAATAAAACTATCTTTTCGGATTATTTCGCGGATTTATTTTGATTTTTGGTTCCTGACGTTTCGAATGCTTTACAGCAATAGTGGTCACGGGAGAGACTAAGGTTTTAGACACTGGTTTTAGGAACTGTCTGTAACAAGTATATAACGCCTTTGAGATATCTAAAACCTTAGTCTCTCCGGTGACCATGATTGCTGTAAAGCATTCGAAACGTCGGGAACAAAAAATCTAAATAAATCCGCGAAATAATCCGAAAAGATAATTATATTTAAAATTATAAAATTAATTAATGCAGATAGTAATGAATCCCCATGGTTTAGATCTGTATAGAAAACGCGCATCCTTCAGTAATTTTTTATATATACTTATATCGCTCATATCTAAAGTAATCTGTATGCAAAATGATTATCCATTTACACTAATTGCTACGTATAATAAATCAAACCAATAAACATACATTCGCATATAAAATATCAATTAAGGAAGAAGAAAGACAGATAATTTCTAATTCAAAATTAATCTTTGATATAAACTCCCATTTGTAGCAACGCATTTCAAATACACACACGCTCGTTAGAGCTCACATAGTTTTGATCTCGCCATTCTATCTGCATCCAATGTTACAATGCACCCACACAATCCGAGATAGGATCAATGATTTATCACCTCGCCGATAACCTAAGGGTACATGATAATAGATGATAATGATCTACATAAAATACGGATATTAGAATTGTAATAGCCAATGAGGGATCATTGGTAACGCGTCGTTTTGCAAAGCCAAGTGAAGCGGGTTCAAACTCAAGTCTCGAATCACTGCGGTTTAATTTGCTAATCTAATACATTTAAACGAGTAATTCTTGTATATTCATATATTTATTTATTTATACCAGCGATCTCGGAAACGGCTGTAACGATTTCGCTGAAATTTGGTATATGGCGTTTTTCGGGGGGGAAAAATCGATCTAGGTTAGTCTCACGTCTGGGAAAACGCGTGTTTTCGTGTTTTCATGCGGTTTTTTTGCATTATTCTACGCATAATATGCTTGATAATTTCTTACACTCAGGCATAAGCATCGTGGTCAAGCGATCAAGGTCAAGATTAACAATCATAGATGTGTCCGAGTTCGAATCTTGATCGGATACATAGTTTTTACTTTTTTTTTGTATTTATTCAAGTTTTTAGTTTTTTTTATCTAAAAAATACGATATAACAAACAAGAACTCCGAGCGAAGCTCGGTCGCCCAGGTACTTATAACAAAATGATCACCAATTGTAAGTATGTACGATGAAGTGTTTTACTTTGTCGTACTCATAATGAAATCTTCTTGTCCGATAGAACCGGAGCAATTTTCGAAAACATGTTTTCAGAATGTATATAATAAATATGAAGCGGTCTCACAAGAGTACATTACAAATAGTCAAATCTAATTCATTTGAGTTGTCTGTTCTACGTGTTCCATATAAGAAATGTGGGTCATATTTAATAAAGAAATGTGATACAAAAAATAAAGTCTAATCATGTGTTATTGTTTTACTTTATTCTGAGTCGAATCTGTACATTAAACATTTTTTGTAAAATCTTATTGAAATAATCATTATTATAGATACAGAGCCTAATCTGTAGTTTTTAGAATTTTTGTCTGTCTGGGAATGCATAACGAGAAAACCACTGAATAGATTTTGATGGAATTTAGTATGATGATGATACTTTATATATATATATATATATATATATATATATATATATATATATATATATATATATATCTAATATATAAAATTCTCATGTCACAGTTTTCGTTGCCATACTCCTCCGAAACGGCTTGACCGATTTTGATGAAATTTTTTGTGCTATCCGGTATCTATGAGAATCGGCCAACATCTATTTTTCATCCCCCTAAATGTTAGGGGTAGTCCACCCCTAAATTTTTTTTTTTTGTTTTTTTTAGACAAAAATTTTAATTTCTATTTTTTTATGATACAACATACAAAAATACATACAATCCTCAATTTTCACCCTTCTACGATCAACCCTTATTTTTTAATAGCCATTTTAGTAATTTAATCATTTTTCCTCTCCGGTCGAAAACTGATCAATCGTGATTTAATGCAAGCTAGGGACGAACCCGAGCGAAGCGAGGGTGAGTCGCTAGTATATATATATATATATATATATATATATATATATATATCAGTGGCGAAGGGTGAAATTTTAGCAGAGGTAAGCCGTTCCAAAAAAATAAACAGACAAAAATCATTGATACACTATTTTTATATATCAATGCAAAAAAAAGACATGTAATTGTGAAGATATTTTTCTTTTTTTTATAAGGCTATTGTGTTTTTTAAATACATGTAAAATATTCAAGCAAAATACATTTAACATTTAATATAATAATAAAACCTCATAAAATATTAATAACGCCATCTATGAAAAATCATTACGCATCACTTAGTACGAGTATTCGTAAGTGAAAATACGGGAATTTGATTTTATTTTTCTTTATTAAAAGTGTATTACATCCTATATTTTTTGGGATTCAAATATTATTATTTTTTTTTGTTAATTTTACATAAATATGTTTGATCAATATAATATTTAATATAAATACCGCCATCTTCTTAAATCTCATTAAACTACTTCGTCTTTCTTAGTGATGAAATTGATCTATTGTTTTATTGTATTTTATTTATCAAGCCAAATTGGACGAAAATTATGAAATAATACACAAAAATGAACAATGAGAAGCGCAGGCGTAATATCCTATAGCGATACGTCCGTTTTTAAAATGTCTAAATAACCTATTTAGTATTTAGCTTAATTCGTCAAATTATATTGTTAATTAATGTAACATTTAAAATAACATATTGTTTTTCTCTCTAAACTTAAATAGAATCAGAATATAATAAACATGGAAAACTAAATATTATTTTAATTTAGCACATTCACATATTTTAGCATATCTTTAATAAAAAGTTTTATGAAAATATATAGGTAACTCATTTCATGTAATAATTAAATCATATTTCAATCAAATAAGTATCTTGATGACATGCTTTTTAATTATTGAACAACTAAGTTTATAAAACTAAAGTCAATATTGTGCAAATGAATGCCATAATGGCTAATCGAACTCACCGAAATTAACAAATATGTGAAACACTCACTTTCCACAAACAAACAGCGCAAAATGTCTATATATTACACTAAAATCAAGTTAAAACTCAATAAAACAAAAAAATTCTTAAGCAATGCACTAGTAGACAATAACAATCCGCCGTATTATAAAATTTTTAATTTATATTAAATCTGAAATCATTCAAATAATAACATTGCTCGTCTGACGCTTCGCTTGTCAAATTAGGGACGTTTTGTAATTTTTGACCAATCACAGGCAGGATAAGACGTAAAGAAGCAGCTTTTCGAGCAACAAAAATTTGATAAGTGCGCATGCGTAAAATACTAAAAATGAATGAAGTCACGTGACAATGTTCAATCCAAAACATTGAATGAAACACAATTTTGTATGAACGCGGTAAGCTAAAATACAACGTCTTATCGTCGCATTTCTATGAAGAAACGCGTAAGCAATTTGGAGCGCAAAAATGTATTTTGCATTGCTTGTGATTCTTTGCGTTATATTATTTTCAGAAATTGACGTAGTGATAATAAATAGTTCGTTTATTAACTAATTATGTTAATTCAAAAAATAAATATTTATAATGAATGATGGATTATTAGATTTCTAAAAGGTAAGACGGTGGGAATCGTCTTGTATGGACCCTTCGCCACTGATATATATATATATATATATATATATATATATATATATATATATATATATCAAGGGTTGTGCATGTTTGAAATTTACATTCGAATAAAGTTTAATTTCACAAAAACACATAGACATAAGTCATAAGGCATGTATAAATCTTTGTTTTAACCAAGAATTAAATACGCGACGTAATCAGACACAATATGCCATAATATAATCTTATTTTAAGAGCTCGAGGCATTCAATACGTGTACGACAAAAGCACCAATGAACTATTTATACTACCGATTAGTCTGTTAAAAGCCTACATGTATCTTAGAATCGTGAGAGGGAAAGGTTAATTGTACATGTGGACGTTGAGGTCAAAAGTTTATTGTAAATTATTTTGTTAAACTTGTACTATATCTCATAAAGTAAATGCTTACTCATAATATGTCTATTGGTTTGCAGCAAGTGACTCATTGGAGTGATTTTTTATATATAAATACTGTGTTCATATATCAATATATAGATTACTAGCGACTCACCCTCGCTTCGCTCGGGTTCATAACTAGGTTGCTTTGCCATACAAACTTTCATCCCCGTTTTCACCCCCCCTAAGGAATAATTTCCGATATAAAAACTATCCTATGTTCTTCCCAGGGTCTCAAACTATCTTCTTACCAAATTTCATCTAAATCAGTTTAGCAGTTTCGGAGCCTATTCGGTACAAACAAACAAATAAATAAAATATTTCCTCTTTATAATATTACTATAGGTGGACTAGAAAATGGCATATGCAATTTTTATCATCAATAATAAGGTAATACTAGACCTAATTTCATTTAATTTATTAGAGTCTCGACAAAGATGGTGCACGAAGTTTATGATAGTGGGTCGCATATACTCCGTAATGGACAAGTAAAAGCTTGTATTACTCATACAAATCCTTATTTTAGGTCAGTTTTTGTATAGTTTAGCCATAGATAGAGTAAGAGCATGATCTGTATTGATTCGTCGAGACGATTTATCTCTATGAAATCTAAAGCAGAACCATATGTGACTGGCCATTTACTGTAAAAAGAATGCAATATATTAAAAAAAAAAAAAAAAAAAAAACAAAAAACATTTTTAAATAAAACTATCTTTTCGTATTTTTCACGGATTTATTTTGATTTTTGGTTCCCGACGCGACGTTTCGAATGCTTTATAGCAATCATGGTCACGGGAGAAAAAAAAACATATTTATAATCGTGCTAGTGACGCCACGTAAATACATGTGTTACAGTAAAACTAATCGTCTATAGAAGTATTCAAGCAGATTGTCAGTAACAAAGCCGGTGTTACGCTTTAATACATCTTATCGAGCCAATCTAACAACCTCATACGCATGTTCACAAACTGAGATTAATATCAAACGAAGTGTTTAAACAATTAAATGGAAATATATTGCTTTAGTAGCTCCTACTTAATAATTAAGTAAAAAGAAGAAAGTACTCAAGTGTTTTTTATGTGAATGTACTACAATATAATAATATAATAAATAATAAAAATGGGACTTTAACTCACAGCACCATCTAGTACCATGGCATGCTACGAGGCTTGTGTTATAGACACCAGATAGTTGATACACTACACATATATATAACTTTAAATACATACATATTATATTTATAATATGCTTAATATCTTCGCTAACTTTAAACCATTCTTTTGCGACTATTTTTTTATTATATAGGTTAGGTTAAAATGTAACATTAAGGGTTAAATATTCGTCGGTGTACATTTACTACATGTATCTATACATATTATAAAATTCTAACTAAGCCGAATCTGTACATTAAATATTTTTTGGAAAATCTTATTGAAATGGACATTATTATCGATGCAACGTTAAAACGTAAGTAGGGACGAACCCGAGCGGAGCGAGGGTGAGTCTCTAGTAATATATATGACTGCTTTATGTGAAATCACGTGGAAAGGGATAGAGTCAAGTAATTTGAATATGTAAAAGCTTTAGTTCCGGCGACGATTTAATACATGTATTTTATATATATATATATATATATATATATATATATATATATATATATATATATATATAGCTTTTTGGCTATATAATGTATCTATTTTTCTCACTTATCTGTATTTTTTTTCAAATTAGACTAAAAGTTCCTATAACACTGGCGTGACTTTCATTAATATCTGATCAATCTGACCAGACCAATGATAAATATTGTAGGTATTGTTATTTGGATTTTATTTATCTACAAACTTTCAAATCAATCCGGCAGTAAAAAATAGGTTAATATTGATTTCCACAATTTGATTACATAGTTACGTAAAGCTAGTAAAAGCGTATTAAAAACATGGCTAAGTTTCATTTCTAGTGGTCAAGTTAGAGATCGATAGATACAGCTCAAGCTCCCCTTTCTGTGTTTTCTACATGTTTACTGGTTTCTGACGAAATGGAAATATATAGGATCTATGACACAGGGCAAGTAGACTTTAGTCTAGTGGCTGGTATGTGTTTTTGTGCAAAAAAAATATTTTACCTCTCAGAATCCATGATGATGACGTTATAGAAACTCCAGTTTTACGACGTTTACTGCCTGCAAAAAAAGATACAGTTCTATTTAAATAATAATATAATTGAATAAAAATATTTTTTTATTTTACATATATTCTTTATTATACCATTAATAATTTAATTCGTATTTTGATAGCACCGCCCCGTTTTCGAATTTTAAATCCTTTCACCAAAGGTTGTCTGGCAGAGATTGCTTTTAGCAATAAGACCGCCTTTGCACGCTTTATGTAAAATTGAAACAACACTTGTACTTTTTTATATTTATATTGTGTGCAATAAAGATTATATATATATATATATATATATATATATATATATATATATATATATATATATATATAGGTATATATATTATTTGGCTACCATTGCCTTTCTTAATAGTCGGTAAATTCATAGCTTACGAGACATTCGTCTATTTTTACACTGTAAAAGTCATTTTATGAAAGTCGATTGTCTGGGGAATAAATGGGGTAAATGCGAGTCTTAAACTTATATGATTTGTTAGTTAAAATGAAAATAAAATGTTCACGCATCAACAATCCGAAAAACGAAAACTACATCTGTCGATAACATACAAAAAGTTGTTATATAAAAGTAACTAATTTTCAATTTAAAGCAATTTTAATACATATAAAAATAAATACATATACTAAGAGTATACATAAGATATATAGTATACGTATACTTAGAGTATACCACAGAATAGATGAAAGATTTAGAATGGTAATCACACGTAATTTGTATGGGAACCACTGTCGCCACTTATCCCTTCTTGATGTATTTACTACACGCGCAAGTCAAATAAACACAAGCATTTGCACACATATGCAACCTTTATCGCAGCCCTATAATTGGTCAACACATAGATAATCATCGTTGCGTCTGTGCTGTGCAAAAGCAAATAAAATTACACGTACGCTAGTGGTTGAAAATGAAAAAATGCTATCGATATTTTTGTCGATAATTTATGTCAGTGTATTAAAATTTTATATAATATTTGTTTTTTTTACAGTTATTAAAAACATTTTTTTTAAATGAATTAGATTAGTTCAATTTAAAAATAAAATAAAACAACGTTTAACTTCTAATAAATGTATTTTTAATGTTACATACATGGTAAGTGAATTCTTAAGTAAATGTAATAAAATTTTTTAATAATAAAATTATTTTCACTAAAAGGCTTAGAGCATATAGTACTGGACTTTGTCGGAAACCAGTTTTACCTGCCCGTCACGTCAATCCATTGTTCTTTTATGGATGGTTCTTTAGGAAACCTAAAAGTATTTTTTTGAGATTACCAAATCATGCACGAGATATTTTTAGGTAATATATAAAATTGATTTTTCCTTATCTCTAAAATGAACTTGTATATAAACTTTAAATTAGCCATAGAAAGTGTTCAATCACATTATTATACAAAAATCATTGTCTTATCGATTATTTTGTCTTACAACAAAAGCACATCGCTATTATAATATACAAAAGCGAAGCACCGCAAAGAAGTGTGGGTTTCGCAGAGAACGCTATCCATTGCGGACAACGATCGCGCGTTGCTTTGATTATGCGCATGCATAGCAAGCAATGTATAGTTTTTGTTTTAGCTTATTGTAATAGTATCGTTTGTTTTGAATTTTGTAATCGTTGCTACATTTTTGAAACTAAAGAGATATTCATTATTATTTTTGACTTACCGATGAAAAGATATACCTCCTCGATCGATACTCGAAGTCTGACTTTTTGTCTTGCATGTAATAATAGCGCAACACGGCATTATAACACTATTTATCGTAGCTCCGTTCCCGACGCACGCTAAACAAGAACTACAAGCGGTGAACGCGTGAATCAGTTGAAGTATGATTGTTTAATCATAGTTACGGCGCGGCTGTTACGCCCACATTACCTTTCCAGCCTTTTTTACCTATTCCGTGGAGTATACATAGCTTATGTATACTCTAAGTAGGTACGTATAATATAGATGCAAAAATTTGCAAGCGAGTATGTTCGTTACTTCTTTTATACTCTAACCTATTCCGTTATATTTTCTTGCTTGCTTCATAGATATAAGTGAAATTCGAAATGATTCCAGCTTAAATCTTCGATTATCTATCATACGGTACTTTTACATCAATATATGTAAATAAGGGTGGCGCAAAAAACAGACTATTTTTTTCGTTTCTCGTGTCAAAATATTATATTAGTTTGTTATGTTTAAAAATTAGGTAAAAAAAATTTTAGAGGTCACTTACAATTTTTTTTAATTTCCAAAATCGTCATAAATCGATTTATATTTTTTTCTCGTTATTTTACCGTTTTCTAGATTAAAAATATTTCGATTCTGAAAATTTCAAATCGATATTTTAATTTCTAAACGTCGCAATCGCGTCGCTCATATCTTTTTTTTTTACTTTTAAAAGTAGTGTACCTAAAATGTTTTCGAGCGACCTCTAAATATACATTTTTAATGAAGGTTATTTCTGTTATGCGTATACTCTGCAATACAATCTTCACACGAAAATAAGTGTCACTATATAATCCGATTCGATTTTTTTCATGAATAGAAAACGATTTATCATTAAGCACCACTAATAAATAATAATAAAATGAAAACAAGAACGATACTGCTTTTTAAACGTCACAGAATATACAAAGTTGGCCATCCTCATTGTAAAAATTGAATAAAAATCTCATCTCAATCTTAAGACACGTTCAACCGAACAAAAGTAATGTAGTTTATAAACTGCCACTAGTCTTAGGAATAGCTCGTTTGTGTGAAATACTGTTATCTCATCTTCAAACTTTAAAAGGTACAAGGAAATGAAATGAATTTCTCGTTCGTATTTTCTCACCATCTTTGTTTTGCAGTTGTTTTTGTTCTTTGAAATAGATCATGACAGGTTACTTAATGTTCGAGATGTATCTCCACCTTTTATCTTAAAAACGTATTTTCTGTGTAGTATTTTGTTATAGTAATTCCATTTCTAAAATGCATTTGGACAAAATACAACAAACAAGTAGCTTGCAACTTACATATACCTGTAACTACCATACACACACACACGTTACACATAACACACACATACAAAAACATACACACACATACACACACACACACGCGCATACACGCTCACACATGTGTACATGTAAACACAGTATGTTTGATGTGCATATCATTAGATCATTAGATTAGATCAGACTTTTCTTTTCTTTTTTCTCTCTTTCTTTCAATGTAGGAGTAGGTACTCTGTTGTCCATTAAATTCATATTACATTAGAGTAATCAAATTTTGGCCGTATTTGTTTATAACTTTGTGCTCAAATTGTATTTTTTTTATAACGCTGTATGGTTACCGATTAAATAAATAAATAAATAACTTGTTTGTTGTACTTTACTGCACATACAGTATATATACATAAAATTATGTCTAGGTTTACGTAATCTTACTTGAAATTCTTAACAAAATTTAGTGCATTAATTTGAAGTCTATACATACTCGTATAATAAAATTCTAAGTGAGTTGAATCTGTACATTAAATATTTTTTGAAAAATCTTATTGAAATAGTCATTATTATCTATAAATAGTTTTTGAGAATTTTTGTCTGTGTGTCTGTCTGTATGTCTAGGAACGCATCACGAGAAGACCACTGGACATATTTTTATGAAATTTAATATGATCGTAGCTGGTTATCCGAGTCAACATATAGGATACTTTTTACTGAGGGAAAATATCTCTGAAAAATCTATACTAACCGATAAAACGTACAAAGGGACAAACCCGAGCGGGGCGAGGGTGAGTCGCTAGTCTATTTATAAATAGTTACATTTTTCTTGGAGAAAATGAAAAGCCATATATTATATGCTCTCCGCCAACATCGGGATCATGCGAAATGATCAGTGCATGATACTAAGTAGTGTTCGACCGAACTAGTAAACTAAGCCCGAATTTCGCTAAGTTTCAGAGTTTTTGTATTGTGTTACAAAGTTGTAATTTTTAAAAATAAGTACCTATTTATTAAAAAAAATATATTCTAAAAACCTATCCATCTACTTTACTCAGAAAAACGAAACTCGTGGACAGTACGCCAATCGTTCATGAGTCATACAAAAGCGCGTTTCGATTTCAATTCGTAGTTTCGGCAGGTTTCCTACAGAAATCGAAAGTTTGATAGGAATTTGAGCACTAACACTAACATATACTTCGTCAGAATAAACTATATAAATATCTGGACGGTCAATACAAAAATTGGTCTAGACTCTAGAGTGTGAATTTCGTCACTGAAATTTCATCATATCCATGAAATTTGTTGTGCTAATCTCCATCCAGCCGATAGTTTTATCGGCTTATATGGATTTATTTTATAAATGGTGTATAAATACAAGACTAGATATTTCTATGTAAAAATATTTTTAAATTAGTTTTCTTAGAAACTTGTGCTAAAATCTATGAAATTCCAAAAAGAAAACACTCGTGTGGAGCCAATGCAGGCCAGCAGTCAGCAACATCCTCATATACGCAAAAGTCAATACAGAATATCTACTTGCTTGTATTTAAAAAAATACTTGAGTTCTCCCGCGGCTTCGCCCGCCTAGTTTATTTACTTACAAGCGACTCACCCTCGCTTCGGTCGGATTCGGCTAGGCCCTAATATTTTTTTTTCTAAAATAAAAGTAGCCTGAGTTACTCCTTATTAGGTACATCAGCTATCTGCCAGTGAAAGTTCCGTCAAAATCGGTCTAGTCATGTCAGAGATTAGACGGAACAAACAGACAGACAGACAAAAAATGTAAAAAATGTTGTTTTGGTATGTGTACCGTGTTTACATCCATATGCATTTAGTAAAAAGCGGTTATTTTAATATAACAAACAGACGCTACAATTTTATTTATCTGTATAGATTATAATTACACATAACGTTATGCTAGATATTCTATTACTCGATAAATAATCTAGAAAGTAAGTCTAAATGATCCAAAGGTTAGCAAGGTCACAAAAACAAAAAATAACCTCTTCAGCAGTTTATAAATTAGTATAGATATTAGATAGAAAGAATTCTAATGTTAAATCGAATGAAATGGTTCAGAAGTACTAGAAGCATCTAGTATCTGATGTAAACTTATACGTCTAAAACTAATAAGAGCTTTATATAACGCTGGAACAAGGTAGAACTTTTTACACTTTAAGATATAAAAGAAAGGAATTGCTTTCAAGTTCAATGTCAAACGAGACATTAGCTTTAACGTCTGTTTAACTTGAGATTACTACTATCTTGTTAAAGCTTTGAAATGTTGTTTTTAGCATCTTCTACTTATTTATTATAACTTTAATGAATTAAAGTGTAAAACTTGTCTTTCGTTTAAAAAATCGTACCAAAATACTACTACAAAATCGCGTTCATAGTATAACAAACTTAAAACCTTATTTCTTAATATCCACTTATTCATGTTGAGCATACAAATACGTAAAACCTTCAATATTTATATAATATCACCAAATCCGTTAGCCTTTTGAAACTATTTGCTTGTATCCAACCCTATTTACAATACTATAAAAATAAAGTACGTAATCAAAAAAGCGAGTTGTCCCTGGTAAGTACATATTTGTTTTAGTGACCATTTTGTTACATAGCAACTTGAGGTTTTCGTGCTTTAGAGATTACAGTCATTATCAAACAATAATAGTCGTAAAACCATGTTAAAGACCCTTGGGCTTAAACTTTGAGACAGGTCATAGCTCCCTCGTATTAAAATGCATAGGAACAACAAATGCAATGATTTCAAATGAGAAAAACTGAAACATATCTTATGTAGAAAACTGTTAATTAGTTTCCTGGCAAAAACTCCAGTAATAAGTCGAATAACTCAAATTACACAAGACAGCGTGTGTGTAAACTAGAATATCCTATTGTATGACTAAAACTCATAATATTGCTCTAGATAAAACTTAGTTGCAAAAGATACGTATCTTTTTAGGGTTCCGTACCCGAAAACCTCCGCTGTCCGCCCGTCTGTCGGTTAGAGGGCTGTATCTCACGAACCGTAATAGGTAGAGTTGAAATTTTCACAAAGAATATATTTTTATTGCCGCTACAACAAAAAATAATAATAAAAAAAATACAAGAAAAAATTTTTAACGTTTGTAACCGATCATCGAAGTTAATGTACTACATACATAGAGTAAAAGGCATATTAATAAAAATACATACATGTACTATGGTACGGAACCCTTCGTGTGCGAATTCGACTCGCACTTGACCGATTTTTTACATTTAGTTGCAAAAGATACATAAATGACAAGAACTTAGGTCTTTTTTACATACTGAACATTGTAAATTACATGTTTAAAGCGCAGATTTATATCTCTAGCTTAGTCTTCACCACACTTAAGTCGTGCGAAAAAGTGACGCTTTGAGATAAGAGAGCTCATTTATGCCGCATCGGTCGTTCATAAATACCAATGCATGATATGCGCTAATGAGATTTATTATATTTGGTAAAAACTACATTCGATATAATCGTCTCCATTTTCTTCATTTATATACATACCTGGCGACCGAGCTTCGCTCGGTGTTCTTTTTTGTTATATCGTATTTTTTAGATAAAAACAAGTAAAAAATTGAATAAATACAAAAAAAAAAGCAAAACTTTGTATCCAATCGAGATTCGATCTCTGACACACCTATTAATTTGCTAATCATGCACCTTGGTCGCTTGACTACGATGCTTATGTCTGAGTGTAAGAAATTATCAAGCATATTCTGCGTAGAATAATGCAAAAGAAAACCGCATGAAAACTCGAAAACACGCGTTTTCCCAGACATGAGACTAATCTAGATCGATTTTTCGCCCCCGAAAGACCCCACATACCAAATTTCGGCGAAATCGTTAGAGCCGTTTCCAAGATCGCTGGTATAAATAAATAAATAAAGATATAAATATACAAGAATTGCCGTTTAAATACATTAGATACATACGTACATACCTACCAAATATTCTAATAATTCGAGAAATTCTAATAAGAAGAACATGATTATAATTTATGTGCACATTTTCTAAAAAAAATATTAAATTAATAATGAAATGAATGATGAAAAATAGTGTACAATTAACTAAATGAAACGTACCTTACTATATTTTCTTTTTTTATCTTTTTCTTTTCGAATCATCCTGAGTCAAGAAATTAAACAAAATCATACTGATTTAATAATCAAACTGTTCAAAAGTAAGAAAATCATAGTAATAAAAGTTCGTAGATCACGTTTATATATTAGTAAAACATTTTAAATATTTACGGTATATAAATCAAATATGGATGCGGATGGCACAACACTATCGGAGTCTTGGAAATCTTCGGGGGAGGCTTATATCCAGCAGGAGACGACAAATCGAATAAACTCTTTGTTTATGCCTTTTAGTAAAAATAATAAAAATTTTTACAGCTCACGGTCTTTAGAAATCTATACTAATATTATAAACTAGCAACTTAGCTTAGCTTAGCGCTTCGCTCGGGTTCGTCCCTAAGTTGCTTCCCAAAACAAGATTAATTAATTAATTTGGTTTTAATTTTTTTTTCGTGGGACCCTATTTTTTTTCTAAAATAAAGTAGACTAAATAGCTCGTTATTATATCAGCTATCTGCCAGTGAAAGTCTCGTCAAAATCGGTCCAGCCACTTCAGAGATTAGCCGAAACAAACAGACAAAAATTGTAAAAAATGTTGTTTTGGTATATGTACCGTGCATACATCCATATGCATTTAGTAAAAAGCGGTTATTTTAATATTACAAGCAAACACTCCAATTTTATTTATCTGTATAGATGTGGAAGTTTATGAGTATGGCTGTTTGTTACTCTTTCACGCCAGAACGGCTGAACGAATCTGGATTAAATTTGGCACAGAGATAGATTATAGTCTGGAATAACACATAGGCTACTCTTTATCCCGGAAAAATATATTGATCCCGTGGGATAGGTTTATTTTTGTTTTTATAGAGACGAACCCAAGCGAAACGAAGGTGAGCGGCTAGTATATAATAAAATACTAACATAATTTAAAGATTAATAATTGTAACTAACAATATAACGACCTATGTAGTCTGAAATAAAGTATGTAGGTATATTACGAGTATAATTAATACTAACAATAGTGGTAATTAAAGATTACTAATAAAGCACTGCTAAACGAATGTTAAAATGAGCCATAGGATTTTCAACTTTAGTAGGTTTAATTTAAATCCTTTATAGACTATTATGATGGGTGATTTATTATTGGAAACACCATGAGAACTGGTCTAGTTTCTCGACAGTAAGAAATGGTGCGCCGACGCAATCAAATATGGGGATCAATGGCGAAAAACGTGTGGGAATTTTATCTGAGAAATCATTAACGTAGTGATTGCTACTGTCTGAAGTTATGTAAATTATTTCACTATATTTAATGGCATTAATGCGAAATATATTATTACCACTTTTTGGTTCAATAGAAGAAATCCTTTTTTCCTCATCTGCTTTTTAATAAACTACGGAAGAATATTAAAATAATATTTCTCCAACACAAATATTCACACACGAAATAATACAGATTTTACAAAATAAATAGATAATTTTTGATAGTAAATCTGAAAAATGTCTACCAAATTTATCGCGATTTAAACGTTTTTCTTAAACTTTTAGAAAATTACAATAAGCACATAATATTTCAAAGTAATAGATAGCTGATTTATACGGATCATTTAAGCAAAACATTTGTAGCTCCAATAAAGTAAATGAAGACCTATACTTAAGGATAAAGGTTTTTGTCTTCGATTTCAAGATTACTTAAAAGTAAATGATTATAATTTTGATTTGGAATTTTATTTTGAAATTAATACGAAACCATCCTTGAGGTATACTTTTTCATAAAATAAGAATTATGAATCAACTGCTGATATATCGCGCAACATACACACAAAAAAATAAATAAAAAAACACAATCCAACGTCCTCGATCTCTCCTCTTTTTTGAAGTCTCATCTACACATATAATAAAATTGTAGCTAAGCCGAAACTGTACATTGAATATTTTTTGGAAAATTTTATACAGAGGCCGAATCTATAATTTTTAGAATTTTTGTCCGTCTGTCTGTCAGTGACCGTATCACGGAAAACTACTAAAGGAATTTTGATGAAATTTGGTATGATCACAGCTGGTTATCCGGGTCAACATACAGGATACTTTTTACTGCAGGAAAATATCTCATCTCTGAGAAATCTATACTACAGGTTAAAACGTAAGTAAGGACGATCCCGAGCGGAGCGAGGGTGAGTCGCTAGTAAAATATAAATATCTCATGACTACTGAAGCGACGACTATCAAAAGGAAATGATGGAGGTTGTACATAATATACTTTACCTTTATCAAGGCTAACAGTTACTGTCAAGTTGCCAACAGGGAAAAGTTCAAAATAAATATTCTTTAATTTCTACATATGTTTGTACTTTCCATGGTACATAGTATTTAAAGCTATGTAGGGAATCCGTGCTCATAATAGGTTACATGCAATACAATAGGTTGTTAATTATTACTGAGCCCAAACCATTTCTATCTGATTTTTCTACAGTTCAAGGCTTATGAAATGTAATAGATAACCAATTTAAAAGTTCGATTTACATACTACCTTCTTAGATTTCTATACATGTATTAAAATTGTGAGTCGAATCTGTACATTAAATATTTTTTGGAAAATCTTATTGATATAGTCACTACTATCGATACAGAGGCCGAAACTATAGTTCGTAGAATTTTTGTCTGTCTGTCTGGGAACGTCACAAGAAAACCACTACACAGATTTTGATGAAATTTTGAATGATGATAGCTGGGTATCCGTGTCAACATATAAGATACTTTTTACTGCGGGAAAATATCTCATCTCTGAGAAATCTATATTAACCGTAAAATATATATATAAAAAAAACAATTCTAATATTTCAACTTAAAGATTTCTAAATTTATGTAATTTCAAGAACATTCACTTCATTTAAGGCTATTATAATAATTGTATTTAATTGCAATTTAGTAGGTAATAAATAATATGATGTGAAGAAGCGGCTTTTAGTAAAATAAATGCGTTTTCAAAAGTACCCTCGTTTAAACTATAGTCAAGTTACAAGGCAACGAATGAAATTTCTGATAAGCACTATATATTGTCTTTAACGAAACGCTACCCGAGCTTCGGATAGCAATTCGTTTGTTTGTTGAATCGTACAAAAATCGATACAAAATTAACGTGGGACACGAACACGTATCGTCGATCTCCATTAAAGATTTATTAAAATCGATGCTAGCACTTACTCACTTTGCATAGTAATCTGCATGAATAAAATTTAATTTATGTTTGTGTGTGGCTTTAATTATGTTATCTCTTTTCCATCTGGAAATCTCCAATTAACTATACTTATCATGGATTGTCAAGAACCTTAACAATGATAGGTACTTATCAATAATTTCTATATAATGTGATTCATTAGGCAGTGGTAGCCCAGTGGTAACGCGCTCGCTTGGGAAACCGAGTGAAGCGGGTTCAAATCCCGGTCCAGCGTGGTGGACTATGGCCTAATCCCCCCTCATATTGAAGGTAGGCCCGTGCCCAGCAGTGGGACGTTAAAAAGGGCTGAATACATACATACATGATTCATTTTTTTTGTGAATCATAACTTTTTTTTGTTAAATGTTTTATTTTCCGTATTTTTGATATTTGAAAATCTATTATTTTTTGTTTCATTAGAATTGATACAATTAATTTAGCATATGCAATTGTAGTCTGTTGCTAGAGAGGTGGGGGTTAATAACTGCGACTCAGTTGTAAAACTAATGCAGTTATTAACATAGAATCTGTTTATAATATTATATGCCAAAATTATGTTCTTATTTTTTTTATTTATAATACGAAAATGATACAATAACAAAAAAAATACAAATAAAAAATGTGCAAAGGCGGCCTTATCACTAAAAGTGATCTATTACAGACAACCGACAGAAAAGGATACAAGAAAATAAGTGATAAGAGCGGAAAGGCGAATAAAGTACAAGTCATTAAAACTTAATATAAATAAACATATTCGTACATAAAAATTTACATATATAAAATACTAATATTACCACATAATTATACATACATAAAGATACATATATGTACATAATAATTTAATGTCTATATAAGTATATATTTGCTGCTATTACTGCTATTTTGGTGTAAAGATATTCTAAATTGGGTAGTTCTAAACTAAAGTACGCTACAATGTATGATTCGCACACAATATACAATGTACCAGTAGGTAATTTTTCTGAGCATATTTCGCGTACGGAGGGATATATCATATAAGCTTCGGCAATGTTAAGTTCACTTGGAGAAGAACTGCAGATAGCTAACATTTATTACTAACTTTGGCCCGTGGCTCCGTTCTCTTTGTTATTTTTGTATTATTATTCCGCTTCTAAAAGTTGAATCGTGATGTTAAATAGTTTACATTCATATTATAATCTACACATATGATAATATCTATACATACGACTAATAATCTAATAACAATGAAACCTCGTATTTATACTAATTATGAGTCACTGAACACGTTACGATTCTAATGAGCCTAATTATCTCCCTACAACCCTCTCATTCCGCGAACTTAAAAACGCACCTTCGTATAATACAATTCTGAGTCGAATCTGTACATTAAACATTTTTTGGAAAATCTTATTGAAATAGACTTTATTATCCATACAGAGGCCGAAGCTATAGTTTTAAAATTTTTGTCTGTCTGTCTATTACCGCATCACGAGAAAACTACTGGATAGATTTTGATGAAATTTGGTATGATGATAGCTGGTTATCCGGGTCAACATACAGGATACTTTTTTTTTTACATTTATAACCTATTTATTAAACGAGACGGGAAGGAACCCCAATAAAACCTCATTTAAGCTTAATAAATTAAGAGGCGATCGCTAGTTAATAATGATTGTTTGTACATTTTTTAACTACATTAATTTATTAATGAATTAATAATGAACAATGAATATAAAATTAACAAGTAACAAGGCTTTGCAAACTAAATAGCCTGATACCAGCTCAGCTAGCCTGTCGCTATCCTTTGTATAGCTGGGAGCTGTTGCTGCGGGTAACGTTGCGCGTAGCTTTAATGAGCTGTGCATTAAACCGATGTAAGTGATAAGAATGAAGCTTTTGTATTTCAAAAGATTAATCTATTGATGAAAATTTTGTTAACAATCTATATAAATAAAAATTAATGTTTGTACGTTTGTCCTCTATGTGTTTCTAAACTATTGATAAGATTGTGATGAAACTCTGGTGGGTTATTCTGTATACGTCTGGAAATGTTCCTGGTGCAAAAAAACGAATTTTCCTTTGGACGTTTGTGTTTTATCCGTTCCTCAGCCATTCAAGCATAGGGACGTACTCGAGCAAAGCGAGGGCAAATCGTTAGTAAAAGTATAAAAGTTTTGTCAGTTTGTGAGTAAATGATTGTTCATACTTGTTACTTCTTTAAAAATATGATTTGAAAAAATAAAATTAGGCAAAGAAATACTCGTGAAATGTACATGATGGGAATGTACATTGTGTACATGTTTACCTTTTATCCCGCCCTGCTAACTATAAAAGCGTCGCCGCGGGCAAAAGCTAGTTACATACAATTTAACATTGAAAATAGGTATATAATATATATGTCTATATAAGACAAAGACAAAAAAAGCTCAATACATTTTTTTCTGTGCTTGTCAACCGATTTAAATTTTTTTGTTCAGTAGTAATTCACAAGCTGTTATCAATAAAAATTTAGAAACAGTATTTTTTGACGTAAAACTTCTTTACGCACGCTTGACTTGGGAGGTAAGCTGGTGAATATGTTACGAAAAAATGTACGTACGTTTGTTGCCATGATAACCGTTGTTATTGTCTTAAATGATATTCTATAAATATATGATTGTGATATCCCTAATACGCGTTATTTTTAGTATCTCACCTATCCTAATTATTTAAAACATAAATTCAATTTTATAAAGAGTACCGATAACCTACAGATGTTTTTACTTTTGCGCGTGTACACATTCATAAACGCACTCTTTATTTTCTTTTTATATTATATATACATAGATGACTTCGATTAGTACCTATATATTTTCCTCATATTCTCAATAATGATTATTAATTATCGTTGAAAATCGTCCAATGGGCGAACATTTCCGCTGCACGCATATATCTCCAACCAAACGTAAACCATCGTGACTAACCTCGGGGTATCGAGTTCTCTTCCCAGGCGGAAGTGGGTCTGACGGGATACGGTTTATAGGGCCTTACCCGTGGCCTAACGGATCGTGACCGAACCTGTTTATGGTGAACTCCTTTCTCCTCACTAAAATAGCGTAATTTGGTGCTTTAGTGAAACAGCGAATATATCCTTAGTTTATGAAAATTATAGATATATAATATTTTCTGCCCTATTATTTATAAACTGAAAAGATTAAGGTCATCTCTTAACGAAATATATCATACAGAAATATAAAAGAAAATTCTTAAATAACAAAACATATAAAGGAGGATAATATGGTATCAAATCATATGGATTACCGTATAGAAGTTTAACGTATCGGACTGAGATTTTTCCATTCGTATTATATAAAGATTATCCAATATTGAATAAAAGTGTACCTTTAAGATAGTTTATGGTTTTTAAACGGATAATTGGATAAAAAAAAATCTAAATGTCTATGACCTATCACTAAGAAATATCTAGATTTATAAAAGTAAAAAATTGATTTTAGTTCATACCGGAAAATATTATATTGCCTGGCAGTCAATTAGTTACACTTTCTTGATTAGGTCAGTGAACTTTAAGCACCTTTTCGATTCAAATTACGTAAATGCTTATCATTTACAGAATTTTTATTATTAACGGTCTCCAGTTCGTTTACCGTTTGAAGTAATATTTGCATTGCCCATACGAATATCTATACCTACAGATAAACAAAATTGAAGTGTCTGTTTGTAATGTCAAAATAACAGAGTTATACTAAATGCATATGGAATTATATACGGTACTTATAAGGAAAACACAATTTTTGAAATTTTTGTCTGTCTATTTGTTCCGGCTAATCTCCGAAACGGCTGGACCAATTTTAGTGGGACTTTCACGGGCAGATAACTGATATTATAAGGAGTAACTTAAGCTACTTTTATTTTAGAAAAACAATTAGGTTTTCGCTCAAAAAAATTAAAACGTACCTAGGGACGAATGCGAGCGAAGCCACAGTAAATCGCTAGTTTGATATATAAAGCGTTATTTCGAACCTCCATGGTGTAAATTAGTAAAAATATAGTCTGTCGAGTTATTTATTACGCTCTAACAATTCGTTTTTATTGTTAAATTTCACATACCTATTCTATCTAAATTGAAACAAAATCAGTAAATAGATAATACTCGCAATACATTGCAACTTGCTACTCACCGCCTTCTCTATACTAGCCTCTTTAAGAGTTACTCTAATAACATGTAGTTATCATTTATTACAAATATCCATAAATTATACCATGATTAATAATTTCTCATAAAACAGTTTTTAGGGTTCCGTATCTCAAGAGTCAAACGGGACCCTATTACTAAGACTTCGCTGTCCGTCCATCTGTCTGTATGTCCGTCTGCCACCAGACTGTATCTCATGAACCGTGTTAGACAGTTGAAATTTTCACAGATGATATATTTCTGTTGCCGCTATAACAACAATTACTAAAAAACAGATTAAATAAATATTTAAGGGGGCTCCCATACAATAAACGTGATTTTTTTTGCTCGTTTTTGCTCGATATTGATAACGACAACAAGTAGACGCTTGAAATACTCTCAGAATATTTAGTTATATATTCACTTTAAAAATAAATAATTAAATTAAAATAAAACAAATATTTACGGGGGGCTCCCATACACACAAGACATGATTTTTTTGCCGTTTTTATAGATAATGGTACGGAACCCTTCGTGCGCGAGTCCGACTTGTACTTGGCCGGTTTTAATAGTTAAAATTGAAAGAAAATCGGCTAAGTATATAAATAGAAAATGTTGCACAAACAGACAGGCATTACTATTTCACGCTACATAATATGTATTTATGATGGACATTGTTAAAATTGCCTCATCTGAAGTAACCTTTAACCCACGCAGAGTTACTTTAAACTATTACACTTTACCAATACTTCTTTCAAAAGAATGTAGGCGTTAAGAGAGAAACAAAAACAATGGGAACTCATAGAGTCCCACACAACTTAAGTTTTTGTAGTTGTACAATAGTAATATATCAATGTAAAAGTTTTTGGGTTAATTAGGGTTGACCAAAAAACATCTTAGCGAGGTAAAAGTAAAACACTTAAGTGCAATAAGAGTAGAAAGGAAAAGTAGAGTAACGCAACATGAGTGTCATTTTTGCAATATAATATTTTGAATCTTTATCAAATAATTGCAATACTTAAATGATTGGTAAAAAGACCCATAAAATTAATAAAATATGGCGTAAAAGCAAATTAAACTTGTATTATTTTGTTAAGTAATATACTCTATATATGATCTGTGGTAATATTTACATAATATTATATTTGCGAAAGTGTGTTTATACTTTGGTCCTATTTTCACGCAATACCGAAGTTTCGGATTGACGTGATCTTTTGCAAAGAGATATTTCGTGGATCGGAAAAAGGCATAGGCTTTTTAATCACGGCATACCAGTTTCTGTGGGATACCACAAAAATTTGGTGAACGTGCGAGAGTGATAATGTCCTAAACGAAGCTAGCCCAAGGCGTTATTGAATTGATAATTATAATTGAATTGAATTGATAATTGATGAAACCGAAACGTGTGTTAATATTACAACAATCTTTATGTGTGTATATGTTCAAAATAATAAGTTACCTTTTTTGACAACCCTATCGCTATAATAGCTATTAAAAATTATATGAGTCTTGTCAAAATTTATTAGTTAATTTGACAAGACAATATATTAGAGTAATACCTTATTATTTCACGTTGTAGGGTACGCAAAGAAACACAAAAATTTTAATTCTTCATAATAGTCTAACCTAATGTACTATTTTAACTGTTTTGAAATTAACACATATCCTTGCATTCTCTAAAATTCAAGACTACTCTAAAGCAGTAAAATTACTAGTAAATCAGATTTCTCTTTACTAAATCTAACAATGTAACAGCTCGAGGTTACCTTGTGTTTGTACAATGTATAATTCCACATACCCCATACCTCTGTTCTAACCTACATGGTCACGACGCGCCGCTGTGGCGTATACGATCTAGGATACCATATCGGGTTGACATTTGGTCGAGACACAAGAACCAATAAATATATACAGATTTATTGCCCATTGTGAGAGCTATTACTGCGCACTATGTACCGACTTTTACTTTGTTTGCATAGTCTGACTAGGAATGAAAAGTTATGTTGAAATCAACATTAATATTATTAGTTATACTTATTTTGGCACGTTAGGAAAAAAATATGACAGTAAAATTTTTACGATGCGCGCGCACACCGACAGCCAAAAACCGACATGATGAAGTTAGCTGAAAGCGACATGTTGAAGTTGGCTGCATTCCTTTTACAAATAGAGAGTTGTGACATACAGAATGAAATTTTTACCTATTTTTGTTCTGTTACGCCAAAGAAAATTTCTTACGTGCACACACACGTTGTTTCTTATATAATACAATTAGGTACATACATCGTTTTGTTACTCATACCTAGGTATATATTTTTTAATTGTTTTATTTTTATCTAGTCTCTGCCCGCGTAAATGGTAAAGTGACATCATTCTGCGTAAATAATTACATACATATACCTACCATGCAAAATAGCGATCGATTAAATGGAGTAGTATTTGATGCTGCAGTGCGCTATCTAGTGTCAAGTTATATATATTATGGGAACAATGGATGGTATAGAAACCATCCATTTACCTTCTGCATGAAAAACACTAATATGAGTCATTTGAAAAATTTGTACTTTTGCATAAGTAAATAATATGTATTTTGATAAATATAGAAGTAATGTGTAAACGTATTTTTCTTTCTCTCTACCCAAAGGTTGCCTGGAAGAAATCGCTCACTTAGCGATAAGTCCGCCTGTTGTGCTATACCTTCTTTTATGTATATATGTCATGTATATTTTGGTGTGCAATAAAGAATATTTGCTTTGATTTGACATTTTTATTTCAACAGACGTTAAAATATAGTTGTACAAACTACCAAAAACTAGAACTAAATATGGTATAAAAACAATTCTCTTTGAAGGAGCACAGCTATACAATTCGCTACCTAAAGATGTAGAAGATGCAAAATCTATTAATATATTTAAGAAAAAATTAAAGAACCACATACTTTCGAAAGATCCGATTAAGTAGCACTACTGCATGATTAGTTGCATAAGTTTTTTTATTGTATAATTTTCCTAATATAAGTGAACTATGTTCTTTTTTGGAAAATAAATGTCTTTAAACCTAATTTATTAGATGACAAAAAAAGACTAACTTTCTAAAAAGATTGAGTTTATTACCTATATATTATTTTATCAACTTATACCGAATTAATTATGTTAACAGTCCAGTGCCCAGCATGTAGCTAATATATAAAAGCCAACAAATCTATTGAAGATCTGACCAGAGAAACAGAAACCATTAAAGCTATACATATAATAAAATTGTTACTACGCCGAATCTGTACATTAAATATTTTTTGGAAAATCTTATTGAAATACACATTATTATCCATACAGAGGCCGAATATATAGTTTTAAGAATTTTTATTTGTCCGTCCGTTTGTTACCGCATCACGGAAAAACCACTGCAGGGGGGATTTTGATGAAATTTTAGTATGATGATAGCTGATTATCCGGGTCAACATATAGGATACTTTTAACTGCGGGAAAATATCTTATTTCTGAGAAATCTTTACAAAACGTTAAAACGTAAGTAGGTACGAAAACGAGCGGAGCGAGGGTGACTCGCTAGTTCTGAAATAAAACTATAAAACTTAGAAAAGGTGGGTTTATTCTAATTCCTTGGCTAAAATTTACGCGCGCTATCGTCATGCAAGCGTACAAAACATTCCATATCAGAAACAATAGAGGCATACTAATCAAGTTTTCACTCTTATCGCCCTTTCATACGAGTACATTTCTATTTAGCGAGTACAATTCTTATTGAACAATATACGCGATTTAAGATCTTAATTTAATCGGAATAAGTATTATTATTAAATGAATGTATTTACAAACAGTGTACGTTTTCAAGTGTATTATTATGGCACACTTATATTTCATTCGTCATTATATTCAAATTAATGCAATGTTATTGGCTGTCAAACATGTGATTAAGAAAGTGTGAACATATGAAAATTTGAATTTTCTCCAAAAGAATCGGCATTGCCCTTCAGTGAGGGAATGCGGCTAGCATTCTTGCCACTATTCCACGCGGACATGATCGGTACAGTTATAATTAAGTGTATATTTGTTTTGTATATATAATTAAGTGTATTTGTAATTTCCTTTACTTTAAGTGTGCATAAAGTAGGTATAACAGGTCACCATAAAAAAATTGAATTAGATCATTCTGAATACTTAGAAAGTGCGAAATAATTTGGGTAAGATTTTTAAGGTCCAAAAGAAATACTTATATAATTAGACTATAAGCCTTAGATATAATATAGATCTACACACATAGATATACTACGATACCATAATAATAAAAAAAAAACAAATGAAGTGACAAACAAACTGAGTAGTGGTAAAAGCAAATGTTTACTTATCGAGTAAAAGCAGCACCCAAAATACATCAAATAGTATTTACTAATGTGTTTGATCAAGAAAAACAATGTTGACAAGGGAAAGAATCAAAGGACGCCGAAACAATGTGTGCGATGTATATTGTATAAACATGCACCTCACACCGAAAATTCCACCTGCAGTGATCAAATAAACTTCGATTAGTTTCGTAAAAGTAGTCAAGCTAATAACGGTGTATAATAATAAAAAAATAAAGAGTGCGTGTATGAATGTGTACACGCGCAAGAAGTAAAACTTCTGTAGGTTATCGGTACTCTTTATGAAATTTAATTTATGTTTTAAATAATTAGGATAGGTGAGGTACTAAAAATAACGCATATTAGGCATATTACAATCATATATTTATAGAATATAATTTAAGGAAAGAATACAATATTATATATCATTTGTCAAACAATAACGACGGTTACCATGGCAACAAACGTTCGTACATTTTTTCATAACGCATTCACCAGCTTATCCCCCAAGTCAAGCGTGCGTAAAGCAGTTTTACTTCAAAAATATAAATGAACTGGGGGTCGTTGGTAAGCGCATCACTTTAGAATAGCGGGACCGATATGGCTTATTAGTTTTCTTAATTTTTGTAATAGTCTGAATAAGGTTTTTAAGGGGTACATATATATAATTGGAAAAGTTGCCCAGAATTTGTATGAAGAAGAAGAAGACCAGATGTCTATCTGGGCATGGTTCTTGTAGAGTTATGGTTCCATCGTATTAAGATATTTTTGCTAATACATAATAGTACTCCCTTTTATTTTAACATACATATAATTTTTATTTACAGGTTTTACATCTTTCTTTTCTCTAACTGTGATAAAATCCAAATGCTTATTCTCAATGGCAGCTACCTATCTTGATATTTTATTCCAAACAGTCGACGTGTGTTTATTTTATCCTTGAAACGTTTGAATATAAACTCGCAATTCCCAAAGGCAAGCCCACACCAAACTTCCTCTAATGTTATATTTTAGGGTCTTATATAATCTAAGGTTCATTTTTTCAATTTCCTATTCTTTGTCAATATTTTTCTTGCAGATTTTTATGTTAATTCTTATCAATTTTTATCTATATAATAAAATTGTAACTAAGCCGAATCTGTACATTAAATATTGTTTGGAAAATCCTATAAAATAGACATTGTTAGCGATACAGAGGCCGAATCTAGTTTTTAGGATTTTTGTCTGTTTGTCTGTCTGTTACCGCATCACGGGAAAACCACTGGATAAATTTTGATGAAACTTGGTATGATGATAGCTGGTTATCCGGTCAACATATAGGGTACTTTTTACTGCGGGAAAAGATCACTGAGAAATCCATACTAAACGTCAAAACGTAACTAAGGACGAACCCGTGCGAAGCGAGGGTGTATTATTACAAATGCGAATATGTATTTGTTCATATATCCTTTCTTCATCTAGCTGCGGATCTAAGACCTTACAAGGACAAAGTTTTTGGGTTATGGAATAACATAAGGCTACATTTTAAACTAGTATCACAAATGACTCCCATAGAGTGCTCCATTTCAGAATGCTGCAAAAGAACAGTGTAGTTAGCTAGGCTTACTCTTGCCAATAACAAGGTACCATTTGAAATCAATCAAATAATCAGTTTAGATATTATATACATAGACCATGTTAAGGTCCGTATTAATAAATGAAGTTAGATTAACCTAAACTCTCGTAGTTAAATACAATAGAAATACTAACATACAAATATAGATAACACTTATTTCATTACCAAACAATAGTGTACTTAAAACGAAGTCACTGAACTAAAATCAACAGGTGCATGGATTGATGACTTGGGTCAATAAACTTCGCTCGGCACAATAGCAATTTAAAGTTCAAACTCAGACTCACTCCGTATCAGCAATGTAAGATTTGTGCTAGTGTTTTTCATTGATTTATGTATATAAAACTTCAGCTTGTTTTTGCTCTAGAAAGTAAGAAATAAGGATATGTCAATATTTTTCTTGGTCATTACTTAGAATATCTTTAAATGAGTTATTGTAAATGAGAAAATTTGTATGTGTGTTTATGTTTATTAGGGAACCTTAACGCTAAAACGACTTAACAGATTTTGATGAAATTTAGTATTCCGATAGACCTGTAGGCTGCTGTCAAAAGATAGTACTACCTTTATATATGCATTGGACCATACATATGTATGTATATAATATACATCTATACAGATAAATAAAATTGAAGTGTCTGTTTGTAATATTAAAATAACCGCTTTTTACTAAATGCATATGGATGTATACACGGTACATATACCAAAACAAGAATTTTTACAATTTTTGTCTGTCTGTCTGTTTGTTCTGGCTAATCTCTGAAACGGCTGGACCTATTTTGACGGGACTTTCACTGGCATATAACTGATGTAATAAGGAGTAACTTAGGCTACTTTTATTTTGGATAAAAGAATTAGGGTTTTACTCAAAAAAATTAAAACGTACCTAGGGACGAACCCATAATATATAATAATATATAATAAGAATCCGTGCGAAGCAAGTAAGTCGCCAGTTTTCTATAAGCCAATTCCTAAAATTTGATCTAACATAAAAAAAAATGAATAACTTAATCTAAAAATAACTTTTACATATAGTTATTGAAAATTCTTATCAACTCAGCTTTTAAGATCCGAACTTTAAACGAAAATGTTACTTATAAGCCAGTCATCAAAAACTAAAACAATGTTATACATATAATATGTAAGTATACTAATATATAAGAATCAAGAATCTGCCCCAAGTGAGTAGTTAGTCGTGACTTTGATACTCTCACTGGTTCTTTTATTTAACGAGTCATAAAGTCCAAAAGAATAAAACCTAATCGAGTCGAAATACATGTCTCATAGGAGTTTGTGAAATATTTACCGCTTCAGAGAGACCTGTGTAGGTCTTAATTAAGTAACGTAAATTGCACTGTACTGTCGAATCTCTGAGACTCGCTTGAAAACGAAATATTCATATAGTCTTTAGAGAGAGCAGAGCTAGAAATATTACAATAGAATTTTTGATGAATCACAAATGAGAATATATAGCTCAAAAACCTTTGTAAGAACTAAATTACTGCCTAAAATAAAAAAAGCAAAGAATTTAACATTTTTTATTACATTTAATGGTAGACAAAAATAATAGTCATGGTAGTTAATTTCTATTCAAAAATGTACTTGTCTATATGTATATAATAAAATTCGGAGTCGAATCTGGACATTATGTTAATATTTTTTGGAAAATCTTATTGAAATAGACATTATTATCGATGCAGAGGCCAAATCTATAGTTTTTAGAATTTTTGTCTGTCTATCTGTCTAGGAACGCATCACGAGAAAACCACTGTACAGCTGGCAGGTTATCCGGGTCTCATATAGGATGCCTTTTACTGCGGGAAATTATCTCATCTCTGAGAAATCTATACTAACCCTTAAAATGTATCCAGGGACGAACCCGAGCGCAGCGAGGGTGAGTCGCTAGTTAATAAAAATCTTAACTGTCACATTTTTCCTAATTTTTTTTCGTTATTTTTATTTTACATATTAGTGAAGACTTATTATGCAAGGAAATTAATTATAAAGATGTCAATTATTCAAAACGTAGTATGAAAAAATGCTTGTCCTATTTATTAGATATTACATCAATGAACGTCTCCGAAGGAAATGACAAATAAACGTGCCAAAGACGGATATTGCATTGAATTTTACTTTAGAATATGCGGATATAGCAGAAAATACTATGCAATGAAAATATTATAATCATTTGTATTGGCACGTTAGTCTAGTGGCTAACATATAAAGCAGATCGAATAGTCCTGGGTTCGAGCCCCAAATCTCTCTCGTGCAAATATTTGCTGTAATTGTAAACCATTCGGAACATGGGAAATAAAAATTCAAATAAAACCGCGATAAACTTCGAAATGATTGTATTATTTAATATGACTAATATTCGCGTAAATCTAAGAAAGTATTAAAAATAATTTATAATGAGTTATAATGTATAAAATACAAAAACTATATTAGTATTAGACATTTTTTGAATACGCTAAAGAAGAGTGCAGAGTTTGTCTCAGTTCCAACAAAAGTACAACAAAAGACGTGCAAATGTAGTTTTCTTGCTACGAGCCATCTTTGTTAGACAACTTCTGGGACCAGAACAGTACTAATTCATTTCCTAAGAAATATTTATATATTACTAGCGACTCACCCTCGTTCCTCGGGTTCGTCCCTAGGTACGTTTTAATTTTTTTGAGCGAACCCCTAATTCTTTTTCTAAAATAAAAGTAGCCTAAGTTACTCCTTATAATATCAGCTATCTGACAGTGAAAAGCCCGTTAAAATTGATCCAGCCGTTTCGGAGATTAGCCGGAACAAGCAGACAGACAGACAGACAGATAAAAATTTTACAAATTGTGTTTTTCTTATAAGTACCATATATACTCGTAATTCCATATGCGTTTAGTATAAAGCTGTTATTTTGACATTACAAACCGACACTTCAATTTTATTCATCTATATAGATAGTATATCCTAAAAAATCTTGCTTGTGTGATGGGGTATAGAAGCTATTACTACACCAGATATAAAATTTCTTTAATTTCCAATTACTACCGTAGCTGAATAGCTAGAAATGCTGTTTAATTTCCATATATATATAATTTTCGAGCTTCAGCCAACGAATTAACTCAGCACAATTTTAGCACCATCTAAGCAATTTGTTGTGTTTTCCAAATTAACTCCTGGACACTTATGAGATAATAAACCCTTTAAACGTGCGGTGCGATGCTAAGATTGGTAAAGAAAATTACTGGTGTAATTTTCTGTAATAGGATGCTGGGTTTTAATAAGATCCACTTATAAGGGGATTGCTGACCGCATCATGTGTACTTTTCTGAAGGTATATAAATTAATACTTTCTTAGATATACACGAACATCTGACATTTTAAATAAAACCATCTTTTCGGATTTTTTCGTGGATTTAATTTAATTTCTGGTTCCTGACGTTTCGAATGCTTTACAGCAATCATCAATTCATCAAACCAGTCTCTCCCGTGACCATAATCGCTGAAAAGGTATATTTATATCTTATTATATAAAATATACATACGTACATGTATTTTCATACTAGCGACTCACGCTCGCTTCGCTCGCGTTCGTCCCTAGGTACGTTTTCATGGTTAGCTATGTTTATACATAAATAGTAGCTTGCCACTCCTAAGATATTCATTTCAATTAATAGCGATATACCCTGACTTTGCTCGGGTGCGTACGCTGTACGCGGATTTTGTTCACAATTTCAGGGGTTTTAATTTTTTTTCGCGGAACCCTGATTCTTTTTCTAAAATAAAAGTAGCCTAAGTTACTCCTTATAACATCTGCTATCTGCCAGTGAAAATCCCGTCAAAATCGGTCCAGCCGTTTCGGAGATTAGCCAGAACAAACAGACAGACAGACAAAAATTGTAAAAAATGTTGTTTTGGTATGTGTACCGTGTGTACATTCATATGCATTTAGTAAAAAGCGGTTATTTTAATATTACAAACAGACACTCGCAAGTTTATTTATCTGTATAGATTAATAAGTCTTATTCAATTTCTAATCAATTCCAAAGTTATAAGAACATCTAATTACAGAACATAACAACAATTGAAACGTCTATACATTTCATTGTTTAAAACACCTGTTCGATGGTTGTTTCCGCTCCATGTAAAGTGCTCGGGCGGCAATTTTTCGCGAGGTTATCGAGCGTAAGAACAAACTTAATTTGGATGCCTACAAAGACGAAAAAACGTTGAGAACATTGAAATTGAGGGAAAAAATTATTTAGGCAGCTTCAAATCTTAAAACGGTGGTTTTCTGTAATGACTGAAATGTTATTAAGTAAATCAATTTAAAGCTATGAAAGGTTACATATAGTAGACATTTATAATCTTTCATATGTATAAAGAAAGGAGTAAAGGGGCAGTGGTAGCCCAGTGGTAACGCGCTCGCTTGAGAAACCGAGTGAAGCGGGTTCAAATCCCGGGTCTCGCACCTCTGATATTTTCATGTGCGAATCATTTCTAACATGATTACCACTAGCCTTATGGTGAAGAAAAACATCGTGAGGAAACCTGCATGTTTGATAAAACCTATCAAGTTTTCGAAAGACATGTGAAGTACGCCAATTCGCACTTGGCCAGCGTGGTGGACTATGGCCTGATTCCCCTCGTATTGAAGGGAGGCCCGTGCCCAGCAGTGGGACGTTAAAAAGGGCTGAACACAAAAGAAATAAAGTTAAATATTTAACAAAAACAACTTATATGTGTTCAATTAATTTTACTCCAGTTGTAGGCTTACGCATATTATTATTGAAACAGATTGTATAATTATTCGAGCTGATGATTCGATTGCTAATGTCATAGTGAATAATTAGTCTGGCATTAATAGTTTACACGATCCATGAAATTACTTTCGCCCATGGCTACAGCACGAGTATGTTTGAGCAGTTATCCTAACACCAACCGCTTGTTAAGTCTAAAATAATTATTACTCCATGTCCAATATTTTGTGAATTAATGACATGTTTTTAACTTTTATCAAGTAAGAAGTTTTATGATTAACTTATCATACTTTATCTATACATATAATAAAATTGTAATTAAGCCGAATCTTTACATTAAATATTTTTTGGAAAATTTTATTGAAATACACATTATGAATTAGTTAGTATCGATACAGAGGCCGAATCTATACTTTTTAGAATTTTCGTCTGTCTACCTGTCTGTCTGTTTGTCTGTGTCCTCATCACGGAAAAACCACTGAAGGGATTTTGATGAAATTCGATATGATAATAGCTGGTTATTCAGGTCAACATATGTATAAATATAGGATAGTTTTTACTGCGCGAAAATATCTCATCTCTGAGAAACATACTAAACGTTAAAACGTAACGTAACGCTAGTATTTCATAAACGTCTAACAAAACTTCTAAAACAATATCTAAATAAATATCTAAATCAATAAATCTTACAAAATTCACGTAATATGTTTACATATAATTATATTCATAAATTTTTATTGATATAATTCATATGATCTTAGCTAGACTATCAAGCTCCCAATATTGGTAAATAAATGTAACAACTTCAAAGCATGTCAATATCGTAAGGAGATCGGAGATGTTGAAATTTGTTGACATTAATATCTGTCTGATGGTAGACTTCAACTAAGCAATTGACAAGCGTAATCGTCTGGCACATGTATGAAAATACTATACTAATCTATAATCTATAATATCTATACCTATATTAATATTATAAAGAGACAGAGTGTGTTTGTTTATTTGTTTGTTTGAACGCTCTAATCTAAGGTAGTATTAATCCTATTTTAAAAAATATTTTTGCTTTAGATAGCCCATTTATCGAAGAAGGTTATTGACTATAAATCATCATGCTACGAGTACCTACTATCCAAGGGAGCGGAGCAGTAATCATAAACGTCAACATATCGGGCAGACTCCCATACATTATTTTAAAGGGAAGAGAAAGGAGAGTTTGTTTTTTTGTACTTTGAACGCGGGCGAAGCCGAGGGTTCTGCTAGTCAATAATAAGTGTACGAAATATATGTACATAAATATTATTTGTTAACTTGCTGTCCCACTGTTATTTCTCTATTAAAAAAATAGCCTATGTCATTCTCATACAAATATTTTACAGTCTAGTTGAATTTTAGCCTGAATCCTGTAGTTGTAGCACTAAAAATTTGATTGCTTTTAGCAATAAGACCGCCTTTGCACGCTTTATGTAAAATTGAAACAATACTTGTACCTTTTTATATTTATATTGTGTGCAATAAAGATTAAATAAATAAATAAATAAAAATTACCGTCAGTCTTATATATGAATCATTAATTTAATATTGAAATATTTAGCCAACTTTTAGAGTAAAAGTAACAATAAGTAACGTATAAGCAGTTATTAGGCAGTGGTAGCCCAGTGATAACGCGCTCGCTTGGGAAACTGAGTGAAGCGGGCTTCACTTCAAATCCCGGGTCTCGCACCTCTGATATTTTCATGTGCGAATCATTTCTAACATGATTACCACTTGCCTTACGGTGACGGAAAACATCGTGAGGAAACATGCATGTCTGAGAAAACCTAGCGAGTTTTCGAAAGACGTGTGAAGTCCGCCAATCTGCACTGTACCAGCGTGGTGGACTATGACCTGATTCCCCTCATATTGAAGGGAGGCCCGTGCGAAGCAGTGGGACGTTAAAAAAAGGGCTGAATACAAGTAACGTATACCTCGTCTACAGTTTTAAAAAATCACGTACCTTTCTACTAGGGTTATAAGTACTAGTGATCGCACCGTGGTCAAAAATCAACCGTAATTCATTCATTAAGTTTGAACATAGCGAAGCTTTATTACGTCTGAACGAAGCGAAGGCGAGTCTAGTCTTGTAATAAATCAATTTCCATTTTATACATATTAAGTTCCGTAAATAGTGATTTAAATCCAGTCATACAAAGGTCATCTGAATTAAGGTTTTATTTTAAATACTGGATGACCTACATGCATTACTAGGCCTTATATGTTTTATTCAAGCCTTTGCAGATTAAGAAAAATTAAGGAATTTGACAATAACCTTTTAAATACTTATAACCGGACTACTATTATAAATGCTAAAGTTTATAAGTTTTTATGTTTGTTGCTCCTTCACGCTGAGAAGGCTGAAAGGATTTGAATTTTTAATATGTAGATAGAAATGGCATGGAGATATTATATATGTGTAGTACCGTTAGGCACCTAGAGACGCACCCGAGCGAAGTAAGGGTAAGTTGCTAGTCATTAATAAAATCTGAAAATCCTAGTCTTAGTACACTTTTTGAATTAGTTCACACAGATGATGCTGTTAAAGCCAATAAGCCAACAGGACGTTGTTAATCAGAACCAAGCATGAGATATAAATGATGACACGTTTGGCTCAGTTTGTTGTGACCCTACTTGCTGTGCTAACGGTCGCGGGTTCGAATCCCGCTGGGGGGCATTCATTTGCGTGATGAGCACGAATGTTTGTATTCCACTCATGGGTGTTTATATTTATAATGTGTATGTAATTAAAGTGTAGTGTATCAACTATCTGGTATTCATAAAACAAGCCTAGTTGCTTACCATGGAACTAGATGGTGCTGTGTGTTAATGTTCCAACATAATAATACATACTGTTCCAACAAATAAATAACATAATTTAAAAAATTTACAATTGTACATTCCACCTCAATATTTCATGACAAAAATCTCAGCTCAAAGGACAAACTACTAAATTTATTTCAAATAGTTTTCAGTTTCAGAATTCTGTATATATTTTATGGTAAAGAAATCACTCAAGTCGTGAGCTTAATATAATAGTCACTAGTCACAGACTAAAGTTAGACGTTTCAACTACAATATATTATACTGAGACGAGTAGAATTCTTTTATTCATATGTATTTCGTGGTAAAAAGGACGTAAAAACCTGTTTTATTACCAAATCAACGTGGTCTGCTGAATAAACAATTTCTTCATATAAACTGTACTGGTTTATTTCCTTGGTACGTCAGTTTTTAGTGAACTTTATATGTTGTCAAAGGAAATAAATGGTCTGTAAATGCTAAATTGTTGTAAAACTAGCAGTTTGAAGCGCTATTAAGAACTTGGGTTTCTAATTGGGCTGCTTAAATTGCAAAGCTGTAGGTAGTGCAGTCGTAATTGGGTTCTTTGAACAGAGCTTTTACAATTTCGAAAGTTCAGTACATTTAAAGTGTTTATTATATTTGAATTACTTTTGTTATATTGTATTCAGCCCTTTGTAACGTCCCAATGTTGGGCATGGGACTCCTTTCAATACAAAGGGTATTAAGCCAATAGTCCACGCTGGCCAAATGCGGGTTGGCGGACTTCACATGTCTTTCAAAAACTTGTTAAGTTCTCTCAGACAGATTTTCTCACGATGTTTTACTTTATCGCAAGACAAGTGCTAATCATTTTGAAAATGATTCGCACATGAAAATATCAGAGGTGTGAAACCCGGGATTTAAACCTGCTTCACTAGGTTTCCCAAGGCAGCGCGTTACCTATTTTACTTTTGTTGTAATATTTTAAAAATAGGTAGCTTTCGAATTATTTCAGTTCTGATGCATAGTGGCTAAACCAGAGGATTATACGATACAAGCATTTAAAAGCATAGTAGGTATATTTTTAGTTTGAATGCAAGAACAGAGACTTGGACTTTTTTCCTTTTTAGACTTTCAAATAGAAATAATAGCGGAGATTAAGTACGACTAGTTCAAGCGTGATTCTGGAGGCAATCGCAGCAGGCCATTGTTCCTAGTAAATAATGACGGGGCTACTAAGCTACGAAAACGAATGCGAACAAATATTAGGTGTGCGGTGTGACTGGCAGCGATTTTATTGTAGAACTTAGTTGATGAAAAAGTCGTTCCACAGCTGTAATTTTTTTTAGAAATTAACAATTAATGAATAATTTTATATTCTAATACAGTACCTACTCTATTACTAATATTTAAATTGTGATAAAGTAAATTTCAATTTATAAAAAAAAAATTATAACTGAAGTATTATAATTTATAACTAATATGTTGACCTGTATTCAAAAATTATCTTATACATATAAGAAAATTGTAACTAATCCAAATCTGTACATTAAATATTTTTTGGAAAATCTTATTGAAATAGACTTTATTATCGATACCGAAGCCAAATCTATAGTTTTTAGAATTTTTGTCTGTCTGTCTGTCTGTTACCGCATCACGGGAAAACCACTGGACAGATTTTGATGAAATATGGTATGAAGATAGCTGGTTATCCGGGTCAACATATAGGATACTTTTTACTGCGGGAAAATATCTCATCTCTAAGCTAAACGTTAAAACGTAACTAGGGACGAACCCGAGCGGAGCGAGGGTAAGTTGCTAGTCTATAATAATTATTGTGGAAAATAGACGATACGTTTTAAAACGAGGAATCGAATATTTTTTGTACTAAAAAATTGTATGACCATGCCGATATATTAGTATCGCTTTTTCTTACTCCAGTGCCTCACTTGGGTATAGAAAGAACGAATTAATAAGAAATACGTAGAAAAATACTTTTAAGTTAATATTTTTGATCTGTCCATGTAATAAAACTCAAGACAATAAGCACAGAACATGTACAGACCCCATACTTTTTGAAGGCTACTCGCCCTGTGATTTGTGATTTACATCTACGAATATACATATAAATAAAGTTGAAGTTTGTTTGAAATGTCAAAATAACAGCTTTCTACTGAATACATATGAAAGTACATATAGACGGTACTTATAAGAAAATAAAAATGTTTGACATTTTTGTCTGTCTGTACCGGCTAATCTCCAAAACATCTGGCGGTCCATTTTGATGAGACTTTCCGTATAACATAAAGCCAGAATTTTGTATATAGATTTAACGCGGGTGAAGCCGCGGATTCTACTAGATTATTATATAAATAAGTAATATATTATGTAGTTTGCAATCAAAAAACTTCCTCTATAATACTTACCATACCACTGCAGATTCTTTACGGGCGGCTTAATTCATTGAAGAATAATTCGGTCCGACCGAAATTACCTGAGTATTTGCTAGGAGAGGCTGAATAAACTATGGGCTTGGGCAAATAATGAGGGTCCATACAATTGGATTAACGTATTGTTTATTACTGTTGCCATTACGTTTAATTTATTAGCAGTTGTGAAGCATTTAGTAACTTAATTTTATATCCACGACTTGGTTTGCTAACTAGGCTATCTTTTATGGCTGTAGATTGTAATGGTTCCGGTTTAATTCTTGATAAGCTAGAACAATGATTGGCTTTTTAACCCTCGACACAATCCTGACGATGTTTGTGATATCGGAAATCCAAACAGATGGACCATTTTTAGGCGAGGTTTTTTCGCGGTGAATGAATATGAATTTTACACACGAATATTACAATTAGAATACGTATAAAATCTGCGATCTTATAATACTATCTATATCGCTTTGAATTTAATATGTTGCTGCCAGAATATTGTGCAGATTCCCTAACTCCCTCAAAATTTAAGTCATGTTTAGGCATATGACCTACATGATTATTTGTCGATAATGGTCAAATTTCATAAATTTATACGTATTTGTTATATATTAATAATAATAATAATTACAATAGTATTAAAATATAAAACATAAAAGTAAATGATTTTGATCATCTTTTATGAACCGTAGATATGAGAGTCTATCCAAAAAGTTATTTTTCTGGTATCATCTGAATACATTCATTTAGAAATATCCGAAATTTTCTTTTCAAATTTCATCTATCACATACTGACAGCTTGTTCAATAGCATTGCACGTGAACTACGTCTCTTTGAGCGCGTTCTGTGTTTAACTAGGTACATTGGGCAACATTAACATGTGAGCTATAGTGAAAAGTATTAAAGAGCAAAATCGTATAGAATCATTTATCACTACATAGCATAAAACAAAGTCATCTCCCGCTGTCTGTTCCTATATATGCTTAGATCTTTAAGACTCCGCAACGGATTTTGATGCGGTTTTTTAATAGATAGAGTGATTCAAGAGGAAGGTTTATATGTATAATACATGCATAATATAGCAGAGAAACACTGATAATTTTAGAGGTTTCTAAAGTGATGTAGTATTTACGACATCACATTAGAAACCTGTTTATTTAACCACATTTTTTGCGCTTACATTGCAAACGCTGGCTGAACCCTACGAGATAGATGAAAATAATGTACTATGTATTGTACACCTTAAAAAAATCTACAAAAAAGTTCGCGATGGCATATGTCTATCTCTTAAGGATAACATACTATACCTATCCATTTTACTAGGGACGAACCCGAGCGAAGCGAGGGTGAGTCGCTAGTAAGATATAAATATATCGACTCATTATATTCTTGCCAGTGTACTAAACATAATACTTTCTTAGATTTACGCGAATATTTGACATTTTAAATAAAACTATCTTTTCGGATTATTTCGCGGATTTATTTTGATTTTTGGTTCCCGACGTTTCGAATGCTTTACAGCAATCATGGTCACGGGAGAGACTAAGGTATTAGACATCTCAAAGCGTTATATACTTGTTACAGACAGTGCCTACCCACAAATTTATAAAAATGATTTTGAAAATTCAAAAATGGCACCAGAGTACCTTACAATATTCTACAGGTCTGTTTTCTTTGTTTTTGCAAAAGAAAACAGACCTGTAGATGTAGTTAGTTCATACTGTGTGGATCGCTATAACAATGATTCAGATTAATATATATTTTATCTGTGAAGATAGTGTTGCTTAATATTCTATCTTAAAATTACATTAGAAATCTAAATTAAAAAAGTTAATTTCTAAATTACATATAAAACAATAATAATACTTTAATAAATAATTAGTATTTAATAAATAATTAGTATTTAATAAATAATTAATATTTTGATTTTCTTTGTGGTTAGACATATTATAGTAATAGCAACACTAAATAATATTACATTATTTATTCTTAAAGTTTTTAAAATATTGTAATATTTATAATAATAACAGCTAAAATTAAACAAATAATATTTAATTATAATACTTATTAAACTTTTTAATATTTTTAATATGTTTAGAATTTAAATCAACAAATATTGTAAGGTACTCTGGTGCCATTTTTGAATTTTCAAAATCATTTTTATAAATTTGTGGGTAGGCACTGTCTGTAACAAGTATATAACGCTTTGAGATGTCTAATACCTTAGTCTCTCCCGTGACCATGATTGCTGTAAAGCATTCGAAACGTCGGGAACCAAAAATCAAAATAAATCCGCGAAATAATCCGAAAAGATAGTTTTATTTAAAGTGTACTAAACATTTTTTAGGTATAGGTGTGTTGGACAAGTAGTTCCCAACGTTATTCCATTAACGTGATACAGTTGTTCATGTTCCGGAGTGACGCAGATTCGATTATTGTACACAGCAAATGGTGTTCCTAGACGGTACTTTATTTGCTTTATACGCTGTACAGAAGCGAGAGTCATAGCGTTATTATTGTTCCCTATTTTACGATACAAGGATAATTTTATTTAGATTTTGCTTTCAAATCTTTAACCAAACTTTTATAGCCGAGTGTAGCATCTCAAATTGAATCAGGGCTATATTGGAAAACATACATCACAGCGTTTGAATTGCAATCGAGCATATCACCGTGAATTCACGTTTTTGGTGGGATGACGGCGTGACAATTTTGTTTCTGCTCTATATTTCGCAACGATTTGATATTTTGACCTTTCATATTGGATTTTGGGACATGAGATTGATTTGCTTTAATAAATAAAACGAGTAATTTATGTATGTGTGTATGTATATGTATACAATTTTAATGACGGGTAAAAATTCGTTATAATTTATTGTATTAAGGAAAAATATGCAAATTTAATCTTACTAAATTAACGTTAGTTAGCTAGAGTACAAAGGTAGGTACTACGCTCCGTAGTTACGAGTGTAGAACGTCTTCACATCGAAATTATACGTCTGAACCATTCTTACTAGTAATTGTTAGAAAAAATATGCGAAGACAGTAAAAGTGAAGTAAAGTGATAGCGTTAGTCACTAGTTAGTGGCGAAATACTATTATACTTGACTTCACTTACAAAAATCCGGACAACTACATAGGAAATCTGTGCAACTCTAATTTTCAACTTTTTTATTTTATGAAATTTTTCCTTTATTTGTGCTGTAAGGACCTTGCTTGCTGCCAAATTTCGTGATTCTAGGTCAACGGGAACTACCATATAAATTTTCGACCCAAAACCTATAGGGTACTTCCGGTTGACCTAGAATTGTCAATTTTAGTTAAAAGCAAGGTCTTACAGCACATTTATGCTGTAAGGGAAAATTCCGAATAAAAAAAGTTGAAAATTAAGGTAAATTTTTGTACTTAAAAGTTTTCGCGAAAATCTAAATTTGCCCATATCTTTTTATCGTATTTACTCAGGACCTTGATTTTTATACACCTAATAGGGACTATAAACCTCAGTTTCTGGTAAAAATTTCAACTTGCTAGATTCACTCGTTCCTGAGAAAATCGGTGGTGAAACACGAACAGACAGACGGACAAGAGAGTGATCTTATAAGGGTTCCTGTTTTACCTTTTGAAATACGGAACCCTAAAAATACCAGTGCATAAAAAAATAAAACATCTTCTCGTATTGCAATTGAATAGTTTAAGTTTTTAATCCCAGTACCCAAGTATCAGTACCTACCTACGACTGAGCTAGTAAAAATAAACATTATTTTTAAGAATAATATTTAAAATACAACAAAACAAAGTATGTACTCTTTGCTGTTGCAGTTAGATAGCGTACATAATATTTTAAATTGCAAACGTTTATAATTAATCCTTCCTGCTACGTAAGGAAAATAATTTTTGGTCGGATTTTCTGCTAGCAGTATGTAAATGCGAGAAATGTGATACTCTTTATAATAAATTCAAAATTGAAGATCCACTTTTGTTGAGTAAATTTTTAAGTTAAATTTAATTTCTCGCTATATTATATATTTATTAATACATACAACGTAAGTTTTGGTATTATGTATATATAGAAATAGCTCGCAATATGTTTTTTTAAGTAGTGTCTACCGAAAATAACATTCTACTAATATTATAAATGCGAAAGTTTGTGAGGATGTACGGATGTGTGGATGTATAGATGTATGGATGTTTGTTACTCTTTCATGCAAAAACCACTGAATAAATTTTAATGAAACTTTTCAATAATATAGCTTATTCATCAGAATAACACATAGGCTTCTTTTCATCCCGAATAAAATGTACGGTTCCTGTAAAATAGATTTGTTTTTGTTTTTCTAGAGCGAAGCGAAGGCGAGCCGCTAATGTTTCAATACTTTTTATTTTTGTTATTAACTTGAAAATAACATTCTGAACAAACTGCCAAAATTATCATAAATATCTTTATAAATTCACAAAATTGACTTATAAGTCGAGTTTCCCTAGCGGCTTTTCCACGGTATAAATTCGTTCGCTCATTTAGAATTTCCTGTTCTTCAAATTACCTATACCTCTTATTTCAGTAACTTAAGGATGAAATTATATAACTTATCAGATTACAGAAGAATTGTATTTTTAATATTTATTATTTTGTAATGTACGAGTACAAAAACAGGTTAATGAATAGGTTTTCGACATAAAATTCCTTTTTGTAAATTCAACGAATTAGTCATTGAAATATCCTAAAAGGATGCTCTTTTAAATATAAAATGACATTTACCTACATTCAATATATATCCTAAGTCTCATCTATACAGGTAAATAAAACTGAAGTGTCTGTTTGTAACGTCAAAATAACAGCTTTTTCCTAAATATGTGAAAGTATATACGGTACATATTTTTTGTTTTTTGTCTGTCTGTATGTAACTCCGAAACGGCTGGACCGATTTTGACGGGACTTTCACTGTCAGATAGCTAATGTTATAAGGAGTAACTTAGGCTACTTTTATTTTAGAAAAAGAATCAAGATTCCGCTCAAAACAATTAAAACGTACCTAAGGCCGCACCCGAGCGAAGCGAAGGTAAGTCGCTAGTTATACTTAAAAATATACTAGTCAAGATACATATCATCGCTATATGGACGAAAAAATTTATTTTTCATATCGTAATAATACCTATCAGTGTTATATAAACAATTTCTGTTGTATTCACAGATGACATTCACAACAGAAACTCTGTAATAAATCAGAGGAGATTCATTCGGCTGTTTTCTTTGCTGAGCCGTAGTGATAAATGCGGGGACGAAAATAACAAAGGTCTGCCTTTGAGAATGTAACTTAGGATTTGTTTTGCTAGGTCTCAGTCAGCCGCGATACAATATTACACAGTCAATTAATGTAATCAAATTCCTGCCATATTATTTTTTAAGTATAAAAATAAGTGTTATTTCTTTAATTATCTTATGTAATATGGTTGTTACAGCATTTAAAATATAGTTAAAATTAATATTATCAATATGAATTATTATGAAAGAATTATTTAATTAACAAACTTAACTAGATTTTAAAAAAGCTTTCGAAAAAGTTCTAAACAATATATAGCTTAGATATTAATTATGCCAAAATTTCTTAATACATTAACTATAATAATAAATCAGTGTGAATATGAAAGTGTTGGTAATTATTATCACTTTTGTTATATACGAGTACACTAACCACTTTTTTATCAGAAGTAATATAAACAAATGTCATTTATACTAATATTATAAAGAGGTAAAGTTTGTAAGTTAGTGATGTTGTGAGTTTGTGACGTTGTAGGGGGTAATCTCTGGATCTACTGAACCGATTTAGATGAAATTTGGTAAGAAGGTAGTTTGAAACCCTGGGAAGGACATAGGATACTTTTTATCACGGAAATCATCCCTTAAAGGGGTGAACATGAGAATGAAAGTTTGTATTGGGAAGCAAGCTAAGGACGAACTCGAGCGAAGAGTGGGTATGTCGCTAGTTATGAATAAAATTAATAAAAGTTACTAAAAAACTTCTATACCGTTACAAATAATTAATAAGTCTTACAAAAAAAGATTATAACAAAAAATACAGTTTTATAATTATTACTAAGTTTGTTGAATGCCTACGTTCTTTCAATATTATAATGTTACTCTCTTGAGAATTCCTAGGTGACCTACAGACCGATAGTCTTGACCTATACTCACAAAGACTAGCCGCAATCGACCTACGGCTAAATTTTAGATTAAAAATAAAACCTATGCATTATTTTATGAAAGGTTGGTACTTATATATTATTCCTTACTTCTTATATAATAGTTTCGTGGAATAGATGTTATCATGTAAGTTTATTTAAACGTTTAAAAAATGCTAATTTATTAATATTAACTATTCAGTTATGAGAAAATAAATCTTGGCTAAAATAACGTTATGATTTCCACCAAGCTTTGTAAAATTTATTTCAAAAACAGTCTTTTTTTTAACATACCTTTTGAATTAAGTTATCAATCTTAAACAGGTAGCTTATCGAAGAGGTACATCGTCCATCTGTAACAAGAAATTATTATTATTAGACATTATTTAGTACTACTTTTCTGATATGATAAAACAAAGTATTATTATGCCAATATATTAAATAAAACTATCTTTTCTGATTATTTCGCGGATTTATTTTGATTTTTTCAATTGCTTTACAGCAATCATGGTCACGGGAGAGACTAAGGTTTTAGACATCGAAACATTTGTATTCGTTTTAGACATCGACATTAAGCATTCGAGTCGGGAACCAAAAATCAAAATGAATCCACAAAATAATCCGAAAAGATAATTTTATTTAAAATGTCAAATATTCGCGTAATTCTAAGAAAGTATTATATGCCAATATCATTAAATTGAGTATCCATATATCAAATGTTGTTTTTTTTAATCTAATCAAAAACATTCAACAACTGCTTAAATAAGGTTTAACTTAATTTGAAAATTGTATGAAAAGGGAATCTTCTAAATATCAGTTACTTCAAATAAGATTTTATGGCTACAATATTAGCCAAATTACAGCTCGTGGTATCATCTAATAATTTAGTAAATTACATTTTGATAACATTTTAGTTAACTAAATAGTAACTCTTTAACCAGAAGTACCTTCCATATACTTCGCGAGAAGTTAAAGACCATTTTGTTCATTAATGTTAATTTTTGTAATATAATATACGGCTTGCAACATAAAGCAAGATGTAAAAAAGATAATAGATCAAAAAGTAGTGGTACAAAGAGCAGTAAAGATTCATAATTTAGATGGAGAACTACTCGTATATAGCATTTCGAGAAATAGCCATCTGCCAATGCTTTAGCGCCATGATATTGCAAAATCTCACGTATTAAAATAAAAAGCGAACAATTCCCAAGATTGCTATACCAAAGCGATATGTAATAATAGCTTCTGAGTTATTAAAATATTAGTGGCCCACATTATACATGTTAATTTCAAACTATCCTACGAGATTAACTTGATATACCAGAATAAAAGGAACCCAATGTAACTGCGCTTTGCCGTCTTAAACGTTTACTTACCATTTAAATAAAATTTACTATGAAGATAGTTTGAGATCCTGGATAGAACAGTTTTTATTCCGGAAATCATTCCATAAGAGAGTGAAAAGGGGGATGAAACTTTGTATGGGGAATCAATCATATCTCTAGTAAGAGTCATGAAACTGATCCTCAATGACATTGACATTTGACGTTTACTATTCATAACATCTCCCTTTTTAATTTTTTTTTTTTTTTTAACATGACAATTTAATATACTTATTATAACCGACTGATTGACATTTATATAAACATGGACTGATAGACTTAACAATTAAATTTAATTAAAACTTACACAATGTTCTTAAAACTTATACAATCTTGGAATCTAACTGGGGGTTTGACCTGTCTACCACTTAGTGTTCTCTTAATTCCCTCAATGTTACTTTCTTTACTGTTTTTATCTTCCATTCTCATTTCCTTCCTTGGACTAACATTTTGACTACTTGATGGACTTTCTATTTTCTTTTCTAATATTTTTTCTTTAGTTGGACTAGAAGAATGAGAAGATAACAAGTGTTGACGATTTCTTCTGTATGTAGACCCATCTGGAGCTTCAACAATAAAAGATCTAGGCTGTTCACATTCCTTTATAATTTCTCCCGGTTGCCATTTTGACTCTGGTGACTTTTTGAACATGACTTTATCACCTTTCTTTATTTTAGACAATTTTTTAGACTTTTTATCATAATAAAATTTTTGTTTATCATTATTTTGTTGTTTTATTTTCCTGTAGATTTTATGACTCATTATTTTAGGTTTAAGATGTGTTTCAACTGTAGGTATAAGTGTTCTGAGACGACGAGACATCAACAACTCAGCAGGAGACGGTAAGTTATTTCTAGGTGTTGTTCGGTATTGTAGTAAAGCAAGATGCGGATCATCACCTGACTCTGCACATTTGGTAAGTATGCGTTTGACTATTTTTACTCCAGACTCTACTAATCCATTAGAACGAGACAGGTATGGACTAGATGTTGTATGTGTAATATTCCAAGACTCTAAAAACTGTTTGAACTCTTGTGAATTCATCGGTGGTCCATTATCAGAATTAATAATTAATGGTATTCCGTGACGACTAAATATGGGTTTTAATGCGTTTATTAATACTTTGGCTCCAGTTGAACTTACATTAGCAATTTCTATGTAGTTTGAATAATAATCTTCAACGACAAGTATGATTTGATTATTGAATTTTAAATAATCTATCCCGACCTTTTGCCATGGGAAAGAACAAATTTTATGTGACATTAGAGGTTCTGGTGGATTGGCATTTCTGTGTGACAAACAGATCTCACAGTTTTCCACACACTGCTGTATATCATGTGACATTAATGGCCAATATACAACTCCTCTTGCAAAATTTTTAGATTTTTCTATGCCTTGATGACCACTGTGTATAATTTTCAAGATTTCTGACCTTAATTTTGTAGGTATTATAAAACTATTACCTTTAAACAATAAATTTCCGACTGAATGGATTTCATGACGACAGTTCCAATAAGGTAAGACTAATTTATTAACTTCTGACTTTTTATCTGGCCATCCTTGTTCATAGTACTGCTTAAGTAGCTGTAGACATTCATCATTTTCTGTAGCTTTCATAAGCCACTGACGACGTTCTTCTGAAATAGGTAAGTTTTTGACAAGCATGTTGACATGGACCTTGACATCTTCATCCAGTTCATCTTCACTGCACTCAGGTAAAGCTGCGCGTGATAATGAATCAGCTATGTACATTTTAGTACCAGGTTTGTATTCAACCTTTAAGTCATAGGCCTGTATTCTAAGCATTAGCCTCTGTAGACGTGTTGGAACTTCAGCTAAAGGTTTTTTAAATAAAGTAATTAATGGACGATGATCTGTTTCAACAGTGACAATTTTACCATAAATATATTGATGAAAGCGAATACATCCAAAGACAATGGCATACAGTTCTTTTTCAATCTGTGCCATGCGTTTCTGACTCGACGTTAATGTTTTAGATGCATAACAAATTGGATGATTATCTTGAAGCAAGACTGCACCAACTGCTGACTGACTTGAATCAACTGACAAGACTACAGACTTGTTGACGTTATAGTGTGATAAGACTGGTGCCTGACAAATAATATCTTTTAGACGTGTAAATGTAGCTTCATGACTCTCATTCCATGACCATTCACTTGACTTTTTCAATAAAAGACGTAGAGGTTCAGTTTCCTCTGCTAAATTCTTTATAAATCCTCCCAGATAATTTAAAATACCAAGAAATCTTTGTAGATCCTTGAGACAGACAGGAGACGGCATATCTTTGATAGCCCGGACTTTATCTGGATCAGGTGACACTCCATTCTGTGAAAATATATGACCTAAGTATTTGACTTGTGTATGACCAAATTTACATTTATTTTTATTAAATTTTAGGTTGACTTCTTGAGCTTTCTTAAATACTCTTTGTAAATTTTCATCATGTTCTTGACGGCTCTTTCCATAGACTAAAATATCATCAGCGTACACCATGACTCCAGGTAATACACCAAATGTTTCTGTCATTATTCGATGAAATATTTCTGGGGCACAGTTAATACCAAAAGGTAACCTTTTAAATCTGTAGCGGCCAAATGGGGTGTTAAATGTACATAACATTGAGCTTTCATTATCCAGACAAATAACCCAAAATCCACTACTTGCATCAAGGGTAGAAAAATATGACGCGCCATGAAGCTTAGATCGTACAATGTCAATAGTAGGTAACGGGTAATGAGACCTGCATATCGCTTCATTTAAATTTCTTGGGTCTAGACAGACTCTAAGTTGACCATTTTTCTTTTCAACTAACAAATAATTTGAATCTTTACCTTCATAGTCCAGATTGTTCATATTATTATGACTTAATTGTACATATTTCACTGATTTTGACTTGCAGAATGCCTGATAATGACCTAGACTGTGACACCGTCTGCACCTAGCCTTTTTTGCAGGGCAGCTATATCTATGAATTTGCCCACACCGAGTACACATCTTCCTATCTTGAGACTGTGACCTTGTTCCTGACTGTGACCTTGTTCTTGACTGTGACCTTGCCCTTGACTGTGACCTGGGTGAAAACTGAGACTTGGCTGAAGACTGAGACCTCGACTGACTGAATGATTGATGTTGATAGAAGACATTTGTAGACTCTTTAAACTCTGCAGCATGAGATCTAGCTGAGACTATTGTTTTAGACAAGTTTCTAGCCTTTTCTAGTGTTAAATCCTCTTCAAGTAATAGTTTTTCACGGACATGCTGAAAACTTTCATGCATATTAGTTATATAAATGTCTTTAATCATTCTGTCTTGTAAGTTTCCGAATTCGCATGACTTACTTTTATTAATTAGTGTAGTAAGGAAATCTTCTAGACTTTCATCAGCTTTTTGTTTAGTTGTAAAAAACTTATAGCATTCATAGGTTATGTTTCTTTTAGGTACAAAATATTCCTCAAATTTAGTAACCAATTGACTGAATGTAATTTTTTCAATGTCTAAATTGAATGTATTGAATATTTCGAGACATTCCGCGCCTATAAAATGTAACAAGACTGCAACCTTTCGTGCGTCCGACTCTTCGTATATGTCACTTGCCTTGAGAAAAATAATTAAAGTTTGATGCCATTTCTTCCAATTCGATGCTAAATTTCCTTCTAAACTCATTGGTTTTATGTTACCGCCGATGTTGAGCCTTTTTGACGACGACATCTCCCGCTCTTCCCGCTCGCCACGTGGTTCGACTTTTTTGATTTTGACCTCTGGCATTGACGATATGTGCGTATTTCTTACTTTTAAAAGATAAAGACTACTTCTGACACCATGTTTGATCATTTATATATATATATATATATATATATATATATATATATATAGTCATATATTATAATACATTTATACATATAATAAAATTGTAACTAAGCCGAATCTGTACATTAAATATTTTTTGGAAAATCTTATTGAAATAGACATTATCATCGATACAGAGGCCGAATCTATAGTTTTTAGAATTTTTGTCTGTCTGTCTATCTATCTGTCTGTCTGTCTGTTACCGCATCACGGGAAAACCACTGCATAGATTTGATTAAACTTGGTATGATGATAGCTGGTTACCCGGGTCAACATATAGCATACTTTTTTCTGCGGGAAAATATTTCAGCTCTGAGAAATCCATACTAAACGTTAAAACGTTACTAGGCACAAACCCGAGCAGAGCAAGGGGAGCAGCTAGTATAATGTATAGTCTATCTATTCCATACTAATCGTTATTACCTATATAAAAAAGCATACACCTGAAATGAATGACTCATGCCAATTTCAAAGTGGGTAAAAAATATTATGTATGTATGTACATATAAATAGATTAGAATAGTTATCCTAAATTATATAAGTAACAGTTATTATTTTGATTGTCACATAATATTAGCTACAACTTATTATGATAATGAATTGTGAAAACCTGAAGCATTAAATCGTTTTTGCAATCAATTATGTAAATCATTGTTACGACCAAGATAATAAACGCAATTAAGCAGTTACCTGATTATTGAGATCAAGGAAATTCGAACTTTCAAACTTGTTTTCCTTATATCCTTCCACATTCCCTACTGGTATACTACAACGTATGTAATACGTACCCGCTTTAGTGATCTACCGCGTACACTAGCTCCTTTAAAGTATAGAGCCATAATTAGAAATGAATTTTTCGCTGTACTCTGTACTATAGGATGACAATGCTCATGTCAAGGCTATGTATGTGAGGTGAAAATTTAATTAGTCTGATACACTTTTCTAGGGTTGTGTTAGGTATTTTTGTAAGTATTAAATGTACTTTATGGATTCATTAGGTGCTTATTAATCACTAATATCATTATACGTAACTCTGCTTGGTTTTCAATTCTAAAAAACTCATAGTTTGATAACTTTCTTCCATTTGCATATAATATTACTTCCGTATACCGAAAATCGAAAAAAATAAATAAATAAAAAAAAAACAGTTAAAAAAGGCAGTCATAGCAAAAAAGAAAAAAATTATACTTGGCACGCGTCAATTTATCTACGTTTGTTATTTAATCAATTTGTTTTAGATTATTAGATAATGTACAGACAGTCAGAAAAACACACAGGAGTGATATAAGGATTCGTTCTTATATTGCATTAACAGAACCCTATAAAGTACTAACTTCATTAAGGCCATCTCTGCTTTTATCGCATTTAGTCAATAGAAATTCATAGCCTTCGTTGGCAACCTCATTCCTCCAAGTTCTCATCATATATTGAATATGGTTAAACCAGTTTACTTACGGATAAGGTAATGTTTACCGAGACTCCTAAAGTAATCATAAAACATTATACTGACGTATCGTGATATTACAACCTCCCTTTATAAATCCATATTAATATTATAAATGTGAAAGTGTGTTTGTTTATCCTTCTTTCACGTCGAAACAGAGTGACGGATTGGCGTGATTTTTTTTGTGGAGACAGTTGGGAGGGCCGGAGAGTGACATAGGCTACTTTTTACCGCGGGAGATTATCTTATTCCCACGGGAAAACACGTTATAATACAACCCAAAAAAATATTTATGGTCAAAATTACTTGAAAATTGGTACTAAAGCTCTTTAATATAATTAAATAAATACGAGTTTTAGCATTTTTAGAAATTCGGGATGAATTGATGAAGAAACACATGAGCAGAGAAAAAGGGGTTTATCTATGCTCTTTTGACTTAGGTACTTTGCTTGCTTAACTTTATATTTAGAACAGTTACGAGTACAGGATAGAATATAAAAAAATATTGAATTACCTAATTGAGAAGGTAGTTCCAAATCAAAAATTATTTACTCAATATAGATATTTGTAAAAATGAACGTAGAAAAGAGAAATACGCAAGTGTGACTATAGTATCTAGTATCTACTAAATAACTTTAAACCTAAAATTTTAATTTAATTCAATAATATAATTAAGGCAAATTGAAAACGAATACCTATTAAATGAAACATAGAAAATAATAAAACCATTTTGCAATACACATCTGAATAACAGATAAAAATATCGAACGACGATAGCAAATGAACGCGGTGAAACTACACACGAGTCACATTTCCTAGTTAGGTAAACTGTAGGAAAGTAAAAGGATTAACGACTAACACGATAGATATACGGCTATGCTGCATACAAAATACAAATAGAACAGCGAGATATTGCAGTATGATACAAAGTTCATATATAGGATAAGGTATGAAGTGGGTTAAGGAATAAATTTCTATATCTACTACATATATGTATATATTATGATAAAGTTATGATATAACTAACTAAAAATAGTTATCTCTTTGAAAAGACAAAGTAAGTCAAAGCTTATGCTTTGACTCTTAAATTATGTACCTTTTTTCACGCTTTTAAGGGGTGACGTCCGGGATAAAATCTCCTATAGTCTATGTCCTTCCTAGGTTCTCAAACTATCTTCTAACCAAATTTCATCTAAATCGGTTCAGTAGTTCCTGAGATTACTTCGTATAAACAAACTCACAAACTTACAAACTTTACCTTTTTATAATATTAGTATGATTATACTATAATAATATATGTATAGGTAATACCTAAAATACTATCTGAGACTTACGCGAATATCTAACATTTTAAATAAAACTATCTTTTTGGATTTTCGTGGTATCTCCTGTGACTATGATTGATATAAAGCACTTTACACGTCGGGAACCAAAAATCAAAATAATTCTGCAAAACAAGATAGTTATATTTCATCTGTCTATCTGTATAAATAAAATTATCTGTCTATCTGTATAATAAATTATATCTGTATAAATAAAAAATAGCCTACGCTGTTTACTCCTCATTGGGAAAACACAGCGTGAATAATGAATATATTGACATTATAGTTTGGTCACGTCACTATAACTTAAAGTTTCACAACCTGGCAAAATATTGACTGGGAAAGGGGAAAACGAAATGAGTTACTTCAATTTCCCTGAAAATGTGTAAATTAGAAAATAAAACATTTACAAAATTACAGGAGACATAAATTTTTTCGCCTTATAAAGATTTAATGGAAGCACTAAATATTTTAGGATTCACGCTACTAGAATAGAAATCAGGTCCACGTTGATTTGTTAGCTACTAAAACATATCGAGGGTAGAATGGTATCATAAATAATTTAGGTTCCTCGCACACGTGTCATGGCGTGAACGTATACGATGAAGATATATTTTATATTACAACTAGCAGAACCCGCGGCTTCGCCCGCGTTCAATTATCATAAAAACTTCTTTTGCTTTATGTTATATAGCGACTCACCCTCGCTTCGCTCGCGTTTGTCCCTATATATTTATATAATATTAAATTATTTGGATATTGTCCATACCATGGGGTCACATCACGAACAAAGTGAAATTAGTTAAAAAAAATGATAATAGATGGCGTTGTATGTATCGATTTGTTTTTATGTTCATGTTAAATTCAAAATTTGAAAAAAAATAAATGCGAAAAGCATATATTCTAACTTTAAAAAAAATACCTAAAGTAAGAAAAAAGGAAGTAATGGACAAAAGTATAATGTTTTTGAAGTTTTAGAAAATTCAATAATATCGTTATATTTTTGGCGGCAATAATGGGTACTACATTGTGATAGCACGATCTTTGATAATAATTATGTAATCTGTGTTCATAGATGGCGCTCAATAAAATAAAAAGTTTTGTAGCACTCAAAGACAGTATCTTAAAAATATAGTTTGTAATTGTCATAGTAGCCTTGAGAGACCTTACATAGTTACCTACAACATTGCGCAGCGGCAGCTCGGGGATAGATACCTTTAGCTTTTAACGCCATCTATCATTTAGAGTTGCTAGATGTCGCCTTATTTTTAATTCTCACTTGCGCCATCTATTATCATTTTAGGACAAAAAAAATAGTGTGTCCAATAGCGTGAGTTAGCGATGTCCAAATATTTGTATGGGATGCACTATCTGTACTCTATATATGATCTGTGTCCATACTAAAATCGCGATTAAAAAATGGTAAGTGGGGGTAGGTGGATGAAAAATACTTTACGAACTATTCTCATAACTACCAAATATTAAAAAAAAGTGTGTGTGTACTTATGTACGCACGTAAGAAGTTATACTTCTTTGGCGTAACAGAACAAAAATAGCTAAAGATTTCATCCCGTATGTCACAACTCTCTGCTTGTAAAAGGAATGCGGCTAACTTCATCATGTCGCTTTTTGGCTGTCGGTGTGCGCGCACATCGTAAAAATTTTACTCTCACAATTTTTCCAAACATGCCAAAAGAAGTATATAGTAGTGCGACCACAAACACCGCGACACGAAATATTTATATATTAGAAGATATGAGAAGTTCGAATTTAGTAAACATCATTGTTAATATCTGCCGATAAATTATGTATAAAATGAAATTTCATATTTAATTTGTAACTTTATAATAAAAATATTATAAAATATTTACACGAATTCCATATAAAATCAACATACATGGTTTTGAGATTCCCATGATTGCAAATCTTTATTATATACAAACTTATTAAAACAAATATGTTTTTAAATTAAAATGTGCAATGACAAAAAACTTGACGTGCTTTCTTGAGGCTTGACCTGATTACATGTAACTTTCTAACTTAAGAGCTTTTAACTTTTTTAACCCCAATAATGATAGTATGGCTTGACCAGAATTGAACCCAGGACATTCAGATCTGCAGCCACACTTGATAGCGACTAGGCTGATGATGTCCTCCTGACCGATTCCGGCCACGGCGGCCAATCTCATTGAGACTAGCCAACTGCGCAGGAGATATTATAGTGCACAAGTGTACGCGCAGACACAAGTGCACTCTCTATTCCTGTCACTCTCATACTCCGATGGGACGACTATTCGACACGACCGGTGAGAGTTAAGGCGCAGGACCGACGGCTTTTACGTGCTCTCCGAGGCACGGGGGTGAAACACCGCCAACTTCCCAACTCCGGGCTGCTACTGAGACTTACTAGACAGAAAGACTCAGTAACTAAACTTGGCCCGACCCGGGACTCGAACCCAGGACCTCCGGGTGTGCAGCCGTACATGCTAGCCACTACACCACCGAGGCTAATGAGCACCGAGGCACACTAGGCTAATGAAGCAGTCATAAATAATATAAATCACTCTATGGTCAAAAAATTATTACAATAGAATGTCGTAGTGAGATAGAAAACTAAACTATATTATAGATATATGTACATATTACATTTCTTAGATAGCTAGGTACTAAGTATTTTAATAAGGTAAATACAGCTTTACTAGCCATATTTAAGACGTGTTACGTTTTAACGTTTAATATAGATTTCTCAGAGATGAGATATTTTTCCGCAGTAAAAAGTATTCTAGTTGACCCGGATAACCAGCTATCATCATACCAAATTCCATCAAAATCTGTCCAGTGGTTTTCTCGTGATGCGTTCCCAGACAGACAGACAGACAGACCGACATTAATTCTAAAAACTATAGATTCGGCCTCTATATCGATAATAATGACTATTTCAATAAGATTTTCCAAAAAATATTTAATCTACAGACAGATATACTCGTAGATAACCTTTGAAGAATCTTTTGAATTAACAAAATAAAACACACTGAAAATAGGATTTATATTTGTTACGTTTTCATATGTGTATTCGATACTTTTTCACGCTGTAACGGCTCAAGGGAATTAAGCGAATTATGGAATGGAAATTCTTGATCTTTTATCCACGTACATACCACGTGAACAGGGCCGCGGGTAAAAACTAGTTGTATTTACATTTACATATACATATTTTTGTTTTGTATTTCTTATACGCAACAAAAATATAAGAAATAATAATTATTTTTTTGTATAATACTTTCTACACTTGACAATGTATTAGTCATACGTAACCCAGATAACACCTTGAGTCATACTGTGTATCGAAAGAAGACCCATACAGATAGGTACTTGAATGGTGAATCTCACCACCACCCTTCACAGTTAGCTACCGTGGGAAAATCTTTGTTTCAGAGAGCACAAGGGATCTGTGACGAGCAACACCTGGCCGGAGAGCTGCAACATGTCAAGCAAGTTCTGCGAGACAACAAGCTGCAAGTGCCGCGCCTACGTCACAGGGACCGAGTGAAACCAGCCACAGTCGAGCGCGTCCCTGCAGTCCTACCTTACATGAGAGGAGTCACTGACAAGATTGGCTACATCCTAAAGCGAGCTTCAATTAAAACTTACTTCAAGCCGCCAAAGAAAATAAGTCAATTCTTACCACCTGTCAAGTGCCACATCCCTCTACAAGATGCAGGAGTTTACAAGCTTGATTGTGATTGTGGACTCTCTTACATCGGACAAACAAAGCGATCCATTAGAACTCGGGTCAAGGAACACATAGCTGATGTGAAACACCGTCGTAATACAACATCTGCTGTCTGCAAACATAGTCAGGACCGCCCAAGCCATTATATTCGCTTCGATAGACCCCAAATCCTCGCGAAAGAAAACAGATATCGCCCTAGAATGATTCGGGAAGCCATAGAAATTAAAAAACATCCAAATTTCAATAGGGAAGATGGCTGGGAACTACCATCGTCATGGGATCCTGTCATTAATATAATAAAATCAAATAATATATCTAAACAAAACAGACAGTTACATGTAGTAAGTTCTTACTGTGCGGATCAAAATAACAGTAATTTAAATTAGTATTCAAATTAATATTTTCATTTGCAAATAGTAATTCTTAATTAATTTAAATTTTTTTAAATTACACATAGAATAATAATGTGGCTTAAATAATTAATAATTTATTTTTTCTTTATAGTTATAAATATAATAATGGCAACACTAAATATAGATTATTAATCAATAAATTTTCTAAAAAATTGTAATAATTATAATAATAAAGCTAAAATTAAATAAATTATATAAAACTAGCAGAACCCGCGGCTTCGCCCGCGATCAAACTATGAAAAAAATGAACTTTTTCGCAATACATACTTTATTATTTGCAAAAATATGTATAAGATGTTAAGCGTATATTCTGTAAATAAATTTACTCTACTTTATATCCCACACAGTAAGTGTGCACTTACAGAGATCTTGAGCCATGTTCCTCTATTAAAATATGTTCAATTTTTTAATGTGAATTTAATAAAAAACTACAATTCATGTTTATTTAATTGTATTGAAGAGCATTAATACCAAGTTTCAAGTAGTTCTGATAATTAATAATAGTTTCCTCATATAAACAGCACAACCCCTTTTAACCCTTTTAAGGGATGAATTTCGAAAAAAAATGACATTTGTATTGTTTTAGTTTTCATTTTAAAGGTAAATACCATTTTCCGTGCATCAATTACAGAGTTTCATACAAACTTTCATACCCTATTTGACAGTGTTATGGGATGAAATTCAAAAAATGCTAAAATACGTATTTATTTAATTGTATTAAAGAGCATTAATACCAAGTTTCAAGCTATTCTGATTAAAAATAATCGTTTGCCCATACAAACTTTACTACCCCCTTTTACCCTTTTAGGGGATGAATTTTGAAAAAAATCTTATACATATATTTCTTATTTTTTACCTTAAAGCTAAATACCACTTTCCGTGCATTTCGCGTTACGAATGACAGAGTTTCATACAATCTTTTATCCCCTATTTTATCCTCTTAGGGGATGAATTTAGAAAAATCCTTTCTTAGCGGATGCCTACATTGTATAAGGAATATGTCCTCTAAATTTCACGTTTCTACGACCAGCGGTTTAGGCTGTGCGTTGATCGATCAGTCAGTCAGGACAAAGCATTTTATGTATATATAGATTATATAATATAAAAGTAATTAAAATTATAAAAATGTTTTAAAATTAAAATTAACAAATATTGTAAGGTACTTTGGTGCCAATTTTCAAGTTTTTTGAATTCATTTTGTTATTTGTGGGTAGGCTGTCTGTAACAACTATATAATACCTTTGAGACATCTAACACCTCAGTCTCTCCCGTGACCATGATTGCTGTAAAGCAATCGAAACGTCGGGAACCAAAAATCAAAATAAATCCGCGAAAAAATCCGAAAAGATAGTTTTATTTAAATATTTTTTTGTATTATTTTAATTTTTTAATTTTATATTTTTTATAAAATAGAATTATGATATTCCTCCAAAGTACCTACTTAATATATATATATATGTATACATACTTCAATTACTGCCACAAAAATGCTTTAGGAAGTGTCACACCAAGAACAGATGTACGTTCTTACGTATGTACATTGTACATACTCGTATGTATAAACGCACGTGTGAATAATTGCAAAAAGTATTGCGACTTATTATAAAGTTGTTATTTGCTAAGTTTTAGATTAAACATGGCATCTTTTATACCGCACTTTTGTAATTACTGAAATATTCTTGGCACATCAATGTTTTTGTCGTCGAAACAACTTTCTACATATTAACGTAGAACCTTTGCATAAAGGCTCTTTGATGAATGAGCGCTATATGAGATTGGACTTGTGTCAAGGATTACTGCGGGGTTTTAATGATTATTAATAATTAATAAACATACGTGAATAAGATACCAACGTTACAATGACTAGTTTCTATTTACGAACTAAGAAATATTCATAACTAGCGACTCACCCTGGTTCGTCCCTGCCTTAAGGGATGATTTTCGGGATAAAAACTATCCTATGTTCTTCCCAGGGTTTCAAACTATCTTCTTACCAAGTTTTATCTAAATCGGTTCTGTAGTTTCGAAACCTATTCAGTACAAACAAACAAACAAACAAACAAACAAACAAACAAATCTTTCCTCTTTATAATATTAGTATAGATATATAATAATTCATTGTCTGAGAACAAGCTTTTTATGAGGTAATTAAAATGATTTATTATATAAAACAAATCTATCCTACGGGAAATGTGCGTTTTTCCGGGATAAAAAATAACCTATGTGCTATTCCATACTATAATCTATCTCTGTGCCAAATTTCATCCAGATCCGTTCAGCCATTCTAGCGTGATTGAGTAACAAAAATCCAAACATCTAAACTGTCACATTTATAATATTAGTAAGATTGAAAGTGTAAATCAATGAGACAGTTCACACATTAAACAATGCATGTATTAAAACTTTATTACTACAATTTATTAGCGACCTGACCCTTCGATCGGACCTTATGGCCTTCACAATACTCCTTGTATAATACTAATCCCATGACACTTGAAATATAATATCGCGATATAATAAGGAACCTATATGTAGGTATCTAACAAAACACACCTATATGTATGTACATTCTTATTTGTCATATCTATACTTATATAATATTATAAAGCTGATTATAAAGCTGAAGAGTTTGTTTGTTTGTTTGGTTGAACGCGCTAATCTCAGGAACTACTAATTCGATTTGGAAAATTCTTTTTGCATTAGATAGCCCGTTAACTGTAGAAGGCTATAGGCTATATATCATTCCGGAAAAATGAACGGTTCCCGTGGGATAGATTTGTTTTTGTCTAGGGACGAATCTGAAGCGAAGCGAGGGGGAGTCGCTAGTACATACATACATATATTCCTACTACCTCCATCAAAAAATTATAGCCATTTTTTCTTAATTTACTTTCATAAATATTTTTTAACCCGCCAATAAAAACAAAAGACGTTATACTTTTTTTTTATTTATTTTTTTTGTCTTACCCAAAACATTTAATTTATAAGAGAAAACCTAAATATACATTAAGGTCTCTGAAGACCAAAAGAAACTATAAAATAGAAACTAACTACGTACGCCCAGCAAAGTGGGCGGGTGACGGCTATATTCAAATACTTAAAATAAATTATATGATACTTATGAGATATTTATAAATAAAGTAATACGGCGATTTAATGCAAGACTAGGTAAACTAATTGTTAAACACAGTGTTACCCAACATTACAGGCACACAAGATTTAAACTACTAAGTCATTGTTCAGCAAACTATTAGAGGAACAACAGACGCGAGATACACGATATCATGAAATCAGCTCAGACATAAACAACTCGAAACTGGGTTACCTAAGCAAGTCTTGAGTGCGGTTTCCATTACGAGAAGCGAAGAGAATCGAATAGGATAGAAAATTACTAAAATAAGAGTCAAAAGTAAATTCAAAGTAAATATAGTAGATGAAAATTATTCGTAGTTTTTAGAATTACGAAGACAAATACGTCAAAGTTACTTTTCTTCACACTTCTGACGGACAGACAAATTCAAAAAATCATAAAAAAAAATAATTTAGTTTGAATACTACTTGAAATCTATATTGAAATCGCTCATATTAAAAATTTATTTGTTTCTCAGTAGATATCTCGTTTTACATAAGCCGTCAAAATGTTGGCTCAAGCCTTTTCAGGCGTATGTTTTCTTGATAATTCTAAACCTGATTCCATTGTTGTAGTGTAAGTAAATAATACTACAAGAATATTATACCTTTCTAGAATTGTGAAATACGGTCAGCTTTTTGTTTAATATATTCTATCATTTATATTTACGAACTTTGTCGAAATGACAATAAATAATATAATTCAATAATTTTCTCACTTTCTCAGACCTTAAGGTTTGTAATACCAAGTTTCAAGTAACTCTAATCACAAATATTTTTTGGGTTGTATTATAAAGTGTTTTCCCGTGGGAATTAGATTATCTCCCGCGGTAAAAATTGGCCTATGTCACTCTCCAGCCCTCCAACTATCTCCACACAAATCACGCCAATCCGACATTCCGTTTCGACATGAAAGAAGGACAAATAAACAAAGAAACAAACAGACATACAAACAATCACACTTTTACATTTATAATATTAGTAAGTATGGATGTATGTATATTGTATATGCTAAGAATGGTATTTTTTAAATGTATATCTTACCACACTAGGTAACACCTAATTATTAAAAGAGAATCTTAAAGATCAAAATAAAAACAGACACCCGAAGTTGATAAAAAACACAGCTACATACCTAAGTTCCCTTTCAATAAATGAAGTAGATCAAACGAAACATTTTGACCTGCATCTCTAAACTTTCATACGAGATATAATACGTGCCACGAAAGATGAGACTTGACGAGCGTCAGTAGTGGGGAGCCCGCGCAGGTACAGTCGTGTACGAAATAGTTATCTATAATTTATTTCTATATCTATTTTAGGGATTTTTCGACGTCATTCGGAATAAGGTGTATAGCAATATTATATTAAAATGATTAACAATATTTATTATGAAATGATACGCATGGTACGCAACGGTACGTATTTGTACCTGCTTCAAATTTTGTACACTTCCTTTGCTTCTTTTAACATATAAGTGTACACATCATAAACTATCTTCCTACTTTGTCTTCTTAATGTTTTATCTCGAGGAATAATCAAAATTTTACAAAATTGCACTCGTATATAACACAACTTTAAACAAAATAGAAAATAAACACAAGTTGCACTTGTCTGTATTGCGGAGTCAAGCGGGGGTTGCACGGGGTGAGGAGAACGGTAGGCAACTAACACGCATGCGCAGCGCCGTACCGCGCCTCCCGCGCAGGTTTCGATGCCCCGATGACGCCCGATCCCTTCCCGCCTCAGCCTTCGTACCGCTAAAGTGACCTATAAATCGTCTTCTGCGCAAGTGAAACCACGTGGTTTGTCAAGTTTCATCTTTCGTGGCACGAACTATACCCTCCATGATTAGGGGAAGTAGATTAAATAGAAACGAAATTGCGGGGGTTGCACGTAGCTAATTATGAGAAAAAAGAGTAAGCAAAATATATTTAAGTATGGCTTAACATACTATTATCATAAATGCGAAAAAATATATTTATGTGTTTGTTTGTTCGTTATTATTTCACGCTCAAACAGGTGGACGGATTAAACTGTTTCATTAGATAGTCTATGACCTGGATACAAATACAAAAGGCATCGAAAAGACCAGAGCGAAGTGAAGGTAAGTAGCTAGTCACAAATTAACACCTCCTGGTTAATTTCTAAGAAATTCATTGTTAACTGGACCACCGGTGGCTCGGCAGTCGTTGACAGGTTAATCATATATGTATGTATGTATTTCTGATTTAACGCTTCAAGTACACACACGTATGGCACTTTAATATCGCAGCATTCTACACTAGCGTGCCGGGCATGTACTCATATGTAGGCTTAATGAGCTAACTTTTCCTATTTAACAGCTATTTTAAGCCACATCGCTTTAAACTATTACACTCGCTTAAACGTTATGTCATCTATGCATATGGGAAAATAAAAACCAAATCGAGGTGGTGGTGAAGGCCTTTAGAAATATGATGCAGCAATGTTGGAATTTTTAACCCATAAAAGTTTTACGTAAACCAAAAAAACAAGTGAGGTACGAAATTAAAAGTTATGATAACAACGAATTCAAAAGTGCTTTTAATAAGTTTATTTAAATAAAATTTCATTTCATTTCAGTAATTATAGTGACAGCAAAAAAACGTACTGCTATCCCAGGTAAAGCGCTCCTTGGGAAACTAAGTAAGCGGGATTAAATTCCGAGTTTAGTATCTCTAATACTCATGTATGTGGACCATTTTCAACACGATTACTAGTAATCTTACGACGGAGAATATCGTGAGGAAACCTGCGTGTCTGAGGAAACTTAACAAGTTTTCCCAAGACATGTGAAGTCCGCCTACCAGCATTTGACCAAAATGGTGGAATGGCCTTCATATTGAAGAGACGCCGGTGCCATGCCCATTGCCCGTGCTGAATGCAGTGGTAATAATAATAAAAACAAAATTCTTCACATTTACTATTTTCAGAAATTGATTTTACTTAGAAAAGCTGTGGCATTTCAAGAACGTAAATATTGACCAGCTATTTGTAAGACGCGCGTTCTCGAGGATCCTTTACATCGTTCCAACGAAATGAAAATATCTATTTTTATTGTCTACCTTAGTTCAGTAGCAGATGCGGCACTGTTACGTCAGTTGGTTGTCATAATACTTCACAATAAACATAAAAAGCTCATATCTGTATCTGTATATAGAATAAAATCTTAGAAGTCAAACCTGTACATTCCTTGATGTGCGACTTTATTTTTCATGGTTGTCTATGAATACGTGATCTAAAACTAGCTTGAAAAATAATGTTAATTATAATTAATATGCCTTAATAAATGCTTTGTTAGTCAGTCACGTAGCATGATTATGAATCTCATAGTACTCGTAACATCAACATTGAGCGCATATTTATACTAAAATCTATTTTTTCCACTTAAAGATTTATTATATTACTGTTTAAAAGTTTAAGCTTCAACAGTTTAAATTTCATTTGTTTATAGTACAGTACAATTAGTCCAAAAAACGGCCTTACCTCAACATCCAAAGTATTTTTTTTACATCCTCCGTATCTCTGGAACCGTTCACTTTAACAAGATAATCTTGTGAAAAATCAGCATTATGTTCATTCGCTAAAATACACAGCGGATACGAGCCGCTTCTGATTTAGTTTAGCTACGACATTAATAAATCCAATGTAAGACTTTTAATTTATGTAAGAAAATTTAGAGCGTTTTTTTTAGTATTCTTTGATACTTAGGACGCTTTTAAGCAAAGCATTTATAATTTTAATTTGAACATTTTTAACTCACAATTCCTTTAACTTCAGCTGTTTTTTTTATTGTAAAGTGTTTTTACATTACATCTGAGCATTTCATACCAAAATTTTGTTTTATATTTTTTTTGATAAAAAACACATTTAAAACATTCGTCATTTAAGCCCAGCCTATGGCTCCTTAATAAAGATTTTTGCTTTTTGAAATCGGTTAAAAATTAGAAAAGAAGAAAGCTATAAATCAATACGTCACGGCAATATGTCATGGTATATGAATGGTCGGTTACGTTATGATACAAAGCTAGCCAGGTGAACCCTAAAGCCATACCAGCCCGGAAGTTTACCGCATCGTTGCGCTGGGAAACGTTGAAATGATAAAATTGGACACACTACATTAATCACGAATAAAAACGCAAATTAACATTATAATTTTCATTATAATAAAAAACGGTGTATCCTTACCAAAGAAAACAAAATCACTCTGGTTTTTAGTTTTACTCAATTTTAAAACTATACTGGTGATTTCGTATACAAATTGCGGAACCTTCGGCTTCGCTCGCATTCAAAGTACAAAAAACAAACCCCTCTTTCCCTTCCCTTTACAAAAAGTCTGCTCGATATGTTGACATTTATGATTACTGCTTCGCCCCCTTATATAGTAGCATGATGATATATAGCCTATAGCCTTCCTCAATAAACGGGTTATCTAATGCAAAAAGATAGTTCAAATCGGATTAGTAGTTCCTGAGATTAGCGCGTTTAAACAAACAAACAAACTCTGCCTCTTTATAATATTAGGATAGACTAGCGACTCACCCTCGCTTCGCTCGGATTCTTCTCTGGGTTGATTTCCCATACAAACTTTCATCTCCATTTTCACCCCCTTAAGGGATGATTTCCGGCATAAAAAGTATCCTATGTCCTTCCCAGGGTTTCAAACTATCTTCTTACCAAATTTTATCTAAATCGGTTCAGTAAATCCAGAGATGAACCCCTACAACCTCACAAACTCACAAACTACCTCTTTATAATATTATAGTATAGATAACTTACATAAGGATACAAAACCCTACACATAGAAATATGAGGTTAACTTAAGTTAGTTAAGTCATTTGCTATAGTACAACATCATTACACATTAAATGTCGTGTTTGCTTTAAAAAAACCGGTTAAGTGCCAGTCGGACACACGCACGAAGGGTTCCGTACCATTATCTATAAAAACGGCAAAAAAAATCATGTCTGTTGTATGGGAGCCCCTTTAAATATTTGTTTTATTTTAATTTAATTATTTATTTTTAAAGTTAATATATAACATAAATATTTTGTGAATATTTCAAGCGTCTACCTGTTGCCGTTATCAATATCGAGCAAAAACGAGCAAAAAAATCACGTTTGTTGTATGGGAGCCCCCCTAAATATTTATTTTATTCTGTTTCTTAGTATTTGTTGTTATAGCGGCAACAGAAATACATCATCTGTGAAAATTTCAACTGTTTAACTGTCACGGTTCATGAGATACAGCCTTGTGACAGACAGACAGACAGAGAGACGGACGGCAGCAAAGTCTTAGTAATAGGTCCCGTTTTACCCTTTGGGTATGGAACTCTAAAAATAGTAAAAAATATAAGTTGCGGAGCGAATATTTAACAAAAGTTTTGCTTGACGGAAGATACAAGTAAAAAGATTTAAAAGAGAAAAGTACAACCTGTATCATAATTATGAAGATGATAGTGATTAATAAATTCGCTTGCAAAGCCGTGTCTTTGAACAATAAAGATCTTACGATAAGAACGAAGTTGTAGTGTAAAGAAGAAACCGAAAAATTCCTTTTAAATTTATTAATTTTTTTCCCAGAAACGAGCTTTACAGAGTCAAAAGAACGAGTATCTTAGAAAACTGTTATATAGTAATGGTACAACTTTTGAAATTGTATTGGATTCAGCTCTTTTTACCATCCCACTGCAGGGCACGGGGAAACCCGTTCAATCCGAGGGGGACAAGGCCATAGTCCACTACGCTGACCAAGTGCAAGTTGGCAGGACTTAACATGTATTTCGAAAACTTGCTAGATTCCCTCAGATATGCAAGTTTCCTCACGAAGTTTTCCTTCACTGTAAGACAAGTGGCCAATCATGTTGGAAATGATTCGCATATGAAAATATCAAAGTTGCGAGACCAGGATTTTTAACCAGCTTCATTCGGACTTCCGCTGCTTTTTAAAATACAAATTCAATATTCGGTCAAGCAAAACCAACTCGATGGTTATATTTAAAGTTTTTACATATATTTCTTCGCCAATTTGGGATCGTTTTTCACAATATTTTTTATGAATAAATTTTACCTCAAACCTAAACAAGTTTCATAAAAAGAATTACACAGACGGGTAGATTTATTTCTTTTTAACGATTCTAAAGCTAGTATACAGTTTTTGTTAAATAATTATTGAATATATGTAAACTCGAGTAAAATTATAGTATAACTAATACAAGTAGCTAATCCAACCTGCGACACGACCATCGATCACAAACCGCATCGAATCGAACCCGGAACACTGTGACAAATTGCAACAGAATTGCATCACTGTTACATTATATGCACTTGCGTTTTGTAACGCGAAATATAATTTACATGCAGAAAAGGGATTTCGATGTAAGAATTTATCGCAATGTAAACTATAATAAACCAACGTTGCAAGTTTAACTTTTTGCATGATAAGTAATTTGAAAGTATGTAGGTATTATTATAAAGTTTGTATAAATGTATTCAGCCCTTTTTCTTAACGTTCCACTAGTACCTATGCACGGGCTTCCCTTCAATACGAGAGGGATCTTAGTTCACGACGCTGGCAAAGTGCGGGTTGGTGGACTTCCCATGTCTTTCGAAAACTTGCTAGGTTCTCTCAGACATAGAGGCTTCCTCACGATGTTTTTCTTCATCGTAAGACAAGTGGTAATCATGTTGGAAATTATTAGCACATGAAAATATCAGACGTGCGAGACCCGAGATTTGAACCGGCTTCATTTCTTTTCTCAAGTAAGCGCGTTATCACTGGGCTACCGCTGCCTTTTATCCTCTTGGGAACCAGGGTATCATATTTGATACTTGAAGTAAAAACTTCCTGAAAGCGTCATCCGTTATGTTTTCCTGAATATTTTTTATTTAAGCCATAGAGTAGACCTCTAATGATTTAAAACTACAATTTTCGTCATTTAAAGTGCTTAAAGTTTAAACGAGTAGGACAGTTATTTTTCACAAATTCAAAGTTTTCGCCATGTCAACTTTACATAAGGGTAAGTAGTTATTAAATTATGGATTCCTAAGTAAATTACTGTTGTTGTATAAAGGTTAAGCTCTCTTCTTTGTATTTTAAGTGATTAAATCATGTAAAATTTTACTTTAACGTGAATATCATACGATAAATTGAGCATATCAAATGTGATACTTTGGGCACTATTGGAAATAATATTAACTATTTACAATGATTTCAGGTATGTCTGACGAAACAATTCACCATGAATTACTGGACTTCAACATCACCGATTATGAAGGGAAGGACTCTGATGTAGACGAGGATGACATGCAGAACCAGGACATAGATAAGATTGAGGAACAGCCAAGTTTGCAGGGACCAAATAGTGATTGGGATTCCTCTGATGATAACCCGTTTCAACAACTGTCCTGTTCAATGAGGCATATTTCTACAAGTAGACCAGTAATTTGTAAGCATACAACTGATTTTAGAGCCATTTTTATCGCATCCACATTAGGTGCAGTGAACCTCTCAAAGAACAACCTGAAACCTGATGTTAAAAAGACAGCGGAATATTTTGAGTGGAAGTTGAATACCGAATTCTTTAAAAACATGGATTTTTGTCGAAATGTCATGTCCTTTGTGCGCACAGAAAAATCAGTGAACTCTACTGCTGCAGAAATTGAACGTTTTTTGGATGTAACATGGTTATTAGACTTTTAGGTATGCCAAGAATAAAACAATACTGGCCTTTAGCAACAAGTGCGACTTAGTGGCACCTGCAATGACTAAAAGTCGTTATACTGAGATTCGCTTGTACTTAAAAGTTGTTAATTGAGCTAATGTTTTAGAATCAACGTGATCTAATGATTGCTTCTGTAAAATACGACCAATAGTTTTAGAGATTTAAAGAGCATGCCGTGAAAATGATCGCGACGAAAATGTCTCCAACGATGAGCAGATCTTACTTTACACAGAAAGATGTGTCAAAAAGCAACTGGTGAAAGGCTGGTTATTAGTTAAGCCAAATCCGGAAGGGATAAAAAAAGTTTTATTCACTCAGAATTCATATTCTGATATAAAGATATCGCAGTGAATTCTGACGATTTACTGTCTTCAGTGGAATCGGTTTTGTACCCAACACCAGAAAAATTAGCAGGATAGCAGGATAGCATTTGCAGGATACCCTACCAGTACGCACTTCAATTTACATGGATTGTGATTTTACCTCTTCACTACTTTTGGATGTCGTAAGGGAAAGAGTATGTAACAGAACGGCCATTTTAATGAAAAATAATTAGCAAGGTACTGAAGGTTGTAAAACTTTGACTTTTATAAAATGTCAAGAGTGTGATGTGTATTTATTAATTATGTTTTAATTTCACTAGGAATTGTTATAAAACTTTTCATGAGCATTAAATGTGAAAATTATACTGATTTAGAAATAAATTAATAACATTGAAATAACATAGTATTTTTTCTTTTGTGTCCCAAAGTATCATATATGATACCACCTGAAAATCCTGAAATAAATATTTGTGTAACATTTAATCGATAGTTTTGCATTAGTCTAACGTCAAATAGCCCAGTAAATAGAAAAACGCTGCTTAAATTCAATAATTTGTAGTTCGGGTCCCAGGAGGTTATATAAGTAAATTTTATATGAATAAAAGCTGTAAACTCGGTCAATGAGTTAAATTCGTGTCCGTGAAACAGTTCTATACAACTTACACGACATATGTATTTGTTACGTACGTTATTCAACAATAAAATAGGAGTAAAACAAATGTTTGTTGACATTCCTATGACTTTAAATATGTATACCTAATACATTTTGTTACTTCTTGTTTGTGCGAAATTCTCATTAAGATTGTTTTTAAAATATATATTTTTAGGGTATTTGCATTAGTAACACGTATTATGTGAAAAAATCATTCGGCTATCATTATAGTTTGAAAAATACAGCACAGACAGACCGACATACCGCGATATCCCAGCAATAAGAACCAAAACTTTGAACGATTTAAACTTTTGGACACAGAACCAAAAACCTATTTCACAACATATTAATTTTACCAAGTCTTTAATATTACAAGTAGCAATATGAAATCTTAACGTTCAATTGATTCTAGCGTTCACATACATACATATTGTTTATAATATAGAACAGTAGACAAACGTTATAATAATCTATTTCTTACCTGTTATAAGAACACGTGTGTGGTGTTTATTAAATTCATTTCATTGTTTGTAGCTTTCTTTTGTTGTACACACTCTTTGTTATGCTAGTGACAATAGTAGTAATGTTTAGTGTATACCATTTTTGTACGATTATTTCGATACAAGACTCCTTTTGCGATATCGCCCGCGTATTTAATTCTAATTCACAAACACTAAAATTGATACTTTAGATTGTATAGAATAAAAAGATGTTTCATCTTTTATTATATCTTTTTTATAATTTCTTGACTGATTTAAATAAAACGTAGCTTTTCTTTTTTTTTATAAATATGTTGAGACATTAACACAGCACCATCTAGTTCCATGGTAATCTACGAGGCCTGTGTTATGGATACTAGATAGTCGATACACTACACATATATAACTTTAAATACATACATATTACAAATATAAACACCCATGACTGGAGTACAAACATTCGAGCTCATCACACAAATGAATGCCCCCAGCGGGACTCGAACCCGCGACCGCTGGAACAGCAAGTAGGCTCACTACAAACTGAGCCAAACGTGTCGTCAAGCTTATTCCAAACATTTCACAATAAATAAAAATTTAACGAATATCCAACAGAAGTTAGTCGTAGAAACAGTATTATAGTGTCTAATACATTGTACAAAATTTTAATACATTTACTCATGAATATGCGTTAATAAAAAAAAAAACATGTTTACATAAAACCACGTCTAAGTATTCGAGCACTGCCACTGTCACGGTCACATTATTCTCGGTCAACGTATTAGACTTAGGCTTAGTTTACATTGAAACGAAGCTATAAATAAAAATCTATACTTTTAAATAAAATTGAAGTGGCTGTTTGTAATGTCAAAAAACAGCTTTATACTAAATGCATATGGAATTATATACGGTAGGTACTTTAAGACAACAATTTTTAAAATTTTTGTCTGTCTGTCTGTCTATGTGTTTGTTCCGAAACGGCAGGACTAATTTTAACGGTACTTTCACTGGCAGATAGCTGATATTATAAAGAGTAACTTAGGCTACTTTTATTTTAGAAAATTAATTAGGACACACCCGAGCGAAGCAAGGGTGAGTCGCTAGTATATATATATATATATATATATATATATATATATATATATATAAAGGTTGAAAACAATACTTTTTCTTATTTATTTATTATAATGCTTATTTGGGTTAGTAGTACAACTAATCGTAATGAATAAAACATATACTCGTATTAACTCTCCGGTTTCGGTATGCAAAAATGATAAAAAAGAATATTGACGTAAATTGAACCTCTCGCATACAAATGATTAATTCAATTTTACATTCGACTGAATACTGAATAAACGATGTATGTACATCTCATTAAATAACTGAAATAAGAAAATAAGATCCATATTTTTAAAAGCGTTCATTAACTCTTCAAAAATATTTGCGTCCTCCATTTTCCACACTTTAATAGGTCACCTTGTTTGGTCTAAACCAGACTACGAAAATATGAATTTACAAAAAATCTAACTAATAGTCACGGGTTGCAATACCTGAATGACCATGACCAGTCTATAGAAAGAAAAATAGAAAGCCTCAATCACTAAACTTGGCCCAACCGGGACTCGAGCCCAAGACCTTCGGATTTACAGCTGTACCTGCTAGGCCATTAGACCACCAAATATAAAACATATTTCTACGATTGCATAATACCATTTTCCTACGTTGACATTTTTCCAATTTGTAATCCTAACCTATTTTTAGTAAATATCCATTATCACGACTTCACGACACCTTTGGCTCAGTTTGTAGTAACCGTACTTGCTGTGCCAGCGGTCGCTGGTTCGAGTCCCGCTGGAGACATTCATTTATGTGATGAGCATGAATGTTTGTACTCCAGTTATGAATGTTTATATTTATATGTATGTATTTAAAAGTTATATACATACAAATGTACGAGTATAGTGTATCAACTATCTGGTATCTACGAGTATAACGCAAGCCCCGTAGCTTACCATGGAACTAGATGGTGCTGTGTGTTAATGTCCCAACATATTTATTTATTTATTTATCGTATACGGATAAGTCGTTTAGTAAAGAGAGAACACAAAGTTGTATAATGATTAATGTACACACATACATACATGATACAGGTTAAACACATAACTCTCCTTTTAAGCTTCACCAAATCGGATATAAAATGTACTTCCATTCTACATTGAATTGTCTTTAACAAGCGAAGTTTCGAATTATAATTAATTCATAGCAGGTATGTAAATCATATCTCCATTTGGAAGTTGGTAATATTATATTAAATTTAAAACTCAATTATCAAGTTGCAAACTGCTCAAGTTCGTAAAACGACGTAAATATCACATAGCGTTTAATCGTCTATTCATAAACTTTGATGTTCAAATGAAGATTTTATGTAAATTTCTGCTTAGATAAAAACGCTTTTTATTTATATACTATAATACTAGCGGCTCACCTTCGCTTCGCTCGGGTTCGCCTCTAGACAAACAAAAACAAATCGAACTTACGGGAACCGTACATTTTTCCGAGATGAAAAATCGCTTATCTGTTATTCTGATGTATGAACTATATTATTGTAAAGTTTCATTAAAATAAAATCAGTAATTTTTGTATAATAAGCTGTATAAGTTACTACAGCTTTTAACTATCCCACGGGAACTCTGTAATTTTCCGAGATGAAAAGTATCTAAGATGTTGACTGGGGATATAAGGTACCACCATGAAAAATTTCATTTAAATCGATCCAACAGTATCGAACAGACAACCAAACAGACAGAGAAACAAAAAAATTGAAAAAATCTGGATTTATTCTATTTCTCTTCTTACATCCCCCTGATTCGGTTTTTAGCATTGTTTTTCTATGTACAGACATTCGACCTCTACAGTTATATGTACAGATTTGTTGACATATTGGTAGGCTTATGATGGCAGTTACATTATTTCAGATTACATACATATGTCTACTGTATTTCAGAAAAAACACAGTAGCAACATCATAGCATTCAGTGGCTAACACAAGTCCCAAGAAAGTAAAAGCGCAGACAGATCGCGTGTCGCATGCAATAGAGCACAGAGTTACTTATATTATCATCTGGACTTTTTAGTGCGGAACATTTATAGATTGGTGGCAGAAATATGAATACAGTTTAGTTATTTGCATACATGTCTTAATAATTAATACCTTTACAATGCGATTATATTTTAAACTAGCGACTCACCCTCGCTTCGCTTCGGGTTCGTCTCTAGACAAAAACAACTCTATCCCACGGGAACCGTACATTTTTCCGGGATGATATATAGCCTAAAGCCTTCCTCGATAAATGGACTATCCAACACAAAAAGAATTTTTCAATTCCATCCAGTAGTTCCTGAAATTAGCGCGTTCAACCAAACAAACAAACAATCAAACAAACTCTTCAGCTTTATAATATTAGTATAGACTAGCGACTCACCCTCGCTTCGCTTTGGTTCGTCCTTACGTTTATATAATAATATATATAGTTTTACAATAATGTATGGAAGTCTGCCCGATTTGTTGACATTTATGATTACTGCTCCATGCCCTTGGGTAGTAGCATGATGATATATAGCCTATAGTCTTCCTCAATACACGGGTTATCTAATGCAAAAAGAATTTTTCAAATCAAATCAGTAGTTCTTGAGATTAGCGCATTCAAACAAACAAACAAAAAAACAAACAAACTCTATCTCTTTATAACATTAGTATAGATTTTAAATTTTGTTAATCAGTTTAGTTAGATTAGGTTTTACTAATAAATTTTAAATAATGTTATCAATACTATTCTAGTGCACGTTGTGTTTACAAATAAATGGGAGTACATTTTAAACACTGTCCACAAAACTTCTATTTCTTTTGCATTTATTTACGTATGTACTTCTGTTGGATTACCTTAATAAATAAATCTCCAATCATTTTTAGTCCTAAACACCAAAAAGTTCGAAAAACTCCTTCACGCTAAATCAACTGTAAGTTTTTGGATAAAATTATTATAGATAGACTAGGGTCTGGAGTATCAAAGGCTACTTAAAATTATAATAAATAATTTTTTTGTATCTAAGCTATTAAGCCTCGTTGCATATATACATACATACATGTAAGTAAGCTAAAAGCTGTATGCTATCAGCAGTCAACAATCGGTCAATATTAACAATGATTGATTAGATCCAAAATTTTACCCAATATTGTGATGGATTCATTCGAACAAAGATATATTATATCCCATAGAAATTTTGATACCCATTGTAGAAAAACATCGGAGAAGAGTCTTGAGCTTTATTATGAGATGGGCTGTCAAAATTACCCAGCCTTTATAAATGTTTACTCTAGTGGTTTGATCTGGGCGTTGATAAAACTTTTTATAGATTTAATCTTTCTCGTTTCATATTGTTTTAAATACAAAGGATGCTTGAAGGCTGATATCTGATATACACCTACATAGCGGCCTGATAGGAAAATAACTGTCTTTCTCGACACAACATATGTACTTTCCATTTAAATTATTAAATTAAAAAAACACCGACGCTAATGGTATAATATCCGATTCATTGTTATAAACTGCAATTTCAACGCAATTGCAAAAAACTAGTGAAAAAACATTTAACTTCTTTATGATTATAAAATTGGTAAAATATATTCTTTAGAAAAATATCAAATGAAATTTCTATACAGATGATGCTCGAGGCTGGAAAGGAAATCTAACCTCCTTGCTGTTACATAAACAAATATTACCGCTCTGTGATTGGAGAGGAAACAATAGAATAAAAAATATTTTTTTCCAATTTATTACCTATAGAACTTGTGTAAACATGTTCAGGTGCGTTAATTGAAAAGATAATAAACGTGACCATATATATTTAAAAGCTACACTTAGTATTGTATCGTATTTGATGACTTTTTTTAACGCCCCATTGCTGCGCTGGGCTTTCCTTTAATGCAAAGTGGATCAAACCATAGGCCACCACGCTGGCCAAGGGCGGGTTGGAGGACTTCACGTCTTTCAAAAACTTGCTATGTACTCAAACAGGTTTCCTCAATATGTTTTCCTTCATCGCAAGACAAGTGGTAATTATTTTGGAAGTTATTGGCATATGAAAATATTAAATATCAGAGGTGCAAGACCCAAGATTTGAACCAGTTTCCCTCGGCTTCCCAAACGAGTGCGTTACCAATGGGGCTACCACTGCTTCTTTACACTTATGACAGTTATACTTGGTGTAATTGCATTTGTTTCAAATCCAAATATACTTTCTTTCTAATGGGATATGAGGAAGCCGAGTTACGAAGTAAGCCGTATTTAAATAGTTGAAACAGTTCTCATATGAGTAATACATTTTATAATAAAGTAAGAAAAAATATTGCATATTTAGCGTATTTAGCGATTGTATAAATTATATATAGTAATCGGACTATTAGTGTTAAAATTGCAAGTCGGTACGTGTGTATGTTTGTTGCTCCTTCAGGCTCGTTTGAACTGGCTGGACTAAATTTAGTACGCAGATAGACTATGATATTCTGGATATTGCTAGGCCTAGTCCCTAGGACCTAGGAAAGCACCCGAGCGAAGCAAGGATTAGACATTAGTATTTAATAAATCATTATTGTACACTTTCTGAATGATATAGAGATCAAATATATTGATACCCTCAATCGAGTTTCATATTAAGCTTAACAAGTAGGGCATGACATACAATATACAGGTATGAAGTCTCACAAAGGAATATCTTAGGTGCGAATCCTTTGAAGGCTGCGTGAATAGTCAAGGGCGGGTTTAGAGTTTAAATCCAAGTGCGATTTGCGATTACTACCACTACGAATTTAAATATAAATACTAGGTCCTATTATTTTAGTTCAAATTGAAAATCATATTTCACATGACGCGGTGGCAATACTCGTATTAGGTACCTGGGCGACCGAGCTTCGCGCGTCGTTTTTTTTTTTTTTTGGTAAAATTGCGTTTTTTTTTTCAGAAAAGATTTATTTAGATAAACTTAAAAGTAAAACTTTATCTAAATACATTTGATCCAAATCGTTAGAGCCGTTTCCGAGACACACAAAATAAATATTTGTACATATATACTAGAATTGGACATGTATTATTATAAGATGTATGTGCACTCTTGACTATTGTTATAAGTGCCCAACTTTGTATATCTATACATATAAAAAAAAACTAACTGAATCGAATCTGTACATTAAATATTTTTGGAAAATCTTATTGATATAGACATTATTATCGATACAGAGGCCGAATATATAGTTTTTAGAATTTATGTCTGTTTGTCTGGGAAAGCATCTCGAGAAAACCACTGGACGGATTTTGATGAAATTTGGTATAATGTTAGCTGGTTATCCGGGTCGACATATAGGATAATTTACTGCGGGAAAATATCTCATCTCTGAGAAATCTATATTAAACTTTAAAACGTAACTAAGGACGAACCCGAGCGGAGCGAGGGTGAGTCGCTAGTTATATATGTTTGTTACTCTACTACCAAAATATCGCGAATGATAAGGCTGGACGAATTTAGATGAAATTTAGTACACAAATAGACTCTGACCTGGAATAAAATATACTTACTGTTAGGTAACTAGGGACGCATCTAACGCATTCTTAACCTAAATGATTTTTAAAATCCATAAGTAAAGTATAAAACAGTTGTTACCTACAATTCACTTTATATAAAACAATTCAGAATAGTTTTCCACTTAAGTTTACGAGAGACTAGTTGTAGCTCCTAGCGCAATACTTTAAGCTTATTAAACCTTTGTGTATAATTCCTTTAACATGATATATATCTAGACTTCTATGCATAAACGTTATTATAAATAGATGTTATAGTTAATATGTATTGTATGTATTCAGCCCTTTTTAACGTCCCACTGCTGGACACGGGCCTCCCTTCAATACAAGGGGGATCAGGCCATAGTCCACCACGCTGGCCAAGTGCGGATTGACGGACTTCACATGTCTTTCGAAAACTTGCTAGGTTTTCTCAGACATGCAGGTTTCCTCACGATGTTTTCCTTCACCGTAAGGCAAGTGGTAATCATGTTAGAAATGATCCGCACATGAAAGTATCAGAGGTGCGAGACCCGGGATTTGAACTCGTTTCACTCGATTTCCCTAGCGTGCGCGTTACCACTAAGCTACCGCTGCCTATAGTTAATATATGTATGTACAATGTAAATATACCTATGTGTAGTAAGTATGAATATATTATGTAATTAATATGTAATAGAGTACGAATCCCTCTCATGGAGTTGACAAGATAATATATGTACCTACAGCATTTGTAAAGTTACGAGTGTGATTTTTATAACTTTTTCAGCTTTTAAGTGTTCATCTAATCTCTACCTTCAAACATATTTTAATAGTTATAAATTATAATAAACATTTACAAAAAACTTATTCGATTCTGACTCGCTTGGAGGAAGATTACCTAGGTAATAAAAATTTAAAGTACTTTCGTTGTATTTTTACTTTAATTTATGAGTAAGTTTTCACTTGTTTACCATATTTTATTAAATTTAGTTGTTTTCAAGCTAATTTATTGTTAACGCATCTATAATTGGTTTACTTAACTCTATATCATCATCATCATTATCAGCTCGTTTTATCCCACTGCTGGACTTAGGACTCTCCTAATTCACGTTTCTAAGCTATTATATTCAGCTCTACATTCAATACTCATCGTCCCCAAATAAATCTATTTCCGTTCATAGATTCAGAATAAATACATATATACAGGAAGTAAAATCGTTTTTTTTTTCTCGTAACCCTAAAAGTGAAAGTAAGGTACGTTTTATTAAAATTTTAATCGCAGTAATGCATAGCAAACCAAAAATATTTTAAAACCATAAAATATTGCGAATCCCGCAAAAATATTCCGTCATGCAAAAATATAATTTTAATCCAACTTCATTCGTGTATATGCAAATAATATTTATGAAAAATCCCATCTCGAACATAAATTGGAGAAAATATATTTATAGTCGTGTATCTTGAATATATTTAAATATTTAAGTATAAAGTTATAACAATATTTACTAGTCAACTAGTGGAGCATTCATCTGCATTTCTAAGAATTTTCTTACAACTTTTATTTTCTCCTTTGTACAGTATGCAATTACAATAGTGATCTGGGAAATAAACTTTACAGTCTGTTAAGTATACACGAAATGTATTTTATAACGGCTTTATATCTTGTATATTTTTACATTATTTAGAAGCCGAAACTATTTTCATTATTACCGGACTGGGGCGTTTTCATTGGATTTGGACCCAAAGGACGTTTTTTATGTACTTTGATATGTATTGTATGTACCATATGAATAGCTCATACTGTAGCCTAAATGGACTGATGAATTTTAAGTTAAAATATTTATAAAATTACTGTTTTTTTTTTATGTCAATGCCAATGAAAAAAATGTCAATTATTCGCGTAAATCTAAGAAAGTATTAAATTACAGTGTTGTCAGACCTGTTGTGTGTGTTCGTTTTAAACTTACAATTAGGGCAGGCAAGCGATATTTTAATTGCTGTACGTTGTAACAATATGACTAGTAAATAACAAAGCCATTTTTAAGTCTCAATTGTACCACTTCCTTATAATTAATCGATCACTCAATCGAATTACATTATCCAGATACTAAACCGTAGAGACAGCTGCGGGGGTCTTAGACGGAAGTTCAAGAGGAAGCTATACTTTGAAACCCTACAAATTAATGTGGACGGAAGTTAAACTATACGGTTATATTAAATACTTTAGCGATCTTACCTCGCTTCGCTCGGGTGCTCTTCATAATGACACTACAAATATTACTAGTGATTTATAATCCCAGAAATGAAACAGACTGCTCGTTTAAGTACTTTTTTGGTTAATATTCATAGATTTAGTCATCGCGTAGTGCTTTATAGGATATTTATAATTATTCTCTTTAATTAAAACGTACGTTTGATCGGTTGGCAAGTAATACTCGTAATAATAATAAATACTCTTTATTGTACACCCACAAAATTGATAAGAAAAATTAGTACAAGAAAAATATAAATAAGACTATGTACAAGAGGCCGCCTTATCGGTAAAACAGCGATCTCTTCCAGGCAACCTTAAGGTGTTGGAATAGACAAACTGTAAGAGGGAAGGGGTTTAAACAGTACAGCTTGTAGAAAAACAAAAATAATACAATAATACTGCTAATTATATAAATTTGAAGTGAAATGAGACAAAATGAACTTTTAAAATGCCGCCCAAGACGCTATCATTCGGCCGACGGTAGAATAAGACACATCTATACTATAAAGCTGAAGAGTTTGTTTGTTTGGTTGAACGCGCTAATCTCAGGAACTACTAATCCGATTTGAAAAATTCTTTTTGCATTAGATAACCCGTTAACTGAGGAAGGCTATAGGCTATATATCATCCCGGAAAAATATACAGTTCCCGTGAGATAGATTTGTTTTTGTCTAGAGGCGAATTCGAAGCGAAGCGAGAGTGAGTCGCTAGTATCATTATATTTCCTTAGTACTAATATCCCACAAGAAAACATGAAAAGTTATAAAACCATTAAACAACACCCAACTTTATGATAGACGTGTTTTACGTGTTTTAAGCAATGAAACCCGATCACCTAAAACGCGCCTTATAATGCGGCGTTTGAACAAAGCAAACGTTAATTAACATTATACCGACTGTGAAATCTTTGGTGTTTCTATGGCTATTAGTTCCCACGCAGTATAGTCCACGTTGATTTTTAGTTTCGTGATTGTGCCTGCTAGTAATTAAATACAATAGAGCTTAATAAATGTGGAGAAAATAAAAGTAAAAAAAAACTTTCTTAATCGTCCACTGACAAAGGGTAATTATCATACATTTTTATTTTTTATAGGTACGTTGACAGTAATGTTTATTTATGTTATTGCTATAAAAACCCATAACCCTTTTTCTGGACTTCACCGCAGTCATGTAACAGTAATAACTTTATGTACATGAGTAATTTAATTAATTCCATTATTTTACGTAAAAAAAGGGGAACAGCGTCAGAAATCACTACGGCCTTGTCTTTGGCTTCCTCATAAAAATAATACAGACTTTTATTTTATAATTTATATCTCGTACGCAGATAAATAATACTATATTGTATTATATGACATTAAGTTTGTTCTGGTCGATAAATCATAGATCTTTATCGCTTTAATAACCATAGTCCATAATTATGCAAAGCGGAACATGCTGTGGACCAAAAACGTCACTAAGAAGAGCTCTAGAAAATATGCATGATTTACGTAGATACTTAAATTTGCATTATTAATTTCACACCAATATGGATGAGATAGTAATTAATACAAGTTAATAGTAATCTATACTAATATTATTATTATAAAATTGTTTGTTTGTTCGTTCGTTTGAACGCGCAAATCTTAGGAACTACTAACCCTATTTGAAAAAATCTTTTTGCATTAGATTCGTTTATGGAAGAAGGTTTTAGGCTATATATCATCATGCTTCTAACGAAGATAGTGAAGCAGTAATATGACATATAGTCTATCTATTCCATACTAACCGTTAAAGCGTACCTAGGGACGAACCCGAGCGAAGCGAGAATGAGCCGCTAGTTCATTAATAATTAAGTTAATTCATTATCAATACTAATAATATAAACAGGTAAAGTTTGCGAATTTATAAGTTTGTGATGTTGTGATGTTGTGATGTTGTAGGAGATATCTTTGGATCTACTGAACCGATTTAGATGAAATTTGGTAAGAAGATAGCTTGACCCTGGGAAGAACAAAGGATACTTTTTATCCCGGAAATCATCCCTTAAGGGAGTGAAAATGGGGATGAAAGTTTGTATGGGGAATCAACCTAGGGACGGACCCTAGCGAAGCGAGGGTGAGTGGCTAGTTAAAAATAAAACTGCAGACTCTTGTCAGTCACTCGTAGTTAATTGGAGAGTATAATCAATAGAGAAAATTATTCAAAAGCTTGTCTCAATATTTGTAGTTACGACACAATAAGCCACAAAAATAATTCCAACACATTGTCTTTATGCGAAAGGAAAGCCGAGAACTCTACTTGACAAAGTAAAATAGCTAATTTATTTCTCTCTTGATACGAAATGGCTAGTATTTATAAAGATGAGATATTTTCCCGCAGTAAAAAGTAGGTATCCTACATATTGACCAGCATCAAAATTCCATCAAAATCTGTCCAGTGGCTTTCTTGTGATGCGTTCCCAGACAAATAGACAGACAGACAAAAATTCTAAAAATTATAGATTCGGCCTCTGTGTCGATAATAATGACCATATCAATAAGATTTTCCAAAAAATATTTAAAGTACCTACAAATACGACTCAGAATTTTATTATATGTATAGATTATATCAGTTTTATCAACAAGTAATAAAATTTACGAGCGACAAAATCGTCAGTATCTAAACAGCCCAAGGGATTATCAGGCACCAAATTATGCCGAAGTGCCACCTCTAATCTCGTCTTACTTATGAACTTTCAAGCGGAATTGATATCTATAGATAACTACAGGCTGACTAACGGGTCTAGATAGAAAGTGAAATGACAAAACAATGGACCATTTGGCTTACTTTCACTAACTGAAACAAAGAGTTCAGTATTTTGTAGACAAAGAAGTGCGTATAGTCTGTTTGAGGCTAATTATAATTTCGTTATTACCAAATGTTGATAATAAGTGCAACACGCGGAATGAGAAGAGCAACAACAAAGGTTTAAATATCAATTTTTAGGGTTCCGTACCCAAAGGGTGCCAACGGAACCCTATTACTAAGTCTTCGATGTCCGTCCGTCTGTCTATCAAAGGGCTATATCTCATAAACCGTAATAGGTAGCGAGTTGAAATTTTCACAGAGTACGTATTTCTATTACTGCTATAACAACAAATAATATAAAACCAAGATGGCGAATATCAAAAAGGCTGCCAAGCAAATTAAAAAAAATCGATTATGGTACGGAACCCTTCGCGTGCGATTCCGATTCGCACTTGACCGATTTATATGTGTATATTATCCAAATGAATATAATAGACAAGATGGGAATACACTAACACATATTATCATCAATGGAATTCCCGCCGTCATTAACTCCAAATTATTTAATACCACCGTATGTGTACGAGTAAGAATTTTTAATGGCAAGAGGAACTTAGTCTCACCCTTTATTACTATCTTTTTATGCACAAACATTCTCCCGTGACTTATTTGCTGTAAAGCATTCCAGACATACGTACTAACGTAGTACGGTGAAAGAAAACTTCGTGAGGAAACCTGCATGTCTGAGAGAACCTAGCAAGTTTTCGAAAGACATGTGAAGTCCGCCAACCCACACTAGACCAGCGTGGTGGACTATAGACTGATACCTCTCGTGTTGAAGGGAGGCCCGTGCCCAGTAGTGGGACGTTTAAAAGGTCTGAATAAAAATTCCAAACGTCGGAAACAAAAATCATAATAAAATCAAAACCACGAAAAAATGGGAAAAAGTAGTTTTATTTAGAATGTCAAAAAGAAAGTATTTATATATTCATAAAATATTAAAATTAAGCTACATAAAAGTTTCCTATGTAAATGACCTTGTCAGGGCATAAACAAGGAGATAGGCATCAGCGCGTGAAAGGCCTAAGAAACTGCAGAGTTTATTCTGTCAACGATCAATAGAGATTACCGTCTTAAGTCGACTCCTGTCGTTTAAACGTTTTAACTTTGCCAGACAGATTTGTGTTTTAGAAAGTAAACTTAAAAGGTCACTTAACTGGCAGACATTGGGAACAAGTTATCTCTTAATTTTCTAATATTTAGGGCTGGGTGGGTATCCATAATCTGCTTACTGTGGCTTTGTACAAAAGTATGAAAATTAAGTTAAATATAGAACAAGTTGACTTAATAAAAGTTTAACTTAGCTAGGCACACCTCCTATCTTCTATACATATAATAAAATTCTAACTGAGTCGAATCTGTACATTAAATATTTTTTGGAAAATCTTATTGAAGTAGTTATTAATATCGGTACAGAGGCCGAATCTATAGTTTCTAGAATTTTTGTCTGTCTGTCTCTCTGTCTAGCTCTATATATGTATTTTGATGAAATTTAGTATGATGAACACTTTTTACTGCGGGAAAATATCTCATCTCTGAAAAATCTATACTAAACGTTAAAACGTAACTAGGGAGGAACCCGAGCAGAGCGAGGGTGAGTCGCTAGTTTTATATAAGAGGATATTGGAGATTTGGGAATATATAGATAAAATATGTATTAGTACACAAATTTTATTGTAATATACATATTATTATTCATCCGCTAAATAATACACTACACATTTTTACCACTAATACATAAATCAACATCTACGCAAAGTGGGCGTGACAAGTTGCGGTATTTCTTGGTTATAATTTTATATTTAATCAACAGTTAGTTTTAGCGGTTCCGTATTTATGTATATGGGTAATTAAGCGACTGTACTTCAAGTCAAAGCTTAAAATAACTTTAACAGATTTTTTTTTATAGCATAAGAAAATATGAATTTGATACTACAGATTGGAGACATTCACGACTATACCTGAAAATTACATTATACGGGGAAAAAAATTGAAAGCTAATTAAGCACTCGAATAAGTGAGAACTTTTAGATAAAAGTTTTATCATTGGTTTATGTTTTAGAATACCACCGTTCATTTTACTTAGCCAAGATGGAAGAAAAGACGGCCAATTAGTTCTATATTTTATTAATTGTAAGGTTTGTCTTTTCAACGAAACAGAATTCGTGATTCAATTTTGTACGTAATTTAAGTAAATTAATTTTTTTTGACTACGTACCTACCTATAGCAAAGTTGACATTGTCCATGTTGATGGGTTTCGCAGATTCGATTATTCTGTAAGTTAAATAATAATGGAAATCGAAATATATCAAAAAGTAATGAGATTTATTTAATAACTTATCTATAAAATGTATAGAGTTAAATATGTTCAATATTTTTAACTACATTAACCGTTTTCTAATATGGTTAACAATATCTATAAGCTATATTATGTACGTTTGTCTGTCCATTAGCCGACAGCTGACTACAAGAACGTTCAATTTGTGATGTACGTGATGTGCATGATGAAAGAAAGCTTTCAGCTAGCCGGAATTAAGTTATGTCGTATACAGAGTTATTGCTACTGGTCTTATTCCTTTGACATAAAATATGGTTGAAATGGAATAAAATGTTTTCATAAAGACAATTCACGACAGATGCAACTCACGTGCAGGGAATTGCACTTTAGAAATCGGAGTTATATTATCTATACTTATCTATGCTAATATTATAAAGCGAATAGTTTGTTTGTTTGGTCGAACGCACTAATCTTAGGAACTACTAATCCGATTTAAAGTAATCATAAATGTCAACAATTCAGACACACTTCCATATATTATTTTAAAACTATATATTATCTACTGTCTATCTGTCTATAACTATATACTGTCAGCACAGTGTATGAACTAGACAGATATTTTTTTTTCTATTTTTCTGACGTCTACTCTATAAAATATTATAAATATTTTAATGTATAATATAAATATTCAATAAGCGTAAGTAAATTTAAACTTCCAGGTAACTAAAATATAACATTTGATATCAAATGTAGCAGTAAAGTAGCGACCCTCTCTCATTTCGCTCAGGCCCTTAATATACACCACGCGCGTTCTCAAGTAACTTCTAACAGTATACTTAATGTTGCGGGAACAATTCCATGTATCAAGATCAAAAGAGGTCTTCATCAGACTCCGGCCTATAAATTGTCTTCATACAAAAACCGATCTTTTATGTTCATATATATTAGATATTTTTCTAGTTTATATTTATAATATGTATATATTTAAAGTTATATAATATGTGTAGTGTATCAACTATCTAGTATCCATAACACAAGCTTCGTAGCTTACGATGGAACTAGATGGTGCCGTGTGTTAATGTTCCAACATATTTATTTATTTATTTATATGCTACATATGTATTTATGTCTTAATTTTGATTAATTTTATAAAACTAGTGGCTTACCTTCGCTTCGCTCTGGTCTTTTGCATTTATAATATTCGTACACCCACTTCTCTTGATCTTCATTATAATATATCACTCTTTATTTTTTGTACAAATATAATGTACCAGAATATATAACTCATCTTAATGTCTCTATCAGCAAAAACGTAGTACCTTCATAATTTCATTTCATCTCCATCAAGGCTTATTTTCGCGACCTAAAGAAGCCTATGTTCTCCTCCAATACCCCATCTATCTCTATACCAAAATTCATCAAAATTGGTTCGGCCGTTAAGGCGTAAAAACGTATAAGACAGACAGTTACTTCCGCATTCATAATATGTATGGATAAATTACTAAAACCACGTTAGCATTTACATGCTAACAAAATTCTCGGATTATAGATGCAAAAATGGACAGACAGACGGAAAAAGGTGCATATTACCCTGTGGGCGAATAAGAAAAGAATATTTATTATATTGACATTGTAACGTTTACGATCATGTAGGCGAAATAATCGTGGCCTGATTGAAGGCAGCAAGTCGACAAAAGTTATTGAAAATAACCCAGAACTGTTAAAACCCACGACACTATTCTCGCCTGAAATCACCTTGACATAAATTTGCAGTCTTATTCTGTCTTTTTAACTTAATGTAATTAATATTTTTTTGAAATTTTTTTTAATAATTCTTATTAATTTTAGTTATTTACAAATATTGTATTACTAGCGATCCGACCTGACTTTGTTTATAGCCTATCAAAAATATTTGCAACTATATACTATGTGTTATATTTTTTAACCAGAGATACAATTAACTACATTTAAAGATATGGGTTGACACCATTTAACTTAACATAAAATCATTAAGAGGATTGTGAAGTGTCGATACGCGGCGCGAGTGATTTTTAAAAAAATGCTATCTATTTCATACCGCTCGCTTTGACAACCCGTATGGTGCGATAGAGAGAGTTGCAAATCTTAGAGGCAATTACCTAAATTTCCTGTTTGAAATATTGTTACGGGCGATAACGTTTCAGCCCCCTAAACATTTACGTAATGAGACAATTATCTTAATCTAGGTCTGTATGTGTTTCTTTTTCAGTAATTCAGTTTAGTTTAATTAAAAAAAAAGCTCGAGGAAGTTTTAGTCACAAATACAGATATTTAGATGCTAATAACTTCTATCATACGCGATATTTCTTTAACCTGTCAACGACCGCCGAGCCACTGGTAGTCCAGTTAACAAATAATTTCTTAGAAATTAACCAGGAGGTGTTATAATAAAAACGTACGGACCTAGTTTTTCATTACATCTACAACATTTCCAAAAATTATGAAAATTAGACTATGTTAATGAGGAGGAAAACGTTATCGCTTTTTGTATGAAAATTTACAGCTTCACAATCCTCTTAATATCCCATAATAAAAGTGTAATTTTTCGGTTTTATATGGTTTAAAATGACAAAATGCTAATTTAGTTCATCAGAACAAAACTCGCCATTGTAAAATATGCTTTCACAAACACTTTTGATTGCACGAAAGGTAAATGTAATCAACGCTAATGAATATGCATCCATCGACAAATTACTCCATCGTAACTTCTGAACTTAGTTACAATACACTCTCGGTTATTAAATTGTTTGTCAGTTAAAATTTTAAGGTAATGGGACCAAAGGATTAAAGTTCCAGTCAACCTTATTTTATTATTATTACTAAATTATTGCTTTGTTTAGATAATGGATATAAAGTTAAATATTACTAAAAATATCAATTATCTATCCTTTACATATATCTTAAAATATTACATGAGCAATTCTTATATGTAAATTTATACCGTGTATCTCAGAAACGGTTCTACCGATTTCGATCAAATTTTGTACTTAAATAAAGTTTTGCTTTTTAAGTTTATCTCTATGTACGTGTATTTTCTATAAAAAAGGGCAATTTTTATATCTTTTTCAATTAGACACGAATTTACAAAAAAAAAACGCCGAAGGAAGCTCGGTCTCCCAAGTAGGTACCTACTTACCTACTATGTAGTTATTTAATGTTCACTATCACTGATATAACATAAAAACTTCACTTTCGTAGTATATTTTTAATAATCTAATCCTGCAAATATAAAAGTCTCATGTGTATATTAGTCACGTATCTACTCATAATCTATACTAATATTATAAAGCTGAAGAGTTTGTTTGATTATTTGTTTGTTTGGTTGAACGCGCTAATCTCAGGAACTACTGGATGGAATTGAAAAATTCTTTTTGTGTTGGATAGTCCATTTGTCGAGGAAGGCTTTAGGCTATATATCATCCCGAAAAAATGTACGGTTCCCGTGGGATAGAGTTATTTTTGTCTAGAGACGAACCCGAAGCGAAGCGAGGGTGAGTCTCTAGTCTAATATAAAGATGAGTTTGATATTTTTGTTTGTTTGGAAGTATCAATTAGTTCGATTTGAAAAATTATTTTTGCATTCTAAAGCCTATTTCTTGAGGAAAGCTGTAGGCTGTCTAACCTGATGTTAAAACGGTTAGCAGCGAAGCAATTATACAATATACAAATATAAACTTTAGAATCATGAGCAGTAAAAAAATAAAACACAAATAAATATATAATACACAAACAATGATTCTAGGGAGAAAAACTTTCAATTTAACTTCAATTTTTTTTACAAACAAGCCATTCTCTGAAATGAATGTTTAGTCGTTAGACTGCAAATCATCTTAGGGCTTTACGTACTTTAACGGGATCAGCCTAGTTATCTCCAGATTAACTAGTTAAGCTGCATTCTAATACGTGGACATAAACAACTACATACCTATTATTATCCACGCGAAAGTTTGTTTGGATAAATACAGCAGAAATAGCTAAACGATTTCAATGAAAACTTTAACACAGACTGATCTTAAGTAAGACATAGACTACTGTTAATTATAAAATTTGCTGAAAGGGCGTGGTGCTAGTATATTTATACTAATATTACAAATGTGAAAGTTTGTGAGTATGGATGTATGAATGTTTGTAACTCTTTCACGCCAGAACAGTTGAACGGATCTGGATGAAACTTGGCACAGACAGATTATAGTCTGGAATGACACATAGGCTACTTTTTATCCCGGAAAAATGTACGGTTCCCGTGGGATAGGTTTGTTTTTGTTTTCTTAGAGGCGAATCCGAGCGAAAGGGTGAGCCGCTAATAGGTAATATTATAATTACATAAGACCCATAGGGACACACCCGAGAGAAACTAGAATTAGTCGCAGGAAATGAACAAAAGTTAATAAGCCGATAACACACTTAACTTGTGGTATTATATAGCCATTGGAAATCCAATTTTATTAACACACTGGATGAGAAATATGTCGTTGAAAAAATCTTTATTGTTTACGTATTAAGACTATGTCACTTACAAATAATATAGAAACGTGTAAAACACTTCTATGCGCCTCATCTCTTATCCCACAGGATCCCTGTTTTGTTTTGCCTTGTAAAAAGTACACTTGAAATTATACCTAAATAAATTCATGAAGTGTTTTCTACACAAACATAATTTTCATGAAAACTCTTAATCCTTTAACTTCATTATCTTATAAACACCTACGAGTAAATATACTATATACATATCTTAAACGTGTCGTTTTGTAAAAGTCCAGTCCAAAACATTAGTAATCTACACATATAAAAAAGTGTAACTAATCGCTGTCTGTACATGGAAAATGTCTGAGAAAAACTATTATTGCGGGTCTCCATTAACGCAATAGAACCCAAAACAATGATTTTTAGAATTTTTGTCTATTTGTCTGTGCGTTTCTGCGCGCTAATGTCAGAAACGGCTTAACCGATTTGGGTGCGATTTTCACTAATGTATTGTGGTAAGCTTCACTTAACATTTACTATTTGTTCTGTTTCAATCGGTTCATAAATAAAAAAATTATCTCAATTCAAAGAATCACCTAAGGACAAACCCGAGTGAAGCGAATGTGTGTCGCTAGTAGTTAATAAAAACTAAATGCATTTATTTTTTAATAAATTGGTTTCTTTTACCGGAAAAGTGATTGAGACCATCATTTCTACAATATCAAGACGGCTTAAAATCAAATCTTGGAGAAAAAACTTGTTTTAAATATCTATCTACAAATGTTACATAAATATATGTATATATTGTATATACAATGCCATATGAACTTTAAAATGTGCAATGAAATAAATCTTTCCGGATTATTTCACGGATTTATTTTAATTTTTGGTTCTCGACGTTTCGAATGCTTTACAGCAGCGGTCGGCAACCCGCGGCCCGCGGCCCGTGACTGTGTTATAAAGAATTTTTTTTATGCTTTTTAAGTATTTTGAATTTGTAATTATCGAAAAAATTAATATGTTTCTCGTCTCACAGATAAGCATTTAAGAGTCATTTTAGGAATTGTCACATAGAATGTTGTAGTTGACATATTTTGGGGTACATGCTTTTTTTTGCTCTTACAATTGCGGCCCGCCTTTACTACGTATAGCCACCTTGTGGCCCCTGCCTACTGAAAGGTTGCCGACCGCTGCTTTACAGCAATCATGGTCATGGCCATCCATTAATATGTCAAATATTCGCGTAAATTTTAGAAAGTGTACTATCTATAGGTATAATTATTTTAAAATCACAATTCACTTTAAATCAATTTTATTTATAGATATACCTGTCTTAAATATCACATGTAAGTAATAAATTATTATCAGTGAAATGCTAAGCGCTGAAGCAGAAGAGCACGTTTTCTATTTTTGTACCAACGAAAGAAATATCAGAGAATATGTTAAACGATATTTAATAATATTTTAATGTTTTTATAGACTTAATTGCTATACGAAAATTGTATAGGAAATATTGCCCTACTAATTTAAAACACTTTATTTGTGACACTAGCGACTTACCCTCGCTTCGCTCTGGTTCGTCCCTAGGTACGATTTAATTTTTTCGAGCAAAACTCTTAATTCTTTTTCTAAAATAAAAGTATCCTAAGTTACTCCTTATAATATCAGCTATCTGCCAGTGAAAGTTTAACCGGAACAAACAGACACACAGACAGACAAAAATTAAAAAATGTGTTTTTCTTATAAGTACCGTATATAATTCTATATGCATTTAGTAAAAAGCTGTTATTTTGACATTACAAACAGACACTTCAATTTTATTTATCTGTATAGAGTACAGATGGAAGGTTATAATATTTTTTTCATAATCCTTAAAAATAATAACCTATTTTAGCAAGACCTTAACCCGGCAGATAGGTTAATAAAAATTATAAAGACGACACAGTTATTTATAAAATATTTCTTATGATAATAAAATGAATTTTCATTATTTAAAAGTTCAATGAAAACTCATGAAGTCGCTAGCGAAGGGAGTACTATATCTAAGTATATATCTATATATGTAGTAGTGGCACTCCCTGGTTTTTTTGGTCTGTCTTTCTTTCTGTCTGTCTGTTTGTTCCGGCTAATCTTCGAAACGGCTGAACTGATTTTGACGAGATTTTTACTGGCGGATAGCTGATGTTATAAAGAGTAACTTAGGCTACTTCTATTTTAGAAAAAGAATTAGGGACCCAACTAAGCGAAGCGAGGCTGAGTCAATAGTATACTGATACAAAATGAATAATAATGAAAAGGCTTTCGCTTATAGCAAGTATTTGACCATATTTAAATTGTAAAGCATTCGAAATGTTCGAAATAAATAATAAAATCCGTTAAATAATATGAAAAATAGTTTTATTCAAAATTCCCATAATATAACTTCACGCTTTTCGCTTTTCATTGTAGAACTGGGAGTGTTCGATTGGAAGCAATCGCACATATTCATAGCTTTTTAGTACCATTATCACGGCATGTGTGAAAGTTATAAATGGCTAATGAAAGAGAAGTCTTATTGACAGTAGCATGAGTAATAAATACATTTTTATTATGTATATTTAATAATAATAAAAACAAATAAATATTATTTATAAACTTTATTTATACATAATATAAAGAATAAACGTTTTCTTGTAATTATTTTTCATAATAAGTAAATCTATTTTTCGATACCTTTAGCTCTGCGGTATGGTTCGGTAACCTTTATTTAGAGTCTGTAATGCGGCAAAACACTAGCCATAACCAAATTTCGTTACTAGCAAGGCAAATTTCTTTGAGAAATTGTTTAGTTAAAATGCGTTAAAAAGCAAAATCGACTATGTAAGTTACTGCACCTAATAGACTAAGATAAATGATATTATTTTACTTTTATCTAACCCCCGACGCAAACAGAGGGGTATTATAAGTTTAACATGTGCATCTGTGTGTCTGTCTATGGCAACGTAACGCCCAAACGGATCAACCTATTTTAATTTAGTTTGTTTTTGTTTGAAAGGTGACTTGAACGAGTCTTCTTAGCTATAAATCATGTAAATCCGTTTACTCTTGTGCAGACCATCAGGTCTCCTCGATTTCAAACTCGGTATTTCGTTACTTTAATGACATTGAAACGATATGGTAACTTTGGCCTGATACTCAACTCCTTACTAAAATACTGCAGAAATATCGTGTTCAGGCTCATTGAAATAGCCTCAACGAATGGGTTATTGTGTGGGGTTTTTTTTTTATTTAAGGGTTATCATTATTTTTTTTAACTTAATCAAAGAACTAATTTTTTTGTATAGTTACTATATAACTTCCAGATAAAAATTACACCAGAATAGCGACTTACTCTCGCTTTGTCGCTTCCCTAGGTTAAATGTTTTAATTATTTTGAGCGGAACCCTAATTCTTTTTCCAAAATAATAGTAGTCTATTTTACTACTTATAACATCAGCTGTATGTCAGCGAAAGTCCCGTCAAAAGCAGTCCAGCCGTTTCGGAGATTAGTCGGAACAAACAAAACAGACAGACATTTTTTTTTAATTGTGTTTTTCTTAAAATTACCAGATACGATTTCATATGCATTAAGTAAAAAGCTGTTATTTTGACAATACAAATAGACACTTAAATTTTATTTATCTGTATAGATATAAAAATATCGTTAGGTGGTAACATCAATGGTACATGTCAGTACATTTATTCCGCTTCAATGGCGTTTTCAATAGGCAATGGCAGCTGGGCGTTTATCGCGAAGTTTGAATGTGCAAGGAATTTTACCTTTTCAGAGAATAAACGATCTATCGTATTATGTAAGATGATACACAAGTAAACGAAAAATGTATAGGGAAAATGTGTCATATTAAATCTATTTTTACAAAAAAATCTAATAATAGGCCATTGGGTCTAAGAGCATTAAATTTGGAAAGTAGCTTCACTTTCATATAACGTAGGTATGACATAGGCTCACGTTGTGTCACGGAGACTAATTCAATTCAATTCTTATATTCAATGGCTTTTAGAAGTGCCATTTGGGCACCATTTACTTCGCCAATGTCGCGTAGAATGGAGAAGACACGTTACATATAGAATGACCGGTATAAAATAGAGAAATACAAACACTAAATCTGATTACATGTAGAAACGGAGCAATTCGTTGTAAAATCAGGACCTACAACAGACAACACAATATATACAAAAACTATGAGAGAAAATTAAAATTAATAATTGTTAAGACTAATAGTTATATATTTTATATATATACATATATTTACACTTTAATTTTATTACTTTTAATATATGTACACAGAAATCTACATAATGGACTAAACACAAACATCAACAAACAATTAACATTAATAGGACGGGGGACTTTAGAAGGAAGGAAGTCGTAAATAGGATACAAAAGTTTGGGGCAACTGAAAAGGATATGGGAAGAGGACCCTTCGTCAAGGCCACATTCACACAGGGAGTGGTCCCTGACTCTGATCTTTGCCAAGTGGACAGGAGTACTTGCGTGTCCAAGACGAAGACGACATATGGTAGATATAACCCAACGTTCCGTCTGTTTGCAATGAGAAAACCAGGGGCGTCTTGGAATCTCTGGCTGAATTGCAGCGTAATGTTTACCTTTAAAAGATTTTGATGAGTTCCAGTTGTTCTTCCAAGCTTTATCTAAGTGAACCTTAGCAATAGCTAAAAGGTCCTGGGCTGAATTTCTAAAATGCTCCAACGATCCACAATGAGTGGCAGCTTTGGCGCAAGAATCAGCCGTTTCATTTCCAGGAATACCGGAGTGACCCGGAATCCAAACCAGTGAAATCGCTAAACCCTTTTGACTGCATGAAAACAAAGCTTCACGAATCCTAAAAGTTATGGAGCATCTCAATCTACTACGAAAGGGGTTTTCCTTAATAGCCATTAAGCAGCTAAGAGAGTCGGTAAAAATAACAGTCTGTTTGAAATTATGGGAGAGGGTAAACAGGATTGCTTCTAACAAAGCAACAGCCTCGCCTGTAAACACCGATGACTCAGGAGGACATTTAAATTGTAAGATAATTTTGAATTTAGGAATCCAGCAAGCCGCACCAACACAACCATCCAGGGACAGCTTTGAAGCATCAGTAAAGATGAGGAGGTGATCCAACCAATTTTGACGAACCAGAGCTTGAAATTTTGTGTTGGTGTCAGGTGCTCCCTTAGTCAGACCCAAATCTGTGACAATAGAAAGGGACGTAACTAGAGCATGGTAAGGAATATTAAAGATGGGACTAGATGGGAAACAAGACATGGGATGTGGTAGATTTGTATATTTAAGGAAGCTGCCTAATAAAAAGGATAATGGCTTGTTTGCAGGGCTTAATTCCGCTAACTGCCTTAGCCTTGGCCACAAGGGATGGGAAGATAGCTGTAATGACTTGCCAACAAAGCGATCAGATAAATACTGCCGACGGATAGGTAAGGGAGGATCGACACATTCAACCTGGAGGGCATTGGTAGGAGAAGACCTCATCGCACCTAATATTAATCTTAGGCATTTATACTGAATCTTATTTAATTTATCGGAAGCTACTTTGTTAAAGGGGTCGAGGACAAAAAGGCCGTAGTCTATATGACTACGTATTATAGAATTATACAGTAGTTTTTGAGTATATGGGTGTGCACCCCACCACACTCCCGACACCGCTCGGAGAGCATTGATGCCTTTTTCGCATTTTCTGCTGATATACTCCGCGTGGGCAATTCCATTGAGCCGTTTATCGATTATTATGCCTAAAAATTTTGTGTTATCAGCCAGAATAATATTTTGATCCTCATAACGAAGATCAAAATTTGGGACAGATCTTTTTTTAGAGAACACGACGGCCTGACATTTAGATACCGATAATGACAAGCCGTGCTCTGAGAGCCACTGACCTAAATAATGCAAAGCAGAATTCAATCGCAAATTAATGTCCTCTACCGATTTAGAGCTGTAATAGAGAACGATATCATCAGCGTATTGAAGGATATTGCAAAAACTATTAACAGACAATTCGAGGTCATGTGTATAAATGCTGTACAGCAGAGGGCTGAGGACCGAACCTTGGGGTAAACCCTGCCAGACAAGTCTGGGAGGAAGCGCAAGAAGTCGATGCTTAACAGATATAGTTCTACCGGTCAGCAGATTACATATGAAATAAACCAACCTCGGCGGTATACTCAGCTGTTGCATTTTCTGCCTGAGCAACGGAAGAAGGACATTGTCATATGCAGAAGCTATATCCAAGAAGACACCAACTAAGTACTCTCCTTTTGCATAGGCTAGTCGAATGTCTGTCGTTAAAATACTGAGATTATCTGTTGTACTTAGACCCTTTCTGAAGCCAAATTGAGAGGGAGCCAAGATATTTCTGCTTTCCACTACCCATTCCAGGCGGTTCTTTAACATCCGTTCAGTGATTTTTGATAATGTTGATGATAACGCAATAGGTCTATATGAATCCGGATTGGAAGGATTTTTGCCAGGTTTTAGAATAGGGATAATGATCTGAGATTTCCAAGCTTCCGGTATAATGCCTGATATAAAAATCGCATTAATAAGGTTGAGAAAATACCATTTAGCTTTCTCATTCAATTTCCCAATGAAAGAGTAAGGTATACCGTCCTCACCAGGACTAGTATCCTTTAAATCCGTTAAGGAGGTTTCAAGTTCTACTAAAGTGAAGGGACCATCCATATCATCAGATGAACAGGGTGGCGCAAGGGTAGGAAATAGATCATGTGGGGGAACAGATGGAGGCGCTAACTTGTCGGCAAAGACATTGAGCCACTCAGATGGATTGTTGGAGCCCTGATGGGGAATATCATCAAGAGCCCGGCGAAACCTTTTAACCTGCCTCCAAACAATAGAAGACGGGGAACGAGGTTCAAGGGATTCACAGAAATTGATCCAACCAAGTTTTTTCTTTTTATAAACCAATCTCCGAAATTTTGCATCACTACGTTGATACTCTAGGAAGTTCCCCACTGTCATACAGGCTGCGTATGTTGATTCAGCAAGAGATCGCTGGTTAACAAAATCACTGCATTCCTGATCCCACCAGGGATTGAAAGGCAACTGATTTTGATTGGGGTTCTTTTTAGGTATAAAGAGATCAGCGCTTGAAATAATAGCTAGAAGGAACCGATCATAGCAGACAATGATATTCTCATTACTTATAGACCCAGGAAGGGAGTCCAACATGCTATCAACTGAGGAAGCATATTCAGGCCAGTTTGCTTTTTTTAAATTATATTGAAGCAAGGATTTGAAGGAGGGGGGAGGAGAATTTCTGTTATTTAAAGAAAGGAGGATAGGAAAGTGGTCACTACCATGGGTGGATGGAAGAGTACTCCATGATAGCAAAGAGGAAATAGATGGAGAAGCTAAAGAGAGGTCTACAGCTGTCTTGGGATTTTGGTTAGGATATACTCTTCGGGTTGGTGAGCCATCATTCAAAATGCAGAGATTGAGGTCATCAATCATGTCCACCAACAAAGGAGAGAATCCGTCACAAAAATAACACCCCCACAAAGTGTGGTGAGTATTAAGATCACCCATGACTAGCACAGGACTAGGGAGGACTAAAAACGATTTCATAAGGATTAATAAGAATTACCGTGAAGAAATCTCATTTATCTGTCCGAAGTAACCTAAATCTATCAATGATTGTTTGGCAATTCTTCTACATGTATAACTTGCAGGTTATAAATTCGAATTCCACAGGTAGAAAATTTGAAATCATATAAACTTGTTATTCTGTCAAATACATTATACTAAACAATTGTCTGAGTAAACGACAAAAAGTGTTGATTTTTTTGAATAGAAGGCAATTTATACTATAGGGCCGGTATTTATTGGATATATAAGCAATAAGCATATATGAATAAAGTTACGTGTTTCATCATATCATTGACATACCTATTCAACCGTCCATACCGAACTTATAAGCAAGTTTAATTCTCTCATGAAGTTTTCAACTAAAGTCGTTAACATTTGTTGCTTGACGTCTTTTAGTTGGAAAATTTATAATCTTAGAAGAATTCAGCTAAAGTTCTGTTGGCTTGAAGACAGGTTCAAAGCTTTTTAACACGGGATATTTTGTTTACGCCTTAATCCTTCAAGACATAATCTAAAACCTAATAGAGTTAAAACTTTAATATCACGTCAAGGTACAGCGTAATAGAAATGGGTGACGGAAATTGAAATCTTAACAGCCCTTTAAAGCTTAAGGACTACAGGTATACTAGATTATTTGTTGTCTACATCATATAACTTATAATATAAAATTTTACATAAAAATGAAATTCTAACAAGCTTCATTTCAAACATAAAGTTTTAATTTCTAAGCCTATTACAGACATAAAAATAGATAAAATAATAGAGCTTAAAATACTAATTAAAAATGTTGATTAAAAACTTCAATAACCAACAAAAAGCTGTTCGCGATAGCATTATAACATTCATAAGTATCTATGAGAAAAAAGCTCGTATCATAATACGAAATAGATTTAAATGAAAGCACATGCGATACACAATAGTTAAAATTTGACCACACATTTTGCTGAGTTTGTAGTGGCCCTACTTGCTGTGCCAGCGGTCGCGGGTTCGAGTCGTTGTTTGTACTCCAGTCATGGTTGTATATATTTATAATATGTATGTATTTAAAGTTTACATATGTAGTGTATCAACTATCTGGTAACTATAACACGAGCCTCGTAGCTTACCATGGAACTAGATGGTGATGTGTGTTAATATCCCAAAATATTTATTTATTCAATTAAACAATGCGACACGGACAAATCACAGCGATTTATTGAACATCATTTCTAATGAAGTCTCGTTGAACCAGCCCACGTAGGTTTAATGCAGACAGGAAGTGACCACACTTCAATGGGCAGCATTGATGAGATATAGCGAGCCCATAAATTGCTGCATCCCACACTTTAATACCATGAAATATGCTGACATTCCATAGTATGTACTGCTAAGAAAGCCTCCTAAACCTAAGCATACAAATATTTGATTCATATCATGTAGAGTATAACACTTTCAACTTTTAGAATCGCGATATCTTAGAAATGGTGATTGTTAGTAAAAAAGTATTAAGACCATTTTTGTACATAATTTTATGATCTTCAATTTTTCATCATTTAAAAACTTACCGTTTTCGAGAAAAATCCAAAAAACCCAAAATTTTGACCTTTGACTTTGAATAACTTTTTTAGCACACATGGAATCGATGGGGTCTTTTGGCTGTTTATTTCTACCGGTGTACCCAAGGTCTCTACCAAAATTCAGCTCTGTCGGAGTTTTTGTTATTTGAAATGTATATTTTGACCGGACTAGTAGGTCCATACTACCACAGACAAAATATATAGTTAAGTATACATAAATACATACATACAAATAAAACTAACAAAACATTAATCATAAAGCAATTAGAGAAATTTTAAAATATCGATTAAATAATGTATGCATAGGAAATCACCGGTCATGAATGTGCAACAGTGATCGAACGCGTCTATAAATTCCACCCACATGGATTAAACACTATGGCGACATGGATACGCCCCGTGGTGCGGAACTGTCTTTTCATGGTAATTTTGTAAGTTTTTCTTGGTAGTTCTTCTTGGTAGTTCTTTACAATATGCATTATTTTTGTAAAAGTTATAGTGTACCTATTAACAGCTAACTTTTTCCATCTGTTAAATGCGATGAAAATCGGCAGTGACTAACGGGCAAATAAATAGACACAAAACAAAAACAATCAAGAACGAATTTATAGAATATAAAGTCTTATATTTTTTTTTAAAAAAGCTACTTTCATTTTCTTACTTCATAATCTAAACTACTTCATAACATGAATATTGTTGTGTTGTCACCAAAGTTTAAAAATAAAAAGCTTAAACAAGTATTACATTTTTTTTTTGAAGATAACAATTTCTATAACGTAATTCTTTCTTATATTTACGCGAATATTTGACATTTTAGATAAAACTATCTTTTTGGGTTAATTTAGAATTAATATCAACAAATATTGTACGGTACCTACTCTGGTGCCATTTTAGAATTTTTTGAAATCATTTTTGTAAAATAGTGGGTAGGCACTGTCTGTAACAATTATATAACTACAACGCCTTTGAGATGTCTAAAACTCTAGTCTCTCCCGTGACCATGATCGCTGTAAAGCATTCGAAACGTCGGGAACCAAAAATCTAAATAAGTCCGCGAAGTAATCCGAAAAGATAGTTTTATTTAAAATGTTCTACAACGTACTCTTATAAACGTGACGTATGATTTTATATGCAATTATGCTTCTTAGTTTTTACCAAAAGATACTAAAAGAGACTACTGTTTTTGATCGATTTAAAAAAAAGGCAAGTACCTACTCAATTTGGTTGTATTTTTTGTGTGTATGTTACTCAATTGTTAATTAAATATATTATTATTATTTAATCTGCAGATTATACCGCCTTCAAGGGTGGTCTCGTATAAGTATCGAAAAATGATTGCACTTCGAAAGGTTGCATAATTAGTTTTAAGCGATTTTGAAGTTGGTGTACCTACCTCTCTTAGTTAAAAAAAAATATTTTATTATAAACTTAATGAACAAATTGTAAACTCTAGATTATTTCATCTATGTAGTATGTAATGTAATAGGGATGTTTGGCCGGGATCTGCTTTATACAAGATATTGCATGCTTTGGGCTTCACTGGAATTTTTCATTTGTCTATATTGTTGCTGCTCCGCAAATGTCAGCGACCATAGGTATTCTGACCTATACTTTAAAAGATAATACAAAAAATATTCATGCAACATACAAACAAACAAAAAATAATTTCGAGTCGTATATAAAAATAAATATTTTTGTTCAAATAATAAGCCAGCTATAAAGCACTTACGGGTTCATTCACAACAGCTAAGGCATTTAATCAAACAGAGGCAATCCAAAGCAAATATTTAAAAAGAATACATCACAATTAGATGTATCTACCTACTTAACATAATAAATGTAATTATAATGTAAGTCAACGCCTTGAATTTATATGCAAATGTTTTCTTCATTGTCGTCCGATCTGCTCGACAGAATCAACAACTTTATTAATTGAAAGTACACTTGCAAAGTAATTTCTAACCGTAAGTAACAAGTAGCTAAAATTTATGTACTAAATTAGTTCATAATTTTTTCCGATTTTATCAAAAACGGTACGCTAATTATATTTGCCCAAATAAAGAAAGAGCGATTCAAGAGTGACCAAACATTCCCTAACCTTTAAACTTTTACGTCTAACATAACAATCGCCTCACAATAAAAACACCAATGTACATATAGCGTGTGAAACAAATACTTTTAAAATGGCATAATGTGCGGCGATGCGATGATTACCCAGAGTAATGTCGTAATAGACAAAACCACATGTTTTGCCAAATCGCTGCCATTAGAGGTATTATTGTTTCACTTTCTCTGGCTAATTATGCGGGTAGAATATCACTACTCACAATATTTTGGGCTTAACTCACAAAATTTAGAGATAAATGATAAATATTTTACCATACCATATATGTATTACAATAGTTAAATAACCAAAATATTATAGTAATTAATGTTTGCAGAACATGAATGTATAAATAAATTAATTTTGAATGGATACTAAAAAAAAAACAAAAAAAATAAAAAAAAAAACAATTCAAATAACATTAACACGGTAATCATTCAGTATATGGAGACCTTATCATGAGTCTTTTTTCCCACCTGTGATATGATATGACCTATATGACCTGTGTAATGTATGTATAAGAACATTATTTAAGGATTTTTTTTGTATTAGCCATACGAAAGCTCGTTTTGATTTGACTAATCTTATTTCAGGGCCGTTTCCAAATCTGTGCCTTATCTATACAGATAAATTAAAATTGAAGTGTCTGTTTGTAATGTAAAAATAACAGCTTTATACTAAATGCATATGGAATTATATGCGGTACTTATAAGAAAAACACAATTTTTAAAATTTTTGTCTGTCTGTCTGTTTGTTCCAGCTAATCTCCGAAACGGCTGGACTAATTTTAACGGGACTTTCATTGGCAGATAGCTGATATTATATGGAGTAACTTAGGCTACTTTTATTTTAGAAAAAGAATTAGGGTTTCGCTCAAAAAAAATAAAAATTACCTGTGAACGCACCCATGCGAAGCGAGGCCAAGTCGCTAGTAAAGATATAAAACGTAAAATCTGGTTTTACATACGAAGTAAGCAGCTATTACATCTGTTGTTACAATATAGTTTATTATTATTTGCAATCATATGTAACAGTTACTCAATAACTGTTACTCGTGTATATTGTAACTGTTTGTATGAAAATATAATTATTTAAAAAAATCTTGGTCGTAAAGATCCTTGTTGTTAACGATCGCTTCAACTTATTACTTAGACAACAAAAGGTCATTTAAACCGACAAACACGTACAAATATGTATACAATATTTAAACTTAAAAACTTGGCATTACAAAAAACAACACAAATTGATTTACAGCGTTTAGTATGTAATTTGTGTGCATAATTGGAAAGAAAAAGAAAGTTTTCACTTTTCTCTCGTACTAAAAGTATATTGAGTATGATGATACTTAAATATAATAAGTATGATGATTTTTATACAATAACAATAATAGTTTAATATTAAAAATTTAATCCTGCTTCGTTTAAAAGTGCATCATTTAAGAATAGCTAGACCGGTTTGGATGTTTTTTTATCAGTCCGCTATAATTTAATAAGAGAAAAAAAAAACAGTATTAGAAAAAAAAATAAAAAAAATTGTCCGAAAAATTAGGGAATTCGGAACTTAGTAGGTACTTACTTTAATTTTCTTTGTATAAACTCAAAGATCGCAAACAAAATTAATATTTGTACGGGACAATATCTGTCGAGTCAACCAGTGTATAATATAAGTGTTATATCTCTTTTCAACTTATAATTTACTTCAACATAGGAAAGGTCATTACGTCATTGATATTTGCATCTGCGAATTTGACATTAAACAGTAATCATAAAGGTTACCTCTCGATTCTACAAGGTTTTGAGCGATGTCTTGAATGGTCTAGTATTATAGTCAAGATTAACATCCACATTTAGGAATAACACTAAAAGGCTCACAGTAATTAATTCTACTAATATAAACTTAAATTGTACTTGTACTAACCTTAGAACATAACTGCCCCTATTGTCCAGAGGTGGGCGTAAATAGCTGCGACACAGTTTATACTAATGCAGCTACTTACGATCTAACTATTTTTGAATATGTATGTTATTATGTTCAATAAAAATCTTTAAATCTTAAAAATCTTTAAATCTTAGTACGTCAAATATCACATTTACCTCGATTATATCAAATCTTACGATATGACCGTAAAAAACGGCGGAACTTGTAGGTACGGTACGTTCATACATACATAAGTAGATCTAGTAAGAAAGAGTAAGTAATCTTGCTTTTAGGCACCCATTACCGTACGTTAAATAAAATCATAAAAAATTGTTTACAATTGACAAAAGAGTCGAGCATAATTCCTGTAATACGCAAAAAATACCTCTTGACAGCATCTAATTTCATCTTAAGAGGTAACTGCTTAGAAAGGTGTCTTGAAAGGTGACTCCTAAAAGAATGAAAAAAGATGCCATAGTTTGGGAAACAAAATTTTTAGGAGCCAAATAAAATAAATAAATAGGTTAAAATATCTGTTTTTATTAACAGAAATTTAAAAAAAATATACTAAGTGTATAAGCTTCATAATTTTATACTGCGTAAAAATTGATGTCAAAGAGCTACGGAGTAGCTTAAGTAATGAAGAGTAGAAATAAGAGGCCATACAAAATATAAGAGAATATTTTTACGTTTTATCTCAATCCCTTCCGGTGTAGATGAAAGGCCGGTTAGGACTGTCACTTTCAACTTCCTGTTACTTTATAGGCTGCATTTGAAGTAATTATTCTAAAAATCCGCTTTTTTCTTTAAACTTAACACTTGCGATTTAATGAGCACTCTTATTATCTATATCATCATATTTTTTTTATACAACAAGACACAAGGACAAGTAAAGTCCAAATGACCACTAAAAAAATATTTTTCAAATGAAAAATAAACTCACTATAAAAATAAAATCACTTTTAAGAAAAAATCTTTTATAAGCAATATTTTTTATTTAAATTTATATAAGACCGGAGCTTTGAAGTAGAACCTATTCATTATGAAAAAGAACAATAAAAAAAAATAAAAAAAAATAAACATGAACCCCAGTTTACAAATTAACAAACATATGTACACACAAAAAAAAACATACACTCGAGTAGGTATCACCTTTTTAAATTTGTCAAAATTGTCGTTCTATTTATGTCTGTTAGTATCCGCTGAACGGGTAAGCCGGTTTTAACTGAACTTCCTCGCTGTCAGTAAGAAAATTTGGGGCAGATTAGCAGGTATTTTATTGTAGTCATGATAAGTAAGCGGAGTCACCGTCTATTGCTAATTACTAAATTATAACAACTTGTATTGACTGCACTTAAAAGGATATTAGTTCAAGGCAGCTATTGAAACAAAATACAACGAATTCTCAATTCTCATATTATGTCGATGCGCGTTTAGTCATTCAGAATAAGTATTTCAAATTAGATTAGGCATTATTATTTTTAAAAGTATGAATACTCAAGACATTTATGTTCAAAGAAAAAAGTATTAACTTTTTTTCAAGTAAACCACATTTATCAAAGACGTTTTATAACTAAGTAGTACTCGTATATTAAGTTATGTACAAATAATTCGTTAGCCTTAAAAGACACAACGACCATATCAAAAAATATACACAGTACCTACCCACGAGTTGGTTTGTTTTAATTACAAAAAAGCTCAATTGCATACAATATGAATTAAAAAAAAAGAAATATGATGTTGTATCTGACTGCTTCTGGGTTTCATCACAGTTGGATAAAAAGCTTTAAAAAGTAAAAAATAAGCCAATTACTTTTAACTTTTTAATTAAAACTTTTTATCCAACTACGGCGAATCCCGAAAAGAATTCCTTAGTCTAAAAATGACTTACTTTGTCTTCTTCTCTTTTCACCGTTATTTCGATTTAACAGAATATATGGAACCAACCTGAAAAAAAAAGAAAATATAATAAATATAAATGTTTTTTTATATAATATAATAGACCCGATATCGTAACAAATTCCGAATTAAAAAAATTACAAAGCGTTTATAGTGGTAGAAGTGTCAAACATAATCCGACATAATATTTATAGATTTAAAAAAAAACTTTCTAATAACTATACTGTGGTTTGTCTATATTTTATACTAATATTATAAAGAGGCAGAGTTTGTTCGTTTGAACGCGCTAATCTCAGGCACTATTACTCCCATTTGAAAAATTCTTTTTGCATTACATAGTCCGTTTATTGAGGAAGGCTATCTATATATCACCATGCTACTACCCAAAGGATCGCAGCAGTAATCATAAATATCAACAAATCGGGCAGGCTTCCGTACGTCATTGTAAAACTGATGTTTATAATATGTTTAAGTGCTTTAAGCTCAGAATATATAATATATAGTCTATCTATTCCATACTAACCGTAAAACGTACCTAGGAGCGAACCCGAGCAAAGCAAGGGTGGCCTGCTAGTTATGAATATACCTACCATACATGAATGAACTTAAATCGCAATATCACTAAAACCCAAGAACGGGTAATGACTGATTCTGAGTTCAGAACATTGCCAATTAGACATTGAAATGATGCATAATATATAAACTTATGTATTATTTGTAATCTCCATGTGAAAACTCTTAATAAGATTTGGTTTTAAGGTTTGGATAAAAGTCAGCCTGAAAAATGATGTGACATACTTTTTTTTATTAACACACAGAAATCCCATGCGACTCAAACAGCTATATTGAATTTAGGAATGTTTTGTAACAATAAGTATATGATAATATTTTTGTTATTTGTTTGTTTCAACGAGCGAATCTATGCAATTACCAGATTGATATAAAAAAAAATATTATTTAAACACATTTATTGAGGAAGGTTATAGGTTACCTAACATCTAGTCTAAGGAGCGAAAAATTATATATAAATAAACTGGGCGAGCGAAGTCACGGGCAAACGCTTGTTTAGTTTATATTCGTGACTAAAACTGATATTTTTTCAATAACACCACTGCGTTATGATAAAATATTATATATGATCAAACGAACTTCTCAAGTGAAGTTCGATCATTATTATATGAGTCGCTTCATTCGAAGATATAATATAACCAGGTAGTCCTTTTAACCTACAAGGTAGCTTTCGCACACATTTAAGAGATTTTTTAAAAAAGTCGATACATATATCGATTTTTAAATCAATTCATTACTCGTCAATGTCTACATCCCTACTACTCAGTGCCGTCATTCTTTTAGAGATTCATACCACCAATAAATACAAAACTAAGTTCGGGAACGGGTTGGGGGGGTCCTTATATCTTCGAATGAAGCGACTCATATAATAATGATCGAACTTCACTTGAGAAGTTCGTTTGATCATATATTATATTTCTTCGCTTCATTCTTCAGATATAATATAACCAGGTAGATGTTTAGAGAAGTTTTGTATTTATATCCATCAAATCAACCAGTATCAAGGGAGTAAATTTAAAATGTATTACCAACTATATTATATTAACTATATAATATAATAATGTGAAAAGTTTAAAAGATATATCAATACTAATATTATAAAGCTGAAGAGTTTGTTTGTTTGTTTGGTTGAACGCGCTAATCTCAGGAACTACTAATCCGATTTGAAAAATTCTTTTTGCATTAGGTAGCCCGTTAATTGAGGAAGGCTATAGGTTATATCATCCCGGAAAAATGTACGGTTCCCTTGGGATAAATTTATTTTTGTCTAGGGACGAACCCGAAGCGAAGCGAGGATGAGTCGCTAGTTATACATATACGCCGCACAATGTAAACATGTAAACGCATGTTGTGGGTACCGCGGCAACCAGAATAAAGACCTTTCTGTAACAAGATTTTTCACAATAAAAGGTTTCCATATTAATTCAGACTTATTCACCATCGTTATGAACGGATGCCAGGCCTGAAATGACAAAAAAGAATTTTCATATATAATATTTCGAAGATACTTTAGAATAATTGGAAAAAAAAGAAAAGCATAAAAGTATTTAGTATTCTAGTTTATTGTGAAAGCATCAATAACTAGAGAGTACGGATCTTTTTTCTATTAAAATATAGCTCTGTTATTTGGCCCTAACCATAGAAGTAAACAAATTAATTTTAGATTTTCTTAATTGTATTAATATTCAATTAAGAGCTAAATTAGACAATTCACTTTTTTTTCAGATTATTTCCAGCTTTAAAATTTTCTTTCGTGTTTTTAAGCCAAATATTTCTTTTTTGATTTTTAATATATTGTGACTTCACGAGCTTAGATCTTCTAACGAGGGACAAAGTTTTAACTTGGTTTCACAATAAACAGAATTTTATACCTTTTGTAAAACGATTATCTTTATATAATATATAATACTTATATTTTAATATAGATCCAGACACCTTTAGCGGCATAACGTGCATCAAATTTCAATCGCATATTACTTCAATTGATGAAATTTCCTGATTAAATATTTTTGCAAATGTAAAATATTTTTTGTTAAAAAATATTCATGGTTTTATGACATTTTTCGGTTCGCAAAGAAATGGTTGATTAATGAGCCAAACATGAATCAAAATTTTCAAAGTGACAAAATTTTCAAAGTGCAAAATCTTAAAAATGTAACAGTTTTAAAGAAACGTTTTGGCTTTCATTATAGTTATTTCTAATACAAAGAACACAGAGCCTGATGAATGAGTTCAACACTTTAGTAAATGTTCTATGGGCTACTGAAAGGCCGTAGGGTATATTACTAAATTCATATGTGATCAAATTGAATTCTCTTCTTCTCAAATTGAATTCGTCTTCAATTTGAATACTGCACATAGTGTTATTTACTGTACTCATGTTTGCTTTCTCAAAAATAGATAACAAATTTGAAGGTAGGTATATCAACTTGTGTTACTAGCGTTGTTGTAAACAACGAAAGAATTAAAATTAAATTAATAATTTTTTTTTTTAGAATTAAAATTCTAGCAATATGGGAAAATTCTACCTAAATTACAAAGTTATATTACGTTTGTAATATTAAGTAAGCAATGGTGAGAGAGGCTGTTAGCGTGAAGTACAGACTTACTGGCGAGATGCAGACGGCCGCGGTTTGTTTGAGCGCGCAGCGCTGAACATTTGCCGAGCTGGCATCTGGCGGTTCAGAGGGCTCTGCTCGGGCCTTTGCACCTCTCCTGCTGTTTTGCTGATAACACGGGGGTCTGTTCCAGTTTTCCTGACAGGCCACGTATACGTTGCTAAGTTTATTAGTGAAAAACGTCAGCATTCCATATTGATCGTAACTTTTTAACTTAATTATCGTTTAATTTTATCATTTACAAGTACTACTGTTGATCAGCTTCTTGACAATCGTCAATGAGATTAGAGAGGTATTAGAAATTGCCTCATTATTTAATTTTTGTGCTAACAGAAGGTAAATTTAAATATATAAGTAGGTAAAAATAAAGGTACCTAATCTTTTAATAGATTATGTTTAACCTCTTTTATTATATTTAAGAATAGGCTAAAATTTGCGCCAAAGTACTGTGAATTTCCTCAACAAATGGATCATTTTCAGTCTCCTTTCATAGTGCTATGAGAACTTCTGTATCGAATACTGTACCAACATTGGGACCACCATTTTTGAAAAACGAATTTCTGCGCTAGGCATAAAAGTGTCCTGATCGGAATTTCGAATTGTCATTAATTTTAGCCTCATTAATGTTTTGATCTAGAATACGTCGCTCAGTAATGAAAATTACGATGGTTAGGTACCTTTGTGTTTAACATACAATTAACCGCCAGGTTAAAACTTATGTGGGTTATTGCAAAATAATAATGTGTCGTTATTACTTTTTGAACATGTTATAAAATTAATAAAGCCGTCGTGTTAACTCACGGTTAACCGCCAGGCAAAAACGTTCGAAATAAACATTACAATATAAGGTATAAATTATATATTTTATAATTTTCAATTTTATACGGCCATCGTGTTAACGTACGGTTAACCGCCAGGCGAAAATGTTCAAAATGAACATATTACCATATAAGGTACAAATTATATATTTGATAATTTTCAATTTCATACGGCCATCGTGTTAACGCACGGTTAACCGCCAGGCGAAATGTTCAAAATGAACATATTACCATATAAGGTATAAATTATATATTTGAAAATTTTCAATTTTATACGGCCATCGTGTTAACGCACGGTTAACCGCCAGGCGAAAATGTTCAAAATGAACATATTACCATATAAGGTATAAATTATATATTTGATAATTTTCAATTTTATACGGCCATCGTGTTAACGCACGGTTAACCGCCAGGCGAAAATGTTCAAAATGAACATATTACCATATAAGGTACAAATTATATATTTGATAATTTTCAATTTCATACGGCCATCGTGTTAACGCACGGTTAACCGCCAGGCGAAATGTTCAAAATGAACATATTACCATATAAGGTATAAATTATATATTTGATAATTTTCAATTTTATACGGCCATCGTGTTAACGCACGGTTAACCGCCAGGCGAAAATGTTCAAAATGAAGATATTACCATATAAGGTATAAATTATATATTTGATAATTTTCAATTCTATACGGCCGTCGTCCAGGTAATTGAAATATACTTATATAAGGTGCTCAATAAGAGTGCACTATTTCATTTAAAAATAAAAACACGAAGTTTTCGATGACTTTTTGACAAAGATGTAGCTGTATCTCACCGATGGCGCGTGGGCTATCGACCTTGAGCTCAGGAATTATTTCTGGTTTATTTTTAATAATCTAGGTAACAGCTGTCAAATTTCAAAGTTGTCACATGCACGAAACGATTAACGAAATGACGCAAAGTTTAAATAGTGCCTTCTTATTGAGACACCCATTATTTATTATTATCTTAATAGAAATTTTGTTTTAAGGTTATATCATTCTATGTGGCCCTCGTGATAACTTTCAGTTAGCCGCCGGGCTTTAAAATAGGATTATAAATGTATATCTAATATTTAAGAATATATAAAATTAATAAAGCCGTCGTGTTAACTCACGGTTAACCGCCAGGCAAAAACGTTCGAAATAAACATTACAATATAAGGTATAAATTATATATTTTATAATTTTCAATTTTATACGGCCATCGTGTTAACGTACGGTTAACCGCCAGGCGAAAATGTTCAAAATGAACATATTACCATATAAGGTACAAATTATATATTTGATAATTTTCAATTTCATACGGCCATCGTGTTAACGCACGGTTAACCGCCAGGCGAAATGTTCAAAATGAACATATTACCATATAAGGTATAAATTATATATTTGAAAATTTTCAATTTTATACGGCCATCGTGTTAACGCACGGTTAACCGCCAGGCGAAAATGTTCAAAATGAACATATTACCATATAAGGTATAAATTATATATTTGATAATTTTCAATTTTATACGGCCATCGTGTTAACGCACGGTTAACCGCCAGGCGAAAATGTTCAAAATGAACATATTACCATATAAGGTACAAATTATATATTTGATAATTTTCAATTTCATACGGCCATCGTGTTAACGCACGGTTAACCGCCAGGCGAAATGTTCAAAATGAACATATTACCATATAAGGTATAAATTATATATTTGATAATTTTCAATTTTATACGGCCATCGTGTTAACGCACGGTTAACCGCCAGGCGAAAATGTTCAAAATGAAGATATTACCATATAAGGTATAAATTATATATTTGATAATTTTCAATTCTATACGGCCGTCGTCCAGGTAATTGAAATATACTTATATAAGGTGCTCAATAAGAGTGCACTATTTCATTTAAAAATAAAAACACGAAGTTTTCGATGACTTTTTGACAAAGATGTAGCTGTATCTCACCGATGGCGCGTGGGCTATCGACCTTGAGCTCAGGAATTATTTCTGGTTTATTTTTAATAATCTAGGTAACAGCTGTCAAATTTCAAAGTTGTCACATGCACGAAACGATTAACGAAATGACGCAAAGTTTAAATAGTGCCTTCTTATTGAGACACCCATTATTTATTATTATCTTAATAGAAATTTTGTTTTAAGGTTATATCATTCTATGTGGCCCTCGTGATAACTTTCAGTTAGCCGCCGGGCTTTAAAATAGGATTATAAATGTATATCTAATATTTAAGAATATATAATATCAGAATTTATACCCTAAAATAAACATTTCCCATATAGTTTAATTGTTCATTAAACAAAATTACACAAACAAAACTATTTTCATCTATAGTAATCGAGTGATTATAGAATTTCGCGAATAATTTCAAAGTACGTTTTAATACATAGACGACTGGTCGTCTTCCTTATAGTATCAACAGAGACGCCTCGTCCAGCAAGTGTGGACATCGCGGAACGTCGCGTGCTGGTGTGCTAGATGACGTCACGTCCACACCACTCTATTAATACCTGCTTTATCCGCCTAATTATGGACGCCTTACAGTTATTAAGAGGTTAAGTATATTAGGAGGACGGTCATGTTGTGGAACAAACATATCATATCTTCAAGTCATATTGCAGAATATATGCAGAATCGAGATAAATTATCTCGAAAATACTGCAAAATTAGTGTTGGTTAATCTCGACCGACTACCTACGTCTTTATAATATTTTTGATTAGTATATTAATTCCAATATATATAATATATCATATTTTCGTATTTTGTCAATAAAAGGCTTTGTACGCGTTGGGCTGTATATAAAACTAAGAAAATTACAAATTTATTCGTAATTTTTCTCTCCTTATATTCCTTATAACGATACCAATCAGATAAATTGTGGATCCCATCTACTATGAAACAGTGGAAAGCTGGGTTTTAATTTAAATATTTTTAAAATACTTTTAACACGTTTATCAGATCCAATATTGCTACTTAACAGAAGAGATAATGTGGATCTCTGGCTGTGAAGAATTCCATACCTATAGTTCCTTTATTATACTGATTACTTAAAAGCATAAAATATTCGTTACAAAGCTATGAATAATATGGTAATGATTACCATTGCAATTCTGCAACCACTGTTTAATAAAATATGACGACAAAATGTGGGTAATCGTAAATAGATAATATGTACATACCAAAGGGATTCTAATGATGATTTAATTTGAATCCGACGACGTTTAAACAATTATTGTTCCTTAAGTTTTTTGAATTCCCGTTTGTATTAGTTAATATCTTCTTGAACATTTTCACTTTTCTTTGTAATTTTTTACCCGAAGAGTGTACGTGTGCTTGCTACCTCGCACGAAAAAAGAATGACGGCACTGAGTAGTAGGGATGTAGACATTGACGAGTAATGAATTGATTTAAAAATCGATATATGTATCGACTTTTTTAAAAAATCTCTTAAATGTGTGCGAAAGCTACCTTGTAGGTTAAAAGGACTACCTGGTTATATTATATCTGAAGAATGAAGCGAAGAAATATAAGTATAATTAGACGTATTAAAAATTTTCTGTAAATAAATTCATTTTCATTTAATTAATATAAGCAATACAACGATTTTCGTAACTATAACATACTAGTGACTCACCCTTGCTTCGCTTCGAGTTCGTCCCTAGACAAAAACAAATCTATCCCACGGGAACCGTACATTTTTCCGGGATGATATATAGCCTATAGCCTTCCTCAGTTAACGGGCAATCTAATGCAAAAATAATTTTTCAAATCGGATTAGTAGTTCCTGAGATTAGCGCGTTCAACCAAACAAACAAATAAACTCTTCAGCTTTATAATATTAGTATAGATTGGTAGAATAAGGATTTATTTCAACAATGAAGAAGACGAGTTCCCCATAAATTATGCATATAGCTCATTATTGCTTATTCGCTAAGTTGGTTAACGAGATATCGTGACAAAATAGATTACGTATCGTGTTTAGGCTCATTAAAATGGCTGTTAGGGTTTTTTTTTATTTTTAAATTTAATTTCTTATATTTAATTAATATAGTGTGACATTAAATCTTGCTGATGATAATTTTTATTTAAATTTGCTCCCCTTTTCCGAAGTCCGACAAAAAATTACATCAACACTTGTAGCAAGTGAACTATTAAATAGTGAAATCCTATTATGTTACACAAAAATAAACAGACTAATAAGCATACAGAGGCAGACGTCGTCCGTTACGAAGTAACTGACGACTATTAAAGCTAATGCTAATCAAAATCTTTATAAATTCTCAAAGAAAATTAAACCTTATTATCACTGCACACAAAGACGATGGATCTTAAGAAATCTTTTGAACCGTAGCCAAAATGCCGATGAAGTATAACATTTTCAGATTAAATGAATCAACCGTGAAGGTTTTGTTCTATTGAAGTAAGTTGAACTTAGTTATGTAATAATAGTAATGATATTGGAGTCCGACGACCACTGTTCCAGATTATATTGAATATAAGGCCACTGAAACATTTAGAGCGAGCAAAATGGAATATTATTACTATTTGTGTTATGTCCTTGGGCTGTAATAGGTAATTCATAAGAATTAATATCATATTATACAATATGATATTAAAAAATATAATTATGTATTACTAACGACTCACCCTCGCTTTGCTTGGATTCGTTCCTAGTTACGTTTTAACTTTTAGCTCAGAGATGAGATATTTTCTCGCAGCAAAAAGTATCCTATATGTTAACCCGGATAATCAGCTATTATCATAACAAATTTCATTTAAATCTGTCCCGTGGTTTTTCCGTGATGCGGTCACGGACAGACAGAGAAAAATTCTAAAAACTATAGATTCGGCTTCTGTATCGATAAGATTTTCCAAAAAATTTCTAATGTACAGATTTGGCTTAGTTAGAATTTTATTGAATATAGATAGATTGTATAATGGCGTTCTCAATAAGCACATGACTACGGTTACAGCTACTCGACGGAATTACGTTAAACCTTGAAAAAAAAGGTACGCAAAACATTTTATAATTCATTGCGTTTAGCTATTCGATCGATTTCTGGTTTATACAAATACTAATTATGTATTCAGCCCTTTTAAACGTCCCATTGCTAGGCACGGGCCTCGCTTCAATACGAGGGGGATCAAACCATAGCCCACCACGCTGACCAAGTGCGGGTTGGCGGACTTCACATGTCTTTCGAAAACTTGTTAGGTTATCTCAGACATGCAGGTTTCCTCACGATGTTTTTCTTCACCGTAAGACAAGTGGTAATCATGTTAAAAACGATTCGCACATGAACATATCAGAGGTGCGAGACCCGGAATTCAAATTCGCTTCACTCGGTTGGCTACAAGCGAGCGCGTTACCACTGGGCTACCACTGCCTTCCTCTTACTTAAATACTAATAATACCACTGATTAATATCCCATAGAAATCACTTTATTTACAGGAATAAAAGTCGCCTACCAAAAATCTATTTCTATAGAGAAAAACGCGATCATTTCTTTATTTCTGTATAAAATAGAGGCAAGCCATCAGAACTATAACTTATATATTTATAATATTAAGATATCATTACAAGGTCAGTACTAAAATGTATGAATAAAAAAATTACCGTATCGGCCATACATAAACCAATTAAAAAGACCGGCGCCAAATAATAATTCTCGCCACATTATTTTATGAAAAGCGATCAGAACGGACGATAAAGTTCCCCACCTTTAATTAACCTCGGGCCCTGCTATGACTTACTCTACTATTTACTATCTGGCATAATGAGAAAAAAAAACACAAAAGCTTGCACTTTAATACCGTCCATTTCAATGCTTCCTTTGTAGCGCTTACTCAGCCGCGGGGAAATAGGTGCAACCACAGTATAAAAATCCATACAGTATGTTTTGATTTTAACAACAATCCCACCAAATGTAAGGGTTGTCAAAAAATACCAATGTTTTGGTGAACGGTTTCGAATTTAAAGCGTAGGTATTATTATCCTATAGCAAGCTACTGTTATACAAGCAACCCTAAAGCTATCTCTCAATTAACAAAAAATATGTATGACAATTGGGAGCGCCTCATCTGCGTCACTTTATAACATACCCCCCCCCCTCCCCCCACATCCTGCACTGTCTAGACGCCTTCGTTAGACAACTGTATGGTTTAGTAGACTATGGCACAATTGTAAGCTGTATCGCACGATAGACACGAACACAGATACTGTAGCGTCAGCGGACGTAATATTTTAAATTGCGACGATTATAACGTATCGCTGCCATTCATTTTTATGTATTTCTCGATTGTGGGTAATCAAACCTCTAGATTGCCAATCACTACCATTTAAATCCTGATTAGTGCTACTATATTTTAAATGACTATTTCTTGCATAAGTTAAACTTATAATTATGCTTTTACTAAAATAATTTTTCCCATGCCTCTATACGCATACGAATTTATAATATGTACTAGGGCCTTACCCTCGCTTCGCTCAAATTCGTCCCTAGGTTGATTCTCCATACAAACTTTCATCCCCATTTTCACTCCCGTAAGGGATGATTTCCGGGATAAAAACTATCTTTTATCCTTCCCAGGGTCTCAAACTATCTTCTTACCAAATTTCATCTTAATCGGTTCAGTAGTTTCGGAGCCTATTCGGTGCAAAAAAACAAACTAACAATCAAATCCTTACTCTTTATAATATTAGTATAGATTACTAGCGACTCATTTCGTCCCTAGGTGCGTTTTAACGGTTAGTATGGAATAGATAGACTATATATTATACAAGTATATATAGATATGATGAGTTGTTATGGGATGTATTATAACGTGTTTTCCCGTGAGAGTGAGATAATCTGTCGCGATAAAAAATAACCTATGTCACTCTCCAGCCCCTCCAACTACCTCCACACAAAAAATCACGCCAATCCGTCACTGTGTTTCGAAGTGAAAGAAGGATAAACAAACAAACACACTTTCACATTTATAATAATACTAGAGACTCACCCTCGCTCCGCTCGGGTTCGTCCCTACTTACGTTTTAACGCTTAGTATAGATTTCTCAGAGATGAGATATTTTCCCGCAGTAAAAAGTATCCTATATGTTGACCCGGATATCCAGCTATCACCATACCAAATTTCATCAAAATCCCTCCAGTGGTTTTTCTGTGATGCGGTAACAGACAGACAGACAGACAGACAGACAGACAGACAGACAAACATTCTAAAAACTATAGATTCGGCCTCTGCATCGATAATAATGTCTATTTCAATAAGATTTTCCAAAAAATATTTAATGTACAGATTCGGCTTAGTTACAATTTTATAATATGTATAGATTATATTAGTAAATTAGTAATTAGTATTAGTATTATATAGTATATTAGTATGGATTATTGTGATAAATGATAAACACACTAAGCACGTAGTAGAAACTTAGAAAAAATAAAGAAACAAATATAACTCTGCTACAATTACAAAAACTCCAAGGTAATAAGGAAAGACGAATTATTGTTAAAAAATCAGCAAAAGAAAAATATTTTGCTAAGATATTATAACTTTAAACTTTTTGTCGTATTAACATATTCTGCTAATAAAAACAATATGAATAAAACGTAATTTAGATATAATTTATGGTACCTATTTTTTATTAGTAGGTAGGTAACCCAAATTCCAATTATACAAATATAATTATTTCAAGATAATACACAAAAGATAATTTAGAGATGTTTAACTCTAACTTTATTAAGCTATTTATTTTTTACTAGCGACTCACCCTCGCTTCGCTTCACGTTCGTCTCTAGACAAAGACAAATCTATCCCACAGGAACCGTACGTTTTTCCGGGATGATATTTTGCCTACAGCCTTCCTCAGTTAACGGGCTATCTAATGCAAATAGAATTTTTCAAATCGGATTAGTAGTTCCTGAGATTAGAGCGTTCAAACAAACAAACTCTTCAGCTTTATAATATACGTATAGATATGTAAATTAGATTTATCAAATTAATAATGTGAAATCTAATCAAATGACACATGATGTAATGTAAGAGCGGTTTAACGGATCATAGACTGCAAAAATTATTAAAATTATTATAGAATTGCTATAAAAAATACACAGTTGGACTAGATATTTGAGATCTAACAAAAAATTAAATTATAAAATCAAAATACCGACTGCGTTAAATGCAAACTAAAAATATAGAAATAAGATGACGTAGGAGCATAGTATTAAGACAAGTTATATATTAGACAAGTTTTATAATTGTAGGGAGTCTTGGTACATACACCACCACCACATAAACCTCCTTTTGGGCTTCGCCGCAGTCGGGTAATTAATACATTTAGTATTGAACCTTTTTTTAACGTCCCACGGCTGGGCACGCTTCCTTCAATGCGAGTGGGATCAGGCCACCACACTGGCGAAGTGCGGATTGGCAGACTTCACATGTCTTTCGAAAATTTGAATTACAGTAAGTAAACAATATTAATACCAATTTGTGAAGAATTTAAAATAATAAAACCCTGCATACAGCCACACTTTACTTACAAAAAATGAATATTTAGCTAACTTTTTCGAGTACCTCGTAACTGTTAATAAACGTTAATCGCCGCCGCTTAAACACTAATCTCAGGTTCAAACACAAAGCGGAGTCACGACTACGCTATCAGCGGGTAATGGCTCTGAAATGCACCCGTATTTTTACAACACGAGCGAGCGGAATTAAAATCACGACTCGCCACCAAAAGATAACCCCTACTGCTAATCTATAAAGGCTTTTAGATATTAAATTTAACAGTTACTACAATGGTTTGAACACGATTTAATCGACTCTTTTTTGTTATTTTTATTGTGAAAGATATATGTAAGCTTAAATTTTTATTAGACCAGTTTATATGAGAAAATATGTGATATTGTAACAAAGCCAGCCAGTAATAGACATGACTATTTAAACAATAAAAACTCACGTTAAAATACCAAGTAGATATCATGAAATAAAAAACTACTTCAAATTTACATAGTAGCATGATAAGCCTTCTTATAGTAAATACAAAAGTATTTTTTTGTTTCAAAATTCAACAAAAACAAGATTAAATATGGTATCTTAATCTAATTCACCCAAAATATTGAGTCAACGTCCGTATAATATGCACGTTTGCTGTTGCTTAGTCCTCGTAGTACGGGAATATCTTAAGCCCGATCTTAAAGACCTGTTGCTATCCTGGTAAAGGTCGTAAACATAAATGTAAGAGGCGAGAACCACTGACTTAGCTGTAATGTCAGATATAAACACGGGGTACCTATTAAATATTTCATGCTAAATTGTATTATGACATAAAAGTAAGGACAGAAAAAGCTACTAAATAACTTACTTACACGTCTTTAAAGCTATTAACATCTTGGAGTACCTCGTGATTTCATTGAATTGGTCTTTTCAGTATTCAATTTGATACCCGAAGAACCCACATATAAAATGTGATTGATACCTACTTTAAGCGGTTGAATCACAAATAAAGACTTTTAAAAAAACCAACTTCATAAAAAACCACTAAAGTCACTTTGAAGTCGTTTTTTTTTTTATTTTTATTTTTTTATTTTTAGTGTAGACATAGTAGTAACAAAGTAAGAGCTAAGTATTTTAAAAATTCAATAGGTGAACAATTAATCATCCCCTATTTTCTACACTTAGGGGTGGATTTTGAGGTATACCCTATGCAATAAAAAAAGAATCATCGAAATCGGACTACACTGTAAAAAGTTATGCGTGATCAAACATAAAAAAAAAATACGTGTCGAATTGAGAACCTCCTTTTTCTCGCCAGTTAAAAATCATTTCTGAGCAGTACAGTACCAGAGTCAATAAAAGAATATACTGTCAAAAAGTTCAGCGGTAACAGTTCTAGACTTTATGAATCAGTCTTGAAAGGCTATTTTATTATTCATGCAGACTAGAAACCGCCCTGACTTCGCTCAGACAAGAATACCTACCTATACAGAAAGAGATAAATAAAATATATAAAATACGTTTACGTACGGTACATTTTAACGGTTAGTATGAAATAGATAGACTATATATTATATGATATATAGTCTATAGCTTTCCTTAATAAACGAATAGCCCGTTTGCAAAAAAAAAATCAAATTGAATTTGTAGTTCCTGAAATTAGCGCATTCAAACAAACAAACTCTGCCTCTTTATAATATTAGTTTAGATAATATTCTTGTATCATAATTCATAATTCATACATTCATAATATTAAAATATTTAATTAAAATGGTAAATAAAAATACACGTATATATCATAAAAATTTGCAAAATAACAAGTTTTTAATAGTGACTTTTATAAATATTCAGAATTATATAAAACTTAACGAACACGTAAAAGCTTGTTACATCATATTATACGTATAGTTCTATTTTAATTCATCCTTTGATTTATGCATGACCTAAAAACGTAATCATTTAGCATATTATTAATAATGTAAAAACTTCAATTTTCTTTATGTAAAAACAAAAACAACCAAGTGCGAGTTTGACGCGCGTACTGAGGGCTCCGTACTAACATGTAATATGTACGTATGTATGTATGTGTCTATTTACCAATCAAATAGAACCTACTTAAGACGATTTCTATTAATTATTTAAGGCACCAATAAACTTTGCTACCTGTTTAGGTGAATTTGGGGGACCCTGGGCTAACACTTCGTGGGGGTCTAAAATGGCAATTAGTTCAATTAATTAGACTTAAACTAATTATTATTCGTCTTTGTAAAATTAATAATGATAAGTACTAGACGAAATAAAGGGTTATTAGGCCAACCTTTTAGGGATTTAGATATTTTTTTATTTTATAAATTCTCAATATTATTGCATTGTTTTCAACAGGATGCCCATTATATCTTAGGGGCCCTGGGCTGCCTAAAAAGCCTGCATATAGATCCGATCCAGCATCATGTAAAATAAATAAAATAATTTAACTTAGTGGCTATTAATTTAAACGAAAAAAGTCATTGTTTTACATTATCTCATTTTCAATAACCTCGTTTAGAATTCCGCACAAACTATTTTTTCCATTTTTATTTTTCCTGTATCTCACATAATATGATAAAACTGAAAGGCGAAAAAATATGCTTCTACTACAACACAGACCTAGAGAATGGACTGAGCAACATCCTCATGAAATTCAACGCTCTCTAGAAAGAGAGAAAGCGAACGTGCGGCCAATACATGTATTTTATTCAAAGTTGAATTTATTTATGGAATGTAAAAAAAATGTTATATTATATTGGAATGTAAAATGGTAATAAATATCTATCTTTATTTAACGTACTTCAATTAATACAGAAGACTTCTGGCCGCACATTCATTTTGTCTCCGTCGCGCCTTTCCGCCATTTTTAGCTGACGGCTGGCAAAGAGACAGTCCATTCTCTATGCCTATTACTACTAATTACACCTACATATATGTCAAAACTAACTGCAAACTGCCTTCAAATCGAATTGCAAGTCTTTGAATCATTGACAATATCGTTTTTTACATTTTGGCTAAGGAACCCTAAAGAAATGATTGCACACAATAATATAACTACATACTATATCCGTTTTTCTTAAAGTAGGTTATCAGTACAAACAAAATTTACATATTTATTACGTTGTATCTAATTTTAATAGATGTAACATGTCCAATTTTTAGTCAAAACATTTATTAGAATCGTATACTCGATTGGAAATACATATCTTGTTATGCTATTTAATAGCAGATTAATCTTTAGTTTATTTTTAGTATAAGTTTTTCCTTATAATATTTACTATTAGTTCTTTTATATTAAGGCCTTAAGAGGCTTATGACAATATGATACTCCCATAAACCCAAATTGTACACAAGGACTAAAAACAGATCTAGAATCCTAAATATAATATTTTATTAAAATGGAAATTGAGAGAAATCGTTGTCTCATGGAATATATATATAAATATTTTATTTGGAAATGACAAAAATAAAATTGTAACTAAGCCGAATCTGTACATTGAAATAGACATTATTATCGATACAGAATCTATAGTTTTTAGAATTTATGCCTGTCTATCTGTCTGTCTGTTACCGCATCACGGAAAAACCATTGGAGGGATTTTGATGAAATTGGGTATGATTATAGCTGGTTATCTGGGTCAACATATAGGATACTTTTTACTGCGGGAAAATATCTCATCTCTGAGAAATCTATACTAAACGTTAAAACGTAAGTAGGGACGAACCCAAGCGGAGCGAGGGTGAGTCACTAGTCTTTAATAAATATCAATTTTGGCTGTCATATAATGTATAAATCATATAATTTCAAATAAGATATGTGAACAATACGCATAAATTCGAACCCCAACAAAGTTCCCATAATTCTGAGACTATTTTATAATTATGATTATCAATAAAGATTTAAACTGCCTCTAATTTGTACAAAAACTTCTGTAATTACACTAAAGCAATAATCGTTTATACAGTTCCGCCTTTTCTTACAATTAACTATCATTGTGAGCTGTTACCGCCAAATTGGTGTCATTATGCAACCAACTTGCGGTGATTGAATATTAATAAAATTTAAATCTTAACGATAAAATTTTAAAGTCGATATTTCAATGTAAATATTTCGTGGTAGATGGTATTCCTCAGACGGTACGAACTGAATACTGAGTGCTACAAATTTCTATTTAACAAATTACAAGCGTTGCAATTGCTTTGGAAAGATGGTTTTTGTGCAATGCAAATGCCTTTCGAATGTCAATGAGGAGTTTCTGCTTTATTCGTCTTCATCTATTAAAAAGAAAAAAAATGCATTGCAAATACATATATTTTAGTTGTTTATTTATTCTTAGACCGCTGTTCTGTTATGTTTAATTTTTTATTTATAGTGTCTCAACTTCGGACTGTTACTGAGGCTTACGAAACAGAAAGACTCAATAACTAAATTTGGCCCGACCCGGGACTCGAACCCAGGACCTCTGGTTGTGCAGCCGTACATGCTAGCTACTACACCAGCGAGGTAGTTTCATTAAAATAAAAGCTTGTTATAAAAAAAAAAGATTTACTATTAATTTATTTATATATTTTTTTAGTTTAAAGGGTGGGTGATTAGTGCACTATTTGAGTCAGTTGCATTATAATTGAATGAGTATCATGTATACAAAATTCCGTGTATATGCCGTTGATTGCTGAGTAGATTTCTCGTGCCCTGGGTGCAGCAGACAGGCCATAGTGGGCTAATGGTGTTCTAATGAACGGCCTCTTATAATTATTCACTTGCTATTATTTTAATAGTCCAGGTAAAATAATATTATTATTATATACGTATTATCATTGAATAGTATTTGAGCTATTGGCCGCTGAGGAGGTGTCTCATTGGAGCCAACCCTTAACGCAATAGCCAAGTCTAGTTAGATTTTAGAAGGGGCTATAATAATTGAATGCGTACATATACGATATCGTGTCTGCACTTTTAGCCGTTAATGAGTTGCTTCATCTGGAATCATTCCTAGATGGAGAATCAGGTCATAATTACCATCAAAAGTCAAAATTCTGAATGGAGTTAACATGCGAAACTCGTCCAGGGAAAAAACCTAGTGTTGAACTATTTTTTTAAACTAACACATTCTTCATAGTATAATTTAATAACATCTATACAGATAAATAAAATTGAAGTGTCTGTTTGTAATGTCAAAATAACCGCTTTATACTATATGCATATGGAATTATATACGATACTTATAAGAAAAACACAATTTTTAAAATTTTTGTCTGTCTGTCTGTTTGTTCCGGCTAATCTCCGAAACGGCTGGACCAATTTTAACGGGACTTTCACTGGCAGATAGCTGATATTATAAGGAGTAACTTAGACTTACTTTTGCTTTAGAAAAAGAATTAGGGCTTCGCTCAAAAAAATTCAAACGTACCGCTAGTTAAATATATATATATATATATATATATATATATATATATATATATATATATATATATATAAATATTTAAATACATATCACTTAAGCGCTACTTTAAGCTTCTGTTAAAAAATAATAAAAAGCAAACTGCAGGGGCAGCGAGGATCACAAATTAGCATAATGCAGAATGAATTGTGCAAAGTAAGCGGCAGCCTTGACCACACTAAAAATAAACTCTGCAACCTTTTAGCGTATGTCACCGATAAGACTCTCAAGTTTATTAAAACACAATTTATTTATCTGTCACATTAAGAAATGTGCAATCTGAAAAAAGTCAAAAACAGTCAAGGTGACTGCTAGAATTACATCTTAATTAATTTAATGAAAGTTTTAATTTTAATAATAACTAAAACTTTTCATTTCAGGTTAAAGGAAAAAAATCATATCTTATGGCAAATATTATTACTAACATGTTAAATACAACCTATGCACGTTTTAAATAAAACTATCTTTTCGAAGATTTATTTTGATTTTTGGTGAAATAATATTTCTATATAATTATAATACTTTTTAATAACATTTTTAAATATTTAGAATTAAAATCAACAAATAAAAAAAACCAACAAAAAAGAAACTTTTTTGAATTTTTGTAATTATTTTATAAAATTGTGAGTAGGCACTGTTTGTAACAAGTATATAATGATCTTTGAGACGGCTAAAACTTTAATCTCTCCCGTAACCTGATTGCTATAAAGCATTCGAAACGTCGGGAACCAAAAATCAAAATAAATCCGCAAAAAAATCCGAAAAGATAGTTTTATTTAAAATGTCAAATATTCGCGTAAATCTAAGAAAGTATAACCTATGGCTATGTATGTGTCACGTCTACTCGTAGGTCTATCTGTGTATTAAACATCCAAATCCGTCTAATCGTTTCAGTGTGGAGAAGTAATAAACAAACGTACGCGCACACATAAAATCTTTAAAATTTATATTAATAGTCCAATTAACCTGCTTTACACTTAACACACTTATATATTTATATTTAAATTCAATTGCCTTCCTTCTTCCTTATTTTGCTTATAAAATGACTGTTATTGTGTATCTATTATTAGAGTCGTCCCAATTTATTTGCAAACACCATTTTATTTCAATTGAATGCTTGAAGATTTTAAGAGTTTCATTGGTAACGGAAAAGGTAATCAGAACTGGTTGTTAAATTATTATTGTACGTAACATGGTTGAGTTTGTTTGTATTGAATATTTTTTGCAATGATAAGATCTGAGCAATGGAATAGAAGCCATAATGACACTTATGAATCTTTAAAATATTATAATTGTGAAAGTATGTGTCAGTTTGTTAATCTTTTTTGTAACTCTAGACGATTGTCGATATATTGTATTGCTTAGAAATCAGAGTATGAATAGAGAGAGAAATGTCCTCCTTATCCTCTGTCCATCAAGTTTGTTGGTAATTTTGTTGTTGTAATTTGGCGACACGTTTGGTTCAGTTTGTAGTGACCCTACTTGCTGTGCCAGCGGTCACGAGTTCGAGTCCCGCTGGGGGCATTCATTTGTATGATGAGCACGAATGTTTGTACTCCAGTCAAGGGTGTTTATATTTATAATTTGTATGTATTTAAACTTATATATGTGTAGTGTATCAATTATCTGGTATCCATAAGATAGGCCTCGTAGCTTAACACGGAACTAGGTGGTGCTATGTGTTTAATGTCCCAACATATTTATTTATTTATTGTAAGCACACATCATTCGCTATTTATATAGACGCTTATTGAAAATAAAAGAAATTCGTATCAATTATTATTATTCAACAGATTAAGTCGTACATTTCGAAAAACTAGCTAAGCATAAAACCAATAATGTTATGACAAACAAACAAACAAATTAATTATTATAATTGACCATTGGTCACACGCTCCTAAGATTGAATTCCTCAATTGAATGTACATTAGTATTCCCGCTAGATAGATACCATGTTGTTTCTCAGTAGGAACCCGTCAGATTAGGATCTTAGATTGATCGCTTCGAAATGGGGTACCGACCAATAAATTAACGATAACGAGCTAAATAAAACAGTCTTATGTTCTACTCTAATCGAATGCGTTGCAAAATATTTTGCAAATTGATGAAAGATACGTTGTATATAAATGAAGCATATAATGCTTATTTCCTATAAAGTATTAGTATATTATGTAATATTTGATAGGTACAAAATTTAAGCGAACAAAATAAAAAAATATTCTATTTTAATAATAGATTATGTCACTTATTTTATAGTAAGTCATGTTGTTTCATTTATCTATATTCTATACTAATATTATAATGAGGCAAAGTTTGTTTGTTTGTTTGAACTTGCTAATCTCAGGAACTACTAATCCGATTTGAAAAATTCTTCTTGCATTAGATAGCCCATTTATTGAGGAAGGCTATAGGTTATATATATATCATATAATATATAGTCTATCTATTCCATACTAACCGTAAAACCGTACCTAGCGACGAACCCGAGCGAAGCAAAGGTGACTCGCTAGTTAATAAATATATATACGTATATTATATGTTTTAGCATGTTTAAGTAAAAATATACGTATAAAGTATACGTATAGGAAATAGAGGTCCATTTTATGACATAATCATCATTTTCTCGGGCAAGGTCGTGCCACGTTCAATTATAACAGGAATGTGCATAAAAGCCAAACAAATGCTCTTGGCCTCGGATGAAAGTATTTGTCAAACAAAGTATACGAGCGTTTAACGTTGACATTAAAAATTTGATGTGACATTTTTTATAGCTAATATAAGTGTAACTTCATATATAGCCTCCCTCTTACGTCGGCCAGTAACGAATCTAAACATATCTTATTCTGTACCCCTATTGGCTATTGTGAGTGATAAATCTGTTCAGTTATCTATTTTTAAAGTCGGTTTACATATAAGGCAGTGGTAGCTCAGTAGAAACGCGCTCGCCTCGGAAACCGAGTGAAGCGAGTTCAAATCCCGGGTCTCGCACCTGTGATATTTTCATGTGCAAATCATTTCTAAGATGATTACCACTTAACCTACGGTGAAGGAAAACATCGTGAGGAAACCTACATGTCTAAAAAAACCTAGCAAGTTTTCGAAAGACATGTGAAGTCCGCCAATCCGCACTTGACCAGCGTGGTGGACTATAGCCTGATTCCCCACTTATTGAAGGAAAGCCCGTTCCCAGCAGTGGGACGTTAAAAAGGGGTGAATACTACTACATATAAAAAATATATTTACTATTATATACATTTCAATTAACATTTTTGTCACCGAAGGACGATCTTGTTCCATAAATACCAACAAGTTTATATCAAAATAAGTCACCAGTTGATCTTGGCAAATATCGTCGATAATTAATACCTATGCATTATACATGTTGTACTTTATGCAAATAAAACCTATAAGCGAAGGCCCTGGTTATATTATGCTTCTAAAGACGTCATAAAATAAACTCTTTTTACGTTTAAAATATAAAACAGAATTGAAATTATGGACCTTCCAAAATACTTTCAATTATAATTAAAACAATTAGTTCACCCAATTCAAATACAATTTTAATCATAACTTCAAAAGCTTTAACGGTTGAACAGTCTACTGTCGCTTTTCCATGACTGATCTTTTTAATATCTATTCATAGTCCAAAGTCAATACGAGAAAATCTATTCGGAACAAAATTTTAATATTATCTTTAGTATTCTCCCCAATTCTGTTAACATTTTGTAATGAAAAAGTAGCCAAATTCTGTCTCATACTTTAACTAATATTATAAAGAGGCAGAGTTTGTTTGTTTGTTTGAAAGTGCTAATCTCAGGAACTTCTAAGTTCTAATCCGATTTGTATTTGCATTCCCTTATCGGTTTAGCCTAAAGACTCTGAAAGACTAATTATACGATTATAAATATAGTCGAAAAAGGCAGTGGTAGCCCAGTGGAAACGCGCTCGCTTGGGAAACCGAGTGAAGCGGGTTCAAATCCCGGGTCTCGCACTTCTGCTATTTCCATGTGCGAATCATTTCTAACATGATTACCACTTGCCTTACGGTGAAAGAAAACATCGTGAGGAAACCTGCATGTCTGAGAGAACCTAGCAAGTTTTCGAAAGACGTGTGAAGTCCGCCAACCCGCACTTGGCCAGCGTGGTGGACTATGGCCTGATCCCCCCTTGTTCTGAAGGGAGGGCCGTGCCCAGCAGTGCGACGTTTAAAAGGGCTGAATACATACATACAAATATAGTCAATACTAAGCCTTATCTTATTTCCTCTAGATAATAAACCTTAGATTAAAAAACTTAAAACAGTCAAAGATGAAGTATTGTCATCGTTTTCGGTGAATGTTACGTGAAGTGTTACGTATAATAATATAATTGGAGAAATCCCAGGAATATAATGTAAAAAAAAACTGGACATATTTATAAGATTCCATTCTTCTTCTTTATCATAAGAATATTCTAAACACAAAAAAAATGTTGAGTTTATTATTTCTTAATGCTGCAATGGTTAGGAGAAAAGGGTACAGAACTGTTTTGTTTTCGCCTATTTATACATATATCCATACTAATATTATAAATGTAAAAGTGTGTTTGTTTGTTTGTCCTTCTTTCACCTCGAAACAGAGTGACGGATTGGCTTGATTTTTTGTGTGAAGATAGTTGGAGGGTTGGGAAGTCACATAGGTTACTTTTTACCGCGGGGGATTGTCTTATTCCCACGGGAAAACATGTTATAATACAAGCCTCAACAACTCATCATACCTATGTAGATATATCTATTCTATACTAAACGTCAAAACGTTCCTAAGGGCGAACCCGAACGAATATACATACATAATATATTATATAGAACTCAAAGACAATTTATTTTTTATTTATTTATTTATTTATTTATTTACCATAAAATATATGTTATACAAAATAAAGTAACAGAATGTCGACAAAGGATAACTTATCTCTTTAAGAGATTTCTTCCAGAAACCCTTCAATAGTGAGAAAATAAGTTAATTTAGAGCGGTGTAGGTACAGTATAGCATTAAATGTTTATAAACTTAATATTAAAATATAACAACTAAATATTATAATTATACAAAAGTAAATATATTTATATACACATACATACATACATACAAACACATACACTTACATATACCTACATATTTATATGCTAAATTTTATGTCTGATTTGATAAATAGTGCTCTTTAATTCTAAATTTAAATGTAGTAAGTGAGGGATCATCTTTAAAACATATTCTTAACAAAAAGACCGAAAAGATCAATACATAATGCCGATAAACCATATTAATTATACGTTTCGTAATTGCAGCATTCGAGGCAACGAGGCTTGATGGGGAAGCTTAATGCAATTTTACGTCATAAAACCTTCTGTAGGCGTCACATAAAGTTTGTTTTATTGATTCACACGGTTGTACGGTTAAAGATATAAAGGGATTTATTCATTTATATCAGTCAGTATTTTGCCAGTGTTATAATCTGAATAGGTAATAGAAATGATTTTTGGTTTATTTCTTAATATAAAGTTCACCTTGTTTTAATCTACCTATACTTAATATTATAAAGCTGAAGAGTTTGTTTGTTTGTTTTGTTGAACGCTCTAATCTCAGGAACTACTAATCCGATTTGAAAAATTCTTTTTGCATCGTATAGCAATTTAACTGAGGAAGGCTATGGGCTATATATCATCCCGGAAATATGTACGGTTCCCGTGGGATAGGTTTGTTTTTGTCTTGGGACGAACCCAAAGCGAAGCGAGGGTGAATTGCTAGTGTCGTATAAATATTTTTAATAATATATGTAGTTTTAAATTAAAGAGATTTTATTAATTTTAAGTCGGTTAAAAATAATGCTTATGTCAAGCTGTAATATATATATATATATATATATATATATATATATATATATATATATCGTTTTATTAAGCCTTTCATTATACACGTCGTCCAATAAAATATAACACAAAAGCCCATATGAATGGTTATAACATTAGGTTTAAAGGCATGGGTAAATTGAGTATATCTGTTCTATAGGATTATGGTCTCAAACGTCGAGTAATAATAACAAATCATCCATTTTATCTTTATCTGGGTTGTATTTGCACCTCCAGTATACGGCTCAGTAGGCACAGGCCTAATGCAATTTTGCCCCATAAAACTAGGCTGTAGGCGTCTTTCCCACGAATTTAATCTCTTCCGTTGATTCACGTAGAACCTGATCAGCTTTAAACTACGTATGTATCTATAAAATACTTATGTATATTCCTCTAGCTCCGAGTTCTCATATTTCATCCTTCAAATTTAGTTAAAATCTATTTTAACATTCGTGGAAATAGTATTCGCAGTATTTCATACTTTCAATTTCATATATATCGACCTACTTAGAAATAATAACACGTTTACTTGTTTAGTTAATTTTTTTTTTCCATAGGAGACAATGAAATTCGAGGAACAGCTTACCAAAAATCCTTTCCTTAATTACGTCCATTCTATAGAAACATAACTTGCCATAAAACCATAGACAAAAAATATTATTCGCTCACTTTCATACCTTCTAGAAGTACAATTATGGCTAATATCAACGAATTTCTGAACCTTAATTATTTTTCGTTTTCCTCTTCACATGAAATGCCCCATATAATATTAAATTTATTTATATTATTTTTAAATGGTATAAAACAAAGTCGCTCCCGCTGTTTGTATGCTTAGATCTTTTAAACTACACAACGGATTTTGATTCAGTTTTCTGCAATAGATAGAGTGATTCAAGAGGAAGGTTTATATGAATAATGCATGCATATTATATTCATACTAACCGTTAAAACGTACATAGGGAAAAACCCGAGCGAAGCGAGGGTGAGTCGCTAGTCTAATATAATATGTCCGTCCTTACATATTTGAAAGTATTTATCTCTAACAAATGACGTATAAATTTATAACGCATTACAATGCAGAGCGCTTCTATTGTTAGAAAGTAGGTTAGAGTTTCATGGCTTAGACCTGGATTGATACTTGCAAGAGAATATCTGAATAGATATCAAGATATTTAAATAGATAACTCTAATAATGCGGTTTGAAAAGTTTTAAACAAAATTAGGTAATCTTACTTTATCAATTTTGAAAGAAAAGTACTCAAATATTTTATAACCTCAAACTTTACCACTTTTTCTTTTCTTTTCTTTTTGTTTCGGTAATATATATTTGGGCGCCATTCAATATGTATTTTTGACCGACTTCAAAAAGGAGGAGGTTATCAATTCGATTAGCATTTTTTTATGTATTTACACCGATTACGCTGAGGTTTATGATCCGATTATATCCGACATAGTTTGGCCCAGTAGTTTTCATTTTGTTTGATTTGATAAGTTTAATACGTTAGAATCGGAGAGCCAGATTGTTTAGTGTTATTAATAAAAGCGAATTTTAGTTTGTCAGTCTTCATACTTTGCTAATACTAAGTATTATGTCTACACTAAAAAGGGAAAAATAAAAACTTTTTAAGAAAAAAATAAAAACCGACTTCAAAAAAAGCATTAAAAAGTAAAAAATTACTGATTGGTAGTTTTCATTTACTATAGATACCTAATCAGTTATTTTCGAAGTCGATGTGCTTTGATTTGTATCTGCTTTGATTTGTATTCGCGTAAATCTTAGAAAGTATTAAAGAATTTTCGTTTTTGTAAGGAAATATTATAGTTACACTTTGTAAGAAACCACGTGTAAAACACCACGTGAAGGAGTGGTATGTAAGGTTAAAAAAACTTCTTTTAATCTATACATATAGTAAAACTAGCAGAACCCGCGGTTTCACTTGTGCTAAAACTACAAAAAAAAACTGAAAAGGTAGGTTTCATACAAATTTTCATACCCTATTTTACCCCCTTCTGAGATGGATTTCGAAAATTGCCAAAATATTTATTTATTTAATTATATTGAAGAGCATTAATACCAAGTTTCAAGTAATTCTGATCATAAATATTTTTTTGGGTTATATAATATATTATAACATGTTTTCCCATTTGAATGCGATAATCTCCCGCGGTAAAAAGTAGCCTATATCACTCTCCAGCCTTCCAACTATCTCCACACAAAAAAATCACGCTAATAGTTCATTCCGTTTTGACATGAAAAAGGGACAAACAAACACACTTTCACATTTATAATATTAAGTATGGATTTAGGAATTACGTTAAGTGTTTTATCGTAAACTATTGTTTTACGTTTGTATTATTATAATACAGCACGTTACATAATAATACTATTCTGTATATAATAATATTATTTCATCAGTCTCACACTTACATATATTCGATTAAAGCGGAAGTAATATTCACTTTAGCATTTAGAGTCAATGCGCAATAGGTAGCCATCTTTTATATTATCTTCTTAAAACACTTGCACACAGCCTAGCCGGTTAAAACTTCTGAGACTAAAGAAAAACAAAATGTCGCTCGTTAACGTTGTCGGTTAGTTTTAACGCTTAAGAAAATCTTAGTTAGATGAAGTTATAATAAATATGAGACACTTTTTCGATGCATTTAACTATGTCATTGATAAGTTAATGGTAATTTCTTAATTATTGATTTCTAAATTTAAATTATTAGGTAATTTTAGCACTATTTCAATAATATTAAACATACACTTTCAATTTCGGTCGATGTCGTCATAAAACATAAAATATCAGTTTCCATGTATGGCATCGATTGTAATCGTATGACGCGCTATATTATCGAATACAAAGAATGTGTACGTAACCACTAACCATATCATGCTTACAAGTAATTTGTAATTATGTTAAAATATTTAAGAAACATTTGAAACAAAAAATTATGTATTAGTAATTCTACCTTTTAAAAATCTTTTACAAACTATTAAATTCATAAATATTACGTATCAGAAAACCAGAAGACCAGCCAAAAACTAGCTGCCAGTAACTAGACATAGGTATATAGACTAGGGTAAACTCGTACCTACTTAATCATCATAATCCAACCCTTTTTTTAAACCTCTCACTGCTAGGCACGGGCCTCCCTTTAGTCATCAGATATCAGGTGGGCCAAGTGCGGTTTGGCGGATTTCACATATCTTTTGAGAACTATTTAGCTCTTCTCAGACATACAGATTTATTTACGATGTTTTTAGTCCCGTAAGGTACGCACATGAAAATTCCAGGGATCAAGAGTTAGGGTTTAACGCAATTACCTGGGATTTATGGCTTTTCCAAGCGAGCACATTACCAAAGGGCAACCACTGCCATACTAAACTCGTACGTAACCGCCTCTAAATTAAACATTAAACCTTATAATTGGCATAAGGCGCAAACACTGCCAACATACCACAGACGTTCCACACACTCGACTCACGTTTCATCCAGACACCGGAACATACTCAGGAAGTAGAGACGGCGGCAAGTCGCAAAGTACATAAACTTGCTAAGAAACCTAAGCTCACAAAAGGATCTAGTCTGCTAGTGATAGTGTTCAGACGTTGTTCATTTTCTAACTCTTGATAGCACAAATACGTATGACTTACAATGATGTAGATTTGTTTGCTCGATGTTTTACTAACTATTAAATATAAAATTACATATCGCTTATATGGACTATGGCGCGTCGGTCTAAGAAATATGTCGGAAGAAAGTGCCTTGATATATCTGTCCCTGGAACAAGACCTCCCGGGCGCCCAAGAAAGTAATGGCTGGAAGGCGTGAAGCAGGACATGAGAGTCAATAGACTTACCTAGTATGATACTAAAGACCGTGCAAAGTGGAGGTGGTTAAGCAGGAAGACAGACCCTGGTAATGGCTGGGAATAATAAATGCCACGCAGAAGAAGATGGACTTTGGCATGATGATGATGATACCCGTCATTGAATGGAGACCCTTACCCAGCAATGAAACGTTAAAAAGGGCTGAATAAATACACACATAATATTTCTCATATGAACCACGACTTGTACTCGTAGTGGTACTAAAGAAACTAATTTGATGCAACACAGTTCATACTTTTGCAGTATCATCGTAGCCATTGTTTTACTGTATATATATAAGAACTGTTACTAAATAAATAAATTTCATTTTAATAAATTTCAATTTCATTTCAATTTCATTTCATTTCATTTCAATTTAAATGTCACCTACTTTTTTGTTGATCGACACTGAATTAAATATGGTAGAGTTTTGGTAACGTAATTTTATTATAGTATCAAAACTTTTGCATTAAACGCTACGTGGAACTTGGGAAATTTGGGCTTCGGATCTCACCAAAAGTTTCGCTATAAAGACGAGACGCATTATTGGATATTTCAATTATTCAGACCTTGGCTATTAATTCGATATTTCAAAGTGCCGCCCTATTTTAAATCTATGTAATCTATATATACATAAAATGCTTTGTCCTGACTGACTGATCGATCAACGCACAGCCTAAACCGCTGGTCGTAGAAACGTGAAATTTAGAGGACATATTCCTTATACAATGTAGGCATCCGCTAAGAAAGGATTTTTCTAAATTCATCCCCTAAGAGGATAAAATAGGGGATAAAAGATTGTATGAAACTCTGTCATTCGTAACGCGAAATGCACGGAAAGTGGTATTTAGCTTTAAGGTAAAAAATAAGAAATATATGTATAAGATTTTTTTCAAAATTCATCCCCTAAAAGGGTAAAAGGGGGTAGTAAAGTTTGTATGGGCAAACGATTATTTTTAATCAGAATAGCTTGAAACTTGGTATTAATGCTCTTTAATACAATTAAATAAATACGTATTTTAGCATTTTTTGAATTTCATCCCATAACACTGTCAAATAGGGTATGAAAGTTTGTATGAAACTCTGTAATTGATGCACGGAAAATGGTATTTACCTTTAAAATGAAAACTAAAACAATACAAATGTCATTTTTTTTCGAAATTCATCCCTTAAAAGGGTTAAAAGGGGTTGTGCTGTTTATATGAGGAAACTATTATTAATTATCAGAACTACTTGAAACTTGGTATTAATGCTCTTCAATACAATTAAATAAACATGAATTGTAGTTTTTTATTAAATTCACATTAAAAAATTGAACATATTTTAATAGAGGAACATGGCTCAAGATCTCTGTAAGTGCACACTTACTGTGTGGGATATAAAGTAGAGTAAATTTATTTACAGAATATACGCTTAACATCTTATACATATTTTTGCAAATAATAAAGTATGTATTGCGAAAAAGTTCATTTTTTTCATAGTTTGATCGCGGGCGAAGCCGCGGGTTCTGCTAGTTCATAATAAAGTTATTTAACTACAGTTTATTTGCTACATGTACAAAACATTGTATTTTATGGTATTGCATTCAGCACTTTTTAACGTCCCACTGCTGGGCACGGGTCTCCCTTCAATACGAAGGGGAACAGGCCACAGTCCACCACTCTGGCTAAGTGCGGATTGGCGGACTTCACATGTCTTTCGAAATCTTGTTAGGTTTTCTCAGGCATGCAGGTTTCCTCACGATGTTTTCCTTCACCGTAACGCAAGTGGTAATCACGATAGAAATGATTCGCACATGAAAGTATCAGAGGTGCGAGTCTCGGGATTTGAACCCGCTTAACTCGGTTTCCCAAGCGAGCGCGTTACCACTGGGCTACCAAAATATATTTTTATGAAATCTGAATTAAAAACCACTAAGACATATGTGTACTCTGTTACTAATCGTCACACCCCACGTATGAATGACACGTTGAATTTCTAAGACTTCGAATACATAAAATCTTTTGTAGCTGGCACGTATCTTGATAAGAAAATATATTCGAATATTATACTCTCGTCTCTAAAGAATTAAGATCTATTAAACTTCGTGTTTCGTACATTTTGATATAATGTTAACTGTAAATACAAAATAATTCCTAAAAAAATTAAAATTTTCCGAGGTATCTATCTATACTAATATTATAAAGCTGAAGAGTTTGTTTGTTTGTTTGTTTGGTTGAACACGGTAATCTCAGGAACTAATAATCCAATTTGGAAAATTCTTTTTGCTTTAGATAGCCCATTAACTGAGGAAGGCTATAGGCTATATATCATCCCGGAAAAATGTACGGTTCCCGTGGGATAGATTTGATTTTATCTAGGGACGAACCCGAAGTGAAGCGAGGGTGAGTCGCTAGTGTATTATAAATTTAAAAACCATATAAGGGATAGCAACATATATTAATAGGTTAATTGCTGCTAATTACATATTACTCGTAGGTACTACATAGATAGCTTGAAAAGCAAAGGTGCATTTAAACACCAAACATGTCACATTTGCATAGCTCTCAAGCCTCTCGTTGATGGTAATTGAACGTTGTGGCTTAATTAGTCTTCACAGCCTTGTCAGGTCATAGTGCATAGCTAGAGATATACTGCTTACTAGTATAATCCTACTAATACAATTAATGCGAAAGTTTGTAAGGATGTAAGGTTGTATGGATGTATGTTACTTTTTCTCGCAAAAACTACTGAATTGATTTAAAAAAAAAACTTAACAATAATATAGCTCATACATCAGAGTAACACATAGGCTACTTTTTATCCCAGAAAAATGTACGGTTCGCGTGGAATAGATTTGTTTTATTTTTCTAGAAGCGAAGGGTTCCGTACCTCAAAAGGAAAAAAGGAATCCTTATAGGATCACTTCGTTGTCCGTACGTCTGTCTGTTTGTCAAGACCATTTTTCTCAGAAACACGTGGATGTGTCAAGTTGATTAATATCGAATACTCAGATCTGCAATGCCTTGGAGCTGTGAAAAAATCAAACTTCTAAGTCAACGCAGTCAAAAGATACCGCCGTTTATGCCGGGTATTTTGCACACTCGCAAGGGAATCAAAATCTATAGTGTACTTTCTGTTGACATAGACTCAATAAATTTGACAGGAAGCAATGTCTGTCAAATAGTACAAGTAAAAAAAATTATTCGAAAAAACGTGTACTTACATCACAAAAAAAAATATTTTTGAGATAATAAATTATATTATATACTTATATTAATGTTTCATGCTACGGAACCCTCGGTGTGCGACTCAGACTTGAACTTATCCGTTTTTGTTTTCATTTCCATTTCATATAAATAATGAGTATTTCTATTTTAAGTTAGAGCACGACAAAAATCAAAAGTAAGCTTGAATTTTTTTTCTAAATTGATTATGTAGTGTCAATAGTCGGAAAAATGAATTCGATGCACATTTTTTTCAAAATGTTTTTTGTTATTTTTGCTTTAACAAAACAAATATGAGTATGAAAAAAAAAATTGCAATTGATATATTGGACATTATCGGTCTTCAAATATTTGTTGCAAATGAAAATCGGTACGAAAACGAAATAAATTGTACTTTACTCAATAGCAAAAAGGAAAAAGCTTAAAAAAATCTTACTAATATGAGACATGCACTATATGTATAAACTAGCGACTCACCCTCGCCTCGCGTACGTTTTAATTTTTTTGAGCGGAACCCTAGTTATTTTTCTAAAACAAAAGTATCCTAAGTTACTCCATATAATATCAACTACCTGCCAATGAAAGTCCCGTTAAAATTGGTCCAGCCGTTTCGGAGGTTAGCCGGAACAAACACACGGACAGACAGACAAAAATTTAAAAAAATGTGTTTTTCTTATAAGTACCGTATACCTATAATTCCATATGCATTTAGTATAAAGCTGATATTTTGACATTACAAACAGACACTTTAATTTTATTTACCTATTTATATAGAGAATAGATAAAAAAGTTTTATGTTTTATAACAGTAGAATCAATTTGCACAATGGGATAGATTTGGGTAGTTGACATAAATACAAGTAATTTGGCCTATTACACACTTGCTTTGAAATAGAGAAGCGAGTTCAAATCCTGGGTCTCAAATCCACCAGTGAGAAGAATGATGGACCGAGGCATCACCAGCAGAGAGACAATTTGTTTTATGTTGGGAAATTAACACACAGCACTATCGAGTTCCATAATAAGCTACGAGGACTGTGTTATGGATATCAGATAGTTGATACACTACACATGTATAACTTTAAATACATACATATTATAAATAAAACATTAAAGAGGATAAATTAATATAATAATAATCTACCTGGTTCTATAATATTGTACTTAATATTTGTGTAAAGCTTTTGAAAAACCGTAAGTCTTCATTTAAATTGCGAGCTTTAAACATCACATATAATAATATATTGATACTAGCGACTCACCCTCGCTTCGCTCGGGTTCGTCCCTAGCTTGCATTAAATCACGATTGATCAGTTTTCGACCGGAGAGGAAAAATGATTAAATTACTAAAATGGCTATTAAAAAATAAGGGTTGATCGTAGAAGGGTGAAAATTGAGGATTGTGTGTATTTTTGTATGTTGTATCATAGAAAAATAGAAATTAAAAATTTTGTCTAAAAAAATAAAAAAAAAATTTAGGGGTGGACTACCCCTAACATTTAGGGGCATGAAAAATAGATGTTGGCCGATTCTCATAGATACCGGATAAGCACAAAAAATTTCATCAAAATCGGTCAAGCCGTTTCGGAGGAGTATGGCAACGAAAACTGTGACACGAGAATTTTATATATTAGATTCTTTTCGGATCAAAAACGTTTTATTTCCAAAAAGAACAATTTTCACTTACATTAGAAAATTTACATAATACTGGTGATTCTAAACAAAATCTGGATTCTTCCATGACATTATTAATGCTTTAAGTTTTTTTTTTTAACAGATTTAAAGTTTTTGGCCTCTTTACATTATTTGGCAAAGAATTGTAAAGCTGTGCTCCTTGAAATGTAATAGTTTTTATTCCATATTTGGTCCGAGTCTTAAGCAGTTCAATTTTGTATAGGTATGTTTCTGGTATTGTGTGAGTGCTTGTTAGTTTGAAAAGTTGTTTGGGAGTGTCTTGTTAGTATTATATTTGTACATTTGTATCATAGTAATTTAGTTTTTTTGTAAATGTTTTTGTTGGTTTTACTTATGGTAATCCATATGGTGTAAAGTCTTTAGTAATTAACTTTGAGATATTTGTAGATTTTTGATATTTATTTTAGCAGCAGAACCCCATATTTCTACAAGGTATTCAAAAATTGGTTTTAATAATGTATTGTAGATAATAGTTCGTACTTTAGGAATAATACAACCAGCTGATTTACGAAGAGCTTCTCTCTAGAGGAGCTTTCAAGGGCTCTTTTCATTGAAAAAGCAAAAGTAATCTCTAAATCGGTTACATTATAAAAATTAATCTCTGTACAAATATACGGCGCTTGTCTACACAAAAGAGGGAAGAATCCTTTAAAATTATTAATATTTTAGAAGAATTAAAGTCTCTGATGTTATAATGACAAAAGAAATATAATTTATGTATAAATTTGAGCTTTTAACGAAATATCTAAAAGTCAAACAAAAGAACTTTTAAGAAAATTATGTATAGTAATTTACTATAATTAAATATTATGAATATGAAATGCGACAAAGCGCAAACTACTGCTCGTACTAAGTGGAACTCGTACACAGGCGGAGAAATTTTGAAATACTACGCGTATAATAAGAAAAAATATAAGTACCTATTGTTCGTTGTATTGAGTCAGGAGGAAATGACAGTTTTCATGTGAAATTTGCGACAGTTTAACACATGCATATAATTAATGTTTTATAACTAATTTGCGCAATTTATCTTTGACACACATTAGATAGATCTTGAACCATTGAAATTAATACAAAAAAAAAGAAATAAAACCTTTTTTGATAAAACAAATCTACCCACGGGAACCTTACATTTTTCCGAGATAAAAAGTAGCCTATTTGTTACTCTGATGTATGAACTATATTATTGTAAAGTTTCATTAAAATTTTCCGGGATGATAAGTATCTAAGATGTTGACTGAAGATATAAGGTACCACCATGCAAAATTTCATTTAAATTGATCTAACAGTTTCGGAGATTAGCCCGTACAAACAAACAAACAGACAGAGAAACAAAAAAATTGAAAAAAATCTTGATTTGTTCTATTTCTCTTCTTACATCCCTCTGACTTGGTTTATAGCATTTTTTTCTTTATAAAGACATTCGACCTCTACAGTTTTATTATATATATAGATAAGCGACTTTAAGGCACTTACTGCAAAAGTGAGAAAGAAGAAATAACTATACGAAGATCTTCATATTTTACTTTAAATATCAACTATCCAATCAAATACTTTTGGAGACGGTACCAGACGACGCAAGGCCAACAGATTAAAATTAGGCTCTCAAACCCAAATCTCACATATTTTAACTTTCCAAAAATACACATGAAATAAGTCCACTTAACTAAAACTAAAGATTGATGATATCAAATTATTGAACTTACGGCGGAAATAGATAGATACGTACGATTGCAAAGTTTCAAGTCAATAAGAAGTAGGTAGATTGGGAATAACTTATTAGATTTTTACGTATCTAATAAAAAAAACATATACGTGTCGAATATAGAATCTGTTTCTTTTTGAAGTTGACCGAAAAATCCTTGCACAAAATAGGGCACATTTGTTTTACTTTGTACCTTTTTTAAATACAAAAAAGGATTTGGAAAAAAAAGAACAAAACGACTGTATCATTTAGTATTGCAAATTAATGCATAAAACAATTAGATTTCAATTAATTTCCTTTTACTTTGAACGAATTCAACGAAATGAAAGTACAAAAGATAATATAATTCGCCCCTTCTCAGCTGGTAACAATAGAAGAAAATTGAAGGCATTTTAGCAAAATCTTCTTACAATTTCTTTCATACGAAATTTTTGTCAAGCTTTATTGGACGTGGATGTCAATATTAATTTGTAAAACTATATAATATAAAACATAAGAGTTTTTAAGTCATCTTATTATATAAAAGGCAAAAGTGATTGACTGATGTATCAACGCACAGGCCAACCCTTAAGGCTAGCAAATTGAAATTTCGCACACGTATTCCTCATATGACGAAGGCATCCACTAAGGAAGGATTTTCCAATATTCAACCCCCAAAGGGGTGAAGTAGGGGATAAAAGTTTGTATGAAACTTTTTATTCCTTGGACATATTTGCATGAAATTTCGTATTTTTCGTAGTTTGATCGCGAGCGATGCCGTGAGTTCTGCTAGTATAATATGATTAAGTTGCTTTGCTGTTATAAGAATAAAATTGTTTTGTTTTTTTTATTGTATAACTAGCGGTTTACCCTCGCTTCTCTCCGGTTTGCCTCTAGAAAAACAAAAATAAATCTATCCCACGGGAACCACACATTAAAATTGTTTTGTTTTTTTATTGTTTAACTAGCGGTTTACCCTCGCTTCTCTCCGGTTTGCCTCTAGAAAAACAAAAATAAATCTATCCCACGGGAACCACACATTTTTCCGGGATTATTCTGATAATTTCGGGATAATTATTCTGATGTATGAGCTGTATAATTGTATACTTTCATTAAAATCCATTCAATAGTTTTTGCGTGACAGAGTAACAAACATCCATACATCTATACATCCAGACATCCATACAGCTTCACAAACTTTCGCATTTCTAATATTAGTAGGATTACAAAAGTCTATAAACATAGGGCAAGTTATCTCATCAATATTATAAAGGCTCTTTGAAGGGTCAGTCCTTGTGAGGGCACCAGATATTTGCAATGATAATCGGAGCTGAAGACCCTATTTTACATAAACAAAATACTCTATAGCCTTTTATATTGAATATTTTGAGAATATATAATACCTTCAAACAGTAACAACTCAAAGGGCTTAACCGCTAACATTTGATATAAGAAAAACAGCCATTTCGTGATGTAGCAACGTTAGATTTGTTGTTTTAATGGTACTTTTTATCACAGTTAGCTCCTTTTGTATATACATATAAGTATATTGAAGAACGTAACTAGGAAGCCTTGTGCAACATAAAGATCCTGATAGTTTCTATCTAAAGCTCATTCTTTAATAACAACTTGCGTGATAACCGAGAATAAAAAACTTTAAAAAAACGTTTTTCATTAACTGTAGTTTGTCCTATTTTTGACTCATTATTTAATCTCCAGTTAAACATCACGTAATGATGCACATCCTAGTACACAAAGCACTGTAAAGCCTATTGTATGTCAGCTAATCTATCATATGCCTCGTTAAGACAATGGCACAATATAACAGTGTTCTACAAAACGTTGAGCTATGGTCTGAACGATAAACGGTGAAAAGACAATGCCTTGTTAAATATTCTGAAAGTCTCTTAATACAGTTTTCTTGATATATGATATTTAAAAACATTTTCACATAATGTAACTTGAATGAACTGGAAAATTCAAATTGCGATAACTTGTTATCCGCCTTCGATGCTTTTAGAAACAACTCGACTTGCTTTATTTTGAATATTTTAACTTAATTGAAATTATATTACTACTTTTTTAATTATACTATGATCTATAATTATAATTATGTATCAAAAATCGACTGCCTCACCCGTGTAATGGTTAATTAATATCCTGAGTACTTAACTATTATAAACCAAATTGAACCAAAAAAAAATTGTATTGATCGGTTCAACGGTATAGAATGTGTTGGAAGGTCATCTAATAATGAGTTACAGCAAAAAAAAACCTTAAATGTAACACCATTTTTTTTTAAATATTATTTCTAACAGTAGCTAATAGAAAGTGAATCAATAATTGTAAACAAAAGCTAGATTATAAAATAACTATCTCTGTGTTGCAATTATCTTACTAAAATCATCCATAACGTGGGTATGTATTCAGTACTTTTTACCGTCCCAATGTTGGGCATGGGCCTCCGTTCAATAGAAGGGGGATCAGGCCATAGTCCACCACGCTGGCCAAGTGCGGGTTGGCGGACTTCACATGTCTTTCGAAAACTTGCTAGGTTCTCTCAGACATGCAGGTTTCCATGTTAGAAATGATTCGAACATGAAAATATCAGAGGTGCGAGACCCGGGATTTGAACCCGCTTCACTCGGTTTCCCAAGCGATTGAGTTACAAAGTGAATATAATGAAATGAATTCAGACCGTTTTGTATCGGTTACCAATTAACATCGAAACCGAATATCAACAAGTAGGTCGATATTGCACCTCGTTAAATAATCACTATCTTGTACAGTTATACTTAAATTGAAAGCCAAAAAATATTATACAGCTGTAGTAGCTTTAATAAAGCAATTTTGTCGCTGAATACCCGTTTTTCCATAACTATACAGATAAATAAAATTAAAGTGTCTGTTTGTAATGTCAAAATAACAGCTTTTTACTAAATGCATATGAAATTATATACGGTGCTTATAAGAAAACCACAATTTTTAAAACTTTTGTTTGCCTTTTTGTTCCGGCTAATCTCCGAAACGGCTGAATTGATTTTGACGGAACTTTCACTGGCAGATAACTGATGTTATAAGGAGTAACTTAGGCTACTTTTATTAGAAAAATAATTAATGGCTTTTTTCCACGAACAAAACGAATATAGCCGTATACGAAAACTAGTCAATGAAATAGATTTAATTTCCATTTCTCATATTATCAGTAACACGTGTAATAAGTAAATAATGTTTAAATTATTGCTAAAGCCAGCATCTTGTATACAACAGAATAGTTAATTAATGCGGATTGTATTGACATGACAAATAGACAGCAGGTGATTATAATTCAATTAGCTTTAACCTTAGTACCATGGCATGAAATTTATATTTCTATACTAATATCTATACTAACATTATATTAATATATATTAAAGGCCTTTCAATATCTATATATAAATATGATTATTTAGTTGTATAAGTATGTATGTATGTGTCACTTTATACACGAGAAAAGTCAGGATCATTAGTAAATATTCAGTACTTTTATGATAAGAGTTATATAATAATGCCATTTGAAAACAAATATAAAAAAATTTTTTTTAAGAAAAAATAAAAACCGACTTCAACAAAAGCATGAAGACTGTCAAACTAAAATTCGCCTTTATTCGTAACACTAAAAATTCTGGCTCTAAAATCCGAATCTAACGTATTGGGCTTGTCAAATCAAACAAAATGAAAACTACTGGCCCAAACTATGTTAAATTTTTATGGGACCAAATGGAAACTATTTCGCATCAAACTAAAGAAGAATCACGTAAATCGGATCATAAATCTCAGCGTAATCGGTGTACATACATAAAAAAAAATACCAATCGAATTGAGAACCTCCTCCTTTTTGAAGTCGGTTAAAAAGGAAATATTTTTTGTTTCTTTGTACCGAATAAGAGTCGCTAGTATGAAATAATAATATTAATTACACACTATTATTATTAATATTGTTATAGGAGAAAAGATAGTGAATTAAATTCATATTTATTTAGTAACGAAATTGAATTAGGTACATAGATTGAGATAAACCAATAATTTGCGTTGGAAAAACATTTATATTTTTTAATCAAACTATAACGTAATTTATAGAAAAAATATGTAATTTCTAACTATAATATTGCCTGCGGGTCGGCTCGCGAATGAATTTCTACATAGAAGGTCAGAAATAGAGAAAAGAAAGATTTTAACTATGTTTGCTGAGCTACTATGTAATAATTCATAATGTGTTATCCCATATTTGTAAATAAATGAACATGAACATCTAATCTAATACACAAATATCTCGTGTCACGGTGTTTGTGGCCGCACTCCTTCGAAACGGCTCGACAGATTTTAGTGTTTTTTTTTTGTATATTTGTTAGGTATGAGAATAAGGTCGTAAAGTATTTTTAACCCTCCTGCCCCCACCTCCCATTTTTTAATCGCGATTTTAGTATTTTTGTATTGTAACATAAAGCCAAAGAGTTTTTTTTTTCGAGATTGAACGCGGGCGTAGCTACGGGTTCTGTTAGTATTATTATAATAAAATGAAATTTTAGCATGCGGCTATTGATATACGATACTATAACATAATCATCGTAGTAGCGTGCCCAAACTCGACCGACATTTCTAAACCTCATTTAACTCTTTTGTCTGTCTTACCTTTTTACTCCTACTCTTACGTCTAGTAATTTCTTTTAAATATCGAAAACAAATGCATAAAATCCTAATTTAAAACGAATGGTCCAAACATAATCTATACATATAATAAAATTATAACTGAGTCAAATCTGTACATTAAATATTTTTTGAAAAATCTTATTAAAGTCATTGTATTCAATACAGGAGCCGAATCTATAGTTTTTAGAATTTTTGTCTATCTGTCTGAGAACGCATCACAAGAAAACCACTGGACAGATTTTGGTGAAATTTGATATGATGATAGCTGGTTACCCGGGTCAACATATAGGATACTTTTTACTGCTGGAAAATACCTCATTTCTGATAAATCTATACTAACCGTTAAAACGTACTGTTATATATATTTTATGTTAGGTAAATTGCAAGAGACGCTGCATAGTCAGCACAATTACATTAATAAGGTTACACCTTTTGTCTCTTTAATTAGTTCTATTCCAACCGCGTTCGGCGACACTTGCCCATAATTAAATTGTAATTAATTGTAATAAATAAAAATCATTTTTTTAAAAAAGTGCTTTAATTAAAATCCCATAACAAATTTGGTGGCAGCGTATAGGGATAAGAATTATCCTCGGTCGTCTCCGTCATAATTTTCAATTCCGAGCAGTGTCGTCGATTTCGCAGAACTCACCTCTGTATCCTGAAATTTTACATGAACTCTGTGTCGTGAATAAGAATAAGAACTCTGTGTCGTGAACAAGAATAAGAACTCTGTGTCGTGAATAAAATATGAACTCTGTGTCGTGAATAAGAAACCTCTGTATCCTGAAATTTTATAAGAACTCTGTGTCATGAAGAAGAATATAAACTCTGTGTCGTGAAGAAGCAACCTCTGTTTCCTGAAATTTTATATGAACTCTGTATCGTGAAGAAGAATATAAACTCTGTGTCGTGAAGAAGCAACCTCTGTATCCTGAAATTTTATATGAACTCTGTATCGTGAAGAAGAATATAAACTCTGTGTCGTGAAAAGAAGATATTTCCGAGTCCATTTTAAGAAATTCATCTCGAAGTATAAATATTCGTCCCTGAAATAGCTAAGCATCATGTTCGTGATATTCGTCGGACTGTGAGTTAAAACATTTACATATAACGTTATTTGCAACTAAAGCTCATATCACATTACTAGACTCGACGTGAGAACGCAGGTGTGACTACTGTAATCACACAATACTATTAAGTATCCAATAACTTTTTAAAATTTATGTCATACTATTACACCGTTTCGAATCAACATTAACTTAATTCTTTTATTGTTCAATATTTTATTTTAATTCTTTTGCTTAATTCAATAAATAAATAAAATGTCAGTCAAAGCAGAACAGAAAAGCGAATCCCTTGCTATTGGAACATTATTTAAATTTATCAAACCCTTTGATGGCTCACGGGAAAAATTAAATTCTTTTATTTCATTATGCCAAAGTGCATATGATTTAGCGACAGACACTCAAAAGCCAATTTTACTTACATATATACTTTCACAATTAGAAGGTAAAGCAGAAGCAGCATGCTCTATAAAAGAATTTGAGGACTGGAAACAACTGAGCGAATTTCTCACTAGTCAATTTGGCGAAACTAAACACTATGCTCATTTGCTTTTGGACCTTCAAGAATGCCATCAGTTATCTAATGAATCGGTTACTCAATTTTCTCTTCGCTTAGAAACCTGCTTATCTAAATTGCTCACTGAAGTTACCCTGTCAAATAAAAAGAAATTAGAATTACCTGGTCGCTTAGCAGCAATGGAAGACTTAGCGCTTCACACATTCTTACTTGGCCTTAAACCTAACATTTCTAACCTTGTTCGAGGTAAAAATCCAGTGAATCTTAATAGTGCTATCAATTTCGCAACATCAGAAGAAAAAATTCAAAAACTTTTACATAGGCGAAATGTCCAGAATCATTCAACTCCACAGCGTCCTCCTCAAGGATCAAGTAGTTTTAGACCAGTTATACATAATATTAGTAATGGACAACGAATTCCCAACCAATTTTCAATACCAATATGCCGTTATTGTAAAAATCAAGGTCATACAATAGAGAATTGTAAAAAGCGTCAATTTAATCATGGAAATTTTAATAATGGAGGTAAACCCTCTCGATTCCCAACTAAGCAACCTCAACGCCAAATCCCAAATCAATTTCAACAACAATCTCAAAATAATTTTAACAAAAAACCTTTTAATGGTCAATCCACTCGCGTCCATTTCATAAATGACAATGACGAACAGGTTGAAGTACCTGAATATTCTCAAGAATATGACTCTCAAAATTTTGATTCTCAAGATTATAATTTCCAAAATCATGATTTTCAAAGTTATGACCCTCAAAATTATGATTCTCAATCATTTAAACAATTAAAGGACTCCCGACGGTGTCTCGTAGAGTCCAGTAACAAATGTCCCAATGATTCCAATGACACCATTTATAAATCTCCCATATGCGTCAATTCCCACGATTCTTCTAGTTTTGATGGGAAAAAACAACCTATTAATTCCAAATTTCAAAATGCTCTAAAGAAAAATAAAAACATTGCCAAAAAAGATTCTGGAAATGTTGATGCAGTCCCTGAAATGGTTACAAAAAATGAAAAAATATATGAAATAACATGTAATCCCTACTTCTTTGGATCTTGATGAATCCATACCTTATGTGCAGGACATCTTGTCAAGCTGCCCTGAATCCCAATCTTTTATTGAATCTGAAAGAATTCTTCACTCATTTAAAACCCTTACGCATAATAATAAACAATATGTCTTCTTATTTATAAAAGTGCATCATTTTGATGACTGTAGCCATCCCGATATATTTGAAACTATAAAATCATTTAGGAATCATCTTATGTCAAATCCAGAAAAAGAACAAAGAATAAGCATTACCGATTTTAAAAATCCATTTGACCGTCACATTTATTCAAAAATTTATAATATGTTAGCATACTTATTTAATAATACAGGTATTGAAATTCATATTTATCGTAATAAAATATATTATCCTAACCCAAGTGAAGTCAAAAAGATCCTTAAAGAAAACCATGACATACCCGTAGCAGGTCACCTTGGTTCAAATCGAATGTTTAATAGAATCCGCGAACAATTTTACTGGAAAAACATGCGTAGTGACATTGAAAATCATGTAAAAGAATGCTCATCCTGTCAAACAAATAAAGCACTCCGTAAAGTGAATAGAGCTCCCATGCAAATTACTACTACTTCAACTGTTCCTTTTGAACGAGTTTCTTTAGATATTGTTGGTCCGCTCCCAGAATCTGGAACTGCTAAACTTAAATATATTTTAACTATCCAGGATGACCTCACAAAGTTTTCCGCCGCTTATCCTATCAGAAGTACAACTGCCGAAGAAACCAGTGATTGTCTCCTTCATTTTATTTCTCAATTTGGTATCCCTAAAACTATCCTCACGGATCAGGGTACTAATTTTACAGCTGAACTCTTCAAAGAAACCTGTTCCTTTTTAAAGATTAAACAATTGTGGTCTTCTCCCTATCATCCTCAAACACAAGGAGCCTTAGAACGGAGCCATTCCACTTTAAAAGAATATTTAAAATCCTATGTAGATGAATCCCAAACTAACTGGCCGCGATATGTTTATACTGCCATGTTAGCGTATAACACTGCTGTACACTCCACTACTAATTACTCTCCTCACGAACTTCTCTTTGGTAATAAACCATATCTTCCAAATTCCATTTATGAGCCCTCTTCTCCTAATGCTACATATTCCGATTATGTACGGATGCTTAAACACCGTTTCCAATTCACTCGCGCTAAAGCAGTAGAAAATATTCAAAAATCAAAAGAGTCGTCAAAAACATATTACGATTCACGTTCAAAACCTGTTAGCTACAAAGTTGGTGATTATGTATTCTTAAAAAATCACCTAAGACTCCGTAAAGCATTATCTCCAATTTGGAAAGGACCTTATAAAGTCGTTAAAGTTAATGGGAGAAATACATTAACTCTTTTAATTAACAGACGTCATGTAACTCATCATTTTGATGAAGTAAAGCTTGCACGTCGCAATAGCGACCAATATATGTAGTTTTATTTAGCTATCTATTTTATTATTTCTAAATATTCTATTTCAGCTTCGCATCTTTAGTAAGAGGAAACTTCATCCAGCCTGTCAGGAAAAGTCCTGGTATACATTTCGACCCCATTGGTTCCTTAAAAATTATAGACGGATATCTTAGTGTAGTAATTCCGACTGATATTTCATTTATTAAATCTCATATAGAAAACTTGAACGGTGTAATAGGCACCTCGCGATATCTATGTAAACAAAGTAGCGCTTTCACTGAGCTCGAATGTCATAATATGTTACAGCCATTATCTGTTCGATACTACGACATAATTAGAGACTTTGAATCTATTTCTCATCTCATTGAGCCGAGATCCAAAAGATCCGCTTGGTTCGGTGGCATAGGCACCGCATTTAAACATTTATTTGGAACTATGGATGAAAACGATGCAATTATGTATAACAGTGCCATTAAATCAGTAGAGAATGATCAATTAAAATTATCGGAATTAATGAAAGAAAATATCTTGGTAACTACATCTACACTTTCTTCTTATAAAAATACTATACATGACATTAGTAATAATGAACAAAGATTAAATAGCGCTGTTGAAAGCATATCTAATAATATAAGGAATTTAACCTTGTTAACCGATAATTTAATTATAAAATCTAATTTTAATGAAATGCTAAATATGTTAGAGAGTAGTTTACTTACTTTATCATTTAAATTAGAGGACATAATTAATGGAATAATGTTTAGTAAATCTAATATTTTACATCCTTCAATTATTACCCCGAAACAGTTGTTTTCCGAATTGGTGAACAATTATCGATTTTTACCAAACTACAGACATTTTCCTGTAAATCTTTCATTGGACAACATGTATATGTTATTAAATATATCCGATTTAGCTAGTTTCTATAGTCAATATAAAATTGTGTTTGTTCTTAAGGTCCCACTTGTGACCTCCAACGAATTTAGTTTATATAACTGTATTCCATTTCCAGTTATAAACGAATTTAAAAATAAAACTTATACGACTATTATTCCATCGACAAAATATATAGGCATAACTAGAGATAGATCTTTATATTGTAAGTTAGATAATTTAGATAACTGCAAAACTTTATACGATATGTTCTTTATTTGTAATTTAGTTAATGTTTATTCTAGCTCTGTAAATCCGATTTGTGAATCTGAAATAATTTCTAAATCCTTGAACTCTGTTCCAAATCTATGTGAAATTAAATTTTTTCAAGGTCATGTTGAAATTTGGCAAAGGTTAAATAATAATAAGTGGATTTATATTATTTCAGAGAAATCTAAACTATCTATTTCTTGTGAAAAATCTGTTGACAGTGAGTTAAGTATTTTTGGCATTGGATTCTTTAATCTTCCTCTTGATTGTATTGCTTATTATAAAGACTTAATATTCATTCCTAAATCAATTAAAAAAATTGAAATTCAATTTTTTAATTCTACATTCGATTTATTAAATGATAAATGTTGTGATTTAAATATTCTACAAACCCATGAGAATAGTATCCCTAATTTAACTCTGAAAAATATAAATCTCGATTCAATTTCATATGAGCACGACAAGGTCACGAGTCAAATTGTGAATAATTTAGATAAGATAATAGAAAAGCCACATATTATTTTATACGGTCAATACTACTCATATGCTACTATTTTAATTTCTATTATTATTATATTTCTAATCTTATTTTTAATAATTAAATATTGTAAGGGCAAATGTCGGCAAGTTCTTAAAATAAATTCTAGTAATGATGTTCAAGTTGATAATATTGAATTAGATGCAATTGAGTCCCCAAAAATCCAGCCGGCCCGAATTAGGACAACGTAACTAAAGTCAAATAAAACTTCACTTTTGGGTAAAGTTTAATTTTAACTTGGGGGGCTGTTATATATATTTTATGTTAGGTAAATTGCAAGAGACGCTGCATAGTCAGCACAATTACATTAATAAGGTTACACCTTTTGTCTCTTTAATTAGTTCTATTCCAACCGCGTTCGGCGACACTTGCCCATAATTAAATTGTAATTAATTGTAATAAATAAAAATCATTTTTTTAAAAAAGTGCTTTAATTAAAATCCCATAACAGTACCTAGGGATGGACCCGAGCGGAACAAGGATAAGTCGCTAGTATAAAATATAAGTATATAAGACTGATTTAAACATTTTTCATAAACTCTTGTCTCAGAAAGGAAGCTTGTCGACAATGTTATAAATTAGAGTCTGAAAACTTTCTTTAATAACACTGTCTTATAAATCAACATGTTAAGAACTTACGGAATTGCAAATATTATTATTATTAGATAAAGAAACAATTTAACAATAGAAAAGCGAAGTCCATTTCAAAACTTTACTGAATACTCAGAGCATTTGCAAAAGCTTGATAACGGTACGCTTTAGTAAACAAAAGTATCATAGTATCTTTTATGGAAATGTTCGCAAGTATACCTATTTATTATAAGTAGTTTTAGTTTGCGGTTCCAACTTCTAATTGTTGCAGTAATAAATAGTTTGATATTTAAATTTAACGTATCTAAAAACACATTTTCATCCTTTATTGTGGTCAAAAGCTCCACAAAGGTTAAATATATTCAAATTCAAAATATTTTATTCAGCATTAAATTATTACAATTTTTTACTGAACGTCATGGAGTCTACTACCAGTATAACTCGTCATTATGAATCGAGCGCGCCCAAAATCAAAGCTCTCCCTAGTAAGTTTCACTCATTGCTTTATCTAGATGATATCAAGCAGTATTGGAGACGTAGTTATGCAAAATAGAACCAGCCACAAAAACTTATTTTTGAGAAAATAGGAGTTTTAGTAAAATTGGTATATAAAATAACAAGACCGTAGACCGTTTTTTTGTAAGCCATAACGGGTTACCATGATATATGGTTCTATTTTAACTCTACGAAAATGCTTAATATTTTGTTGGTATCGTTAGCGTCTGTACGTTTCAAAAGAAAAAAGGCACTTTGCGGCTTGGATATTTTTTTCCAGGTGACATTTATGACAGCAACTCAAAAAACAGTTTTCGTGGGCTGAATCCATTTTGCATATCTACGTCCTATTGTCAACAACATTTCTAATACAAAGGTTTAGAACGAAACGATACTCGAGATTCGCGGATACAATACATACATGTGAACTAACACATAGACTTCAGCTGGTTTTAGCCGGCCGATTTAAGAGATGCACTGACACTGAGCGTTGCTGAGTACTTCTCTAGCATTCACCAGTCATAGCAGAGTGGACCGTGGGAGCGACCACCTGATTGTTAAGTCTAACTCGGTAAGCCAGCCTTCGGGGGGTTGTTGTTGTTGTTACTGGTTGAGAGTTTTAGCAGCGCTTCCATAAAGAAAGACAGAGTTACAGTGTTAGAGTTGTTTGCTAACCGGTGTATCCTGTAGGTACATATAGGTACAGGTGGTGTGCCTACATAGTAAAAACATTTCCCAATGTTTAAAAAAAAAGATAAATTTGCATATTTTATAAATTTAAATTAAATAAAATCTCATACACCAATTCTACATTGGAGTAGCCTTTTATCCGTAATATATACATATAATCTATAAATACATCTATATATATATAATAAAATTGTAACTGATGAAGATATTTGAGAAAAACTTCTTTATTAACGCAATAGAACCCAAAACAATGATTTTTAGTTTTTTTGTCTGTTTGTCGGATTGTTTGTTTTTCTGTGCGTTAGTGCGCGCTAATCCTAGAAACGGCTTAACCATTTGGGTGCGGCTTTCACTAATGTATTGTGGTAAGCTTCACTTAACATATAGTATTTATTTTATTTCAATCAGTTCCTAAATAAAAAAGTTATATGAATTTAAAGAATCATCTAGTGTTTAATAAACTCGCCCGCGATCGATACTCGTATATGTATTAATGGTCATAGTTATGTAAAGAGAATGAAGTGGTGCTTATAAAATTTTATAATAGAGCTGTATCCGATATTAAGTAATAAACTTGGTCATAAAAGTATGAAATATAGTACAATGTCCTTGTAAAAACATAAATTCACAGTAAAATCTTCTCATCAAATGTAATTGTTTGATATTATATTACAATGTAACTAAGAACTACTCTTGGACTGACCTTTTTTAAAGATGCAAGAACGTTTTCCCAAACGTGATTCGTTTATATATTTCGATTTACGCCGAGAGAAAAAAAACAGTAACCCAAGCTAAAGTGAGTCATTGTGCCTCAGAGAGCACGTATCTAACTCCGTCGGGAAGGAAAATAGAGTACACCTAGGCTTACTAATTGTAAGATCAGTCACCATGACCGAATTTCGGTAAGGATAATATTATTTACCAATATATGTAAATTATACATATTCATTATGTAACATTATGAACTGCCAAACGATTTTGATTACAGCGAGTACTTCAATTTTTAGAGATAGTGGTTATTCGTGTGCTCTGAGTCACACATCACCAGCATGCGATACCTCTGAAACAAAGATCTCATTTCTGAACAGACCTAATCAATTCAAACGTAAAGCTGTATGCTTCTCTCATTGCGAAACCTTTAAATCTGCCAAAAAAAAATCGAAGTAATATTATAAATGCGAAAGTTTAATAAATAAACAAATAAATATGTTGGGACATTAACACACAGCACCATCTAGTTCCATGGTAAGCTACGAGGCTTGTGTTATGGATACCAGATAGTTGATACACTACACATACATATATAACTTTAAATACATACATATTATAGATATAAACACCCGTTTGTGCATGTTTGTTACTCTACTCCTTCACGATGAAGCGACTGGGCGGACTTATATGAGATTTAGTACACAGGTAGACTATAACCTGGTATAACACAAAATCTACTCTTACTTGTTAGACATCTAGGGAGTAGGGACGTACCCGAGCGAAACGAGTGTAAGTCGATAATGCAAACAATTATAGGTATAACAAATAATATTAAAGTATAAATTAAATACCAAATGGAATAAAAACATTTTACTCTGTCGCTACAGTATAGGATTGAATGAGTCTGTACACATCGATATCACAGTCCCAGACACCTGTTTGAGTAAAGTAACGGTACTACACACACGTTCGAGTTTCGCACCGACTGCGAGTTCGTGGGTAAACGATCTCATTTGCAACTTGTTTTGGTACATTATGTATATTCTACCGCCTTCTAAATGCGCAATGATTTATTATATGATCGCTTATTATGAAATGATATATTTTACGTTTGAGCTATAAATATGTACATATTTGTTATACTTGCTATTTCCATTTACATACTTATACATAGATATTATATATGAAAGACGAAAAAAAAACTTTTCCCAACGAGCAATAAGAAACTTGTAATATTTTACAATTCAAGGCGGCGAGACAAACTTTTAATAACTGTTATGAACTAAGTATACATTTCCAGACGTTACTACGCAAAAGTTAGATAGATTTATCAATTTCTAACTATTCCATTTAATTAAACTTTTACAAGTAGGCACTAATAAATAATTGGTTATCTAATATCTTAAACGAAGATATTTTACTATCAATTATTTTAATATAAATGTTGTAAAGTTGTTTTAATTTAAATATTGTAAGAACTTTAATAAACAGTAATTTATAACAAAAACGGCCCGAAATTTATGAGTTTTTTCGATTTTATAACAATACTAGCGACTCACCCTCGCTCCGCTCGGGTTCGTCCCTACATACGTTTAGTATAGATTTCTCAGAGATGAGATCTTTTTCCGCAGTAAAAAGTATCCTACGTGTTAATCCGTATAACCAACTATCACACCAAATTTCATCAAAATCTCTCCAGTTGTTTTTCCGTGATGCGTGACAGACAGACAAAAATTCTAAAAACTATAGATTCAGCCTCTGTATCGATAATAAAGTCTATTTCAATAAGATTTCCCAAAATATATTTAATGTTCAGATACGGCTTAGTTACAATTTTATTATATGTATGGATTACCTACACAAAGTTAGACAATTATGTATAACGAAAAGAAACCTGAAACACTTTTCTTATTTCAAGGCTCTTGGGTTACGTAGCCCTACAAAAATTAGCTAATTAGTCGCTATACTCAAAAGTACGTATATTATTTTTATATTTTTACAGCATTTAATACACTATTGGCTAAACGATACAATTATCTATACGTATATATAATAAAATTATTTTAACTAAGCCGAATCTGTACATTAAATGTTCTTTTTATCAAAAATCTTATTGAAATAGACATTATCATCTATACAGAGGCCGAATCTATAATTTTTAGAATTTTTGTCTGTCTGTCTGTCTGTGACGGCATCACGGAAAAACCACTGAAGGGATTTTGATGAAATTTGGTACGATGATAGCTGGTTATCCGGGTCTACATATAGGATACTTTTTATTGCGGGAAAATATCTCATCTCTGAGAAATCTAAACTAAACGTTAAAACGTAATTAGGGACGAACCCGAGCGGAGCGTGCGTGAATCGCTAGTAAATAATACTTTAAATTACACTTTAAAAGGGATTATCATATTATATTCCTAGTTTGGAATATTCGAACAAATCTACAGTAGAATAGAATTGTAATATAAATTAACCAATTACACAAATTCGAAGTCGGGATTTGAAAATTTGAATAATGTTGATATATTATTTAACGATATAATATAATAATATGTATATCAAAACTAAGTATTTAAATTTTATATATGTATATATTTATACACTAAGTATATATACACCAGCGACCTAATAAATTTTGAAATGCTGGGTAAGAACACCACTTAAGGACGGCCAGGCCCATTTGAATATTTTTTTTAAAAGTTCGAAATTAGTCCAAATGAGGCGTATAGAGAAAAGAGAAAAAAAAGTTTGCCGGCAAATTGGGAAAAAGTGAAAGTTCTTTTTTCTACAGAATAATTACATGAACTCAAATAGCACAAACTTTAATTAAATTGGACAGGATAACGTCGATGTGGGTAAGAATTTAGTAGAAAGACTGACTACAAGCAGCGACTTCAACATCCGAAAAAAGTGACTGTTAATCACTTGTTTTATGTACCTACTATTTATTTAAAAGATGAGCTACGACATATTGTTTAAGCGATCTAATTTCTATTTGTACTCAAAATATATAAAAGTAAGTAGTTAACGTTTTATTTCGTGCTAATCGTAGAGGCCCAACATTTTATTAAACTTTTTGTAGAACACTAAATTTCATCAATTTCAGCGTAAAATGAAGTAACAAAAGTACACACATATAGCTTTCGCGTCGATAATTATTAATAGTACTAACAAGTTATAACGCCTTTGAGATGTCTAAAAACTTAGTCTCTACCGTGACCATGATTGCTGTAAAGCATTCGAAACGCGGGAACCAAAAATCAAAATAAATCCACGAAATATTCCAAAAAGATAGTTTTATTTAATATATCAAATATTCGCCCAATTCTAAGAAAAGTATTATGTTACGATAAATTAAATGCTCGTCCGATATATCTCGTCGTTCATTCACCATTTTAGTTCTTCATTTATGGTCTAAGAGCCGGACACACCACGACCTTCACCGATCTGTTAACCAGGTGAAACATATTTTTTATAAAGTTTCAATCCATACTAATATTATATATGCAGACAGACAGAGTTACTTTTAACTCTGTCTGTCTGTTTGTTACCTTTTCACGCTTAATCTGCTGAACTGATTTAGATGATATGTATTTGGTATATCCGGCTCTCGCTCTCCGGCTATACTATTTATATCGCTCTCCTAAAATTCTATTACGCACTAAGGATATAATTATTTGCCGCTTTTTGCCACCGTTTTAAACTTTTATATTAACTGACAACACCATCCAAAGTTTTCATAAACCTTATAAAACTGTCCAAGTGAGCTTATAGAATGTCTTTATCAAGTGACACCAAATGTTTGAGTGGTTCTTTTAATATAATACTTCTTTTAGTATAATTAAAAACAATTTATTGTCTTCCAAAGGTTGGAAGCGCTAGTCGTGTAGACATGATGAACACGCCTAAAGTATTAGAGCTTCTTTTTCGTCACATGGACATTATTTCAAAAATATTTAATGCCATATTATGTACTAGCGACTCACCCTCGCTGCGCTCGGGTTCGCTTTTAGATACGTTTTAACGTTTAGTATAGGTTTCTCAGAGATGAGATATTTTCTCGCAGTAAAAAGTATCCTATATTTTGACTCGAATAACCAGCTATGATCATACGTCATCAAAATATATCTCGTGATGCGTTCCCAGACAGACAAAGATTCTAAAAACTATAAATGCGGCCTCTTTTTCGATAATAATGACTATTTCAATAAGATCATAGTTGATATAGTTGCCAAAAAATATTTAATAGATAGATTCAGCTCAGTTAGAATTTTATTATATGTATCGATTAATAAAAAATTGTTAAATATCTTTAGGTGTAATAAAAAATTCTACACATTTGATTAAATTATTAAAATCTTAAACCTTTTCTTATTGTTTACTAGCGACTTACTCTTGCTTCGCTTGGGTGCAAACTTGAGCACCTTACCGATGTATTATGTAGGTCTATATGTATAATAAATTTCATTGAAATCTAGCTAGCAGTTACAGCGTGAAGGAACGACAAATATGCACAGACGTACAAACTTTCGCATTTTTAATACAAATCCGATATTGTAAAAAGTATTTATGTTTCATACTAAAAAATGGTGATGCACTCTTCTGTGCTACACAGCTAATAAGCAAATTGTAGACCAAGATCCAACCGCACAAAAAGAATTTGTTGAAAAATCACACGATAATAGCGAAGTACAAAAGCTATTTCATAACAAAACCATCATATTTCGTTTTTAATCTAAATAAATGATAATTGAAAGTCTGAGACGGATTTATACTATGCACAATGGACGCTCTGCCATTGTCCTCGCTAATGGTCGGTTTCGTGATAATATTACATTTAAATTTTAAAATCTGTAGCGTAAAAAATGCGCCTATTTGATGCGACACGCGAGTGCTGAAATATTATAACGGCGACAGTAATAAAAAGAGTACCCGCGGACTCAATTATTTTAATTAAAATTAACCCATCGGATGGAAGCGGTCTGAGTTTATAGTTTTACATTTATCGGACTACTAGTATATTTTAATTGCTAAAGTTTGAATGGGTGTGGGTGTGTGTGTGTGTGTGTGTGTGTCTGTGTCTGTATGTGTGTGTGTGTGTCTGTGTCTGTCTGTGGGTGTGTGTGTGTGTCCGTCTGTGGGTGTGTGTGTGTCTGTCTGTCTGTCTGTCTCTGTGTGTGTGTCTGTCTGTCTGTGTGTATGTGTATCTGTGTGTGTGCATGCGAGTATATGTGTGTTTGTTACTTCTTCACGCTTAAACAGCAGGACGGATTTGGATGTAATTTAGTACATATTAAAAGGTTCTCTCAGACAAGCAGGTTTCCTCACGATGTCTTCCTTCATTGTAAGACAAGTTTAACGGTTCCTTGGTTCACTTCAAAAAATATACAGGAAACTAAAATTTAGTTTCCGAAATATTAATTTATATTAATTAATATAACCGGTTAAATATATGTAGTTGGATAAAACTCAAACGGATATTAAATTCTTAATAACGCCAGTTAGTGCGTAGTGCGCATGATGTATTATTACTAGTTTATATTTTATAGTTATAATTTAATTTCCTAAAGATGTTTGAAATGCTAACTGGTATTGAAATTTACAGCTAGTCGAGAGATTTCATTATTAATTTAAGTTTTGCCTCAGGATACCTTAAGATATTCTAGAATCTATTTTAGATTAAAACCGATTGAAAGGAACGATTCACGAAAATCTTGAGTATAATTTTTCCCAATTCTTTTATTTTGCTAAGCATCATAACTTTGTGTAAAATTTTATTAAAAAACCAATAAATTATAACATAATTATTGATATATTATGCATTCTTATTAATATTAACGTATGTAAAGCTGACATGGTAAAATGAGCAGAATCGCTTATAAATAAGTGCAAAAAAATAGTGCTCATTTAGTGCCAAAAGCTAAAAATTGATGCTCTTATAGATTGGCAGAAAATAAGGAAACTGTTAGCTTATAATTAAGCTAGCAATGTACTGCCTAATACGCTAACCGCATATCACAGCATCAAATCAATCTAGCATTAGTTTAGTGTTCAAGTAGTACTGGCCATCCATGAGGACAAATATAAAAAGGATGGGTGGGTGTCAATAGCCTAAGTAACTTTTCCTATAAATCACAGAAAATTAAATAATATCACAGAACCCTATTAATATTTTTTTTGAATATTATACTATACCTATACTCTGCGCGTTTTGGATAATATATATTACCTTTCATAATTATTTTGATTTTCATTTATAGTTTGAAATAGGGTATTATAGAGATTTTGTACTTAAACTCAACATTAGTTTTACATATTTATTTTACATCAGCGCAATTTCCCAACATTTTATCTTTTACATATATATGACGTAGTATAGTGTTAACAATAATATATATAAATATAAAAGTGTTGGTCTAGTGCGCTCATATGATGGGCAATGGGCATACGTATACGTAAGCTGTACGTGCTGAGCGCGATTCGCGATGATATAATCCGTGTTCATTTATTGGTTATTTAATAGATTAAATATAATAATTACTGCTTTTTTTCCATCAGTGTGTGGCACTGCCAGTGTAGGTAAAGTAGGTGCACGAGTGGTGTGCTGTTGTACGCAGTAACTGCAGTTCTCTGGTTGTTAGGATATAACAGGTACTTCAAAGAAAAAAGATCTCAAAAAGTGACTTACAGTGACTATATCCTAGACACGTTATAGTGGTCGAATAAAATAATAGCGAAAACTAAGATTAATTATTTTTACTATAATAACAAGTAATTAATTATAATTTAACTGGTTATGCTAAGTTATTAACTTAATTGCCTTGTTAAACTTCATTATTTCTTGTCATATCTATACGAATAATAAAACTGTAACTAAACCGAATCTGTACATTAAATATTTTTTGGAAAATCTTATTTAAATAAACATTATTATCGATACAGAGGCCGAATCTATAGTTTTTAGAATTTTGTCTGTTTGTCTGTATGTGTGTTACTGTATCACGGAAAAACTACTGGAGTGATTTTGATGAATTTTGGTATGATAATAACGAATTGACCGATTTTGTCAAATTTTCAAAAACCGGGGTGAAATGAATTATTTCTCAGTTGTTCAAAATCATTGATTTTCATAGCAGAAAGTTAAAAATAATAAGTTTATATATTATTCATCCCAAATCCCATGGAATGGCCAGCACTAATTGAGTACCGAATTATTAATCAATATTATCAGGTGATAACTCTCTTAGGTTTCACGTTTTACTAGATTCTCTGCCCATACTGTTAAATCAGTAAGTTTTGTTAGATGAAAATTAAAAAAAAATATTTCATGAAGACCAGTACTAAATGAACACTAAATTATTTATCAATATCATCAGTTGATAACTCACTCAGGTGTCACTTTTTTACTACATAGTTACTCTGCTCATACCATTAAATCAAGTTTTGTTATATAAAAATAAAAAATCTATAAATTTTTATATTTGTATTCATGGATGGCCAGCACTAATTAAGCACTATATTAATGCTAGATTGATTTGATGCTGTGTTATGCGGTTAGCGTATTAGGCAATACACTACTAGCTTAATTAAAAGCTAGCAGTCTTCTAATTTTCTGCCAATCTATAAGAGCGTCAAATTTTAGCTTTATGCACTAAATGAGCACTCATTTTTGCACTTATTTTTAAGCGATTCTGCTCATTTTGCCATGCTAGCTTTACATACGTCGATAAGACCGCCTTTTGTGTACACTTTTGTTTTTAGTTTTATACTTTGTTTACTGTATTTATTTCATTACTGTGGTGTACAAAAAAATAAATAAATGTGCTTAAAATAATAATAAAGATACAGATATAAGGAACAAAAATAAAAATAGAAACTTAAAACTATTTGAAACTCGATATTTGTATATCGATTATTGTTATAATAAGTGTTTTTTTATGTCCATTTAAATAAAAGAAGAGATTAGAAAATTTTCTGCCGATGCAAATAAGATGCTAATTATCTCATATTAGGCACGTTATTATTTTCAGCAGAATCTAAACCAGAGTACTTTACGTTTTATGTTATTCATTTCTTTTAGAATTCATAATATAACGACTCTCAATAGCATATCTGGATGTAAATATCGTTAAAATAGCAAAAACCTGCTTCTTCTGAACTAAGATTAATACCTAATTAATATTCATATAAGTACAAAAAATCGATAATTTTATTAACAAGCCCGAATTATCTTGTTGCGTGCCACTAAATAGTGCCATAGGTTCGCATACATGATGTAAGTTCAAAACATGCATCTTAGATAATCGAAGTGGCTACCAAAATCAAATTTGATATTACCATAGGTCGTTAGGCGTGAGATAATACCCATAATTAAGTTGTACCCACACAATGCCAACAGGTTGCTAACTACTTTAAGCCTCTTGCATATCGATGAGGCTCAGAGCTGCCTCGTCGCTCTGATTCACGTGTTACTTTCAGTTTAATTGAGGATTATCGAAAAATTAACAAGTTTCCCAGTTTCATGTATAATTACTTACGTTTTAAATTTTGGTAGGTACGTTTTAATTCATTAATTAATTTTCATAGAAACAACGTACGTATCAATGAATATTAAGTACCTTAATTATATGTATTTGGTTTGGTAAATTTTATATTGCGCGAAGTTTTATTTTACGGTATATTTTCGTCATGGTTGATTTAAGTAAAGATATTGATTCCTTTTTCGTTACTTTATTTATATTATAGCTTCAAAACTGACGAGAAGTAAAAGATTGTACCTAATATTAAAATAATTTTCCCGTACAGGAGAAAAATCTATGTCCAAAATCTTAACCAGTGTCCGCCATGCGTTAAATGTTTAATCAAAGACTCCGCATATAGTATAGCTGAACTAGTTTTCTTAATGTTTCTTTCGTATTTTTTGTTTGATATTGAATAAAAGGGAGGCTATTTTAAAATTACAACACTCAGAGCTAATGTGTCTCGATTACGATATCGCATTGTCACATTGTTGCATACCGGATACGAACTCTTTTTGTCATCTCTGGCGGTCACAAAGTAGTGTAGAATTTTATGCTGTTCACACATATTAGCACAAACATAAGTAGAATGTTTTTAGATAAATAATTAACATGCATTATGTTAATAACAAAATAAAATAAATTACCAGAAATCTTCTCTCTGAAGTAGGTAAGCCAATAATAAATACTTATCGTTACATTTGACTACTGTTATAGTAGTGAAAAACAAAGTTAAACAAACACCTAATATGATAATATATGATAATAAATAAATTATAAATTAGTATTCACTTGATAACGTTACCTGTTTATTATTTCATTAGTTCGAACTAAATGTCCAATCAGACTCCAGTTTGAAACACAAAAACACAACACCTGTACTAACTTATAATTAAATCCAAACTTTAAACAATAGTTTCAATTAATTAAATGAGTTTTATTTTATTTTTTTATAACGCAATGAACTTTATTAAACACAAAACAATATTATTACAGCACTTTTAAATTTTTGTTTTCGATCGTAATGGCGGCAGCATCCATTTTGACACGTTCGCCGCGCGAGTTGATTCTAACTGGACTGGGGAATATGGCGCCGGCCGCCGGTTGAATTACCGAGGCAAAGATCATGCGTGGTTCCACTGTCCACAGGTATAATATAAAATTCAAACGTTTATAAATAGTATTTATTACTTTTTAAATAAATATTATTTATATAAACTCTTATAATTACATGTTATATTTTGTAGATAGTAATTTTAAATGGTAAAATTTAATGTATGAAATGTTAAGAGTTGCATGTAATATTTTAGGTGTACTTTTGCCTTTGTTTAAAAAAAAGTTTATCACTCAATTTTGTGGGAAATCAATTTTGCACCACTTATTTAGTAGCTCGTCTTTTCACTTAAGTGTAGCAGGTGGCAGTACCTGTTACTGTGCTGTAGATACGTTAATTAACATAATACGGAACATTGAATATTAAAAGATAATGAATGGATAAAAATAATTAAACTTTCTTACATTTCCATATAAATTCCCTTTTGTAATTGCTAAGCTAGACCTTACTCCTGACTTTTTCTCTCAGCAATAAAGCAAAGAGGTTTGAGATTTTTTTGTAATTTAGTTTAAATTTACTACTTAGTTATTTTAAAATTGAAAATAATGCATTGTTTTAAACAATTTTAATTTGTAACTTTTGTATGCTTTACTTTATATATATTTTTGGATTAAAATCACAGGCTTACATTGTACTTGTAATATTTATAATAACAAAATATTATGTCAAGTTAAAAATAAACATTTTTTTTTACGCATTATCTATTATTTTATTAAACTCTTAAACTAAAATTTTAAATAAAACTGTCTTTCGGATTTTTTGCGGATTTATTTTGATTTCACACATACATACAAACATACTCATACATTATTTTGATTTTTGGTCCCGACGTTTCGAATCCTTTACAGCAATCATGGTCACGGGGGAACTGAAAGTCTTATAGACCCCGACTCCCGTAACCATAATTGCTGTAAAAAACTGAAAGATAGTTTTATTTAAAATGTCAAATATTCACGCAAATCTAAGAAAGTATTATCTTAAAGCTAAAATATTAAATAGCTAGGTATCTACATAGTTAATGTCGAATCATGGTAGTTAAATGCGAGATCGAGCTAACCCTAGGGATATAATCATATGCCGTATACCTAATAGTTTTACGCAACCCTCCATTACTATCTTAATAGGGGCATAACTATAGCCCAACACGAATCTAGACATATGATTTTACTACCTAATTAAATTAATCAGAACCATTACTGAGGACTGAATGCTACGAGTGCTGAATGCTACAAGAGATGTTTAGTAAAATAAAATAACAAGTAGGGACTGTGATATTTTTATTGATTTATAAAATAAATAAAATTGAAGTATCTGTTTGTAATGTCAAAATAACAGTTTTTTTTAATACATATAAAAGTGTATACGGTACTTATAAGAAAAAAATATTTTGAAAATTTTTGTCTGTCTGCCTGTTTGTTACCGACTACGGCGAAGCAAAGAAGGGTAATTCTTTTTCGGGACTTGGGATTTTAACGGGATTTTCACTGGCAGATAGTTGATGTTAGAAGGAGTAACTTAGCTACTTTTATTTTAGAAAAAGTATTCCGTGCAAAAAAAACCTAGGGACGCATCCGAACGAAGCGAGGGTATGTCGTTAGTAAATTAATATAAGAAGCGCAATATGATAGTATCTATTATATCTTTAAATTTGAACTCACCGGGTGTGTCCGGAATCGGCTCTGTTACAGATCTCCAACAAAATTTGACATACAGCACTGCGGGTCGTAAAGATTTCAGTTGCAGATGATGAATATTATCAATTGTTTAACCACTATTTTTCATCAGTTTTAAAATATACCCATTTGTTGTATTCTTTGCTATGTCTTACGGGTCGTAATGTAGTGTTATGTATTCTTGATTTAACCTTTTTGTCTAGTGGTTACGCGCTCGCTTCTTAAATTGAGTGAAGCGGGTTCAAATCCCGAGTCTCGCATCTGACATTTTCATGTGTAAATAATTTATAACATGATTACACTTGTCTTACGATGGAGGAAACTTGCATGTCTGAGAGAACCTAGCAAGTTTTCGAAAGCCATCTAAAGTCCGTTAACCCGAATTTGGCCAAATTTGTTAGCTGATTTTTAATACACTGTTGTAATTAATAAAAAAAATCAGATGACGGCAAGGTGAGGGAAACCTCGTCAGTTGATGTATTTAAATAGGCGATAGATGCTCCCGCCTAACTCCTGCGTTATGACTTTCAACGTATCAGCTGACGGTCTTTCCACCGAGATACAACCAGCTGACATATATATATTTATCAATATTTGCATATAAACTACCACCAGATTTTTTTTCAGTTGAGAGAAAAACATTGAAAGTACCTACACTCGTACATTTTTTTTTTCGTGTTCGAGCGACAGCTGACGTATAGTCCACCATGTTACAGTCAGCTGATTGTTTTCTTTCCTAGAGATATTAGGTTAGCAACAATTTAACAAATTTTCAGGTAGGAGGAAATTATTGAATTTATTTTTTATTTTATTTTCTCGTGCGTGGGAGGCTACCGCCGCTCGTCCCACCCACGGAGCCGCAGCTGACGTTCACGAAGCTTTATGATACAACTCTCTGATGCATTCCACTAATTATAGCTTGAGAGAAAATAATCAACCAAATTTTTAACTGGCTCCTAGACTATATCGTACTGGGATGCCCGTGCTCAGCAGTGGGATCTTGGGCGAGCTCAGCAGTGGGACGCAAAAAGGGCACAAGTACAATAGAATAAATACGAAAAAAATTAGGCTTTAAAATTTAATAAGATTTTCTAATATGCCTGATAGTTCCAGAGATTAACGCGCTCAAAAAAAATGTTTTTATACTTTACAATATTAAGTACCTACTACCTATATCTCTAACAAGATATTAATGAGACACTTTCATAGATTCCAGAATATGATTAGATTACGACTTTATTCTATATATAGTAAAATAACAAAGTGGTATGTTAGAAGAATTAAATACAATTTTCGACGATTTTTAACCGACTTCAAAAAGGAGGAGGTTCTCAATTCAATTGGTTTTTTTTTTATGTATGTACACCGATTACGCTGAGATCTATGATCCGATTTACGTGATTTTTCTTTAGTTTGATGCGAAATAGTTTCCATTTGACATTTTGACAAGCTTAATACGTTAGAATCGAATTTTAGAGCCAGAATTTTTAGTGTTACTAATAAAAGCGAATTTTAGTTTGTCTGTCTTCATACTTTGCTACTACTAATATGTCTTCACTAAAAAGGGAAAAATAAAAACTTTTTAAGAAAAAATCATAATCGACTTCAAAAAAAAGTACCTACTAAAAAGTAAAAAATAACTGATTGGTTGGCTAGCCGATACAAATCAAAGCAGACCGACTTCGAAAATATCTGATTAAGTATCTATAGTAAATGAAAACTACCAATCACTTATTTTTTACTTTTTAGTGCTTTTTTTGAAGTCGGTTTGCATTTTTTTCTTAAAAAGTTTATCGAATTATTTTTTAAAGGACGTCTCTCTTGTGAGTGGTGACCTTGATGTCTGTAACTGCTATAGTTGCAATTTTATTTAGTTTGTATTTTGTTTAATTGTATTTAGTTGGAAACAATAGAAACAAAAAATTGAAATAAAATCACAAAATATGACGCCGATCAACAGTTTTTATAATTTAGTATGTATATGTTTTTCTGTAGGAAAACGTAAAGCAAGAATTAGTTAAATTTATAGTAGATAATAAAATTAAATTATAATGTGTTTTCATTTTCAATCATTGTGTCATTTTTGTATTGCTTAATTATTTTCTATTGTTGTAGGTTACTCCTGTAGACCGATCATTCATTTATAGTTTTAATTTCACATTAAAGCGGCTAAATTTCAAAATTACCGCTCAAACTCATTCGTGTCTTCCTCACAAAACGTGACACTAGCAGAATGTATTGCGTCTGTTAACGCAACTCTAAGCCATAGAGAAAAAAAAAGAAATATTTTTAACTGACTTCAAAAAAGTTTGTGACCTTTATATGTAAGCTGTTACTGGCTGTATTTTATGTTCACCGATTTCATATTTGCTATTTTTTAAAAAGCTCGAAGGCAGTTTACATTTTTTCATAAAGTATTGTTATGATCTATTTTTCGGTCTGCCTTGGTTGGCACCCCCAACCGAGTGATACACGTCCCTTTGAACTCCTGACTTCAGTGTAAATAGGGAACTAAAAAGCAAAGAAAAATATATGGAAACAAGATGATGCTGGAAAATATTATGCACTTTTGTTAACTTTTTTTTTAGTTTTGGCCATAAATAGATTTTGAATTTAACAACTTTTATCCTAAATTATTTTTAACACATAAGTAGTATATATATATATTTACTTCTAACAAAACTCGATGGGTTTAAAAGGAATGATTTTTTATAACTTTAGTACCTATAGGTGCTCGATAACATCAACACGAATATCAATCGGTTAAGCCCTTCAGTACCTCAAAGGGAACATAAGGTAGGAACATATAGGTGAATTACATAACTCTCCTTTTGGGCGTCGCTGCAGTCGGGCAAAAAACAAGATCCTTTCTCTCTTTTGTTGGCTTGTGAATAGCTAGTGGCACCTGTTTGACAGTGACGCTCATCTGTGAAATGTATTAACATACGGCCTAGGTAAATTTTTAAGTAAATATATTAAGTGTAATGGAATTAGATTATCTCTAATTAAGGTTTTTATGTATATATTAATTCTGCTGTCTTTTATTTGTTTAAAGATTTACTTCTTTCTTTACACATTATATATATATATATATATATATATATATATATATATATATATATATATGTATATATATATATATATATATATATATGTATATATATATATATATACAGTACAGTATGTTATTTGGCAAAACTAAAAAACAACTTGACGACACGCTTGGCTCAGTTTGTTGTGCTGTGTCTACTGTGCTGTGCCAACGGTCGCGGGTTCGAGTTCCGTCGGGGGGGCATTCATTTGTGTGATGAGCACGAATGTTTGTACTCCAGCTATGGGTATTTATATTTAAACTATATGTGTATTTAAAGTTACATCTGTACAGTGTCATAGTATCAGCTATGTGGTATCCATAACACAAGCCTTTGTATGGAACCTAGCTTATCGTGGAACTAAATAGTGCTGTATGTTAATGTCCAACATATTTAAATTATAATTAAATTTAAAAATTTAAATATAATTAAAACTTAACCACTTCAAACAGGTTTACTTAGGGCAGGCACTGGTTTAGTAAAATTGTAAATTAATATGCTTAGCAAAATCGGGGTAAACTGCTATATAAAAAGTAATATTTTTGTAAACGCTTTCTGAACAGCAAACGTTCAATTTTCAATATATGTATCATTCACATATTCTGTGTCACCAACACAACACATTATTGCGAATTTAATATAATAATTTTAATAAAATGAGGTCGCAGCTGCCAATATTTAAGTCCACCTGACCAGAGCATGTGGTCCGATGTTACCTTGAACTGAGGTATACCGTGACCCACATTTTAATTATATGTCAACTATTCATACATATTTTCTTTTTTATTTTGATGTTTTTTATACAAATTAAATTTTTTAAAATCACATTTTTCATTTTAACAAAAATTCTGAGTTTAATCAAAATTGGTAGGTACCTACCTAATACCTACCTATGTTATTTAAATTAATAAATTTAAAAAAAATAGTTATAAATCGGCCTCAGCATAAGTTTCTACGTATCTGAATTGTTTTATAATAAGGTGGGTGGACCATGGAAGGCCATGCTCCTTGTAAGGCCAATTATTAAAAAGTCGTAGTTATTGCCATCCAATTACAAATTCCTTCTACCCAGACTAGCACCCATCGAACTTAAGAACACAGCCGCGGCGGCGAGTCGTTAGCGCTGCTGGTTTGTCAATGCGGTCCCTCGCTTTGTTGACCTCTTTCGACGACGTTAAAATTCTAATATGCGCTCGCAACAAAACGCTAGATTTCAAGTAAATAAACTATTATTTTCTTTATTTTTTTTAATCTGAATTCATATATAAGGATTTGCTGTTGTATTAAAGAAAAGCTATATGATTTTATTTCAATTTTAGTTAAAATATCGGTAGTGTTCTTAGGAAAGCCAATGGTTCCTCGTAAGGCCGAAAAAAGATCATCAAAAAATTGACAAGTTGGCCTTGGTAGGGCACAAGGACCTTGTTAGGGAAATTTAGGTGTCACGAAAATATTAATACTCAGTTTTTAATTGTAAATACGTATCGGGAAAGAAAAAACAAAGTATTAGTTCATAATATTATTGCTTATAATCATGCTTTAAATAATTTTATTTTAAAGCTCCATTTGGCCTTACAAGGAACAGACCCATAAGAAGGCCATTGTAGTCGGTTTCAATTTTTTTTTTATTTCATTATAAAGATTATTGGCAAGTTATTTGACATCGATATAATAGTTATTAAAATTATTTTTAAAACATTTTCACGAATACATTCTTAGTTTTATGATAGTGTTCAAGTAATGTTTGTTGACTATTTTTTAAGTGCATATATTATGATATGTATTTAATGTTTCATTTTAATGAAAGACCTTTTTATGAAGATTTAGGATAACCAGATATTTTTATTGTTTCACCGTTAGTTTTAAGTTAAATGACTGATGTATTATATCGGCCTTGTAAGGAGCCCTGTTTCTTGTAAGGCTATTTTGGAAGGGTTCAATAAAACCTAAATTTAATAAATAAGAATTAACTCTACAATAAAATAAAATGTTTCATAAGTTACATTAGAGAACAAAGTGTTACTTAATAATTTGTTTGTTTCATTTATCCAATAAATAAAAGAATTATAACTGTTTATTTGTTAGAGTGGCCTTCCATGGTCCACCCACCTTATATATATTAAAATATTAAAATTAATAAAATATTAATATTATTAAAATAGTAAGATTTGGTATAAAAAGGGTTTTGATTTTACATGGACAATAAAGATGTAGAACACGTCGTCGCGGCTACAATTTGCTCGAGGTAATGCGACGACAGCGGGTCTGGAGAGCGACGAGACATGGCTGTGAAGTTAAATCTATAAAATTTTGTTTAGAAGTTCCCAGTATCCCAGTGGTAACGCGCTCGCTTGGAAAACCGAGTGAAGCGGGTTCAAATCCCGGGTCTCGCATCTCTGATATTTTCATGTGCGAATCATTTCTAACATGATTACCACTTGCCTTACGGTGAAGGAAAACATCGTGAGGAAAACTGCATGTGTGAGAAAACCTAGCAAGTTTTCGAAAGACGTGATGTCCGCCAACCCGCTCTTGGCCAGCGTGGTGGACTATGGCCTGATCCCCCTCGTGAAGGGAGGCCCGTGCCCAGCAGTAGGGCGTTAAAAAGGGCTGAATACAATCTATTATTTAAAATGAAAAAGATATACAGGAAAATATTATTTATCAATTATCTCTCAGTCTTTGAAATTGTGTCTTCAAAATAAAACACTCAGAAACGAGATTGCAAAATTTCAATTATTGCAAATTGTGTTTTAAATTGCTGAGAATAACTTTAGTATAATTTTCTTAATCTCCTAACTCGTACCAATGGCGTAACTATAATGGTCCATGAATAAAATCCAGGGTGCTACATAATCGATGATGTCACCCTTAAAAAAACCTCAAATTCCCTAAAAGAACCATTAAAAAAACAAAAAAAAACATTGATCAAGTATATAAATAGGCAATGACAAAACAGTTCAGTGAGTTTTTCTCCTCTGTTTGTCAACCGGTTTTTTGTTTAGTAGCTAGAATGTAATGAAAATAATGAAATAATAATGATGAAAATCAAAAATAAAGGCTAATATTCAGCAGGTCCGCATTTTGAACCGGTAAAGGAATTTAAATAGCTGAATTTAATTTTTACTAATAACTGTTATAACTAAACCTTTTTCGAATTTTAAGTTTTGAGCGTAAATACTGTCAATAACCTTACAATTAACTGAATTCTGGAAAACCCCAAATAACCCCTAACGGGGAAAACACGTAACTTCCATGTGCTCTGCTAAATTATTAAGACTGTGAAAGTCTAATCAATATTCTCGCTAGCAACTTCACGTATTGCACGTAACTTAGTATTAGTAATTTAACTGCCAATTTAATAAGTCCATCGGAAAGCCAATACCGGCCCAAAATGCAAATATTGAAATAGATTATTATGAAAATGGGTTGCAAAAATTAGAAACGTTGCTAAATTTGTCGAGGTAATTCTCATTTTACTCAGTGTTATGTTTTATGTTTTGAAACATTTAGGAATAATAAAGTTGGGCGCTGTGGAACTAGGTGCCCCGGGCTTAGTAGCCAATACCTAAGTATATTATTAGTATAAACTAATATAGTATTATTGTACCAAACATTCGCTTTAATATTTTATGCCTTTAAGACTTTAAGAAAAAGATACAGGAAGCTGGAAGCGTACAGAAGTCAGTGTTTAAAGCCTGAAATTTACTAATTTTATCATAACGTTCCTGCCGCTAAAACAGCAGTCTTACAACCCCGGGCCTCGGAAATGAAATGGAGAAACTAGAGAGACGCTTTTTATTCTACTGCACAACACTATAATCTCAGTGAGATTGGCTGTCGTAGGCGAAATCTGTCAGAAGTGTCTGTTTGTAATGTTAAAATTACAACTTTTTATTAAATGCATATGAAATTATTTACGGTACTTACACGAAAAACACAATTTTTAATTTTTTTATTTGTCTGTTTGTTCCGGCTAATCTCCGAAATGGCTGGACTGATTTTGACGGGACTGGCAGATAGCTGATATTATAAAAAACTAAACTAAAACGTATCTAGGGACGTACCCAAGCCAAGCGAAGGTAAGTCGCTAGTATATAATACGAGTGCACTCCCCGTTCCTTTTACTCGCTAACTGCGATTTTTAATAGATATATTTATTCACATAATATGTACATGATTATTTTCTCAATAACTATTCTTGGTGCGGCCTGGGACTCGAACCCAATCTCCGAGTCTTTAGCCATATATCCATTATCACGTCTATCCGTTGGTGCATGAAGAAAGAACCAACTAATAAATGCATTTTCGTATATATGTTTTTACTTTAGTAGCACGTATTATTAATTATATGATCTGTGGCAGCACGGAGCTTCATCAAGAACGAAATTAAAATTCAAGTAAACGTCCATAGATGGCGTTGTACGTCTCAATTGATATATAAAAATAACAAATATATTTTACATACAATATATTTAACTATCACATTTTTACCTTTATTAAATCGCGTATTATAATAAACAAAAAAAACACCAATCGAATTGAGAACCTCCTCCTTTTTGAAGTCGGTTAAAAAAAACATCATCAGAAACAACTTCCATACAAAAATATGCCACCCTGTTTCATCCTTTCGTAATCAAAATATTATATTTCTTTCAAATTTCAAAGTTCCAACATTTTACATGGAGCATTTTTGTCACTCAATCAATCAGCCACAATATAAGTCATAAATTCAACTCTTATGGAACTGAACCTATGACCTCTCTTGAAGAATTCCAGTTAGGAATAATTACTAATGTGAGCCTCATGTAAACTGTTATCTGCTGTAGGTACACATTAATACAAATAAAATCAGCTTTGTTTTCGTTCTTTTATTTCAAGAATGAAATGAAAATTACAATGATTACACTGTTAATAAGGGCTTAGGTCTGAGCCAAATTAATTTATTATTGGCTGACTAAAAGTTTAGATCTTAACATGATTATATAATAAAATCATTCGTTTGTGCACAATATGTTTTCAAAGAGAAAATTAATGAATTTCAACCTAAGTTCAAAACATCTTACAAAATATATACAGTATATTTTAGTGTTATCTTTTTATGAAATGTATATAAAAGTTAATATGGGACTATTTTAGAACATTTAGTTTCTAAAATTTACAAATATCAATTAATTTAATTTCATATTCAATAATCAATAAATAAAACTATAATAACAAACAAATGAAATAGGAATATAATATAATCTTTTTAAAATCTATTATTAGAAACTATTAGATAATTCTGTCTTAAAAAATTTTAAACATTATCTTTAATTAATTTATATAAATACATGAAACTCTAAAGACTTGAGAACAGAATGTTACAGGTCTAAAATATGTATAAAATACTAGTGGCTTTGTCCCTAGTGAAAAACAAAAACAAATCTATCCTACGGGAACTGCGCATTTTTTGAGGATAAGAAGTAACCTATGTGTTATTCCAGACTATATTCTATCTCTGTGCCAAATTTCATCCAGATCCATTCCGCCATTCTGGCATGAAAGAGTAACAAATATCCATCCATTAATACTCACAAACTTTCACATTTATAATATTAGTATGGATAGTAATATTAGCTTTATCCTAAAGGTGCATTTTCAATTTCTATGTCCGCATTATCATTTTGAGATACACCCACATTTTCTGTCTTCACTTCAATAGGCACTGTCTTTGGTTCTTTAAATAATATCACTGAATGTTTAAGCCTCATGTGTTTTCTAATCGAATCTTGTTTATAGAACTTTGTATCGCATTGTGGACACGAATATTTCTTTTCATCATAATGCATTTTTTGATGGGTCGTTAACTTTTCAATACTTAAGTAAAATCTACCACAAATTGTACAAGGAAAGTTTTTATCTGTATGTTTGCTTTTATGTTGTTTAACATTATATGATTTAGCACATTTGTAGCCGCACAGATCACATTTAAACATGTTTTCAGATTTATTATGTACCCATCGCTTATGATTGCACAGTTCTGCACTAGTATAGAATGTGGAAGCACATTTCTCACATGTAAAGGATCTTACTCCACTGTGCCTTTTCATGTGAACATAATAACTCTTCTTTTTCATGACTTTTTTGCATACAGTACAGGTTATGTCCTCGTCCGTGTGACCCTTCAAATGTCTATAAACATTTCTCCGACCTTTAATATATTTACCACAAAAATGACAAGTTATTTCTACAAAATAATTTTTATGTGCTCCTTCTATATGACTTTGAAGGGAACTGTGTTGAGTGTATGTATTAGGGCATAAGTGACACTGAAATGGCCTTTCCCCACTATGTATGACTAGATGTGCTGACATATCCTTTATTTTTGAAGTTTTATAATTGCACTCTTGGCATTTAAATATTCTAGTTTTTCCTACACCCTCTATTAATATATTTTTATTAGTTGCAGTTAGACAACTCTTTGTTCTTTTTTTCCTATGCAAATGGTATGCTTTGTAACTTTTAAATGTTCTTTTGCAATCTGAACAAATTAAACTTTCCTGCATGTGAGTTTTTTTCCAATGAACACTAAGCTTACATTTAGATTTGAATGTGTTACCACAATCATGGCATTCCAAATTTAGATTAACTATTCTTTTACGAACATCGAGGGGTTCAGATCTGATCAAAAAATTTGTGTTATCCTCATTATCATATTCATAATTATAATCAAAACTATCATCATGGCAATTTTCTTCCAATTTTACTGCATTAGCTTTAAATTCTTCTTTTTTAACTATTATGTGATAATTATCATTTAATTCGACCTCTTCTTTCACAGATTGTTTAGTTAATGTATCATTAGACTGTTCACACTTATCCTTAAAGTCAACAGCTGAACAAAGTTGATCAAAACATAACTCACATATTTTATTTGGGAATCCATCATTTGATTTTATTTTTATATTAGTGATAGAATTTATGTGTTCGAACAGTAAAAATTGTTTATATGTATCATTTAAGGATATGTATTTATTTTTGTCAGAGTTCAAGCATACACGGCAAACTTGATATATTCTATTCATTCTAATATAAAGTAACTAATATACTTTTTATGATAAATAATAATGTTCTTTATTGTTTTATTTTGTTATTTCAACCATTTTCAGTACTGATGACAGATAGCCAGTTTTTAATGTCAAAAGTCAAAACTTCTAAAACAACAGACTAAACAGAGACAGATAGTAAATAAATAATAGTGATGCCATCAGCAGAATTCTTTGCCAGAAACAAAAACCGTTTTAGGTGGAATGTTCACTTAAGAATCCTATGAGTAATGAGTATTGAGCACATTTCCTGTGGCAAGTACATATATTAATTACTAGCGACTCACCCTCGCTTCGCTTCGGGTTCGTCCCTAGACAAAAACAAATCTATCCCAAGGATACACTTTACATTTTTCCGGGATGATTTATAGCCTATAGTCTTCCTCAGTTATCGAACATTCTAATGCAAAAAGAATTTTTCAAATCGGATTAGTAGTTCCGGAGATTAGCGCGTTCAACCAAACAAATAAACAAACAAACTCTTCAGCTTTATAATATTAAGTATAGATATCATCAGTCGACGTTAGTAGCAGTAAAATGCTATTTGTATTTACGAAAAGAGCCAACTAAAGAAATTTAATCAAGGGCAATATTTACATAATTATTACAACAATAATAAATAATTGTATTGAATTAATCCAGTTCCTTTTCATGAAATTATAAAAAATAGTGTAGATGTAATAAATGAAAAGAAATAAGGTAATAAATATTATATAATAATTTAGGTACTTCAGTCTTTTTTATGTTAATTTATTTATACTTGCTTAAAGTGCAGTAAACACAAAGATTTCAATTCAACAGCAATTTAAATTCTAAAAAGGACGAAAGCTTTTTAAAATGAGACTATATAACATTAGTATGTCAATTTGTTTTGACACATATAAGAATCTATATTATTTTTTTAAAATATTGAAATGCCTTTTTAATTTTCTCAGCACAGAGTACGTGCTGGTGATGCGCGTCCTTAAAATGTAGGCGTAATAACGATTTAATTATTAGTTGAGAGTATAAATTATTCTCATTTTTCTAACTTGAATTAAAACACAGATATTTTAAAATAAATATTTATTTATTTTTAGTCATATTTTCTTATTATATATATCACTTTCATTTTATAGTCCTTAGGTATAGAAGGATTTGTGGATTTTTAATAGACTTAGACTAATAAATTACCTAGGTAGTCTATAGCTAGAATACTTATACCTAGGAAATATAAAAACAGATTCTAATAAGACTAGTTTAAATCAATGTGGACAGCAACAGTAGTTAATAGTAATTATGAAGAGACTTTTAAATAAATAAAGGCATTATCATAAAATCTCAATTTACTTTTTATATTCATAAACATAAAGAACTTTTTTAACCTTTATCATTTAATGTATATAAGTTATAATATTACAAAATATACTAGTAAATTGAAATTCTAGTAGGTATTATAACGTTTAAAAAAATATTACATTTTTTTATCACATAAATGGTATATTAAGGTTTTATGCGACTATTTCCAATAATTATATTACCCATATCAGAAGTATTATAGATAGGCATGATACCTATTTAAATGTTCATGATTTTTATTTCATAAACAATATCTTACTCATTCACACACTGGCTTTTAATAAACCTAATAATATGTTCAAAAATATTAAGTTCTTGTTTAATTCGTTATCTATATTCAAAATCTGTCATAATTAATGATGGGCGATTACGAACAACTGCATTTCTCTAATAATTATTTAAATAATCGTTTTGTGACATAAAGTAAAAGTAACAAGTAAATAATAATTGTTTCTTTTATTTTCTGTAGCATACAAAAATATATTAACACTTACAAATTATTAATAAGTTGGAGATCATAAATTAGTTTTTCGCATGCTCGCATTTCTCATATTTCAGTTTCAAGAATCAAGACGATAAGTCTTCGTGATATATTTATCATTGTTTTGTATGTTTATTACTGTGAAAATGCAATGGTCAATGATAAATATAAAAATAAAAATATTATACTTTAATCGTCAACTGTAATCGCCCATCCCTATTTATTAGTGTTACCATACACAATACACAAACATAATATTTAAAAATAAGTAACGTTCATAAGGTTTATTTTAACATTTCAAGGCACATTTAAGTGAGATACACAGAGTTAAAAACTTGGTCCCAAAATAAAACTTATTGTACTTATAATTATGGCCCTGTCTATAATATATACAACAATTAATATTTTATGTTAAGTATAAAATACTGCTAAATAGAGGAAAATTACTATTCCTTATGTACAAAGCATATGTATATACAGTTCGTCTTTGAATATTTTGTAAAAGTCTAAATTAAAAATTAAAATTTGAAATGTACTTACTTCACAAATCTTAAGAAATACCATAAAAATATGAATTATTATGTTTTGGCGATTATAATTTTATGATATAGTCCCCGACACCAAAAATTTTAGTTACACTAAATGAATCAATTTTATTTTATGTACATTTTTATTATATAATACTATGAAGTATAAAAAGCTAAGGGCCGTAATAGATTCATATTTCGATAGGATTTGTGATTCACACTTTTAACTTCTCAGGCAGTATTTGTTTTATATGTAGTAAATGATCAAATAGTACATTTCTTTTATAATTATGGTATGAAGATGCATTTGGTTGAACAAAAAAAACCCGCAAATTACAGTATATAGGTACTGAAAAAGAGGAAAATAAGCAGGATAAGCTTTTAATTGACAGAAAAAAACAAGTAGGTTTGTATGCAAATAGTAATTAATTGTTCCAAAATATCCATGGGTACGAAAGCGCTAAGTCCAAATCGTTTTTAATTATGAAACCGTATCACTTATACTACATTTACAGATTAATATTAATATGATTTGGCTACTCGATACACGTATATTTGTGATCAGTCAGGCTCTTGGTGAGAGCAATGTGGGATAGGAGATGGGGAGGACTTGTATGCTCTTGGGAACAAGGAGGAATACGTGGGAGGAGGCTCGTACTCTGGTGGGGAAGGTGGCTGTGTGTCGAATAGCTGCTGAGAAGCTGCCGTGACTGTAACAGTCGGGGATATGTCTATACAAGAGGCTGGAATGATTGGCGTGTCTGATGGCTTCGAGCGCTTACAGCAACATTCTGTAAAAAACATTTGAAAATTTAAAATATAAATTGGTAAAATGTATTTCATTAATTCAGTTCATTTTTCCATTATAACAATATTATTATTTTGCAAATGCAAATGTAACAACTTTTGAATAGTATAAGTAGGCAGATCTTCTTCACCTGCCTTCTGATGCGACTGCCTGCTACTTACAAAACCGCGGGACTCTACCAAGAGATTGAGAGTATGAGAGTAATTTATTCATTATAAAGATGTTTAAAAGATTTCAATACAACTAAAATAATATGAATGTTCCATATATAGGGTAAAACCCGAATAGTTTCCTTAGGATATATGCCCCGGTTTTCAATACACTATGTTTGAGATGTTCGTGGTGTTAGCGCTCTTCTATAATTTGAAGCGCCTCTCCCACAGGATTTAGTGCCGTGTTAGTAGTAGGACATGATGCACGAGTTTTGTCCGTGTGAGCAAAAATCTTCCGCGGCAAGACGTTAATTAAATTTTGTTAATTTAAAAATTAACGTTAGAAATTAGGGGTTTTCTTTGATAAGAAAAAACCTCCTAACCTCTCTAACACCATTTCATGTTTTGAGATATTTTTATTGAAATAAAAGCACGAAATATCCACAACAAAAATCAACTCCAACTTCTCTTAAAAGTGACGCTTTACAAGATGGCGGTGTTAGTTCTGATTTCCGCCATGTGCCAAATGATCCTTGTAGCAACCATTGTACTGGAATTAACTTTCACTTATAAATGTGTGATTCATAATATTATTACTACTATAATTAATGATCAACTCACCCCAAGCCAAGCAGAACATGAGTATGGTGGCGCACACCAACATGCCCACCACGAGGTAGCTCCACGGCCCGTATGGCTTCAACGCCGCCGCGAACTCCATAAACGCATTCTGTTTCTGTTCACCTTCTGTTATTTTCACTGGGGAAAAAGAAAAATATGACTATAACACAATTGAAGCACAGATAGAAGAGAATTGTTTTATATGTAAAAGTATGCAGGCAAAATGTAAATTTTTAAAATTACATCATACATTTTAAATAAATTAATCGACAACAATACAAATTATCAAAATCAAGCTTAATTTAAATTTAAAAACGCAAGCGATAACTAACTAGCGGCTCAACCTCGCTTCATTCTAGTTCGTCTCTAGAAAAACAAAAACAAATCTATCCCACGGGAACCATACATTTTTCCGAGATAAAATGTAGCCTATGTGTTATTGTGATGTATGAGCTATATTATTGTAAAATTTCATTAAAATCCATTTAATAATTTTTGCGTGAAAGAGTAACAAACATCCATACATCCTTACAAACTTTCACATTTATAATATTACTATGGATTGCAAAAATTTTAATTTAATTACTTCAAGAACTCTTTTATTTCTAAACAACATACATATGTATATATATATATATATATATATATATATATATATATATATATATATATACATACATATATATATATATATATATATATATATATATATATATATATATATATATATATATATATATATATATATTCCTCTTATAAACTATACTTACTTATAACAGACGGTTTCGTCACACCATCAGGTTGATCTAAGCCCAACAACTCCTGGTTCCTGGCTGCAAACCTCCTTAGCATCTCCAGGAGAGGAGAGTCTCGTCTATGGGAACAGGTGTTACTATCCTCGTCTTCACCACCAGGGCAATGCCGGACTCCATCGCACAGCAAGTACGAGGATATACACAGGCTCGTAAGGCCGCAAGAAAATTGAGAATCGCTGTTGCATACTGCGCCTGTAAATCAATGTTTAATTTAAATAGACAAAATAAAAGATATATTAAGATAGCTCGAGTAAAAATTAATGATTTCCTTTTAAAATTTCACAAAATCACTAAGATAAAACTAATAATTAAATATGATATAATATGATATTATATGAAAAGACAGAGTAGCTGTTTGGCAACATATTTTGAGAAACTTTCTTTTCTTGTACATTCTCTATCATTTTTTCAATGTTCTAATAGGGAATATGGGTGTGATCTAAATAAAGGTGAAATATTTTTTTTTTTATAATCTTCTTTTCTTTTGAATTAAGAAAATAATTATTAAAAAGTACAAATATAGATGGGAAATTCAAAGTGGTTGAAATGCACGCCATTGGTCAGACCGAATATATCGTCATAACAGAGCGATTAGCGATTTTGTTCGCTATAAATTGAGTCGTCATTTCTCTGTGTATATCATACTGTGACGTCACGTCAAGCCCGCGAAATGGCGAGCGTTTTAAGTATCCGTATCGGTATAATATTTAAAAAAAAATTATACTAAATTTTATTTTTTTGAAGCTGGATATTTTTTTACAATTATATAACGATGTAAGCTATTGTATAAAAAGTAAAAAAATCATGCTTATTCCCTATCGACTGATAGCCCACCATAATCAAAGTAATAAAAAAAATACAGACGAATTAAGAACCTCCTTGTTTTAGAGGTCGGTAAAAAAATATAATATAGTTAAAAATCACAGAAAATATAAGTCGTGTTGCAATTAATTTGCGAAAATAGGGTGAGAAGTAAATTACTTAAGAACGTATGAAAGATTTGTAATGTGAATTTTGTTATGAAGTAAATCTGCCATTTAGCGCCTTCTGAGATATTGCACTGTCTTTTGTAATTGCATCTGAGTCTAACCTCTTTAATTAAATATGATGTCAGCTGTGATTTTGCAAACAGTATATTTTTACTAGTATTTGCCCGCGGCTCTCTTCCCGTAGTTTTTAAATAATGAATTTATATACACACTTCCAACCCCTTATTTTCTTTTAGGAGTTGAATTTAGTTCAGTTCAGTTGAGCACAAATTATTTTGCCAATGTCACGTTGAATGGAGGAGTCACGTTCGAGATTGGCCGGTGAAATTTTGAATTATTCCTCTAAAAGACTGTATTAACAGTACTAAATAGAAGGATTTTAAGGAGTTAAATTTATGTATCTACCTGCCAAACTTCAAGTTAGTAGCACTAATACTTGTTGACATTTTGTGTATATACAGTATCATTTTTAGAGTTTCGTACCCAAAGGGCAAAACGGGACCCTATTACTAAGACTTCGCTGTCTGTCCTTCTGTCTGTTTGTCTGTCACCAGGCTGTATCTCATAGTTTATATCTTTTTGCTCGATATTGATAACGGCAACAGGTAGACGCTTGAAATATTCACAGAGTATTTAGTTATATATTCACTTTAAAAATAAATAATTAAATTGAAATAAAACAAATATTTAAGGGCCCCCCCATACAATAAACATGATGTTTTTGCCGTTTTTTATGTAATGACTAGGTATAGGTAGCACTAGTGTAGATACAATGGGGTTGTGTGAAGATAACGATCTGAAGTTGTATCTATGGGTCTTCTCGACTTAATTGTAATGAAACGTTGCCCCTTTAACCTTTTAACCGACTTTAAATAAGGAGTGCTCAATTAGGATTGTGTATGTCTGTCTTTGGTTATGCGATATCTTCACCAATTGAGATTTATTATTTTTTACCCGACTGCGACAGAAGGAGGGTTTTGTTTTTCGAGTGTATCCATGTATATTATCGGTATTTCAAAATTATACAAATTAAAATGGCAAATTTTAAGCGCCATATTTTTTGGCATCAAAAATTTTTTTTTTCATCATAACAGGAGATACACGCAGCTATTATAAAACATGTACATATGTATGTCTCACACTGTACAATACTATATTCCTTTGTCAACATTTTACGCAGTCTGGTACCTTATTTTTGTAAATAATTTTTTATTGATTAACAGGTGATCAATTCTCAAGGATGTTTTTCTCTATACACACATTTTCAAAACAAGTTCCATAAGTATAAAAACAAATTTGAAGTCAGTGTATTTTTTGTCAATGTATTTAAAACAGTTTTTTTTTTTATAATTGCGATTGTATTTAACAACAAAAAAATCTCATTGAAATCCGTCTAGCAGTTTTCACGTCATACACGCGCAAACAAAAAATAACAGCTTCCTGTGATGGTGCAACAAATGATAATAGTACACAACCGACATTCTACCGTCGCGTCGTAGCTTTACGTTTCTAATAAAAGGTAATATTGCTATTGCATAGATATTTAGATACTTAATACGCATTTTACACTATTTCTCGATCAATTATGATTTTTTGATGTATGTATTCAGCCCTTTTTAACGTCCCACTGCTGGGCACGGGCCTCCCTTCAGTACGAGGGGAATCAGGCCATAGTCCACCACGCTGGCCAAGTGCGGATTGGCGGACTTCACATGTCTTGAAAACTTGCTAGGTTCCCTCAGACATGCAGGATTCCTCACGATGTTTTCCTTCACCGTTAAGACAAGTGTTAATCATGTTGGAAATGATTCGCACATGAAAATATTAGAGGTGCGAGACCCGGGATTTGAACTCGCTTCACTCGGTTACCCAAGAGAGCGCGTTACCACTGGAGTACCACTGCCTCATGTATACATAAAAATAATAAGTTATAGCTCTAAGATGGTTTCAACTAAATCTCAAGAAAAATATTCCACTGGTCGGTGAATCTTTTAAGTTAAAATGTAATTATTATAAAATTTCATTTTAGTAATCAATTCACCAGAGGCTCTTGTGTTGCAATGATAAAATATATACCAATAGCTTAAGTCACTCTCATAAGAATCTCTTATTAATTTAAACTTATAAGCTCTATTTTGGACAGGCATCGATTTCATCTGCAAGTACCTAGTATTTATATACTTGAAGATATCCCTTACCGCTATTAACAGCTGTGACCACCAATCGTAACTTCTCAGTGTGATGGTAAGGCGTGGCCGGCGGATTCCATACTATCCGTATCTTTGGTGGCAGCAGCCTGGTCCCAGCCCGAGCTGCAACGGCCGCTGCGTTGCCTCCGCAGAGAGAAAGCCTCCATATTGGATTTTTGGACTCTCCGATATACTGTGAATGGATTATTTTATTATTATCTACTAATTGCTACTTATATTGTAAATGCGAAATTTGGTATGTGTGTACGTTTGTTACTCTTTCACTCTGAAATGGCTGGTCGAATTTGGATGAAAATTGGTTCATAGATAAACTATGACCTGGAGTAACACATGGGCTATTAAGCACCTGTTTGAAAAAATAACAAACTGGAAAAGAAAACTCTAGAAAATCTTTTTGTGAAAATATATCGTAGCCAATAGGTATAAGTTTAAATCCTGTTTAATTTATGTATTCAACTTCGGTTATAAAAACATGTTTACGAGCACAAGAAGACAGATTATAAAAAAAGAAGCTGTTATTATACTTATAAAATCAATTTATTCTTACATTATAATGATCTCTCTGCCGAAATTTCCCGAAATCTGACCTTCAAAAGGATTAGGAAACAGGTTTTGAAGCAATGGACCAACTACATACTTATACCACGATCTACATATTGGTCACACTTTAGAAAGATCTAGACACTTGTGCCACGTTTAACACCAATTAACCCCAGCGTTTATGAAACTTAATTAAACACGAAATGGCCGCCTGCATCAATGTATCAATCTATTGCCATCTTCATTTGATAGGTAAATTTTCCACTCTACCATTAGTTTCGTTAGTTGAGCGAAACAATTGAGTGGAAGATGTTAAGCGTTTTATCGAACACTGTTTCTATTCAAAGATAGGTCACCACTTATTGAAACCACTAATTCGCACGTACGATAACATGACAATGAAATTGTCAATCAATCATAATGGACTACACGTTTTTACTTCTCCTAGATACAGCTGTGTATTTGATAAACAATTTTTAATTTTATTCCATTCAAGTTTGAACGATTCTTCGTATATGTATGTATTCAGTTGCTCATCATCGTGTACAAAATTTAAAGAATATTTAGTAATAAAAACGACAACATGCAAAATCATCCAATTAATAAAAAGAATAGTGCTTCAATAGTACCAACTTTTTATTCCTCCTAATAGCATATTCTATCAAATATCATACACGTGTATATCTAAAGTGTTTTTGCCACTTACCACGAGAAGTCTACACGAATCAGTGGAGTTGAGACTGGTGACAGGCGAAGTTTCATCGGTGGCGGTGTCTTGCGCGTGCGCACTCCTCATGCTCCATTTGCGCGAAAGCCCGCTAATATCGGACATTCCTCTCTCCCATTCTGCTAGCGAGTCCTGGAAAGAAAATTATATATTTATAATTATTAACTTCAGAGTCTCCTTAAAGTAAAGCTTTCCTATCTGAATACTACCTTGTTTTTTTCAAAACATCAGTTAGGGGGCATTCATTAATTACGTCAGGCATTTATTCCGCTAGAAACAGTGTAAAATTGCGAGAAGAATGGGTTAATTTAAGTAAAAAATATTTCTCAAAATCACCAAAATTGTCTCACGTAATTAGTGGATGCTCCCTTATTTCTTAATTGTCTAAATCTAAATGCTTTTGATAAGTTTATTTTATTACGTTAGTAGTAATAATTCTTATCTTCTAACTTTTTCTATATAAAAACTATTTCAATGTCATTTTAATAAAGTCCGAAAAAACGTCTAGTGCCGGATGCGAAAATACGTTTTTACTGCTCTTAGCATCCGTAATTTTTGGACAAAATCTTTTTAAATCTAAATACATTGTTCTAGTAATATTCAAGAAGAATCGCGTAAAAAGAAACAACTTAACCTTCACTTCATTGACGAATGTTATGACTTTTGTTAATTACTTAACCATTATTAAATACGTCCTTTGAAGGAAACGTGAGTTATATATTTAAATTGTATAAGTTTATTGTTATATAATATTTTGTACAATGTAGGTGCATGTCTTCGTAAATAATAATTAGTAAGTCTATGGTCATTAATAACTTTGTTTATATGATATGGTTCTTTCTGTTACTCATTGTTTATAATAATTTTATTTACATATTTCATATATAAAAAGTTAAAACTTATAGTAAAATCAATTTTATTATATTTTTTAGGTTTAACGCTAATTAGAAAAATCTTTTGTAGAGCTTAGTTAATATTATATTTAAAATACTAGCGACTCACCCTCGCTTCGCTTCGGGTTCGTCCCTAGACAAAAACAAATCTATCCCACGGGAACCATACATTTTTTCGGGATGATATATAGCCTATAGCCTTCCTCAGTTAAAGGGCTATCTAATGCAAAAAGAATTTTTCAAATCGGATTAGTAGTTCCCGAGATTAGCGCGTTCAACCAAACAAACAAACAAACAAATAAACAAACAATCAAACAAACTCTTCAGCTTTATAATATTAGTATAGATAACAACGGTTACCATGGCAACAAACGTACATACATTTTTTCGTAACGCATTCACCAGCTTACCCAAAGTCAAGCGTGCGTAAAGAAGTTTTACTTCAAAAAAAAATGAGAACTGAGGCATTATTTTAATTGTTAGAATTTTGACCCTTGCCCTAAAAGACGATGGATTTTTCTTATACAGAAGTGAAGTAAATGATAATCATTGATGGAGAATCGAGTTAGAAAACAATTTAATTAGGTACAATTAACTTTATAGTTCAATTTAAACCCACGTATTATTCAGGAAATATAAAATTGTTACATATTTAGGGCATATGATATTCCTGCTTTTCTTACAATATTAGTTATTACCTTCAGTCTAGATTAAAGTTCTATGTTTTAGATTACCTTCCATTTATTAAAAAAAAAATCTGTCAAAACTCATGTAATCATTATCATTTTGAGCTAAATCATCTTTTAAGAGAATATTTGGTTTCTGATGGCGGAACTCCGGATGTGTTTTTTAATAGGTATTATTATTTATTACCTACAAAAAACGAAATAATAATTTTATTATTTAGAATTCTGCACAGCAACTGATATTATGGAAGAAACAAAACAAATGCTGAATATTTATATAGCTTCCTTATTGGAATTGAATCATTCAGCACCGTTGACGCATGGGCCCTATAAAATTCTTCACAGTTCAAATAAACAATATCTGAATATCGAAACCAAAGCTAAATATGTTTGAAATACGTTCCGAGAATACTAAAATTTATTACGTGTTTGATAATGCGTACATACACGGTTATATGTATATTAATAACTTACAAACAATTTTAGTATTTTAATTTAATATTTACTAGTGAACGCCGCGTGGTTGAAAATCAACCATAATTCATTAAGTAAATAAAATACGCGAGCGGGTTCGCGGGTAAAAGAAAGTCAATTAATTTTGGCTTTCTGCAGTCCTTCTCTATATAAAATTTAACTATGCCAAAGCTCATCCTCCTCCGTACATGCAATATGCTTAAAGAGGGGTTCAAAGTTTTCTCTTCACGTATTAATATATAGATATATGTATATACTAGTCAGTAGGGGGGAAACCCCTTGGATTAAGCCCTTATTATTTTCCAAATATTTTTGAAGTTATACTTCTTTTGAGACGTTTGGAAAAAAATATGAGAGTAAAATTCTTTCGATGCGCGCTCACACCGACAGCCATAAAGCGACATGATGAAGCTAGCTGATAACTGTGTGTTGCCATGGTAACCGTTGTTATTGTCTGACAAATGATATATTATACCTAATATTATATTCTTTCCTTAAGTGATATTCTATAAATATATGATTGTGATATGCCTAATATGCGTTATATAATTATTTTATTAATTTATCATTCCTTTTACAAACAGAGAGTTGTTGACATACGGGATGAAATCTTTAGCTATTTTTGTTTTGTTACGCCAAAGAAGTACAATATCTTACGTGCGTACATAAGTACACACACACGTTTTTTTTCTTCATTAATTTTTAAAATATTAATTATAAAAATATCATAATTGATTACCAGAGGTCAAAATAAGCAAATATTCAGTATAATAGAAGTGTAAGAAAATCCTCTCATTGTTATTATATTATATTGTTATTACAAACTTACTAGTTAAAATACATTCTCGATGCAATACCTACAAATAAGACCTTCGCACAGTACTCGTTGTGAATAAGTGAATACGTTTTACACAATTTTTGCTGTTTTACGACACAATAAAAGATAATTCGATTACAATAAATAAAACCTCATATAAACAGTTCAGTAGCTTTTTGTCCTCTGTTTGTCAACTGATTTTCATTTTTGAAGTGAAACTTCTTTAGAATCGTTGTGATTTGAAACTCGATGAAACGAAATGCGACACGAGAAAGAGACAAACACATAAATATATAGGATTAAGCCGGCGAGAGAATGAGATAGAATACATTGCCATATTGCCATGGTAGCCGTTGTTATTGTATGACAAATATATAATATTATATTCTTTCCGTATATGATATTCTATAAATATATGATTGTAATATGCCTAATATGCCTCATTTAATTATTGATATTTGTCAAAGAAGTTTTACTTCAACCGAGCGTAAAGGTTACACTCACCTATTTTTTTTTTGTTTAGTCGCTATTGACGAGCTTTATCAATAGAAAAAATATATTATGGTCGAATTTCGGCCACTGGGCGAATATTAGTTTGGTTGACGATACGTTTGGTTCAATTTCTAGTGACCCTACTCGCTGTGCCAGCGGTCGCGGGTTCGAGTCCCGCTGGAGGCATACATTTATGTGATGAGCACGAATGTTTGTACTCCAGTCATGAGTGTTTATATTTATATATGTATGTATTAAACGTTATAAATGTGTAGTGTATCAACTAACTGATTTCCATAACACAAGCCTCGTAGCTTACCATGGAACTAGATTGTGCTGTATGTTAATGTTCCTACATATATTATATATTTATTAGTATACGTAAAGTTACGATAAATTCTGAATCTACATATTTTAAGGTAACGCAGCAATGGAAAAACATTACGAAAACGTTCATTGACTTTTTAGATAACTTTAGTTTCTTATGAATTAAATACCTATATATGTATAACAATATCCATAAAACTGAAATTACTCCTCCAAATATAAATGGATACAACTTACTCAATAAAAAAAATATTAAAATCGCTAAACAATCGATAAAGACATACACACAGTCTGATTGAGAACGTTTTTTTGACTAGTTTAAAAAACAAGTTGAAGTTTGACTATATATGACATAGGATATACATACATTATACATATGTTCCAAATTCTCTAACTAAAATTATACATAATAATAAAAGCATTGTTAAATGGATTCAGAACACAATGAAACTATCATATCTATTACTAACTAGTTCACCTTGATTCAGTTTTTTCTTCACACAAATTGTATTCCGGTTATTTACACAAAAATCTTTATGGTGACTCTATTTCAATCATTTTAATTTAATTATTTAATACTAAACCTGATATACGTTATTATATTGAAGTCCAATGAATTAATTTAAAAAGCAAGTCAAGTGGCTATCCAAATAAAAAAACCAAAGCAAAGGGCTTATAGCATCGATAGTTTAAAAATTTTCAAAGGAGGTACCTATTACGAAGCGAATGTCAGACAGCACGGAGGATTTTTTATTATTTTATTCTCGCCCCTTATATTCCGTATACGACACGTTTGGCTCAGTTTGTAGTGACCCTACTTGCTGTGCCAGCGGTCGCGGGTTCGAGTCCCGCTGGAGGCATCCATTTGTGTGATGAGCACGAATGTTTGTACTCCAATCATGGGTGTTTATATTTATAATATGTATGTATTTAACGTTACCAGTCTCTCACAAAGGCTTCTATTACTGTTATTCGTTAAGTTTATTTATGATATTTCAACCTTTGTTCTTTATTCTTATGTCTTAATAAATGTCTTAATGTTATATGTATATGTGTAGTGTATCAACTATCCATAACACAGGCCTCGTAGCTTACCATGGAACTAGATGGTGCTGTGTGTTAATGTCCCAACATATAAGGAAATTATCTATATATGAATATGCTAATTATTATAAAGAGGAAAGATTTTGTTGTTTGTTTGTACCGAATAAACTCCGAAACTACTAAACCGATTTAGATGAAATTTGGTAAGAAGATAGTTTGAGACCCTGGGAAGGACATAGGATACTTTTTAACTCGGAAATCATCCCTTAAGGTGAAAATGGGGATGAAAGTTTGTAGGGGGAAGCAACCTATATAATAAAAATTAATACTATTTTGACGCTATAGTTTGCTTAGGACCTGACCAACCTAGTAATTATGAATTACCTAATAATGACAATAAATTCAAATTAATGTAAGACTATATAAATATTTACTACTAGTGGCTTATCCATGCTTCTCTTGGGTGCGTTAGCAACGTCTCTAGGCCATTTTTTTCGTCGCTAGTTTTTATATAATATTAGAGTTTTACACTTTTAGTGTGTCACTAAAACTATATGTCGATGATAACGCGATGCATACTCCAACATTATGTTAGGTACATTAGCAAACTTTCGTTATGTAAACGCTAAGAGTGCTAATAAGTAATTGAACTTAAAACAATGGAAATAGAACAATGCCCCAATTACACAACAATAAAAAGTTACAACAGTTTTCTTCATACCTACAGTTTAATAACTTCAGTGCATAAGACTTATAATGTAACATGTGATACTAATAAGTGATTTATGTAGGGTTTGGGGTCTGTACAGTCAAATATCATGAACCTTACCCTCCTGTTTTTAGAGGTCTTTTCACCGATTTCAAAAAAGGAGGACTCGCTATATTCGAGTCTACATATTTTGGTTTGTACATGTTATGTTACACGGTATCTCTGTCAACTGTTAATACTATAATAATAAATAATAATAAATATGTTGGGACATTAACACACAGCACCATCTAGTTCCATGGTAAGTTACGAGGCTTGTGTTATGGATACCAGATAGTTGATACACTACACATATATAACTTTAAATACATACATATTATAAATATATAAACACCCATGACTGGAGTACAAACATTCGTGCCACACAAATGAATAAGTGCCATATAATGTAATGATTCTCTTTTTAATTAATGAAAATGTGGATGGACTCATATTTGGGGATAAAATAGATTTTGAAGGTGATATATATCTATCAGTTGAAAAGTATATGTACAAGCGGAATTTTTATATAATTGATAGGAACACAGATATAAAGTAAGTAAAAAGTATGCCAACAAAAAAAAGTAGTAACTCGTTTTTATCCCACCTACTTTGAATTTTTATATCGATTAGAAATTTTGTAATATATTCACAATTATATTTGTTATTTTTAATCTTCTTTGGTCAAAAGCCAACCCATTTATACTCACTGACAAGTCTCTTCTATACAGCGGTGATTGCCAGAAACCTTAGAAAATGAATTTAATCAACATCATACTTCTATTAACTATCTTTTGACGAAAAATATTGTGTATAACAATACATAGCATATATTAAGCCACAACTGATCTCTAAGATTCATTCTCATCTACTGTTTCCTCAAATCTAGATATAGCTTTTTAAGTTTATTACCCAATTTATCTCATATCAGGAATCTGTACATCTCAAACACATCGCATATTGTACGATCATAAAATGTCAATCAATCATCCAGAGAATTATATCAAATCGTTGCCTAGACAGTATCTAGGTTACAACACAAGGCGACTGCAAGGTTCGACTTTAACGCACAATACCTAGCCTTGCGCAATCATGTCATTTAAAGTTCCGTTTACATTAAATAATATATGTATATTAAAGAATAATCATATTTAAGATTTATAAAGATTTATAATAATAGATAGTCAAATCTGACGGTAATGGCCAATTTTTTTGTACATAAATAATAAGCAGTTTCTATAAGGAAGTATTCTAGATGTACATAACTTTAAGCTCGCGTAAAGTTTGTGGGTAAGGCTGTGTGTTTGTTACTTTTTAATGCCAAAATGGCTGAGCAGATTTAGATGAAATTTATTCACAGATAGACTACGACAGAGTTACACATAGATTACTGTTTGACATCCAGAGACGCACCCGACCGAAGCTAGAGTATGTTGTTAGTTAACTAATAAGTCTTAAAAATTATATTTATGCTTAATACTTTCTTAGATTTATGCGAATATTTGACGTCTAGGTATATAAATAAAAATGAATGTTGGTAAGCGCATAACTCAAGAATGGCTGGACCAATTCGGCTAATTTATTTTTTTGTATGTTCCTTAAGGTCCACGAAGGTCTTAATACTTAAAAAAAAACTATATCCATGTTACTATATCCAAGCTAGGGACGAACCCGAGCGAAGCGAGAGTGAGTCGTTTGTTTTAAATAAAACAAGCTTTTCGAAACGTCGGGAACCAAAAATCAAAATAAATCCGCGAAAGAATCTGAAAAGATAGTATTATATTTATTTATGCTCTTATTTTATATACTTACTTAATGTAAACCCAATTTTATCTTTATGGCTTTCAGGCGTGCCGTAAGTAATCCGCCGTCACGAATGACAATGTGGTACGCGTGGGTCAGTTAGTATTGTTTATCAACTACTTCCATCTATTATTTACTGAGATATTACTGACAACGATACGTAATGTTAGGTTTTGTTTGTTTCCGTAATACCTATTTTAATTTAATACTATTTGCATAGCGGTCGAAATTCGAGAATAATACAAAGTTTCGAGTTCGAAAATTTGAGGAAAACATATATGAATAGAATTTACTTATCTATTTCAAAATGAAACTAATTATTTTCCATTTTTTTATTGATATCGCACTATACATAAAAAAACGTGTGTGTGTACTTATGTACGCACGTAAGAAGTTATACTTCTTTGGCGTAACAGAACAAAAATAGCTAAAGATTTCATTCCGTATGTCACAACTATCTGTTTGTAAAAGGAATGCAGCTAACTCCATCATGTCGCTTTTTGGCTGTCGATGTGCGCGCACATCGTAAAAATGTTACTCTCATATTTTTTTCGAAACGTGCCAAAAGAAGTATAACTTCAAAAAAAAAAATCAGCTGTCAAACAGAGGAGTAAAAAAGTACTAAACTGTTTTGCCTTTGCCTATTTATATCCCTATCGATTGATCTGTGTCTCGTCTGTTTTTTAACTGTCGTGCTAAATATTACAAATAAGTACGTTATAAAAATAGATAATATCATTAGTCATTAAATATAAATACTAGCAACTCACCCTCGCTTCGAGTTCGTCCTAGACAAAAACAAATCTATTCCACGGTAACCGTACATTTTTCGGGGATGATATATAGCCTATACCCTTCCTCAGTTACAGTGATGGATTTACCTATAGGCCCGTGAGGCCCGGGCCTAGGGCGGCATAATTTTAAGGGCGGCAAAATTTTTGGGACGTCAAAATTCTAAATAGTCCGGTAAACTTAAACCAAAAAATAAGTGTGAAGCTACATAAATTTACAACAAGCTGAAAATTGATGAAATCGTTCAAAATATAATTATAAATAAAATTTGAAAGTTCCCCATCTATCCCCTGTATGGAAAAAAAATTATTCAAGGTCAAAGGTCAAAAAAATGAGTTTTTCGCAATTTTCAACAAAACGGTAACTTTTATTATACAAATACTTCAGACAAAAATTGTAGATCATAAAATTATCTATAAAAAATGTTTAAATACTTTTTTCCTACGAGCTACCGTCTCTGAGATATAACGATTCAAAAATTTGTAAAAGTTGTAATCTATACTATAATAAAGCAGTAACTTAGCGAAATTTGTACATGAAATATTTTTTTAAAACAATGACTGTAACGTATTATGTATACAATATAGACCCCAAAACAATAGTTATTAAAATTTTTGTCTGTTTGTCTATTTGTCTCTTTGTCTGTTTGCCTGTTTGTCTTTTTGTCTGTAAGCGTATCACGCAAAAAGTAATAAACCGATTTCAACGAAATTTGGTGAACTGATAACTTATTACTCGGGTCAACATTTAGGATACCTTTTACTTTAGGGAAATCTTTGCTTCCCGCGGGAAATTGCAATAACTGGTTTTATCGAGTCCTCCTTAGGAACCCTCCGCTGGCTAAACCTAAAGACATACATCAAAACAATGTACTAAAAAATTGTAGATCTTGAAAAGGCCAACAGAAATATCTACAACAGTATATGTCTATCTCTTAAGGTTCACTCGCAATACCTATTCTTATCTATACCTATAATAAAACTAACTTAGTCAAATCGATGTGCGCGTTTTACGCAAAAAGTACTGAACTGATTTCAATTAACTTTTGAATAGCGATAGCTTATCACTCGAGTCAACATTTAGGATACCTTTTTCTACAGACACATTTTTCGTTCCCGCGGGAAAACGCAATGACTGGTTCTATTGAGTCGTCCTTAGAAATTTATATGGCTAACGCTGGCTGAACCTTAAGAGATACATCAAAACAATGTACTAGAAAATTGTAGGTCTTAAAAAGTTATACAAGCAAGTTCGCAATATTATATGTCTATCACCTAAGGGACATTCGCAATTACTATTTTTATTCACTACTCATGACTCACTGACTGACTTATCAACGTTCAGTTCAGTTCAGCAGTAAAACGTACCTAGGGACGAACCCGAGCGAAGCGAGGGTGAGTCGCTAGTCTTATTATATAAAAAACAAACGTAATTGAGTGATGTATCAACGTATCACTGAATGATGTATCAATATGTATGATAAAAGTTTGTATGAAACTTTTTATTTTTTGGACATACTTGCATGAAATTTCGTATGAATTGAGTATGGTAAAAATAATGAGTTATGTATTTCAGCGATTTCTAAAATTCAACCCCGAAGAGGGTGAAATGGGGGATAAAAGTTTTTATTCCTAGGACATATTTGCGTGAAATTTTGTATTTTTCGTAATTTGATCGCGAGCGAAGCCGCAGGTTCTGCTAGTCGGCATAATATGCATGAGTACGCCTCGTACATACATCTCTAGAGTTGTAATATATTATGTTACAAATTTTTGAATCGTTATATCTCAGAAACGGTAGTTCGTAGGAAAAAAAGTATTTTTACATTTTTTATAGATAATTTTATGATCTACAATTTTTGTCTGAGGTATTTTTATGATAAAACTTACCGTTTTGTTGAAAATCGCAAAAAAACTCATTTTTTTTGACCTTTGACCTTGAATAAAAATTTTTACATACAGGGGAAAGATGGGGAAATTTCAAATTTTATTTATAATTATATTTTGAACGATTTCATCAATTTTCAGCTTGTTGTAGCTTCGAATGTCTAAATTGACCGGACTAAAAGGCGAAAAAAGTCAAAGGCAATCCGAATTCAAAAATCGATTATATTAGATTCTCTTTGAAATATGAAAAATTAAAATAAAAACCAGTAAAATATATTGAATAATATTATAACGATTGAATTTACTCTTTAATTAATCGAAAGATTATTTTTATAATAGATCAATAGATTTTTATTAACATGAGTCTTCATCGCAAAATGCTGTTGATTTATTTACAAAAGAGGAATAATAAGTTGAAAAATTTTGAGAAACGTTCTTCTATATTTTTTGTATTTTCAGTAAAAAAAAATTGAAAAAAAAAAATCAAATTTTAAGAATTCACTGTTTTCGGATTTTTCCCCTTATATGCATACGGTTACCCATCTGGACACCAAGTTTCAGCTTTCTAGGTCATCTAGAAATGAGTTAGGTTTTACTACTATATGTCAGTCAGTCAGTGATAAAAATGCCGATTTTTAGACGTTAATATCTCAATTACCGTTTGTGCTGTATTTATGAAATTGGGGATTGTTAATCTCAGTGGATTAAATAATGAACCAAATTTCATGTTCATGTATCATATGTTAAATAGATTTTGAGTTATTACGAGGTGAAAAGTGATTTCGATGCAGTTTTTTTCATTTGAAAGCCAGTTTCCTTGGGGCGGTTCTTAGCTATGTTTGGTTAATATCGGTCCAGCAGTGTAAGAGTATCAGTTCTTTTCCAAAATGAGGTAAGGTATTTTGGCTTATAATTACTTGATTAAGTGCTTCACGTGCGTAGGGGTTTTTTTTAATTTTTAATTTATATTGTTATAATAATCATCACTCCCTCACAAAGCAAAAAAGGCGGCCTATCAATCGGGGCCTAGGGCGGCATCAAGCCTAAATCCGCCACTGCTCAGTTAACGGGCTATCTAATATAAAAACAATTTTTCAAATCGGATTAGTAGTTCCTGAGTTTTGCGCGTTCAACCAAACAAACAAACAAACTCTTCAGCTTTATAATATTAAGTATAGATTGATGAGTTAACTCACAAAATGATCTCTGGACAGTATGCAGATACACTAGATATATAATACACTAGCAACTCACCCTCGCTCCGCTCGGGTTCGTCCCTAGTTACGTTTTAACGTTTAGCTCAGAGATGAGATATTTTCCCGCAATAAAAAGTATCCTATATGTTGACCCGGATAACCAGCTATCATCAAACCAAATTTCATGAAAATCTGTCCAGTGGTTTTCCCGTGATGCGGTAACAGACAGACAGACAGACAATAATTCTAAAAACTATAGATTTGGCTTCTGTATCGATAATAAAGTCTATTTCAATTAGATTTTCTAAAAAATATTTAATGTACAGATTCGGATTAGTTACAATTTTATTATATGTATAGATTAGTAGTTGATTGATTAGGTAAGGGTTGAGCGTGTGATGTATTAAACTTTAAAAGCATAATATAAATATTACTGATTGATTGATGTACTAAATACTATTTTACATTAGAAGGAAAAACAGTTAGATTGTAATATAATAAATTTTAAAATTAATAAATAAAAATTTTCTTGCGACCTATCTTATAATAACACAATGTGAAATTGTGTTATTATACACACATGTTTTGACGGTCCTTGACAACTTCTTTAAATTCAGACAAAAACGAGTACATTTTATTTTTAAGCAGGACCTAGAAGCCTAAAGGCAGACAGGAAGACAGTAATGCAGAAATAAATTATAATATGTATGGATAGTTAATAGATAATAAGTATGTGTCATAAAATATAACAAAGTTCCGGAATATTAAAACTGACAATACGTTTATAATATCCGTTATCCGTGTATTCAGCCCTTGTTAACTTCCCACTGCTGGACATTGGCCTTCCTTCTATACACCACGCTGGTCAAGAGCGAGCGGACTTCACACGTCTTTCGAAAACTTGCTAGGTTTTCTCAAACATGCAAGTTCTCTCAAGATGTTTTCCTTCACCGTAAGGAAAATGGTAATCATATTGAAAAATGATGAGATTTCAGAGGTGCAAGACCCGGGATTTGACCCCGCTTCACTTGATATCCCAAGCAAGCGCGTTACCACTGGACTACCACTGCCTATTATTTAGTTCCAAATATTTTAAATAGGAGGATTATGCATATACAACAGAAAGTAACAGTTTAAAAAAAAATTAAAGAGTACGTGTATGAATGTGTACACGCGCAAGAAGTAAAACTTCTGTAGGTTATCGGTACTCATTACGAAATTCAATTTATGTTTTAAATAATTAGGATAGGTGAGATACTAAGAATAACGCATATTAGGTATATTACAATCATATATTTATAGAATATCATTTAAGGAAAGAATATAATGTTATATATCATTTGTAAGACAATAACAACGGTTATCATGGCAAGAAACGTACGTACATTTTTTCGTAACGCATTCACCAGCTTACCCCCCAAGTCAAGCGTGAGTATGGTCAAGGTTTGGGTAAAGAAGTTTTACTTCAAAAAAATATTACGATAAGTTAGGGGAGACCGGGGCTAGTTGACTATAGGGGTAGGTTGACTAACTATCAAAAACTCGTCCGAGGCAATAGCCTTCAGCTAACCAGTGAGACACGAAAGACCGTCACCTCCCCCCGCTTCGCCACCGGGAACGCGGCGTCGCGCACGCACGTCGTTTGAGAGAAGGAACGTAATATTGAAAAACAACACACGTAAGTAATTTTTTTTGTCGTAATATTATTTGTAATAACGCCTATTTATTCATGGTTATTGATTGTCAAAGAGTTTATAACGAATGTTTGATTCATGTTCTTTCTTTTATGTATTATTTTATTTGATTTCGTCGCAGTTTTGAGGTTATGGAATGTGGTTAAAAGTTAAAAAGTGGTTCGGGGCTAGTAGACTAATGTATAAGGGGGTTGGTTGACCACCTGGTCAACCAGCAACATGATATTATGGATATTGTTTCAGGACCATGCGAACATACAAAAGAAAGACTAATAGAGGGAGTACATCCAAAGATGTAATAGAAAAGTGATGTGGATGAAACATTTTGTATGGAGTGCACTGAAACTTATCGCTCCAGTATTTTTGGAGAAGAATGGGTTCAGTGCACTGTGTGCAAGTCGCGAGCATACACAAAATTTGTAAACGGGAACATATTGTTCTATGAATGCAAAAATTGCACCTCCGATTTAGAAGACTAATTGGATAGTATGATCTCAAAATAATTTATTTTATTAATAAAATAATATACCTATAACATATACACAAATATATATATATATATTTATATATATATTAGAATATATATTAGATAGATATGATAATTTGTTACCAAATGGTTAAAGTTTGCAAGAAATTATTTCATTTTGTTTTAAATACTTAATGAGAAAGTATTTTGTGTTTTGTGAAAAAACTTTGTTTATTTTTAGGTACTCAAATTGCCTAATGTTTAAATGTCTGATTGTTTATTCTTATAATTTGAATTTTATTGTGTTTAATTGATATGGCGGAAGATCGCCTTGGTTTCAATAAAAAAAATGAGTAATACATTTTTGTGTCTTTTATCCTATTTCCTCGTAGATTTTGCCCTTACAACTTCATAGGTCAACTTACCCCAGGTGAATAGTCAACCTACCCCAAGCATGGGGTAGGTTGACCAGTTTTTCCTATTCTACAAAAACTGGCCTGTACTCTAAATCATAATGAATAACGTGCTTTTTGCAACTTTTTTGCAAAGCTTAATAGTTAATCTATGAACTGAACCCGTTTTTAAATTAATATACTGTAAAGAAATAGAAATAGAAACCTTTAAGCTGAAACTTGGTCAACCAGCCCCGGTCTACCCTATATCACAACTATGTATACATTAATACTTATGCGTTACAACACAAATACGTACACATAGGTGTCATATTTACCAGTTATACCTGAGTACAATATAATTGTTCAAAAATGCTAAATTATGTTAATTATTTTCGTTATCACCTATTGTCGTTTTGTACCTATTACTAACATAAATTCATCTGGCTTGATTTCAAAAACTGGTTGAAAATTAATAAACAAGTTTTTAAGAATTAGCATTTATTAATAAAATATTACTACGGAGAAGTTTCTAGTTAGTGGTTTTATAAGTGCGAGTGCAAAACAATTAAGGAGTGGAAGACCCTAATAAAGATATACTTTTACCTTTTTTTTTTCGTTTCTCTAATTTTACGGAACCTCAAAAATCACTTCTTTAATATCATATAAAAACGACACTTAAAAAGTTATATTATAACTCCGGGACTGCTGCCCCGATTGCCCACCTCTTCTGTCTATAGTCCCCTTTGAGCTTCATCAGATCAATGACACCATATTGTTTCAATGTCATTAAAAATAAGAAAGATAAATATAGCCCCAGCTTTGTTTAGAAATGAAGAACAAAAAAAAACAAATAAAATAAAAGTTTGTAATAACAACTCGTTTTTCTTAGAATTTTGCTAAAATTAGGTTAAAGTATTGACAAAGAACTGAGCCAATTCTTACGTCTCGTCATTAACATCTTTGGAAACGCATTGTGTCGAAGGTCATGGTTCGACAAATGAAGAAATTTAAATGAGAGAAAAGTCCATACATATAATAAAATTGTGACTAAGCCGAATCTGTACATTAAATATTTCTTGGAAAATCTTATTGAAATAGTCATTATTATCGATACAGAGGTCAAATCTATAGTTTTTAGAATTTTTATCTGTCTGTTACCGCATCACGGAAAAACCACTGGAGGAATTTTGATGAAATTTGGTATGATGATAGCTGGTTATCCAGGTCAACATATAGGATACTTTTTACTGGGGGAAAATATCTCATCTCTGAGAAATCTACACTAAACTTTAAAACGTAAGTAGGAACGAACCCGAGTAGAGCGAGGGTAAGTCGCTAGTATACAATAAAAAAGTGCAATATTTTTCGCATGGTCTATTACATCGATATAATTCATTCCTATTCGAGTCTTGCATAAATGGAAATAAATTAATTAAATCGAATGCATTTATAATGATTTTAAAATAACTAGGTTATATTTCAAAATAAATATTTACACTGTTGCTACGCAAATTCTATATCGATGGCTGTGTCATATTCATTTTTGTTTCTTCAGATGTGCAAAGTCACCTTGGTCGAGTTGACTGACTACTGGCTATTAAAATGTTTATAATGATATTTTTGAAGTTATACTTCTTCTGGCACGTTTGAAAAAAATTATGAGAGCAAAATTTTTACGATGCGCGCGCACACCGACAGCTAAAAAGCGACATGATGAAGTTATCTGCATTCCTTTTACAAACAGAGTTGTGACATACGGGATGAAATCTTTAACTATTTTTGTTCTGTTATGCCAAAGAAGTATAACTTCTTACGTGCATACATACTCGTAAGTACACACACAAGTTTTTTTTTAATTTTAAAATACTGTAGAGATGTTTTGAGGAAAAATATATAATTATTATTCCAAGAAGGCAATACGCAAGCTTATTTCTATAAATCCGTCTGGAGTGCACTTCGAACCGGAACACGTGATACACTAGAATATTCTGTTTCAACTAAGGCTAGTTCCATAGTAATAATTGTCTAAATAACAGTTTACAAGCGCTGTGATGGAACAATATTGTCTTAATTCTATCTGATATTAGCCCTTCTTTAGCAAACGACTTCTACAATCGATGTAGATAATAGAAAACAAAAATCTCTTAGTGGCAGACGAAATAAGGAAAAAGGGCTGGTTCATGGGAAGGTTCCTAGCCAAAACATGAAATATGGTATGTATAATCAGAAAAACGTATAATAATTAATCTATTGCTAATAAATATAATTCATAAAGTTAGTTCAATAAACAAAGAAAGCCCTTACTGTATTTTTTCAGATATTTCAAAAAAACTTTTCACTTGTATGATATTTTTATGCTTTCCATTAGAAACTAAATTGTTTTTAGTTTACTAAACCATGTATCATTGTAACATTATCTAGATCTGCGTGTCTTTTAATTATAGGTACATCATCTGATGCGTTATGAAAGTACAATATAAAATAGAAAGAAAAAAAAATAACCTGTTATGTTTAAAAATATCCACGTGCGAAACAAGTTCTGTACTATATTCAGACTACAGGGCTATTCAGAGAAGGCCTAGTCACAGCTGGGCGGTCTATCTGTTAAGTAACCTGACAAGTTAAATTTGTAATCTTTTATGATTTATATAAACGTTATATCTACCTCTATAATTATTAATACAAATGTTCGTCCAGTGGTCTGTTTTTAACCAAATTCAAAAAGGAGGAGGTTCTCAATTCGATTGGTATTTTTTTTTTATGTACATATGTACACCGATTACGCTGAGATTTATGATCCGATTTACGTGATTCTTCTTTAGTTTGATGCGGAATAGTTGACATTTGGTTCCATAAAAAATTAACATAGTTAGGCCCAGTAGTTTTCATTTTGTTTGATTTGACAAGCCCAATACGTTAGAATCCGATTTTAGAGCCAGAATTTTTAGTGTTACTAATAAAAGCGAATTTTTGTTTTGTCAGTCTCCATACTTTGGTACTACTATAATAGTAGTCTACACTAAAAAGGAAAAAATATGCCATAAAGATGCCAGCCGATACAAATCGAAGCACACCGACTTCGAAAATATCTGATTAGGTATCTATAGTAAATGAAAACTACCAATCAATTATTTTTTATTTTCTAGTGCTTTTTTTAAAGTCGGTTTTTATTTTTTTCTTAAAAAGTTTTTATCAATACTGAACTGTTGTTTCTTTGCGTATTTTTATTGATAACACTAAAGCTCGGCTATAGCTGTTAAAGAAAAGAAAAAGAAAATCGGTTGACAAACATAGGAGAAAAGGGAACTGAACTGTTTTGTTTTTGCCTATTTATATATAGAATTTAAAATGTTTATATTAAACATATAGTTTATTAGTCTAATACACAATTATTTTTTAACTAGCGACTCACCCTCGCTTCGCTCGGGTTCGTCCCTAGCTTTCATATAGTATGTTATCCTTAAGAGATAGACATATGCCATCGCAGACTTTTTTTAGACCTATTTAAGGTGTACAATACTGTAGTACATCATTTACTTGCAATAAAGGAAATTACAAATACACTTAATTATATATACAAAACAAATGTACACTTAGTTATTACTGTACCAGTGATGTCCGCGTGGAATAGTGGCAAGAATGCTAGCCGCATTCCCCCGCTGATTTTGTCATCAGATCAGCTGGATTGTATTTTAATATTATTCGAATTTCAAATACTAAGTTTGAAATCAATATCATATATTAGAACTAGTTTAAAATCGTTTTTTAAGATATAATACTTTTAAGTTAAACTAAGTTTACTATACAAAGGTGTATTAGTACTGAAGATTTATTTTCTTCTATCGTTCATGAATTCTATGCATTCATCAATCATCACGGCGTCCACGTTTTTATATGCGGTCACCTTCAGGACACGCTAATCTTACCGACCTAAGAAGCTGAAACGCGCGAACCAAATATTATGCACAATCGTATAGGTATATGTCGTAAAGGTATTAATAAATTATACCTTACTAAATCAAAAACAAATCTATCCCACGGGAACCGTACATTTTTTCGGGATAAAAAGTAGCCTATGTGCTATTCCAGACTATAATCTATCTCAGTGCCATATTTCATTTAGATCCGTTCAGCCGTTCTGGCGTGAATTTTACCCCTTTAGGGATAAATTTCGAAAAATTCAAAATCAAGTATTTATTTCATTTTATTGAAGATTATTAATACCGAGTTTCAAGGAATTCTGATCATAAATATTTTTTTGAGTTGTATTATAACGTGTTTTCCCGTGGGAATGAGATAATCTCTTGCGGTAAAAATGTAACTCTCTAGCCCTCCCAACTATCTCTACACAAAAAATCACGCCAATCCGTCACGTCACTCTGTGTCGACGTGAAAGAAGAACAAACAAATAAACACACTTTCACATTTATAATATTAGTTTGGAGTATGGATATGGATTTCAAAATAAAACTTAAAAAAAAACCTATTCAATTATTTATAATGTAGCTTTTAAGCGTGCCAGATGGGCACAGATCAAATAATTTTATAAAAATTACCAGCTTTATTTCCAATACAAACTTTCATCCCCATTTTCACCACCTTAAGGGATGATTTCCGCAATAAAAAGTATCCTATGTCCTTCCCAGGGTCTCAAACTATCTACCTCTACTATCTCCTTACCAAATTTCATCCAAATCGCTTCGGTAGATCCAGAAATTACCCCCTCAACGTCACAAACTCACAAACACAAACTCACAAACTTTACCTCTTTATAATATAAGTATAGATTAGTAAAAGTGACAGTTGTTTGGAGTTCCGATTATTGTTATTAGTTGCTAGTCACGAGTCACTCTATCCGTCAAGTAACCTTAGTCCACTTCGCATGTGGGAAATCATTGTGAAAGGCTCCCTTGGCACTGATCAGTCTTGCTTCTAGGCATTTCTGACTCAATGGATAGGCTGTGTAGTGTATCTTAAATGTTATTTGACAATCGTAGTCGTCATTCATACAAAACAGGAGTTATAATATATCCATGTATATTGTATAGCCATTATATATAATACTGGAGACTTACTCTCGCTTCGCTCGAGTGCGTCCCAAGGGATGTCAGTTTAAAAAATATTTTTTTTGAGCGGAACCCTAATCATTTTTCTAAAATTTAAAGTAGGTTAAGTTACTCCTTATAACATCGACTATCTGCAATCGAAAGTCCAGTCAAAATCAGTCCAGCCGTTTCGGAGATTAGCCGGAACATACAGACATATACAAACAGACAGATAAAAAATTAAAAAATAGTAAATTATATAATTTCATATGTATTAATTAAGTAAAAAGCTGTTATTTTGACATTACGAATATACACTTCAATTCTATTTATCTGTATAGATGTATTATATAGAACTGAAAAGTTGTGTAACTTAAAGTACCTAAAGATTTTTCGCAGTGGGTTAAATAAATCAAAAGCTACAATTTGAGTAAGTACTAGTACATAGTATTTGTCTGACCAACAACGACCTTTGTGATACGAAATTAGGATAGTAATTCAATACATTTTATATTATACATATACATATAATAAAATTGTAACTAAGCCGAATCTGTACATTAAATATTTTTTGGAACTTCTTATTGAAATAGACATGTCATGTCACATATGACATGCAGAGGCCGAATCTATAGTTTTTAGAATTTTTTTCTGTCTGTCTGTCTCTCTGTGATCGCATCACGGAAAACCCACTGGAGGTATTTTAATGAAATTTAGTATGATGATAGTTGGTTACCCGGGTCAACATATAGGCTACTTTTTACTGCGGGAAAATATCTCATCTCTGAGAAATCTATACTAAACGTTAAAATGTAAGTAGGGACGAATCCGAGCGGAGCGAGGGTGAGTCGCTAGTTATGTTATATAATGTACAATGAATGAGTGAACAAGTAAGCATACCACAAATAAGATCATTATACTAAATTGCTCGGAACAAGATGTAAGAAGTCTTTACACCGCCTGACTATTCCGCAAAAGAAAGCTCGCAAAAGATATATAATATAAATAAATAATAAAAAATATGTTTACATCTAATTTTGTCAAGTAATTTTGTGTAATGCAACCATAGTCTGTACTACACTTATCTCCGCCATGGTGAAATAACACGTTTAATCTGATGGTATGTCTAATTATTTTCCATTGTGTTTGTTATGACATTGCTACGTAACGATATGTTAGGACAGTGCTGTTTTCCTAATGTACCTCGATAATTAAATTTCGTACAGGCATTTGGTGTGACAATTCCATTCTTAAAACTAATTGTGTTTTTTTTTTTTTTAGTTAAGTCCAAAATTTATTCAACTGCAGCTGTTAAGCTGAAGCTGCTAACGCAAGAATCAAATCTGCAATCTTTAGTACAGTAAACATTATTATAAATATATATTAATTACCATAAAGCTTAAGCGTTTTTTAGATAACATATAGGAAGAAAATAAAAGCAGATAAGGATATTGGTTAATTTTTTTATTAATTAGATTATGTTGGTTCATAATTCATATTATTTTATATGAACGAACATAATCTTAAATGTCGATAAGTAAGGCAAAATACTGGAATATGACGTAAGAAAATCATTCACATAAAAGTGAACGGAGCGTAACGAGGCTGTGTCCTGCAAATGAAAAAAAAATTCCACGATCTCGACCATTCTCTGCTAATATAGAAGAAAGCCAGGTTAAAATTTAGAAAACACTAGCGACTCACCCTCACTTCGCTCGGGTTCGTCCCCGGGTTGCTTCCCAAAACAAAATTAATTAATTAATTTGGTTTTAATTTTTTTTTCGTGGGACCCTATTTTTTTCTAAAATAAAAGTAGCCTAAGTTACTCCTTATTACATCAGCTATCTGCCAGTGAAAGTCCCGTCAAAATTGGCCCAGCCATTTCAGAGATTAGCCGGAACAAAGGAACAAACAGACAGACAGGCAGACAGACAGACAGACCGACAAAAATTGTAAAAAAATTTGTTTTGGTATATGTACCGTGTATACATCCATATGCGTTTAGTAAAAAGCAGTTATTTTAATATTACAAACAGACACTCCAATTTTATTTATCTGTATAGATTAGGTAATTTTTTAAAATTAAAAAAAATAGATCTGTCTGTGATCTACCTTATCCGTTCGTTCTATCTTGTGTAAAATAAAAAAAAAAGTGTATCTCATTGATTATTTTAGTACTATAATTTATGGTTTATATGTTATTGGCATTTACCCATGACATACTCGTAAAATCCATAGTCCTAAATTTTAAAGATAACACGTGTCTTCTCCATTGTACGTGACAACGGCGAAGTCAATTGTGCCCAACTGTCACACCTAAAAGCCACGAAATAAAAAAAATAATTGAATAAAATTTCAAAGAAAGTTTACGTCAAGTAAGTAAATTATCAGAAGTGTTTTTAAGAAATCCGTTTAGACAATTTTGTTTACATGTACGATTGAGCGATGACAGCTTAGATCAACAGTACCATTTTGTTTGCTAATTTAATAAAGACGATGTGCTAATAATATGAATTTTCCTTATTTTGAAAAGTAGGAAGCATTTATTATGCTGTATGTCTGCCAATTGTAAACCGATTTTCCTCTTTTTTTATATAAATAAAGTACCTATGCATTAATGCGTAACGCCTAATGCGTAAAAGATGGTTCCATATTAGTTAGGAAAAAATCCCCCCACTAGAAGTGTAAATATTTTTACTAGTGTAAATACTTTTATATTCAGTCTTTTTTAACGTCCCACTGCTGGGCAACGCTAGCCAAATACGGGTTGGCGGACTTCATATGTCTTTCGAAAACTTGCTAAGTTCTCTTACACTTGCAAGTTTCCTCATGACATTTTCCTATACCGTTAGGCTAGTGGTATATAAATCAAAAATGATTCAAACATGAGAATATCAGATGTGCGAGACCCAGGATTTGAAAACGCCTCACTCAGTTTCCCAAGCGAACGCGTTACCACTGGGCTACCACTGCTTTTTTTAACTACAAATACTGCTAGAAAATATTTATCTTTTCAACACTTATTTGGTTATACATTAAAATTAAATTATAAAAACAACAACACGTAAAAAAGACGACAAACGAATTAAGATATGGTAAATATTTTTAAGTTTTATTTTTGATACAATAGTTTAACTGCGACGCACGTTTCGTTTTAACTCTATATAGAGTTTACAAATCTAATATTTAACATACTTTACGCAAAGATCTTATCTTTTTGCTGTTAAAAACTATAAGGAACCGGTTTGTTTTCTCTGACAGGTTATAGTGTCCACAGCCTGCGGCAAAAAATAACCTCGACACGTCATCTGACGGATCAAGCGTTCAAAATGTCGGAACTAAATACATTCTTATACTATTATTCTATATACACGTACACTGATAAACTGGTCAAGCCCTTAAAATGTAGTTACTTGAAGATATAACAAACTGACGTTCAGTAATATAGAATAGTAACAAAAAACTTTTTCGAAAAAAAACGACTTAAAAAAAAAAAAGAAAAAAATAACTGAATTTTTGCAGTTGATTTTTTGTACAAAGTTATTATTGCATTTTTAGTGTAGACATAGTATAGCAAAGTAAGAAGAAAGTATTTCAAAAATTCAGAAGATGAAAAAAAAACCTCTCGAATTAAGAACCTCCCTTTTTTTCGTTGGTTAAAAATAAACAAATATTAAGTAGATAATGAGTAATCGTATGGTTTTGGTTATGAATGAATGCTAAAACCACATATTGTATTACCGTTAAAATCAATTCGTTGGAGGATATCACCATGACTTGCCCAATGATTATGAATAAACAACTTATTCCATATGGAAGATTGTACGAAGTACTTATGTATTACGTGACCATATTCATCATTTTTAGCTGAATTTACGTTATCTCAAACAGTTCTCTTAATACGTCACCGACGTCAGGAAAAACCGGTACTAATTTTAAATTTATCTATAACTAGCGACTCATTCTCGCTCTGGTCGGGTTCGTCCCTAATTACGTTTTAACGTTTAGTATAGATTTCTCAAAGATAAAATATTTTCCCGCAATAAAAAGTATCCTATATGTTGACCTGGATAACCAGCTACTATCGTACCAAATTTCATCAAAATCTGTCCTGTGGTTTTCTCAGACAGACAGACAGAAAAAAATCTAAAAGCTATAGATTCAGCCTCTGTATTGGTAATAATGACTATTTCAATAAGATTTTCCAAAAAATATTTAATGTACAGATTCGACTCTGAATTTTATTATATGTATGGATAGACATATAACTAATAATAATTCTTTTGATTTGTGTCACGGCTGTAAGTCACACGGAGACTAGCCTTCTGCGTAGGTAATATTGCAAATTGCAGTGCACTAGTGAGAGTACAAATACACTCTCCTTTCCAAAACTACGTACGGGTATTGAATCTTTGATTATTGTCGTCTATTTAAAGTAATCTATACAGATAAACAAAATTGGAGTGTCTGTTTGTAATATTAAAATAATCGCTTTTTACTAAGTGCATATGGATGTATACACGGTACATATACCAAAACATTTTTTTTATAATTTTTGTGTCTGTCTGTTTGTTCCGGCTAATCTCTGAAATGGCTGCACCGATTTTGACGGGACTTTTACTGGTAGATAGCTGATGTAATAAAGAGTAACTTAGGCTACTTTTATTTTAGAAAAAAAATAGGGTCCCACGAAAAAAAAACCAAATTAATTACCTAATTAATTTTGTTTTGAGAAGCAACCTAGGGACGAACCCGAGCGAAGCGAGGGTGAGTCGCTAGTATAAAATATGCTTACACATGTACTTTTAATGGGGGGAAAAAATTAATTGTAAGTCTTATTACGCAGCTTCAGAGAGATGCGATTAATGTGATAACATAGAGATAATCATGGAAAATTATTGTTCGTAGTCACGAAGGTTCACGCTCTGAACATAACATAATTAACGTTACCTAAACTAATCGCATCAATCATTTTTATAGATAAAAAAAAACTATAAGGAAGAAAAAATATTGGGTATAATCATGGCATGGCCCCATTAAAGAAAAAAATATGTTATAGAAATGTCAATACAACGTCAACTTTTATATCTTTTTAAGGTCAATCCTAAAGGCGGTCCCTCACCAGGAGCGTTCGCCTGTAACAACAGTTCAGATTCGAGCATTACGAGAGGGAGAAGAACTAAGCATTGATATTAGTAATGCTCAGTTCTTCTCCCTCACATACGTAATGGTCGAATCTGCACTGTTACATTACAAGCGGATGTTCCCGGTGAGGTACCGCTCTAAGAGAATATTGTGACTCAAACAATTTCTTAGTCACTTTTAATAATATTGCACTACTATAAATATAAAAGTTTGTATGTCTATGTGTGTTTGTTTCTCTGTCACGCTGAATCCATCCACGATTTAAATGGAATTTAGTACACAGATAGATCATACTTCTATAATGATTTTTTACGTTGGGAAATTTAGACATACTATTTGGAGTTTCAACGGCTAAAAAAGCCAGTACTACCTACTGAAAGCCAATGGAAACATTCCCCGTCTTAATGAAGGGTCGCAGAATGACAAACGCACTCAACCACGACATAACAACACCTGGCCTAATGACGCAGACCTCTCCCTAGCCATAAAGCCAGCTGACACTTGACCATGCATCCTCACGGCGTACTGTTAGTATTAAGCTTTACCAAAAGGTGGCGCTACCTGTATATATAATATAAATGCAATATAATAAATATATAATACAATGGGCTACTGAGAGAAGCAAGGGTAACTTGCTAGAATACAATTATATTATTATATACACATATACGTACACCAATATTCCTATAATAAGTATTTGCAGGAAGCAAAGTACGTGTTTAGAATACTACAACCGGTTCTTTATGCTTGGCATTTGCTTAAGTTATTTATATACTAATGCACACATTTGCCAAGAATTTAAATAGTATTCTAAATACACAGTCATTTGTAATCGCCTAAAATACGATCTTTTTTTATAAAGCCTTATTTGTCTGTATTATAGATTCATAGAAGACCTTTTCTTTGTTCACTTTCAAATTTCAATCCTCCTTTAGACGATATAAATTCTAATAGTTTTATCCTAACTTGACATACGTGGTATAGTCTCCCTCAACGTGCGTTCACCTTGTCGTGGTGGGGTGGCTCATTAGCTTCCGGCAGTTTAGCCGGGCGTGAAGCCAAGGAATGTACGTGGAGGTGACCCACCTCGCACCTCGTTGGGCGGTGTACCATGCGGCTTTCTCCTGGTACTTCTTTGATAGCAGAGTGGACTGTTGGAGAATTCCGTGGTTGTTGTGGTCTGCTCTTCGGCAGGCCTGCCGTCGGGGAGTCGTGGTTGAGTGCATAAGCGATCCTGTGATGCTCGATTAAGATAGGGGAGGTTTTGTTGGGTATAAGTGGGTGGTAGCCGGTGAGTCCACATAGCCATCTATATGTCTACAGGTGGTATGCGTAAATGCATTTCCCAACATTAAAAAAAAAGAAGATGTTGTATGGTCCTTGTAACAATGGGGCTTCTTAGCTCTGGCGTTAATTGGTTAGCTTAGTCCAACACAATGATCATTCTAGCCTTTCTAACAATAATAAGAAAGTAGTAATCAAAACATCGTATCATATTATATCTACTAAGGGAACATTAGGGTCTTTTTGACCTCTTTTTACTGCCAAGGGGTATATGTCATATGTCGTCCACGTGCAGTTTGGCGGATGTCACACATGAACCTCCGAATTTAATCATAATATCTGACTATATATGAAGGTTAAACATAATGATCGTAATGTTTGTGACTATGTAATTCCTTATTTCCGTCATCATGATATTGTTTACTAAATAGAGTTGCTTAATGCAAGACTTGTAAGAGTTGAAATGACCAATTAGTATAGTAAACCTTTCCTGTATATACATCAACACTCCGGACCTTTTCGTTATAAATCCTATGTAATTTGAAAATTCCATTAATCAGAATAAAGTCCTAAAAACTAGTCGTAGTTTCATATGTTACTTACTCTGTAACCAGAAAATTCTATAATTTATAAACAAAAAAAATGTTGTTTTGGTTGTGACAAACATACTGACATAATGGCAAACATAGAATCACTCATAATTAATGAATTAGATATCATTAATCATATTTCGTTACATAACAGTTATTACAAGAAATAAGAGGAAGTTAAGCAAAAAAAAAAACATAAACAGCAAAAATATTTTTATGCGCTAAAAAGTGGAAAAATTCTGCTGACCGCTGAGGGAAGGTCTCATTTGGACCCAACCCTGGTCAAGCAGCAGCATGATAGAATTTAGGACGAACTGTAATAGTTGAATGCCTACATATATCAAATTTCGTGTCTGTACTGTTAGCCGTTGAGGAGTCGCTTGGTCTAAAGTCAACCCATGATGGAGAATCTGGTTATAATTGGATCACAAACAGAACCAACATGCAAAATTTCAACTCTGTAGGATAAGACGAAGTGGTTCTAAATCAGTTTGCAAGATTTGAGCCATACAGACATACCAACAAACATGGCAGGTTGAATAAAAGCATATAATTAATAGAATCGTATAGTAATGTACTAATTGGTATTAAACTGCGCATAATCTGTGACGACTTGACACACCCACTGCGAAGGTGAATAAGCTATTATATTATGCTATGAAAAACACGTATCTACTAACTCAGACAGATCATTAATAGTCATAAGCAAGTAGGTAACATTTGAAATTAATTAGTTGATGTATTGTAAGAATATCCATTACATTGTTATGTTTACAAGTGTATATTGTGTATGAAACACATAATATTTAAAGGATAATTACATTTTAATTAAATAAATAGCTTTGCAGACATCAAAATCGAATTGAATTTTTCCTTGTTATTTATGTCTTTAAGACAACCCTTGAGGTAAAAGTTACAGCCTATTCATAAAAAATACCGATAAACTATTTAATATTAAATCTACACAGATAAATAAAATTGAAGTGTCTGTTTGTAATGTCAAAATAACAGATTTTTACTAAATGCATATGGATTTATATACAGTACTTATATGAAAAACACATTTTTTTTTAATTTTTGCCGGTCTCTCTGACTGTCTTTTTGTTTCGGTTATCTCCAAAACGGTTGGAATGATTTTGACGGGACTTCCACTGGTAGATAGTTGATGTTATAAGGAGTAACTTAAACTACTTTTATTTTAGAAAAGGTATTAAAAAAATCAAAACGTAACTAGGGACGCACCTGAGCGAAGCGAGGGTAAGTCGCTACTGCTTATATAAGTAGACAAAGACAAAACAGTTCAGTACCTTTTTCTACTCTGTTTGTCAACCGATATTCTGTTTTTCTTGTTAAATGAGTTTAGCTAGTGAAGAGCTTTAGTTTGTGTTATCAATAAAAAAAATATTACAGTCGAATTTCGACCACAGGGCGAATACTAGTTATAATAATTGATTGTGTACAATTTTTCAATTATTTTTTTTAAATGTAGTATGGTGAATACAAAATTCCTACTTTTGATGTTTGAAGTACCAAAACAATGTTGTAAGATATTATTACATCGTGACAACTACTTGCAATATGGCCTTGATCAATAATAATTCAATAGAATTGCCACTTTATATATAATGGCAGAATTAGCACTTTGACTCGGGCTAATTACGTGTCGGCGACGAAGACAACTTCTCGAAGGAAGCGCGTTTCTACGTTACTTTAAGTATTCATACGTGACTGATTTCAAATTTTTATATAAATATTACAATAGTAATTTAATTTCAAAACTAGCGACTCACCCTCGCTCCGCTCGAGTTCGTTCCTGGTTACCTTTTAACGTTTAGTATAGATTTCTCAGAAATTAGATATTTTCCCTCGGTAAAAAGTATCCTATATGTTGATAATAGGATAACCAGCTATTACCATACCAGATTTCATCAAAATCAAAATTTTTATATCAAATTTCATCAAAATCCCTCCAGTGGATTTTGTGATGCGGTAACAGACAGACAGACAGACAAACAGATAGACAAAAATTCTAAAAACTATAGATTCGGTCTCTCTATCGATAATAATGTCTATTTCAATAAGATTTTCCAAAAAATATTTAATGTACAGATTCGGCTAAGTTACAATTTTATTATAGGATGTATGTATATAGTATGTAGTAGTATGATGTATGATAGTATAGTTTTATTTTTACTGCGAGAAAATATCTCATCTCTGAGAAATCTATCCTAAACGTTAAAACGTAACTAAGGACGAACCCGAGTGGAGCGAGGGTGAGTTGCTAGTTTGAATATATTTCACGAATTACTGAGGTAGAATTTTGATACACATTTGAATACGCATTTTTTAAATAGCTGTATGAAAATTTTAAAAAATATTATATTTTTAAATATGTACATTCTAAGGTAGCGCCAGACAAACGTTAAGTTTATATTATTAAGTCAACAGCCATAACTGGTTTGTGGTCGGACGTAATACCTACGCATTGGCTATACGGTCAATATACGACTAACCGACCATTTTAAAAAGAACATCTTATCTTCAGAATAATGTTGATCGCTCAATCTTTTTCAATTGTGTCATAAAGCGAAGTGGTCCCGCCTTTTGAATGGAATGTGATCATGCCACCTCTGATTTAAATAAATTACAACTTATATGCAAAGATGAATTTTGCGATTTCCCAACGATATTATTAAAAAACTAGCGACTCACCCTCGCTTCGCTCGGGTTCGTCCCTGGGTTGATTTCCCATACAAACTTTCATCCCCATTTTCACCCCTTTAAGGATGATTTCCGGTATAAAAAGTCCTATGTCCTTTCCAGGGTCTCAAATTATGTTCTTACCAAATTTCATCTAAATCGGTTCAGTAGATCCAGACATTACCCTCTACAACCTCACAAACTCACAAACTTTACCTCTTTATAACATTAGTATAGATGTGACAATTTTGGTATGATGCTATAATAATTTGTTCCAATATAATAATATAACTGTAACTCAGTATTGACTTATGGGAGCTTTAAGAGCAGTACCTATTTAATGATATTTGAAAGAATATAAAGAACATCTTTTTATAAGTGAATTTTTTGCCTATTACTTTTATTATAATCTCAAATTGGATGAAATGCCAAAAAATAGAGATTAAGCGCCATATGAAGTCTGCTGATCCACCTTCACTCATAATGTACGCGCAAATCTTAATCTAAATCTAAATCCTCGAGGGCTCAGAAGTTAGAGCAAGTGGTGCGCACTAACATATTTTATGTGACGAAGGGAGCAATTGGCTGCGCAGTAACATATTTTAGTTGACTCGGACCTAAGTTCCGAGACTTTAAAAATCTTTCTTATTCTTGAACATTCTTATGAGGAACTAGCGGCTCACCCCCTCTTCGCTCGGGTTCGTCTGTAGACAAACAAAAACAAATCTATCCCACGGGAACCGTACATTTTTCCGGGATAAAAAGTAGCCTATTTGTTATTCTGATGTATGAACTATATTATTGTAAAGTTTCATTAAAATCCAATTAATAGTTTTTGTGTACTAAGCTGTATACATTACTATAGTTTTTTAACTATCCCACGGGAACTCTTTATTTTTCCGGGATGAAAAGGATCTAAAATGTCGACTGGGGATATAAGATCCACCATGCAAAATTTCATTTAAATCGAAAAAAGAAAAAATAAAAAAAAAAAACGGATTTGTTCTATTTCTCTTCTTACATCCACCTGACTCGGTTTTTAGCATTTTTTTTCTATGTACAGACATTCAACCTCTACAGTTTTATTATATGTATAGACTAGGAGGAACCTCTAACATTGTTAATTATGCAAGCTAGATTTGATGCTCCATCGATACGATATAGTCTTATTAATTATTTACTAAATATGTTAATATAATAAACTACATAATTACTATGTCAAGGACTAGTATACTTAGCTATCTTAAGGTGTTTAACTCATAACCACTATATAATAAATACATCAGTAGTTTTGAACTCATTTTTATTCAATTCGATTAGGGTGGTTAGATAACGTAAATGGAGTTGGGGTGGAAAATATGATTATTTAAGTAATTGCTTTAAGGTAAAACTGCTGATCAATGTGATTACTGACTGGTAATGTTTGTAGAGCCAAAGAGAGTGAATTCGATTTCCGATTCCGATTCCGATTTGACTATCTATATATAAAATCTTTAAACTGTAAATAAAATTATTTTTTGAATCATAACATGTTAAAACAGGTTGAAAATTAAAATCACGTCTTATCTCTGACTCAACGACTTTCAAACATACGATAAGCAATTCAGCAAGGATACGTTATGGCAATGTCATGTACCAATAATTAAACGGTACGAAATATATTGGATTTTTTTTTATTATTTAGAAATAGAAAGAACCTTAAAAATAATGTACTTCCTATATATAAAGGTTATTAGGTTATGAATTATTTTAATTATTGACATTGTTATTGAATGAAATTCTTTCAACTCAGTGCTTATTTGCCCAAACGAATTTACCGAATATTTTTTAATACATATATATATATATATATATATATATATATATATATATATATATATATGTATATATATATATATATAGATATATATTTGGTAGCTTACCATGGAACTAGATGGTGGTGTGTGTTAATGTCCCAACATATACAAAAAAATAGTTTTATGACCTCTTGAATTTGACCGAATACCTTCTTGTAAACTGAATACCTTTAACACGGTAATGTTTAGCATTACCGTACCATTAATCTGACGCTGGTCAATCGATAACAGAAAAATCATTACTAGTGTTCACCCAGTAACCGAAATTCGGTCATAACCAATACAGAAAATTCGAGTAAAACATATGAATATAATTTACTTATCTATATAAGAAAAAACTCAAAAAAAATTCTGATAACACTAAAGCTTGTAAAAAGGTACTTAACAAAAAAAAGAACATCGGTTGACAAACAGTGGAGAAAGAGGTACTGAACTATTTTGTCTTTGCCTATTTATACATACTAGTGATCGCCGCGTGGTTGAAAATCAACCATAATTCATCAAGTTATATATTTATTGTCTTGCAAAAATTACAATATTAATCTATTCTCAATTTGACCACAGACTTTAACAATAAACAAAAGAGTATATATGAGTGCGTGTGTCAAATATATGGTTATGTGTGTAATGTTTTTTTTATTGATTTAATGTATTTTTTATGCATAATAAAAAAAATATTAGCTACTAATCCTTCTCTATATAAACTATAAGTGTGGGAAATTTCATACTCCTCCGTCCGCGCGATTTTCGTAAAAAGTACAAAGTTTTTGCCTCACGTATTAATATATAGATTCAGATTATTATCTGAGTTTTGAAATTGATAATCTAGATCAATTAACTATGGAGTAAAATGAAGCGGGTCAATGGTTTTTCCATGAACATGCATTTTTTTGATAAGCCCACTTTAAAAACCTACGTCACAATCGTACCGTCTGAACAAGTACCATCAGAACAAACCGTGTCAAGAATTACATATCGAATAGGTGAAAGTTTATGAATGAAATCAGTTTCTCCGACTTTTTTTGCTTATGCTGGCTTATTGTTTGACAGTCAAGGTTTCTAATAATTATCTTGTCATACTAGCTAATGTAAAATACAATTTGATGTTTGTGCTAAGGTTTGTGTAAATGATAACTAAAAAATTTAATTCTCTTGATATTTTAGTTTTATTTGCATTGAATTTACAAGTGCATACAATTCGAATTACCATACAATATGATCTGTAAGGATAAGGAATTATCCAGCAGTAACTCTCAAGTTTAGATCCATTTGGCCAAGGTCTAGAGATGGAGCCAAGATGTGAAAAAGTGTGCTTTTTCTAAAATATAATGATTAAAAATGTACATAATTCCATGCACTGTCACTTTTATTTTATTTACTGTAGTAAGTACTTATTATTAAAATCTTTGTATATATTTTATAATCTAATATATAAATATCTCGTGTCACGGTGTTTGTGGTCGCACTCCTCTGAAACAGCTCGACCGATTTTAATGTTTTTTTGTATATTTGGTAGGTATGAGAATAGGTTGCAAAGTATTTTTCACACTCCTACCACCACCCCCCCCCCCTCCCTCATTTTTTTTACGCGATATTAGTATTTTTGTATGTACTAATACATAGGGACAAACGCGAGTGAAGCGAGGGTGAGTCGCTATATAACATAAAGCAAAAGAGTTTTTTTTTGTAGATTGAATGCGGGCGAAGCCGCGGGTTCTGCTAGTGTTAATCATTTCATGATTGACCAATATCGTCCCGATTTCACCATCAAAATGGTGACAGGCGACATCTTAAATATTAAGAACTCCAAATTGATTTTAATCACTCACTTTTTCTTGACCAGAGAAGAAACTTTTGCATTGAAAGAAATTAATCCAACACACGCGTAATCAGCAATGTATAATACATCATTGAATTAACATATCTGAGCCACTCATTGAATACAGGCGCCACTTTCACATACTACTTTTTAAACTGTACAACTAACGAGGTTATTTGAGAGAGAATTTACCTGTAGATATTAAGATTATTATATAACAAAGTTTTCCTAAAAATAACAATACAACATCAAACTACTATTAGGTATAAATGCGAAAGTTAGTATGTCTGTTACACCTTTCCCCTAAAACGGCTGGTCGGATTTGGATAAAATTTAGTACAGAGATAGATTGTAAGTTGAAGTAATAGATAGGCTACTGTTAAGTAAGTCGCTAGTAATAATATAAATCCGAAAGTGTGTTAGTTAGATCGAGGTATATTTTTTTATAGGGATAATTTATAGAAAGGAAATATCAAGGGGATATCCCGAAATACCAAGGTATTAGTAAAATAAGGAACTATTAGTTATTCTGTGGTATTGGCGACTCGTTCTTGCTTCGCTCGGTTTCGTACCTATGTATATATGTATAATAATATATATAGCTTTATAATAATGCCCGATTTGTTGATATTTATGATTAGATACTGCTCCGTTCCCTTGGGTAGTAGCATGATGATATATAGCCTATAGTTTTCCTCAATAAACGGGCCATCTAATGCAAAAAGAATTTTTCAAATCGGATTCGTAGTTCCTGAGATTAGCGCGTTCAATCAAACAAACTCTGCCTCTTTATAATATTAGTATAGATTTGTGAAATAGGCTGAAGAAGAACAGAGAGAAAAGAACACGTACTTTTATTTTATTTCGGTGTTCTTAGTAGTTCCCATGGAATATTAATGTGATGCCTTTTTTTCTTTATTAGTATAGTTTGAGTATTAAGAAATATTGACGTGAATGATATAAATATCTTTCACGCTTCGACGTACTCGTAGTTTGTTTCAAAATTACGAAAAAAACAAAAACAAATATGATACTTGTATATATTGTATTATTGTCGCAGGTGTAGCATATAATATCCATGGCTCATTGTAAACCAATGAAAATGTTTTGAAAACCTACTAGTCCCAAGTGACTTGAATTGAAAGATATTTTACGCATAATGTAATTTATGTCACTTTTATTTTGCTTTACAGTTTTATGAATAAAAAAATTATTTCATTCAAAACATACTTTACTAACATACTTTTAACATTCATACTTTACTTAGTAATTTCCTTTGTTACTGATACAAAAAATTCTCATCAATAAATATAGGAATCTTCTAACAATATTATAAATGTGAAAGTTTAGATGTTTGTATGTTTGTTACTCAATCACGCCAGAATGGCTGAACAGATATAGATTATAGTCTGGAATAGCACATAGGCTACTTTTTTCCCGGAAAAATGTACGGTTCCCGTGGGATAGATTAGTTTTTGTTTGTCTCTAGTATGTATATAATTTGTCACCATTAATTTCAGCACAGAAAAAAAAATTAACACTAAGCTTAAAGATTAAATTATGTACATAGCATATAATATGCATCCGATAAGGAAAATATGCCTAATTAACCAAAGCATCTACAGGTTCATCCCCGACTTATCTAAGTAGGTATTAAACAAAATTGTCCCGTAATGTTGTAAGAAAAGGAGACGATTGCCAAAACTCGGGGTAATTATAATTTCACTTGTGAAATTATGATTGTGATTGAGTACCAAACATACAAACATCTAAACTTTCACATTTATAATAATACTAACAGAACCCGCGGCTTCGCTCGCGATTAAACTACGAAAAATACGACATATCACGCAAATATGCCCAAGGAATAAAAAGTTTCATACAAACTCTTCTTATCCCCTATTTCACCCCCTTGGGGGTTGAATTTTATAAAAATCCTTCCTTAGTGGATGCTTACGTCATAAGAATGTGCGAAATTTTAAGTTTCTAGCCCTAAGGGTTTAGCCTGCGCGTTGACACATCAGTCAATCACTTTTGCTTTTTATATATGTAGATAGATAGATAGAAGACAGAAGATTAGTAAGGTTTCCATAATTATTGATAAGAATTTTTTGTATCAGTAATTATAAATTCACTTGTGAAATTAAAATTTCATGGTTTTTACAATATAAAAAAGCTATTTCCAAAATTTTTTGTATTGAGGAAATCGGTTGACAAACAAAGGAGAAAAAGGTACTAAACTGTTTTGACTTTGCCTATTTATAGATAAAAAAAATAACTATAAAATTAATGATTTATTATACATAAATTCAGTGTACGTACGTGTGTGTATAAAATTATCGTCTTATAAAAATACATGCGGATTGAGAAACTCCTACTTTTGAAGTCGGTTAAAAATCACGAGATCGACATATTGCATACCTCGTAAAATGATGTAATGTCAACATCATTATTGCTTCAACAATTATGTCATTACGTAAATGCAATTAAAGTTGATTATTTAATTACTTTTAAGAGTATAGATAAGGAACATCGTGATATAGGGGCAGCCCACATTCATATATGCAGATATGTAAATAAAATTGAAGTGTTTGTTTGTAATGTCAAAATAAAATTCATCGTGTCGCTTTCAGCTACCCTCATCATGTCGCTTTCAGCTACCCTCATCATGTCGCTTTTTGGCTGTCGGTGAGCGCGCGCATCATAAAAATTTTACTCTCATATTTTTTTCCAAACATGCCATAAGAAGTATAAATTCAAAAAAAGAAAATCGGTTGACAAACGAAGAAGAAGACATCTAACGACTAAAAGATCTAGGGACCCTGTGCTGGTCATCACACCTTAGGTTCTTCCAAACAACAGCATTCACAAAAAGAATTCATGTCAGGCAGATGGCCGGTCGTAAATCTTTTGTCAAAACTGATCAGCAGTACGCAAGATATACTGCGCCGACCCCAATTAATTGGGAAATGGGCAATGAGATGATGAAATCGAGAAGAAAAATGTACTGAACTCTTTTGTTTTTACCTATTCATATCTATACTAATATTATAAAGCTGAAGAGTTTGTTTGTTTGGTTGAACGCGCTAATCTCAGAAACTATTAATTCGATTTGAAAAATTCTTTTTGCATTAGATAACCCGTTAATTGAGGAAGGCTAAAGCTATATATTAGCATCCCGGAAAAATGTACAGTTTCCGTGGGATAGATTTGTTTTTGTCTAGAGACGAACCCGAAGCAAGGCGAGAGTGAGTCGCTAGTATGAAATATGAATTATAAATCTATTATATCCACTAGAGAGCTCAATTAACTGAACTTAACACAAAGTTGCCTCACTGTGTACAGCATTTTTATACTGTACAGTGTACATACATATTTATATATGTAAAAAACCAGACGATCGTTTTATAGATAATTTAATTAAACTGGCCTATTATGATGTGCCGAAAAAACATGCCCTGAATATATATCGTCTGGTCCTTTAAAAGTTTAAAACATGAGTAGAATTTGTAAAACACTAACAGTCTAACAGTCTGTCTCAATTTCATAATCTTTACGCAAGCTATTGTTAATAGTAGCAATTGATGCAATATGTGTCATGAGGTAATAACTTTGTTTAAATTTTAGAATAATTGATGTGTGATGTTACAAATTATTATAGTTTTTCTGAGTGCTATGTTAATTAGACCACTTATAAAAATGTTCTTCCTACATCTTATAGTATTAAATGATTAATTCTTGTATGTTATTCAGCCCTTTTTAACGTCTTTTTAACTGCTGGACACGAACCTCCCTTCAATATGAGGGAGATCAGGTCCACCACGCTGGCCAAGTGCAGGTTGGCGGACTTCACATGTCTTTCGAAAATTTAGTAGGTTTTCTCAGACATACAGGTTTCCTCACGATGTTTTCCTTCCTTTGATGAGACAAGTGGTAATCATATTGGAAATGATTTGGACATGGAAATATTAGAGCTGCGAACCCGGGATTACAACCCGCTTCAATCGGTTTCCCAAACGAACGCGTTAGTTTCCACTACCCTGTCTTGTATATAATATGTATATAAAATTTATTTCGTGTATCTCTGAAACGGCTGTAACGATTTAGATCAAATTTTGTATTTAGATAAGCTTTTGCTTTTTAAGTTTACTTATATAATATAGGAGCTTTTTCTGAAAAAAAAACACAATTTTTATATCAAGAAAACACCACGTGAAGCTCATTCGCCCATCTACTTGAATAATTGAAGTGTGACATTTATTACAAATTATTATAGTTTTTCATTAACATATTAAGTTAAGTCCTATGTTAATTAAACCAGTTATAAAAATGTTCTGTCATATAGTAGGTTAACTATATTTAGCAAGAAAAACAATATTTAGCTTTGAATAAAAATAATTGCTTCGATTTAAGGCGTGGTTTTATGTTTCAAATAAAAACTACTTTGGTTACGTATTTATATATCAATCATTTCTAAAAAAATAAGCGCACACGAAATATAATGAAGACAGGTTTGGTTCAATATGTATTACTTACTGTATGTAGTACTTGCTGTGCCAATAGTTGCGGGTTCGAGTCCCGCTGGGCGTATTCATTTGTGTTATCAGCACGAATGTTTGTACTTCAATCATGGATGTTTATATTTATAATATGTATTTATTTAAAGTTATATAATATGTGTAGTGTATCAACTATCTGGTATCCATAACACAGGCCTCGTTACCACGGAACTAGATGGTGCTGATGTGTTAATGTCCCAAAATATTTATATTCATTTTTATTATATTCAATAAATAAATTTTATTATTTCCTTGATTTCTCGTCACGAAATTGACTCGAACAAAGGACTATACGTGAAAATGTCATCATTGTGATAAATTTTAAGGCCGTCTCGTTTCCCACAACTCACCGGTATTTCTTGAAAGCGAAAACTTTGCAAATTGCTTCGTTGAATGCGCTTGCGCAAATACTTGTCCTTGCTGCTCATCTATGTTTGCGTATTCAATTTACTTCTTAAAATGAATTAAAACATTACAAATTTTAAATAAAAGGACTTAAGTTCAAAATTATTGACTAACTAGCGGCTCACCCTCGCTTCGCTCAGGTTCGCCTCTAGGAAAACAAAAAAAAACTTATCCCACGGGAACCGTACATTTTTTCGAGATAAAACGTGGCATATGTGTTATTCCAGACTATAATCTATCTCTGAGCCAAATTTCATCCAGATCCGTTCAGCTGTTCTGGCGTGAAAGAGTATCAAACATACATCCATACATCCATACTCACAAACCTTCACATTTATAATATTAGTAGAGATAATACTTAAGAAAAACTAAAAAAAGTTAATTTGGACCAATCGTATGATCTACCAAAAGCTTTTACTCGAACCGATAGAACAACTAGAAAAAAATTCGAATCTTAGGATTTGAATCCATAATTAGTTACATTTTTTGCTAATTAATAAAATCATGCTATAAAAAAAAATAAAAACCGACTTCCAGGCACTGAAAAGTAAAAAATAACAAAACAGGGGTTTTCATTTAGAATAGATACCTACTTAATCAGATATTTTCGAAGTCGGTGTGCTTTGATTTGTATTGGCTGGCACCGACTTCGAAAATATCTGATTAAGTATCTATTCTAAATGAAAACCCCTGTTTAGTTATTTTTTACTTTTCAGTGCCTGGAAGTCGGTTTTTTTTTTAAAGTTTTTATTTTTTCATTTTTAGTGTAGACGTAATAAGCAGGTAATTTGTAATTTATAAGAAGAAAGATTTTTATTAATAAAAAACATATTTGATTTAGCCATTTATTTAAAAACCGCTAGACCGATTTCGATAAAATTTATATGAGACCACCGGAGAAGAATACCCTTTGAAACAAAAAAAGAATTTTCCAAATCGGTTCAGCCGTCTTCGAGTAATCCGTGAACATACATAAAAAAAGGAAGAAAAAAAGATTCCGACGAATTGAGAACCTCCTCCTTTTTGGAAGTCGGTTAAAAACACAAGTGTTTTGTAATGTATACGTAAGCATATGAAAAGTTGATAGGATGAATATTTCATTTTTTGTGAGTCATTCTGTTAACTTAATTATAATCTTTTAGCTTGAACGCGTTCATCTTTAATTGTTTTTCTCGTTTATCTCTTGTGTTAATAAGAATTGCAAATGCTAATAGGTATTTATGTTATTAATATTTTCTTACATAACACATAGTGCTATATATAATCGTTTGGTCATTCCACAGTAATGTAATGTAATGCTGTTAAAGAGGAAGTGTATAATCTTATATGATCACTAGCGACTTATCCTCGCTTCGCTCGGGTGTGTCCCTAGGTACGCTCATTTTGTTCGTAATTTCATGGGTTTCAATTATTGTACGCGGATTCCTAATTCTTTTTTTAAATAAAAGTAGTCTAAGTTATATCTTGTGACATCAGCTACCTGCTAGTAAAAGTCCCGTCAAAGTAGGTTCAGCCGTTCCGGAGATTTGCCGGGACAAACAGACAGACAAGCAAATATTTTAAAAATTGTTTTTTTTTTATAGGTACTTTCATAAGCATTTAGTACTTCAATTGTATTTATTTGTATAAATTAGAAATTGCAAGAATATTAAAGATAAACGGTGTTTTAAAAAAAAAACAACTTTACGTTTAAAGTTCTATTTGTATCTAAATATTAGCCACTTTGATCAATTGTACCTACTATAAACATATATTGTTTATAAAAGTTATGCACCTCGCAAAACTTTAACAATGTTTATTCATTGTAATATCCTCAAAACTTTTAAAGTTTTTCATACCATTAATAAGCTTAATGATTTCTCCGAAACCCTCATTTCCACTTCCAAGGACGATTCTCAACAGACAAACAACACCAAAATTCGTGGAGCAATCAACTTTTTATGTTTATTAATACCATTCTAAAACCCATTCTACTTGAAATTATCAAGGTGCAAATTACGATGTTCGAAAGGAGAAATGTGTACGTGTATTTCTGCACGCACCGTTAGTTGCGAGCTATTTTTGGATCTGCAAAGTTGTGTGGTGAGTTGACTTCAAGTTCTGCAGCCTCCTTAGGTTCTTTGCTGTCGTCCGATTTTAGATCTAGAACGTTTTTAGCTTAAACGTTTTCCTTTCTTAGTATAACGAAGTATGCAGTCTTGTTTGTTTGTTTTTTTGCTTCAAGATATGATAGTTTAAGTATTATTTATATATTATCCTCTATCTTTATAAGTTTCTTCTTGGAAATTATATAATATGATATATAGCAGCCATAAAATTCTAATTAAGTAATATCATTTTACTTGTCGATAGTAATATAACCAGAATAATAAATATTTACTCATACATAACTCGTTATTTTAAATGTTAGTAATCTATGCATATGTATACATATAGTAAAACAGTAACTTAGCGAAATCGATGTGCGTGTTTTACGCAAAAAGTACTGAACCGATTTTAACTAAATTTTGTGTAGTGATAACTTATTACTTGGGTCAATATTTAGGATACTTTTAACTACATGAAAATCTTTCATTCCCACGGGAAACAATAACTGGTACTATCGAGTCTTTTTAGAAATTTACATACATGTCTAACGCTGGCTAAACCTTAAGAGTATCAAAACAATGTACTAGAAAATTGTAAGTTTTAATAAGGCCTACAAAAAACCTGCAATAGCGTAAGTCTTTCTCCTAAGGCACACTCGCAATAACTGTTCAATGTTCATATCTATTTAAAACGTACCTAGGGACGCACCCGAGCGAAGCAAGCGTAAGTCACTAGTTATTTAATAAGAAATAATATGCGATCACTTCCTAACCCCATTTTTATTGATCGATATAGTTTTCTCGATTTTCCTGTTATTATTGAACATTATGCATAAAATTATAAGGATTCCAATAAACAAGACAAAGTTATGTGCGTACTTAGGTGTTACTTAGAAAAATAATATTGTTAGGTATAAAAAGGTTTTATATAAGATTTATTGTTTGTATACACGTAAATGTGAAAATGTATGATAAAGAATGAGCGATGATGTTATTCTACGTTGGACACAACTTTAATTTCTGAGGGTTTAGACAATCGTTTTAGACACCCGTAAATTTAAAAAAATGTATTAAAATGATAAAAAGCTATGCTCTGTAGAGTCAATTTTTTTTTAGGTTTTTTTTTTTATAAATTATAATATGCTGTGTGCCATTTCGATTTTTCAAAAACCCACAAAAACCGAGACTGGACGGTATTTACAGATTTTTCTTAGACTCCGCCTATAGCCCTATACTATAAAGAAGACATTACAAAGCTATAAAGATTATTAATTTTACTAATACTTATGTATACGCTTATGCAAATGTTTGGATGTTTGTTCAACCAAAATCATTTAACGGTTTACATTACATAAGCATGATTTACTTATTATCTTACTATTGAATACATTTTCCCGGTACCCGGTAATTAAATTATAAGCAAAAGCTATCGGCGACTTTGGGTAGCGAAACAAAAAAGTCTGACATCGTATTGCCACTGCGCCACAATTAACTTATTACACACTCTCGCTTCGCTCGGATTCGTCCCTAAGTACGTTTGAATTTTTATAAGCGGAATCCTAATTCTTTTTCTTATAATATAAAGGTACTCTAAGTCACTCCTTATAACATCAGCTCTCTGCCAGTGAAAGTCCCGTCAAAATCAGTCCAGCCGTTACGGAGATTAGCCGGAACAAACAGACAGACAAACATTTTAAAAATTGAATTTCACATGCATTTACTAAAAAGCTCTTATTTATATTTTGTTGTTTAGCTGTTATTTCACACACTTCAATTTTATTTATCTGTATAGATAAGCTAACAAATAGGCAGATTAAATTGAGGAAAAATCTTATAATTTCTGCACACAATTGTTTCGCTTTAGATTACATTTTCCTATTATTAATATCACAGCCTTGTTCTAATGGAAATGAGCTTTAGCACCTGCTAACGTAATATGAGATAACCGTTCTGATTCGTAGTTCGTTTTGTTTGGTCACCGTGACTATGGCAACCTACGCATGAATCTTTAAACTCTTTTCCGGGTTATACGTATTTATATGTGTATAGCATTTTGATTGATTTATTTAATTCAGCCCTTTTTAACGCCCCACTGCTGGGCACGGGCCTCCTTTCAGTGCGAGGGGGATCAGGCCATAGTCCACCACGCTGGCCAAGTGCGGGTTGGAGGATTTCACATGTCTTTTGAAAACTTGCTAGGATCTTTCAGACATGCAGGTTACTTTACGAAGTTTTCCTTCACAATAAGGTAATCATGTTGAAAATGATTCGCACATGAAAATATCAGAGGTGCAAGACCCGAGATTTGTACCCGCTACACTCGTTTTCCCACGCGAGCGCGTTACCACTGGACTACCACTGCCTTCATATTAATCTTTATTCAATCTTAATGTTGGAAGATTTATTATATAAAAAAATATGTCGAGAAATAATACGTCATACGAAAATTATTGTTAAAAATTCATATGTTCACCTGAATTGTTGAGTAGTCTGGTATGTAACTTGAACTAGATTTTTATATCTACAATCGATTGACATAGTTTTACGAGTGTGAATATATTTTGGTTAACGATCCCTAAAACATAGATATTCAGTCATTTTCAATCCTACCGACGTATGAAATTAAGAAATATACAAGTATATATATATCAGGAGCAACGTTAAATCCAGTATTAAAAAAAAAATGTTACAAACTTGTTTTTAGCCTTTAACCAAGTTCAAAAAAAGGTATTCAATTCAGATGTTTTTTGTGTGAATTGAAAATTAAAATGATTGTGTGACATGTTACTTCAGGCCATACTTCATGTCAAATACCATAGAAATTCCAAGGATAAAAACTAACGTGGTATAATTATTTTTGAAGTTATTTTAAAGATGGTGTTACTTTTTAGGAATCGAAATATAGACGCAGAGAAGGCAAGTCAGACGACACGTTTGGCTCAGTTTGTAGTGAACCTACTACCTGTGCCAGCAGTCGCGGGTTCGAGTCCTGCTGGGGGTATTCTTTTATTTGATGAGCACGAATGTTTGTACTCCAGCCATAGATGTTTATCTTTATAATATGTTTTTATTTAAAGTTATATTGGATGTGTAGTGTATCAACTATCTGGTATCCCTAACACAAGCCTCATAGCCTGTGTGTTAATGTCCCAACATATAGCAGTAGTGGAAGTAAATTTTCGTCATAAACAACTAATATTTCAAGGTATATCCAATCATTCATAATGACAAAGTTTTCCTTATTATCAAGTGGCTTCACTATCACATGACGCTCTTCTTACGAACACTTGATTAATCGTTACATTTGCTTCAGTATTATGTCACTTAAATCTTCCGCAGAGGAAAATTGAAGTAAATTTATATAACCGCATGGATATTGCGTGGTATCGAGTATTGAAACCTTACAGAGTCGCGAGGCTTCCTAGGATAATGAACTGTGAGCATTGAATGTAGTCACTCCGTTATATAATATTATTTTTTACCTAAAAAAGATATAATTTAAGTATTATAAAAGATTCGTGAAGATTACAATTGGCGATGATATCTTAATAAGCATTATTCAAATAAAGTTATAATATTCAAAAGTCATTAAGAAAAATATCATTTACATTATATCGTCACTTTATCACTGCTGGATGTATATTTTAAAGTTTAGTAATATGCACGGTAAGTTTACTCAGTGGATAATCTTGGCTAATGATCAATCAAGGGCAGGGAATCCTGAAATCAATTAACAATAATAGTTTACTTTTTAACTGACTTCCAAAAGGAGGAGGTTATCAATTCGATTGGTATTTTTTTTTTATGTATGTACATCGATTACTCTGAGATTTATAAACCGATTTGCGTGATTCTTTTTTTGTTTGATGCGGTTTAGTTGCCATGTGGTCCCATAAAAATTTAACATAGTTTGGCCGAGTAGTTTTCATTTTATGGAAAAAAAATTATGAATTTTTTTGTTTACGTGGACGTAATTTTATGTGTGTTCGCGGATTGCTTCGTCATTCATGAACCGATTTTAATGATTCTTTTTTTGTTTGAAAGGAGATATTTCAAGGGTGGTACTATAATAAGGAGACCAGGATCTGATGATGGCATCCCAGAGAAATCGAGGGGAAACTTCAAAAATCGTAGTGGCGACTAGTGCGCTTGTTAATTTTTTTATTAAGTATTTTAAAGCACTACTATTTAATGAAGGTCTGGAGTCGATCTGATAATGGAGCCGACAGATAGTCGAGGAAACTCCTCAACGATTTACAGCAATTACCTGGTGTCTGGGCTTGATTAATTTGTATTGATGGGAACTTTACACCTAGATGGGTTGTGACTGTCATTAGGGGTCTGAATAAATGGCTTAATTGAATATGTTTTTAAAAATCTTATTTCTTACAATTTACCTGCTTATTACGTCTACACCAAAAATGGAAAAATAAAGACTTTAAAAAAATAAATAAAAACCGAATTCCAGGCACAGAAAAGTAAAAAATAACCTAACGGGGGTTTTCATTTAGAATAGATACCTAATCAGATATTTTCGAAGTCGGTGCCAGCCAATACAAATTAAACCACACTTACTAGCGATAGCTTGGAGATATAGGAACATGGATATAGTTTTTTTTTTAAGTATTAAAACTTTCGTGGACCTTAAGGAACATACAAAAAAATAAATTAGCCGAATTGGTCCAGCCATTCTTGAGTTATGCGCTTACCAACATTCATTTTTATTAATATAGATTATATAATAATATAAAAAACATAACATGAGTTTTTACAACCCTCACTTAAATCATTCAAGGTTGACATATAATACGGTAATATCAAAGAAAACAGAAAATTGTACGGCCAGTGCGGTCGGTGTCACATTCCGTCCTTCTCCGCTATCAATGACTTATGTAATTAATACGCAATGTAATAGTCATTATTATTAATAAATTATTTCAAGTGTTATAAGAATACTTTGAAGGATCAATCGATACTGGTATGTACGGTTTCAAAAAGCAAATGATAACAAACGATTGCTAAGCAATAGGTAATAATAGAGGCCCTGTTTCCTGTACTTCGACTTCCGCAAATGGTAATTTTTTATATTGAACTACCATCATAAATATGAAAATTTGTATGTGTGTATTTTAGTTCCTTCTTGCGGTTAGGCACTCAAGTAAGCCTAAGTCGCTAATTAACGTAGAGCCCTACAAATATAGTGTATAACTAGCGACTCACGCTCGCCTCGCTCGCGTTCGTCCCTAGGTACGTTTTCACGGTTAGCTATGTTTATACATAAATAGTAGCATGCTACTCCTAAGATATTCATTTAAATTATATAGCGATTTACCCTTGCTTTGCCCGGGTGCGTACGCCGTACGCGGATTTTGTTCACAATTTTATGGATTTTAATTTTTTTTCTCGGAACCCTGATTCTTTTTCTAAAATAAAAGTTACTCCTTATAACATCAGCTATCTGCCAGTGAAAGTCCCGTCAAAATCGGCCCAGCCGTTTCGGAGATTAGCCGGAACAAACAGACAGACAGACAGACAGACAGACAAAAATTGTAAAAAATGTTGTTTTGGTATATGTACCGTGTTTACATCCATGTGCATTTAGTAAAAAAGCGGTTATTTTAATATTACAAACAGACACTCCAATTAAATTTATCTGTATAGATAAGGTCCTCAATATATACGTACTCAACCCCACAATGGCATCTTTATGATATTAGAAATATTGTAGGATACATATATTATTTTTACACATTTTTTATTTTTCACATATTTTATTTTTAACTAATTTTTATTATTGATAGAAAAGATTTCGAAGACAGAGTCAAGAGCTTATACAATTAACTCTTTTCAATGTTCAGTTTTAGTTCCCAATTTATCAATAGATGGCGTTGCTCAAAACATACAGCTTAATGTATACCTTATCTGTTAGAAAATCAATTAAAAAGTAAGAAAAAAATTTTAAGGAGGGCGAAATAACGAGCGTCGACTAGTCTTCTGCATTCGTCCTGTGATTCGAGGCGGTAAGGTTAATTAGTAAAAACAATTGGAACAAGGTCCCTAGCCCTTTAATTAATTACACAATGAGCCGCAACTCGCAAGGTTGGCTTTCAATAATTCAAAGCGGAAATAAAGGCGATCTTTAATTTTAGTACTACAATCCTTAGTAGTATTAAAAAATATAATGCAAAAGTATTTTTAACCGACTTCCAAAAAGGAGGAGGTTCTCAACTCGACCATGTATATGTTTTTTTTTATGTGTGTTCGCGGATTTTTGTTTGTATATTGGTATGTTCGTCTGTAAGACGAAGCGATTCTGAAGCAACTCAACTCAGCAAGAGATCGATGTGATTTTGTGCTGAGATACGCTTATGTCTATAAGTTTATGTGTGCAATAGGCTGGGGAAGAACAGAGAGAGAAGTACACGTACTTTTATTTATTTCGGTCTACTTAGTAGTTCTCATGAAATCTGTTCTAAGTTGTTCCCATGGAATATAAATCTGATGCATGCATCACAAGTTATTTGGGTCATGACACAAGGGTTACAAAAAGTATAAAATAGAAAAAGAAATAAAAATCACTAAAATTGGCAGTTTGATTCAAACGCTGGCGTTGTTAGCTACAAAAAGCGATCATTCTAATATGATAGACAAACAAAAGCAATGGCGATACCAACGATCAAGGATAAAAAATACGCACGGTATTTGTGTTGAATTACGTTTTTTGCTAAATAAACAAGTATAGGTAACTAACATATCAACACTTAAATTTCTACTTACTTTTTAGTTTATTTTATTGGTTTCTTTCTTGTCGAGTTATTGGCCTTTGTAATTTTTTTTTTTCATCTTAGACTGCTTAAGAACATCCAATAAATTAAAGCCAACGTTATATTAAACAATTTGGTCTAACAATTTATGTTTCCTTACTTTATTGTATGTGCACTTACGTTTAATTAAGTTAAAGAGAACATTACTCCCCAACCTCCCATAACATTGAATGACCATAAAAAGCCCATAAAATGAGTCAGAGTAATAAAATTTATGGGTTTAGACTTCATATATCTAAGTTAGGTATTTGGTAAACTAGACTAACAGCTTGTTTACAGATTTTATTAGTTAAGAATATTATTTTAGTACTAGCGACTCACCCTCGCTTCGCTCGGGTTCGTCCCTAATAAAAGTAGCCTAAGTTACTTCTTATTACATCAGTTATCTGCCAGTGAAAGTCCCATCAAAATCGGTCCAGCGATTTCAGAGTTTAGCCGGAACAAACAGACAGACAGACAAAAATTGTAAAAAATGTCGTTTTGGTATATGTACCGTGTAGGTAGGTATACACCCATAAGCATTTAGTAAAAAGTGGTTATTTTAATATTACAAACAGACACTCCAATTCAATTTTTCTGTATAGAGTATAGATAAATCGATGATAGCTGCGTATCATCGTAGGTGTTTGATTATGAATCATTTTTGAAATTCATGGGATCAAAATCCCATAGTTAAATAGCAAGATCTATTTATTGCATATTCATTTTCACTATCTGAAAGAACAAGCCGGGATTTTTATAGCCACAATCCGACAGCGGACGGTCATTGTGTCAACAATAGGATAACGTTATGAATGGAATTAAATGTCGCTATGTCTTTTTCCTGAACTTTTTATTTAATTTTCCCCATAAGAATTTTCCTTATAAACCTCATACTAAGCAATAGATAATGTTATGGTATATAATATTATATCTATTCCTTAAAGCATGGAAAATTACGTTCAATGCTCAGACTAAAGAATTATACAGACGAAATCTGCCAAAAAAATGTCAAAGTCCAAAATTGTAGAGTAATTTTGCTGTTTATGCTACTATTCTCAATTTTGGCATACAGATCTTTTACTGTCTTCAAATAATAATATTTATATAAAAATAATACTATATTTTTTTGTATTTTTAAGCATTACTTCTGTTCCCCTTGAAAGAACATGATAAAAGCTTATTTAAAAAAAAACTTTATAATAAAATCCGTTAGCTATATTTATTTATAAGTTTTTTTTACCTGGCCGAGTAACAACAATTAATCTATATATATAAAAATCAACTGCTGTTCGTTAGTCTCGCTAAAACTCAAAAACGACTGGACCGATTTGAATAATTCTTTTTTCGTTTTGTTGGAGGTGTGTCAGGGGTGGTTTAAACATTAAAAAAAAATTATCGAAAACAAAAAAAAACAGCTGGAAAAGCAAAAAGTTCTGAACTGTTTATTTTGTATGGGAATCACTAACCGTTAAAACGTATCTAGGGACGAACCCAAGCGAAGCGAGGTTGAGTCGCTAGTATTAATATAGAATATTTCTGCGATGCAACAGCACGAGATATTTATCTTTATTGTTCTTTTATAATTATAAACATAAATATTAATATATAGGCCCTTCTTGAAGATAGGTGTAAATGACATTTGTTCATGTCACCTTTGGCTTTGCGTGTAAATAAAAGGTTAATCATCGTGACTGTTATTGCATACCGTTTTTATGGCTTATACTTTTAATTACATGTATCATGTCTTGGCTGTTAACAACCCTATATCTCTAACTAATGATATTTTGACTTCAAAATCACTTACATTTTTAAGTTATCTATACTAATATTATAAAGCTGAAGAGTTTGTTTGTTTGGTTGAACGCGCTAATCTCAGGAACTACTGATCCGATTTGAAAAATGATTTTTGCATTAGATAACCCGTTAACTAAGGAAGGTTATAGGCTATATATCATCCCGAAAAATGTACGATTCCCGTGGGATAGATTTGTTTTTGTCTACGGACGAACCCAAAGCGAAGCGAGGCTGAGTCGCTAGTCTTAGTATAAAAGTTATAAATTGTTGAAGCTTGTTGAAACGTTGAAGTTTGAAGTTGTTTAAAAATAGGTAGGTACAAATTTTAAACGGAAATCGAACTTGTTGTAACCATAGTTACATGCCAGTGACAAAAGCTGTTTTATTTATATCTTCAGTTCATATAACTAGGTAGTTCGAATACCGCGATAAGGTAGGGTCAGCGTCTTATTCACACTAAGGGCAACGACTCTGACCTGGCTAGGTCTAGTCTTTATACGGTTTCTGACTGTTTCTGTGTAGACTAATTGGTCAAAGTCTGCTGTTCAAATGAAATATATTTTATATACTAATTAGTTCTATTTGCAGACATTTCATATTATGTAAAACTATATACAGCACTAGCGATTCACCCTCGCTTCGCTTCGATTTCATCCCTAGACAAAAACAAATCTATCCCACGGGACATTTTTCCGGTATAAAAAGTAACCTGTGTTTTATTCCAATCTATAATTTGTGCCAAATTTCATACAGATCAGTCCAGCCGTTCTGGCGTGAAAGATTAAAAAACATCAATTCATCCATCCTCACAAACTTTCACATTTATAATATTAGTATGGATTAATGTGGATAATATAAGAGCGAAATATCATTCACTGAAAAATCACTTTTCAGAAATTATAATTGGCAGGCAGCATAGGGTCGGGTCATGAAGAAAAGATTTTAAGAAATTCAAACACTAAAATAATAACAAAATGGCAATATTTGTATTAAAATCCGTCATATATAAAATCCCATGGACTGAAATTCGTAATACTCTATTGGATTAAAAATGACGACTATTATATAACTTAAAGTTTTAAGCGCATCCTCTGGGGATGGAAAACAGGGAATGACGTAAAACTTGTCAGCGGAGTGATTGTACATAAACTATGCAAGCGGAGCAATGGGGAAAGCACTAGTTCATCTATTTAAGTTGCTTTTTAAGTACATATAGAATAAAACGAACTGTGTCCTTTGCTTTACTCACCTGCCATTCAGAATTACGACACTGACAGGTGTTCAATGTTTTATACTGTATCATAAATTATTTTATTATTACCAAGTTATATCTATAAAGTATAAAGCTGTAATAGCTATGAAAGCTAATTTAAGTTTTTTTTAATTAACACTGTATTTAGGTAAATATTTCTTAGCATTATTCTCTTTTACCCGACTGCGCGACGCTAACGAGAGTAATGTGTTTATCAGTCTATGTATGTATGTTCTTATGTGGCGTTCTAGAGACTAAACGCGTGGTTCGATTTTGATGATTCATACGACGTTAGATTCGTCTTTATAACGCGAATATAAAAAAATAGGCTCTATAAAAATAGTTCATTACTGTCGCTATAGGGTATCACCGCAACCATGCCTGGTATATTGTTCTTACTTTATTCTTAGTGCCATTTTGCAAGCTTGATCAGCTACCGCCTAACTATATAGATATAGGTAGTATAGCGATTATTCTGCTCCTTATCTATTGTCTATTTTTAGAAAAGCCACTATTTGTTTTAAGCGAGAAATGAACTCGTATCTAGCAGGAACAGTACAATATTTACTTTGTAGTAAGCCGATTTACCTTATATGAAAACGAAAAACACCTGTTAGATTATTCAAAGAAACGTGGACGAACGTGTGATCTCTATTGCCTTATAGGTTTATAATTAAAACGTTCATCCTTAGAATAATTTATTGCTTAGTCTCAATTACAAAGTTACCTCGAACTCGCGGTACATCACACGTGAAACGCTAATAAATAGAATAATTTTATTTCACATAGCTACAGTGAACACTTAACATCCATACTAATTAATATACAAAACAAGGGACTAACCCTCGCTTCGCTCAGGTTCGTTCCTAGGTACCTTTAGACGCTTAGTATGGAATATATTTTTGTGAAATTTGTTATAAAGACTTCAAATATCGAGGACGCACACAAGCCTTTTTTAAATCTATGCGTATAATAAAATCGTAACTAAGCCGAATCTGTACATTAAATATTTTTTGAAAAATCTTATTGATATAGACATTACTATCTATACAGAATCTATAGTTTTTAGAATTTTTGTCTGTCTGTCTGTCTATCAGTCTGTTACCGAATCACGGAAAATCCACAAGTGGGATTTTAATGAAATTTGATATGATGATAGCTGGTTATTCTACGTTTTTGCTGGTTTTTGCTACGGGAAAATATCTCATCTCTGAGAAATCTATACTAAACGATAAAACGTAAGTAGGGACGAACCCGAGCGGAGCGAGGGTGAGTCGCTACTATCCTACATTACTGCAATGATTTTAAAATTGCGCAAAAATGTCCCAACCATTCACGTATACATCGTAATACAAAATACGACATGATCTAGTAAATCGAGCGTCGCAAATCAAAATGCACATCACATTCAGTTCAAAGTGCTATGGCCTAAGTTATTTTCTCATTGTTTACTGCGTTATGTTTATTTAATTCCTTCCTGGTTGCAACAAACTGGTTTCACCACAAATGGCATATGGTAATTCTACATTTACAATATTGTAGAAAACAAAAGGTTTTGCATCGCTTATATTTATATGGGTTCGGTTCTAGAAAAACAAAAACAAATCTATCCCACGATAACCGTACATTTTTCCGAGATAAAAAGTAGCCTATGTCTTATTCTGATGTATGCCTTTATTCCTGTAAAGTTTCATTAAAGTCCATTGAGTAGTTTTTGTGTGAAAGAGTAACAAACATACATACATCCAGACATCCAGACATCCATAGTATATTAGTAAGAATAAAACCACTAAATGTTATATTTTCTAGTTACCAAACAGTTTACATTATTCATAAGACCTAGTTACCTTGTTTTGTAATACAATCACTTTCGAGAACTTTAATTGCTGAAATATTAATGCGATTAGTCAAATGATGGAAGAGAAATTGCTGTTTTCTTTGGTTGTTCTCAGCAGAACGTCAGGAATTTCAAACCATTAGCGTCCTCTTATATAGGATAAGCCCTAGCAGATTTTTCTTGGATGTCCTTTGAACCACTATCTATACATATAATAAAATTGTAACTGAGCCGAATCTGCACATTAAATATATTTTAGAAAATCTTATTGAAATAGACATGGATACAGAGGCCGAACCTATAGTTTTAAGAATTTTTGTCTATCTGACTGTTTGTCTGTGACCACATCACGGAAAAACCGCTGGAGGGATTTTGATGAAATTTGGTATGATGATAGCTGGTTATCCGGGTCAACATATGGGATATTTTTTACTGCGGCAACATATCTCATCTCTGAGAAATCTATACTAATCGTTAAAACGTAAGTAGGGACGAATTCGAGCGGAGCGAAGGTGAGTCGCTAGTTGTTATATAATCGTAAAATTACAGATCGATCTTTTTTTTTAGATTTACGCGAATATTTGACATTTTAAATAAAACTATCTTTTCGGATTATTTCGCGGATTTATTTTGATTTTTGGTTCCCGACGTTTCGAATGCTTTACAGCAATCATGGTCACGGGAGAGACTAAGGTCTTAGACATCTCAAAAGCGTTATATACTTGTTACAGACAGTGCCTACCCACAAATTTAAAAATGATTTTGAAAATTCAAAAATGGCACCAGAGTACCTTACAATATTTGTTGATTTAATTCTAAACATATTAAAAATATTAAAAAGTTTAATAAGTATTATAATTAAATATTATTTGTTTAATTTTAGCTGTTATTATTATAAATATTACAATATTTTAAAAAACTTTAAGAATTAATAATGTAATATTATTTAGTGTTGCTATTACTATAATATGTCTAACCACAAAGAAAATCAAAATATTAATTATTTATTAAATACTAATTATTTATTAAAGTATTATTATTGTTTTATATGTAATTTAGAAAATTAAATTTTATAATTTAGATTTCTAATGTAATTTTAAGATATAATATTAAGCAACACTATCTTCACAGATAAAATATATATTAATCCGAATCATTGTTATAGCGATCCACACAGTATGAACTAACTACATCTACAGGTCTGTTATCTTTGTTTTTGCTGTTAGATTTTATTATGTTTATTACAGGATCCCACGATGATGGTAGTACCCAGCCATCTTCCCTATTGAAGTTTGGATGTTTTTTAATTTCAATAGCTTCGCGAATCATCCTGGGGCGATAACGGCTTTCTTTCGCAAGTATTTGTGGATTATCAAAGCGAATGTAGTGGCTTGGGCGATCCTGGCTATGTTTACAGACTGCAGATGTTGTATTGCGACGGTGCTTCACATCAGCTATGTGTTCTTTGACCCGAGTTCTAATGGATCTCTTTGTTTGTCCGATGTAGGAGAGCCCACAATCACAATCAAGTTTGTATACCCCTGCATCTTGGAGAGGGATGTGGCACTTGACTGGTGGTAAAAACTGACTAATTTTCTTTGGCGGCTTGAAGTAAGTTTTGATTGAAGCACGCTTTAAGATGTAGCCAATCTTGTCAGTGACTCCTCTCATGTATGGCAGGACTGCAGGGACTCGCTCGACTGTGGCTGGTTTCACTCGGTCACTGTGACGCAGGCGCGGCACTTGCAGCTTGTTGTCTCGCAGAACTTGCTTGACATGTTGCAGTTCTCCGGCCAGGTGTTGCTCGTCACAGATCCCTTGTGCTCTCTGAAACAAAGATTTTCCCACGGTAGCTAACTGTGAAGGATGGTGGTGAGATTCACCGTTCAGGTACCTATCAGTATGGGTCTTCTTTCTATACACAGTGTGACTCAAGGTGTTATCTGGGTTGCGTTTAACTAAGACATCTAAGAAAGCTAAGGTATTGTCAAATTCTAATTCCATAGTAAATTGTATTTTAGGATTTATAGAATTAAGATGTTTTAAGAATACAGTTATTTTATCAGATGGTAATATTGTGAAAGTGTCATCTACGTACCGCTTGTAGAAACGAGGGGTCACGGGTGATGTGTTCAGAGCAGTCTCCTCGAAGTCCTCCATGAAGATGTCGGCTACAACGGGAGAGACTGGCGAACCCATGGCCACTCCATCCACTTGCCTATAGAATTCATCATTCCACAGTAGATAGCCGGATGTTAGGCAGTGTTTTAAAAGTTCAGTGTATTCTATTGACATATTGTGATCCTGTAGCTTCCTAGATATTGTTTTAATACAGTCTTCCACTGGTAGGCTGGTAAATAAAGACTGTACATCAAAACTAGATGAGATGCAGGGGTATACAAACTTGATTGTGATTGTGGGCTCTCCTACATCGGACAAACAAAGAGATCCATTAGAACTCGGGTCAAAGAACACATAGCTGATGTGAAGCACCGTCGCAATACAACATCTGCAGTCTGTAAACATAGCCAGGATCGCCCAAGCCACTACATTCGCTTTGATAATCCACAAATACTTGCGAAAGAAAGCCGTTATCGCCCCAGGATGATTCGCGAAGCTATTGAAATTAAAAAACATCCAAACTTCAATAGGGAAGATGGCTGGGTACTACCATCATCGTGGGATCCTGTAATAAACATAATAAAATCTAACAGCAAAAACAAAGATAACAGACCTGTAGATGTAGTTAGTTCATACTGTGTGGATCGCTATAACAATGATTCGGATTAATATATATTTTATCTGTGAAGATAGTGTTGCTTAATATTATATCTTAAAATTACATTAGAAATCTAAATTATAAAATTTAATTTTCTAAATTACATATAAAACAATAATAATACTTTAATAAATAATTAGTATTTAATAAATAATTAATATTTTGATTTTCTTTGTGGTTAGACATATTATAGTAATAGCAACACTAAATAATATTACATTAATAATTCTTAAAGTTTTTTAAAATATTGTAATATTTATAATAATAACAGCTAAAATTAAACAAATAATATTTAATTATAATACTTATTAAACTTTTTAATATTTTTAATATGTTTAGAATTAAATCAACAAATATTGTAAGGTACTCTGGTGCCATTTTTGAATTTTCAAAATCATTTTTAAATTTGTGGGTAGGCACTGTCTGTAACAAGTATATAACGCTTTTGAGATGTCTAAGACCTTAGTCTCTCCCGTGACCATGATTGCTGTAAAGCATTCGAAACGTCGGGAACCAAAAATCAAAATAAATCCGCGAAATAATCCGAAAAGATAGTTTTATTTAAAACAGATCGATCTGTTAATCACAGTATTGGAATAGTTATTTTGGGGTCGTCGATGATCAAACCACAACACGTACATCTAAACAGTCTATGTCTTTAAAAAAATCTTATTAATGCCCAATGGACTAAGGAATTTTAAAGAAAACAACATTCCTAATTACCCTTAAGATGATAGAAGGATTTCTTGACATTCCAACGCAAAAGGTACTATTTATATTTATTTGTATGACAAAAAAAAATCAAGATACTATATGTTTGAAGTTAAATTTAAGGCATTACTAATCTGTTATTGTATTAGCCATTAGAGGCAATGGTAGCCCAGTGGTAACGTGTTCACTTGGGAAACCAAGTGAAGCGGGTTCAAATCCCGGGTCTCGCACCTCTGATATTTTCATGTGCGAATAATTTCTAACATGATTACCACTTGCCTTACGGTGAAGGAAAACACCGTGAGGAAACCTGCATGTCTGAGAGAACCTAGCAAATTTTCGAAAGACATGTGAAGTCCGACAACCCGCACTTGTCCAGCGTGGTGGACTATGGCCGGATCCCCCTCGTATTGAAGGGAGGCCCGTGCCCAGCAGTGGGACGTTAAAAGGACTGAATACAATACGAATACACATTAGCCATTATACCATTATAAATAAAAAAAATATGCAGTCGTCACTCAGCTCTCTGTCTACGTATTTATACCGATTACCAAGAATTAAAAAACGAAACGGCTCATCCAAATAACCTTCAAGTAAATCCTTATAAAAAGAAAGTTACTTCCAACGAAATGTTATCGAAATGTTTTACATTTTTAAGTCATTATTTATACTTTATCCTCGTGACGGTGACGCGAGTTTAATTAATGAAATAAATTGATTTCACTCTGAATCTGATTCACATGTAAGATATGTTAAGTTTTGATTACGGTTATTAGCTTACATATGAGAAAATGTGAGGAAAAGAAATACTTTAAAAGTAGATAAGATATGATTTAATTTAGAATTTTATTTATATTTGGTACTAGCGACTCGCCCTCGCTTCGCTCGGGTTCGTCCCTAGGTACGTTTAACGGTTAGTATGGAATAGATAGTCGATCCCTTCCTCCATGAAAAACAAGAACAAGTCTATCCCACGGGAACAGTACGTTTTTTCGGGATAAAAGTAACCTATGTGCTATTCCAAACTATAGTCTATCTCTGTGCCAAATTTCATCCAGATTCGATCAGCCGTTCTAGCGTGCTTGAGTAACAAACATCCATCACGCTCGCTTCATTCGGAGTCGCCTCTAAAAAAGAAACAAATCTATCCCACGGGAACCGTACGTTTTACCGAGATAAAAGTAACCTATGTGCTATTTCAGACTATAATCTATCTTTATGCCAAATTTCATCCAGATCCGTTCAGCCATTCTGGCGTGATTGAGTAACAAACATCCATCCATCCAAACTTCCGCATTTATAATATTTATATATATGGGATAAGTGCAATAACTTTATATTTTGGGTAGATGCATGAAGTAAGGAAAAACATACGCTTGAATCGAACTTAAAAATATTATGTTATAACTAACTACAGTTATGCTAGAACTAAACTAATCATTATGTTAGTAACAACTAATATAATTATTATAAAGCTTGACGTACGGCAATGTGACGCTTTACGTAAGTATACTACGTAAATACGTAATGTATGCATTTTTATAACTTTTCATATATAACAGGTAATTAATTTGATTAATCTTTATGATATAATATTCTATTCTACATTAATATTTCATTTTTTGAGATTTTGTTTAAAAATCACATATTTTTAAATCATTTCAGGGTATGGTTGTGGCTAGAAAAAGAAAAAGATAACGTTAAATTGAAAAAAAAAAAACGCGATTTGCTTTTTGCATCATGAGTTCCTTACCTCCTTCACCTACTTGGCACAGCCTCACTTTATGACGCTATTCAATCCATTGTTTTATAGATTGAATAGCCGTTTCTTATTTATAAATGCGTTAAATATACGAGTACTTATGCATCAAAGAAAGCTACTTTGTACATATTTAAGACTAGCAACTCACCCTCGCTCCGCTCGGGTTCGCCCCTACTTACGTTTTAACATTTAGTATAGATTTTTCAGATATGATATATTTTCCCGCAGTAAGAAACATCCTATATGTTAATTCAAATAACCAGTTATCATCATACTAAATTTCATCAAAATCTGTCCAGTGGTTATTCCGTGATGCAGTAACAGATAGACAGACAGAAAAAAATCTAAAATCTATAGAATCGGCCTCTGTATCGATTAATAATGTCTATTTCAATAAGATTTTCCAAAAAATATTTCATGTACTGATTCGGCTTAGTTACAATTTTATTATATGTATAGAAGATGTGACGAACGATTAACGAATGAAACTCCCGCCGTCCACTACTGTGCGGAGGCCTCTTACAAAAAGGTCATCTATTTCGACGTTATATTAAAGAATTTATAAAGTTATAAAAAAACAAACACCTGAGTATTTTTGAATGAATAATAATACACTTATTATAACGAATACAAAAAAATATATCTATACTAACATTATTTATTTTTATTATCGTGAATATTTGGTATGACGCGTAAGAAATTTGCTATAATAGTTTAGGTGATAATGAAAAATGAAAATAAATCACGACTCGCACACAAAGATATAGAGTCGTTAGTATTTTATAATTTTAGTGCGAAATTCCCCTCTCATTGAAGGGAGGCCCGTGCCCAACACCCACTGTTCTACAATATGTTCGGACATTAACACGGCACCATCTAGTTCCATGATAAGCTTGTGTTATATAAATATGTCAAATATAACTTTTAAATACATAAATATTATAAACATAAACACCCATGACTGGAGTACAAACACTCATGCTCATCATAAAAATGAACGCCCCCAGCGGGATTGAACCCGTGGCCGCTGGCACAGCAAGTAACACTTACAACTAAGTCAAACGTGTCGTCGAAAACATACATTGGTTAAATTAAATGATGCCTTACCTTAACATCAATAAGACGTAAAGTGAAGGCGGTAGCATCAGGCGCACTCAGGCGCAGCTGACAGGGGCTGGTCGAGGTGGAGGACGGGGGGCGCAGCAGGGTAAGCGCGAGAGCCGCCCCCGCGCCCAGGTTACTGCCTACTTCCACCTCCTTTTTACTCCCGCAGAGCAAGCTTGAGGAGTGCGCTGTGGACAATGAAAACTTTAAATATCTGATGTATGTTTAGATTGAGGAAAAATGCTTATAAAAAAACACTTAACTTGTCAACGTTTACACATATTAAGCACTAGCAACTTACCCTCGATCCGCTCGGGTTCGTCCCTAGTTACGCTTTAACGTTTAGTATAGATTTCTCAGAAATGAGATATTATCCCGCGGTAAAAAGTATCCTATATGTTGACCCGGATAAGCTATCACCATACCAAATTTCATCAAAATCCCTCCAGTGGTTTTTCTGTGTTGCGGTAACAGACAGACAGACAAAAATTCTTAAAACTATAGATCCGTCCTCTGTACCGATAATAATGACTATTTAAATAAGATTTTCCAAAAAATATTTAATGTACAGATTCGACTCAGTTAGAATTTTATTATATGTACTAGCATTTCCCGCGGCTCCGCCCGCGTTCAGATGATCAAAAACCAAATTCTTAGGTTTTACACATTAGTATACTCTTACATTATACATTACTTTCATTGCACACCGCATGATTGGTAAATAATGGCAGAGATTGATAATGCCACAAAGGTTCCTCCGTTAAATTGAACTTTTTGTTTTAGCAATAACATTTATGTATGTCTATACTTCTGTTTTGTTTGTTTTTTTAGTTTTTCACGATAAACTCTCAAACTACGGAATTAATTTTAATCATTTTTTACTAATAGACAACTATTGATTAATTTAATATGTAGCTGATTATTTAAATTACATAATGATAACTTTTCTTAATTAGCGCTAGTTAGTAATATTTTCCAAAACGATTTTCAAAAGAAAGTGTAATAAGTAAATAATTCTAAGCGAATACATTTTTTTTATTTCATATGGCTCTGCTAATATAATTAAAGTCGTAAGCATTTTATTGTGTCCTTTAAGCTTTTACCTTCCAAGAAAAGGTGTCAAGAAAAAGTGAAAAAGTTGAGTTATAACAGTTCCTAAAATACTTTTTCATAGTTTTTGAGATATGAAATATTTTTAGTTACCCGCTTTGGCAGTTTAACAGCCATAAACTTGTTTTCCATAAAATGTTATAAAATAATATAAATTGAACTTATTTTTATGGTGCAAAAAATGAGTAGGTATTGTGGAAACGTAAATATTATTCGTATTTATTTTAGTGTTAGCCTAACAAAACACGTAAGTAAGAAAAACAAACCTAAAATGCGCGAGTTGGATTTACATTTGCCCAATTTTTACATTAAAAGATTAAAAAACATTAACATTATTTACTAAACAATAAAAATTTACAAATATTCTCATTTGAAAATTGTTTCGGCCAACAAAATATTACTAATATGTTACCGAACTAATTTATAAAGCCAAAAAGTTTGTTTTATTAAAAATTTAAGCACGGGCGGGGCCGCGGGTAATTTAGTAGTAATTATAGTAAAGTCATAGAAAGGTCATATCTGTACATTTTTTTTGGATAAAACTACGTATTTTAAAAACACATGGCGACATCTATTGTCAAATAGCTAAATAACACATAAATAAATTTTCATTAAAATAACTATTTTAATGAATAAAATAGCGCTGTTAATATTTCTTTTAAGATAAGTTTTTTTTAATAGTTTTAACACATATAAGTAAGTTATCTTGCTAAAATATTAATAGCATCATCGTGCTTTTACTTTAACCAGTTTTTGTATTTTTTCTTAGAAATGAGATATTTTCCTGCGGTAAAAAGAATCCTATGTGTTGACCCGGATAACCTGCTATTACCATACCAAATTTTATAAAAATCCCTCTAGTGGTTTTTCTGTGATGCGGTCACATACAGACAGACAGAAAAAATTCTAAAAACTATTGGTTCGGGCTCTATATCGCTAATAATGAATATTTTAATAAGATTTTCCGAAAAAAATTTCAATTTACGGGTTCGGCTTAGTTACAATTTTATTGTATGTATAGTTACTAATTTATGAAGCGAAAAAGTTTGCTTTACTGATAATTTAAACACGGGCGGAGCTGCGGGTGATTTAGTAGTAATTCTAATAAAATCGAAAAAAGGTCATATCTGTACATTAATTTTTTTGGGATTAAAACTATATATTTTAAAAACACATGGCGACATCTATTGTCGAATATCTAAATAACCCATAAATAAATATGAATTAAAATAACTATTTTAATGGATAAAATAGCGCTTTTGATAATTTGATTTTCAAGATAAGCTATTTTTATAGGTTTTACCATATTTTGTAAGTTACCTTGCTAAACTGTTTACAAATAGTATCGTCGTGGTTTTGTTCCTACCAGTTTTTGTATTTTTTTTCAGAAATGAGATATTTTATTGCGGTAAAAAGTATCCTATATGTTGACCCGGATACCCAGCTATCATCATACCAAATTTCATCAAAATCCCTCCAGTGGTTTTTCTGTGATGCGGTAACAGACAGACAGACAGACAGACAGACAGACAGACAGACAGACAGACAGACAAAAATTCTAAAAACTATAGATTCGGCCTCTGCATCGATAATAATGCCTATTTCAATAAGATTTTCCAAAAAATATTTAATGTACAGATTCGACTTAGTTAGAATTTTATAATATGTATAGATTAACGCATCACACTGGGGAATTTTATTTATTTTAACAAGACATACATGTACACTTAGCATTATAAACATGAAGCGTTGTTTTCTTTTACAACGTATTTAAAAATAGAATATTACCTATATACTATTTTATAACTGTACATCTATCTTCAAAATTATCATTTTATAATACATACATATTACATATTACGTTTAAATCTATACATAAACTAAAATTCTGAGTAGAATCTGTACATTAAATATTTATTTGGAAAATCTTATTGCAATCGTCATTATTATCGATACAGAGGCCTAATCTATAGTTATTAGAACTTTTGTCTGTCTGTCCGTATGTCTGTGACCGCATCAAGAGAAAGCCACTGTTCCAATTTTGATGAAATTTGGTATTTTTACTGCGAGAAAATATCTCATTTCCGAGAAATCTATACTAAACCTTAAAACGTAATTAGAGACGAACCCGAGCGGAGCAAGGGCGAGTCGGTAGTTGAGTAAATAAAATTGTAACAAATTAATTAAGTATAAATAAAAATAAAACAATAAGAATTATATAGGTTGAACCTGATACAGTAACTGTTCGAATAATTAATTAATAACAACAAGGCTAAGGCGGGAGCGAAGCATAGCGTAGCCTACTCAACCTAGGTTATACAAGACGGGCCTGACACATAATCGAAAATTAAAACTTACAAATAAATAAATAATCTTTTATCCAGATACTCTAAGCTTAAAATAAAAAAATAGCTGGACAAATAATTATATATTAGTCGTACAGTAACTGGTTTAATGGTCACTTCCAATTATATAATGTACTAGCGACTCACCCTCGCTTCGTTTCGGGTTCGTCCCTAGAAAAAAATCTATCCCACGGGAACCGTACATTTTTCTGGGATGATATATAGCCTATAGCCTTCCTCAGTTAACGGGCTATCTAATGCAAAAAGAATTTTTCAAATCGTATTAGAAGTTCCTGAGATTAGCGCGTTCAAACAAACAAACAAACTCTTCAGCTTTATAATATTAGTATAGATTAGTCGTACATCAACTGGTTTAATATTCACTTTCAATTATGTAATGCATGCTATCGTGTAAATACTGTTAATATTATTTTTTATGTTTAATCTCTGTATAAGTGAACAGTGTTTTTAAATGCCTTAGACCCGGGAATATATATTTATAGCATATGTACTCAATAACAATGATGGTAATTATGTATGTGCATGCAAACAAATTGTATTAGAAAAGATAACAAATAAATACATATGTGTACCCAATACTCTTATCAGGAGCCTAGTGGCACACCTGATATTAAGTGCTTATCTTTATTGCAAATTATTTAACTCATTAAGATAAAAATCTATTTTTGAACATGGTAATACCAGTAGAAATATTAACAGTTTTTAATCGTTATAATGATTAGTTTGGTTAATATTACTCATGTGTTAAAACGTAGGTAAATGACAGCTGTATTTCGGGATAAAATCTAAATCATTTTTTTTTTGTAAAAAAAAAATTGTTTTTTTTTTAGATAGCGGATATACAGGTACAGTGTAACATCCCTCTTTTAAGTTATACCTTAGCAGTTCTTGAACCTAAATAATGTTAAATAAAAAAATATACGAACCGACTTCAAAAAAAAAACCAAAAAAGTAAAAAATAACTGATTGGTAGTTTTTATTTACTATAGATACCTAATCAGATATTGTCGAAGTCGATGTGCTTTGATTTGTATCGGTTGGCTTTTTTTCCCCTTTTTAGTTTAAAAATGGTATAGTAGGAAAGTAAAAAGAAAGTATTTTAATAAAATATTCGCTTAAGCCATTTAAGTTAGTTTGATGCCAATTTTTATATGAAGACTGACAAACTAAAAATCGCTTTTATTAGTAACACAAAAAAATCTGGCTCTAAAATCTTATTCTAACGCATTGGTCTTGTTTAATCAAACAAAAAAAGTTCAAACTCAAAGCATCTAGTATTAGCCATTGAAGAGTTCCACCTATCCACCTTCTGGCCTTATCATCAGATCAGGTCGATGATACAGAACCACTGCACTGACAACGGAAATAGAAACACTTGCAAAGTTTCAAGGCAATATGACAATTAGAAGTAGGTTAAATTTTCATTAGCATTTTTTCACCCTTAGGGGTTGCTTTTTTTCAAATTAGAACGGGACCAACTTGAAAGTACACACTTTCAAAAAAAAAAACAAAAATTGCCCAAATTAGTTAATAAATTACAAAGTTCTGAGGTAACAAACATATAAAAAAATAAAAAAAAAACATACAGTCGAATTGAGAACCTCCTCCTTTTTGAAGAAGTCCGTTGAAAAACATGTTGACGACATTAGCCGGACGCCCTTTACCGCCAAAACAGATCAAGTGAAACATTTTTAGGTCCATTTTACTATTTTTATCAGCAATGTTTTGTGTATCGAATTTAACATCGAAGTTTCTAGTCGATTAATGACTCAGTCGATATTAAATGCTGGGAGAATAAATAACGGTTATAATAAAATTTTTATTGCTGTTACGACTCGCATAAAAAGATATAGAGTCGTTAGTATTAAATTAAATAAATCTCGCGTCTCATTAAATTAGAGATTGATATAAACTTTGCTCTAGATGTTGATAGATAAGTGTTATGATAAGCAAAATTTCACATTTAAAGCAACGCAAGTTAGTTTTAAACAGTACAAATTGATGTTAGAGGTATAATTACTATACTGTAGAAATAACATCAAAATGATTTAATACGGATACCCTACTAACGATGTAGATAAAGTAAAAACTTTTAAAGGGTATTTCCCACTCTAAGAGAGAAGGCGATAAAATCTAATACTTCATATTATAAAATCTTTATCGTTACGTCATACTGTTAAATAATGTAAATATATACATTTGAATAATATCTATACATATGAAAAAAATAGAAATGTCCGTCTGTGATTTTAAAATAGCTGTTTTCTCAAATACATAGAGTTATTTATATGATGCTAGTACTTAAACAACCCTTTTTAAAATTTTTGTCTGTCTTTCTGTTTGTCCAGGGTAATCTTCAGAATGGCTTAACCGACTATTATGGGACTTATACTGAAAGATAGAGGCGTTAGTAGCGATACATATAGCGTATGTTTTTTTTTTCAGAAATATTTAGGGTTCCAGCGAAACCGAAAATCTTAAAAAATATGCAAGTTTCGAATGTACAATTTTACGAAAAAGTCCGCGATGCCATTTGTATAATCACAATAACTATTTTTATCTATATGATTGGGTATCTTTAGTGATTACGAATCTTGTGGGCGTTATGAGGACTCAATGCGGACAAATAATAAAATATTCAATGCTCAATACAATTTAATAAGGGAAATCACCTTGAAACGATAATTCTAATAGTAAAAATTAATTGAGCGGGTTCTCGACAACGATCTGATTTCAACACACAATACTCCAATGAACAACCAACATTTCCAAGCCACATATGTACCTCTAACTAATGTCATGATGGCGTCTCGACCCCGCTCGAGACATTGTCTCGGCTATTAATTTCAATTCGATTTGACGAAACACATCATAGTGATTTTAAACAATAATAAGGTTTTATAGGAAGAAAAAGGTGACTAAATCCTTCTCCGACATATATAAGTCGACATATATAACTTCCTAAAGGCATCCAATTTTATTATTTAAAAACTCCATTAGGATCTCATCAAAAGTGACAAAAGTCACATAGAAACCAATAAAAGGCACATAGAAACCAATAAATATTTATGGGTTTCTATATGGCTTTTGTCGCTTTTGATGTGATCTTATTGGAGTTTTTCAATAGGGTTAATCTCTCTATTCATTCTTTTAAAAAGAAATTAAAACAGCACCTTCTCACTCAATTCAATCAAAAATTATCTTAATTACTATTTTTATGTATTGTGTTATATGTAATGTATTTATGTAAGTAATAGTATGAAGTATATATTGTATGGTATTATATATAATATTTAATTGGCATTTTTGTGAGTATCGATATATTATTTATATGACTACAACTGCATGATTTTATTCTGCTTTATAACACTATTTCTCACTACAATAGGTTGGCTGGAAGAGATCTCTTCTAGAGATAAGTCCACTTTTGCAAACAAAAATTGTATTTTAATCACTGTATTTATTTTTAAACTAGTGACTCACCCTCGCTTCGCTCGGGTTTATCCCTAGGTCGCTTCCCAAAACAAAATTATTTGATTAATTTGTTTTTAAGTTTTTTTCGTGGGACCCCATTTTTTTTCTAAAATAAAAGTAGCCTAAGTTACTCCTTATTAAATCAGCTATCTGCCGGTGAAAGTCTCGTCAAAATCGGTGCAGCCATTTCAGAGATTAGCCGGAACAAACAGACAGACAGACAAAAATTGGAAAAAATGTTGTTTTGGTAAATGTACCGTGTATACATCCATATGCATTTAGTAAAAAGCGGTTATTTTAATATTACAAACAGACACTCCAATTTTATTCATCTGTATAGATGCAATAAAGAATAGTTCTAAAACGGACGCACACGAGCGAAGCGAGGTTGAGTAGCTAGTTCTGAATACAAATCTATTTATAGACTATCTTTACGTAAGCCCTCCGACATGTTGTTTCTTAGTTATCAGAAAGTTGTTCGGAGCAAGCGTCGCTCTGACGCCGCGCCGGGTCTGGCATTAGCGACGTTTTTACTTCAAACCTATAATTTTACTCTAGACGGAAACAAACTATTCAACATTCAAGATACTTTTTTATTTACATACTGTATTTATTTGTGTCATATTTAATACATAAAGGAAACAACAATTTAAATTTTGTATGTCAGTAGGCACTCTAATATTCTGTATATTCTATATGTAGATATATAATTATAGTTTTAATTAAATAATCTTTTAAAACACACTTTCGACGCAATCGCAATCGAAATATCTAATAATAATTATTAAAAATAATTAATTGTTAAAAAAATCGAGTCTATTGATACTAACACCAAGTTCCAAATCGATACTACAACAATTAGAAGAAAATAGGTTAAAATCGATTCTCAAGGTTTAATTTGACAGCTAACTAGCTAGTGTAAATAAATAAGAAAAAAATATGATCTATACAATATGAATATATATAATATATACCTAAGTGGGTACCTATACATATATGCATAATACCTGTACATATACATATATGTATGTATGTATACTATATGTGTACTTGGATATTGCTTATTCAGGCTAACAGCAATAAACTCTTAATAAAATACATGTAAAAGTTATTTGTAAACGCAATGTTTCCTAAGAAAATGCAGTTAGTACTAATCATTACCTTTCTTTATATAGAAAAACTTCGTAATCTATTTATAGATGCACTTTACGTAAGGCATCAACAGAAAGTTGCACGAAGCCGGCGCGGCGGCGGCGGCGCGTTGCTAACACCGGTTACCGCTAACACTAATGTGTTAAATATTAAAATTTATTATCGGGAGTAATTTATCAATGAATATTTTGGTAAATATTTTTTTTTGATATTGTGATAAGTACTAAAATAATAATATAATAAAATGGCAAAATAAACGAATTTTTTAGGTATCGTAGATTTCCAAACATATTACACATTATTAGGCTAAATTACTTGCACAATATACAGAGGGTCCACGCTATGTTTTTATAAATAGATTTAGTAACTATACTTTCCCCTACCGTCTCTTTCGCTTCGCTTCGCTCTTGACTATTCAAAAAGTTCTTCCTTTACGCGATATTTCTTTACTAGACTTGCATAGATAGATATACTTTATTGTATACCACAAAAGAAACAATAAACAAATAGATGATGCACAGGAGGCGAGCTTATCGCTATAAGCGATCTCTTCCAGGCAATCTTAAGGCGAAGAAGTATATAATAATTAATTATGTATATGAAATACTAGACGGTGTACTTGCTACACATAAATACATATCGTAAATATATACATAAGTAGTTATATACACACATATATACATACATTGACGACACGTTTGGCTCAGTTTGTAGTAATCTTACTTACTGTGCAGCGGTCGCGGGGTCGAGTCCCGCTAGGGGACTTAATTTGTGCGATGAGCACGAGTACTTGTACTCCAGTCATGGGTGTTTATATTTATAATATGTATGTATTTAAAAGTTATATATATGTAGGCTATCAACTATCTGGTATCCATAACACAAGCCTCGTAGCCTACCATGGAACTAGACGATGCTGTGTGTTAATGTCCCAACATATTTATTTATTTATGCGTAAATACTTACACACATGTATATAACATAAATGTAAATCTGATAAAAGGTATAGGTAATACATATATAAAGACACTAAAGAGAAAAGTTATATGATTTTAACAGCAGCTTAAACTTATCAAGTCCGTCTAATGTCTAATGGAAGAGTATACCATAAACGTGCAGCTTTTACTGTAATGGAGTTGGAGAGGAAGCAGTAGGAGTGAAAAGGAGCTTTAAGGAGAAATGTTTCACTATAGCGACGAGAAAGAGTATGAGAATCACTCAGAAACTCAAAACGTTCTCTAAGGTAGAAAGAAGAAGGATAAAACAGCACGCAGTAGAGAAGATGAAGTACATGAGTATTCCTGCGAAAACGGATTGGGAGCCACTTGAGCTTTTTGCTAAATTCAGAAGCATGGTCCTACATACTTTCTTAGATTTACGCGAATATTTGACATTTTAAATAAAACTTTTTTTTCCGATTTTCTTGCGGATTTATTCTGATTTTTGGTTCCCGACGTTTCGAATGCTTTACAGCAATCATGGTCACGGGAGAGACTAAGGTTTTAGACAGTGCTGTCTGTAATATCTATAATGACATTTGAGACATGGGGTTTATTTTTTATTTTCTAAGAATATCTGATAATTCAAATACGAGTTTTTACCACCTACATTTTGATTAATCTCGTCGAGTAGGTATATATTATACAAAGAAAATCTTTTTTTTTTAAATTAAGACGGACGTTTTTTATTTACGATGCATACACTTGATTTAAATCGCTAATTAAATTTACGATTTATTAGACAGTTATTTTTCTTCCTGCTTCTCAAGCAGTCAAGTCAGATATTAATTATATAAAACAATCACATTACAGAGGCACGTTTTTGCACATGCAGGTAGATCAATTAAAATGGATGCCGCGGACCAAATGAATCATAACGCGCCACAATCACACCAGATTCCAGATAACAAAACAAAGCAAAGCCTATTCATATTAATATAATCGGGTCTTATCTTAGTTTGTTTGTATTTTTGATACAGTTATTGATTGAACAATTTTTATGTCTATAGTACCTACTCATGGAGACGAATTTCATTAAATTTTCAGCAAATAATAATAAGATTAATAACTCTTAAATTAAAAAAATCCCTAACATAATAAATTATTCATTGAGACCATTCTAATGAGCCTAAACACGATATCTTTGTAGTATTTTATTAATGACAACACGTTTGGCTCAGTTTGTAGTGACCCTACTTGCTATACCAGCGATTGCGAGTTCGAGTCCCGCTGGGGGCATTCCTTTGTGTGATGAGCACAAATGTTTGTACTCTAGTCATGGGTGTTTATATTTGTAACATTTACGTATTTAAAGTTATATATGTGTAGTGTATCAACTATCTGGTATCCAGAACACAAGTCTCGTAGCTTACCATGAAAGTAGATTGTGCTGTGTGTTAATATCCCAACACATTTATTTATTTATTTTAGTAAAGAGTTGAGTAGCTTGAAGATTCCAGATGACACTGCGGCATCAGGCCTAGGTTAAAATATCATTGCAATGTCATTAAAGTAACGGGATACCAAGTTTCGAATCGATTAGATCTATGGAAATTGTTCATATCGCTTTACCGTCTAGAAAAGTGCTGATAGTTTGTAAAAGACTAAACGTATTTTCTTGATTTATAGCTAAGAACATTCTCGATCAAGTCACCTTTCAAAAAAAAACTAAATTAAGATCTGTTCATCCGTTTGGTCCTTACAATGCCACAGACAGATTCACAGATACACACGTAAAACTTCTAACTAGTTTAGTTTACATTACTACATCACTCCACATTGCTTGTCCTGTTTAAGTAAATAACTCAATTTGTCAATATGAACTAAAACCCCAGACGAGTATCTTAATTTCAAAATAGTTAGCTTCCATAAAATAGGCTAAGAGATACTTTCTTAGGTTTACGCGAATATTTGACATTTTAAATAAAACTATCTTATATAAATAATTAATATTTTTGGTTTTCTTTGTAGTTATACATATAATAATAGCAACACTAAATATTATATGATTAATTATTAAGGTTTTTTAAAGAATTGTAATATTTATAATAATAACAGCTAGAATTAAATAAATAATATTTAATTACAATATTTATTATTTTTTTTTTAAATATGTTTAGAAATTAAAATTCAACAAATATTGTAAGGTACTACGATGCCATTTTTTAAATTTTTAAAATTATTTTTGTAAATTGTGGGTAGGCACTGTCTGTAACAAGTATATATGCCATTTTAAATAAAACTATCTTTTCGGATTATTTCGCGGATTTATTTTGATTTTTGGTTCCCGACGTTTCGAATGCTTTACAGCAATCATGGTCACGGGAGAGACTAAGGTGTTAGACATCTCAAAAGCGTTATAAGAAAGCCGTTATCGCCCCAGGATGATTCGCGAAGCTATTGAAATTAAAAAACATCCAAACTTCAATAGGGAAGATGGCTGGGTACTACCATCATCGTGGGATCCTGTAATAAACATAATAAAATCTAACAGCAAAAACAAAGATAACAGACCTGTAGATGTAGTTAGTTCATACTGTGTGGATCGCTATAACAATGATTCAGATTAATATATATTTTATCTGTGAAGATAGTGTTGCTTAATATTCTATCTTAAAATTACATTAGAAATCTAAATTAAAAATTTAATTTTCTAAATTACATATAAAATAATAATAATACTTTAATAAATAATTAGTATTTAATAAATAATTAATATTTTGATTTTCTTTGTGGTTAGACATATTATAGTAATAGCAACACTAAATAATATTACATTATTAATTCTTAAAGTTTTTAAAATATAGTACTTATTAAACTTTTTTAAATATGTTTAGAATTAAAATCAACAAATATTGTAAGGTACTCTGGTGCCATTTTTGAATTTTCAAAATCATTTTTGTAAATTTGTGGGTAGGCACTGTCTGTAACAAGTATATAACGCTTTTGAGATGTCTAACACCTTAGTCTCTCCCGTGACCATGATTGCTGTAAAGCATTCGAAACGTCGGGAACCAAAAATCAAAATAAATCCGCGAAATAATCCGAAAAGATAGTTTTATATAAAATGTCAAATATTCGCGTAAATCTAAGAAAGTATTAAGTATATATGCCTTTGAGATGTCTAACACCTTAGTCTCTCCCGTGACCATGATAGCTGTAAAGCATTCGAAACGTCGGGAACCAAAAATCAAAATAAATCCGCGACATAATCCGAAAAGATAGTTTTATTTAAATTAGGCTAAGAGATTCTAGATCGCAATATTGCCATAGATATAACGTTCAGAGTAGACAGTGCTACTAATGACTTATGGGTTGACCCTTACCTATGGGGGGGCTACCGCACTTGAATTCGCCACAAGAGGGCGCTAGAGTAAAGTGATGTCTCTAGAAATATCAAATGACACTGAAAGCTTACGGTTTGCGAACTTTTTATCACGATCGATATGACAGCCCTCATCTATATATATAAAAGGCAAAAGTGATTGACTGATGTATCAACGCCAAACCTTTAAGGCTAGAAAATTGAAATTTCGCACACGTATTCCTCATACGACGAAAACATCCACTAAGGAAGGAGTTTTCAAATAACCCCCAAGGGGATGAAATAGGGGATTCAATTATTTATTCCTTAGATATATTTGCATGAAATTTCGTATTTGTCATAGTTTTATCGCGAGCGAAGCCGCGGGTTCTGCTAGTTGGTTTATTAAACACTAGTGACTTATCCCCGCTTCGCTCGATTGCGTCCCTGGATACGTTTTTAATAGATAAAAATACTTATCGTGAGTGTACCCGAGGAGATACATACTCGTACGTGCTATCACAGACTTTTCTGTAGGTCTTTTTAAGACATACATTTAGAAAGTTATTTTGATGTATCTCTTAAGATTTAGTCGTTGGTCGTGTTAGCATATAAATAAGTTTTTTTTAACAGAACCGTCATAGTTCATACATTTTGTACAAAATATTTACGCAATTATAGGTTTAATGAATAATAGAATACTACATATTTTTCATATGCACATATTATTTAAACCGTGCCGCTCTGAAACTTGCTAAGCACTCGCGAACCGAGTGTTGCTATTAGCGATGCAATTGTTTTGTTAATATTCTCCCCCAAAGGGTGGAATAGTTATTTTTAAAAATTATTTTAAAATCTGTTTTGTAAAAAAAGTACTTAATTTAAAATATTTTTCTTTGCTTTAAAAATTATGGATTACGAGAAGTCAGTTTGCGACTTACCTACCTAAGTGGATTATATAGTTTAAAATATAGCCATTTACATATTAATGTTAGTGAGCGTTTCAAGACGTAAGAGCAACTTAATTTTATCACCATAACTAATTTTCTTACGCAAGTCATAATCGCACGTGACAATATTTCTAAAACAAAATGTATGTCAATGTACATACGTCTTTTTAAATAAAACTATCTTTTCGGATTATTTCGCGGATTTATTTTGATTTTTGGTTCCCGACGTTTCGAATGCTTTACAGCAATCATGGTCACGTGAGTAACTAAGGTGTTAGACATCTCAAAGGCATATATACTCGTTACTTTAAAGCATTCGATACGTCGGGAACCAAAAATCAAAATAAATCCGCGAAATAATCCGAAAAGATTATTTTTATTTAAAATGTCAAATATTCGCGTAAACCAAAGAAAGTATTACATATGTACGTCTTGTTATACTTATAGCTAAAACTTAAAAAAATTACAAATTTGAAGAACAAGAATTAATAGAACAATTCTAAACAGTAGGTAATGATGTTATTAACTCTTAGGAAAAATTCAATTTTATATCTATTTCTTTTATTTATTTTTTACTAGACCAAAGAAAAATAAGTATCTGTATCATTGGTCTTATATTTTATAATAAATAATTTTAATTGCACGGCAAAAAACTTGATTAAAATGCTAAAACAATTAAAAAATAATCTACAAGTAGCATTATCATTTTCTTTTAAATGTGTGGAAGAAATTTTAAAGCATCACCTTATCGTCTTATTTGCTTTACGTTATCTTTGTTCTATTTTGGATTGTCATAAAATTAAATATAGAAGTACTAGCGGCTCACCCTCGCTTCGCTCGGGTTCGTCGCTGGGTACGTCGTACATAGATATTTAAAATAGTTATTTGCCAGCGTTCGCCATATACATTTTAATATTATTTTTTTTTTATTTTTCTGATGTTTTAATACTTATTATCCTATTCCAGACTAAGAGAAATCCAAAAAATCAAATACCATAAAAATTGGTCCAGCCGTTCTTGAGTTAAATGATGTAACATACACGACTTTGTTTTATATATATATATATATATATATATATATATATATATATATATATATATATATAGATAGATAGATAGATAGATAGATAAGTATTAGCAGAGAAGAATACCAGCAGTCCGTCCGTCCGTGGTGCCTTTCGCATTTATGATACTGAAATGTGAAAAACAAATTAATAATGAAATGCATAAAAAGAAAAAATATTTTAGAACTTTCAAAAACATATAAATGTTTATTGTGAGTAATTCCAAATATATATTTATATACAATCGCAAACTTTTTTTATAACTTTTCTTGTCTAAAAGGAACGTTGTTTTCCGACTCAATTCACAAAATATCCTCATATAAAAAAGTAGCTTTCGCAAATGTTCATAGATACAGTACTTTTTGCGATCAGCCCAAACACAAACAAACCCATCACGACGGAGCTTTCATTTATAATAATATGCAGTAATTTACACAAAGCACTTTGTCCAAAACATTAACCTGAAGGAACCTGAACCCACGACCTCCTAGAGATACTCTGAGTACTTCGATCATTTGATTGCTAGTGAGTAGTGACCCAGACCCGTCCCTAATTGCCCTTCGCATTTACGGAAGTTCTCACAAAAGTCGATTTATTTCGACTTAATACAAAAATATCAACAAACCCGTAATTTATTTTCTCAAAATGTTTATAGTTTTAAAACTTTATAGATAATACCTCTTTCAATTGGTGAAACCGTATGAAAATCTGTACACTACTTTCTGAGATTAGTCGGAACAAACACAAAGTTAGCATGGCCGAGGGCTTTTATTTATAACATCGAGTGGTTAACGCATAGCACATAGAGCAAAATAATAACCCAAAAGAACTTGAACCCACGACCTCCTATAGATACTCTGATCACTTTGATTATATCATTATGTCTATAGGTATAGATAATAATGTATGCATATGGCACGTATCTATTATTAATTGTGTGTATTTAACTTTGCACGTGTGACACATAATATGAGACTATTAACCTGCAGGGCGACCTGTCTGGCTGCATCATACGAGTACATCTGTCACCAAGTAGTTAGCATTTTGTCATACTTCGTCACTTCGTCCGAGACGTAACACATTAATCTTTCTTAAATAATGTACTTGTCACAGCTCAAAACAGTTACATCACAGGAATTTTCATTTGAACAAGAACAAATTATGCATTTTTAAATGATTTTAAATTTCTTTCAAAATTTCAAAAATAATCAATGATTAAATAATACTACTAATATTATAAATGCGAAGCTTTGTGAGGATGTATGGATGTTTTTTACTCTTTTACGCAGAAACTACTGAATGGATTTTAATGTAACTTTACAATAATATAGTTTATATATCAGAATAGCACATAGGCTACATTTTATCTGGAAAAACGTACCGTTTCGTGGAATAGACTTGTTTTTGTTTTTCTAGAGGCGAACCCGAACGAAGCGAAAGAGAGCAGCTAGTTATACATATATACAAAACGAATGTACACTAATTCATCACTATTCAACAGTAGGTACTGTACAAATCATGTCCGCGTGGAATTGTGGTAAGAATTAGTAAAATAACATTTAATTCATAAATATTAAAAATTAATTCATGGTGATATTCTCTCCTTAAAGAAAACTTAACTATCCAACTGTGTATTAAAAAAAATACGCTTATAGCAATTTGTTTGAGGTGTCAGGTGTAGGTTAACGATGCACGTTAAAAGTTTTAGAACGGACAAATGTCTTAAATCGGCACTGACCTTTAATTATGTAGTTTTACGAGTTTAAATTAGACTGAGGGTAATACATGTCTAGTTTGTCTACATGTGACGTTATTTTGTTTTAATTTACGGCATAGAAAAATAAATATTATCAAAATATTTCAATGGTGACTGAACAGCATAAGTACACTGATATATAAATGATTCCGAATATAGACATGGCGTACAAACATACTAAATGATTGTAGCCACTGTTATTGGTAATAGTCAAATTTAATTATAATAACGTGAAAATCTATATAAGATGATACCTGTCCACTAACACGCACTGGGCCAGCGTGGAGGACTATGGCCTGATCCTCCTTGTATTGAGGGGAGGTCCGTCCTGAACGGGGCGTCAAAAAAGGGCTGAATTTACTATACATTTTTTGTCTTATCAAAATCTTAATATAATGTACATAGGTACATATTACACATTTATTAAAAATAGCTTCAAGGTCACAATTTTATAGTTCCTTTGTCAAGCGAAGGTATCATATTAAGTAACTAACAATATAATATATAATAACGTAATAGATACTAATGACTTAATAGTTAAGGAAAATGTCATTTGTCACGTGTCATAATGAATTGAACCACAGACATTGCACAATATGCTCTCAGAAAGTCACCCCAAAAAGAGCATTTAATTGTATTATAATCGAACAATCCGTTATCTATACTAATATTATAAAGCTGAAGAGTTTGTTTGTTTGTTTGGTTGAACGCGCTAATCTCAGGAACTACTAATCCGATTTGAAAAATTCTTCTTGCATTAGATAGCTCTGTTGACTGAGGAAGGCTATAAGCTATATATCATCCCAGAAAAATGTACGGTTCCCGTGGGATAGATTTGTTTTTGTCTAGGGACGAACCCGAAGCGAAGTTAGGGTAAGTCGCTAGTGTTTTATAAGGCGATACTGTTATATGAAGTTAAATTTCAATTCTTTTTTTTTTTTTTTTTTTTTTTTTTTTTTTTTTTTTTTTTTTAATAGCTGAAGGCTCCTCTGACAATAGTCAGAGACGTTGGTATTTCTTATTGACAGTTACTACAGTACATACAATTTTACTTCTAACACTATTATTGTGTTGACAGTTTTGTTCACCCATTACATTGTTTTACATTTTATTTTATTTCTATTACTAAGTTTATCTTTAATATTATATTTATTTGTATGACATTTGTTATTGTTACTATGTTATTAAATACTATTATAAATTATGAAATTCGTATTAGTTGGCTTCTGTATTACATAAGTTGCTGTACAATAGGGGCGCTAGAAAGGTCTAGCGGTTATAATACAGCCTAGTTACCTAATATAATAAGAGGCACGCGTGGTTTTTTTTTTTTCTTTTTTTTTTTTTTTTTTTTTTTGTGCTATGCCTCCCATTTACAATTTTAGTAATATAATTACAGAAGGCTATGAAAATCTGTTGGTGTTGTTTGTGTGTTATTAATGTGCTAATATTATCTATAGTGGTTACTATTTTAGTTTGACTTTCCAGGTCACAGCGTGCTATGTCGAATCTTGGGCATTGTGTTATTAAATGGGTTATGGTTTCTTCAACCTCAGGGTCGCATAAGCACCCTGGGTTGGTTATACATTTGAAGCGCGCCAAATATTCGGCATAGCCGCCGTGACCCGTTAGTGCTTGTGTTAGTGTTGGTTTTAACGTTATTTTCTTTGTAAATTTAAAAGCAATGGGTATGCTGGGAAAAAACATTTTAGTGATTTTACCTTTATCGCTAGTCTTATACATTTTATCCCACGTTTCGATTGTTTCCATACGGAGTAGCGCTTTGATGGAGGAGATGGGAAAGGAGTTATATGCAGGTGAGACTTTTTTGTTTAGGGCTGCTGCCTTGGCCAATTCGTCAGCTTTTTCGTTACCCTCTATCCCCACGTGCGCTCTTACCCAAAAGAAGCGTAGCATCTTGTTAGTTTTGCTTATCTTTTGTATATTTCTTTTAGTGGGGAGCGCCAGTGGGTGAGTTGTATCGTGTCTACAGAGGAGGTCAAGGGATGACCTGGAGTCGCTGAAGATGTCAACACTCCCCTCCCGGGATCTCAGAGCGATTTCAGTGGCTTGGTGGAGCGCGTACATCTCGGCCTGAAACACTGAGCAGAAAGATGCTAAGGTATATTTTCTGCTCAATGTTTCCTGCCCGTCCTTCCAACAGGACAATGCCGCGCCCACCCCGTCACTGATCTTGCTGCCGTCCGTGAAGATGCACAGCCCATTTATGCTTTGCCTCCTCACGGTCTCCGGCTCGAGATCCTCGAGACAGGAGTAGGAGATTGACACTTCAGTTGCGGGATGGGGTAACAAGAGGTAGGGAATTTTGACTTCCACATCTCTTCCCTTTAGTGAATCCATTGGCTTCCCCCTTTTTATTTCGTAAAGCCTCGCGACTTCATTCGCTCTTAGTTCTAATGGTAGAAGACCTGCAAGCGCCATAGCAGCCTCAAAGGAGACTGTCCTGTAAGACTTGCAGATCTTCTGCGCGAAGCCTCTCTGTAGGTTATGGAGTTCCTTACGGTTTTTCCATTTACTGGCGTCCTTCGCCCAAACGCTGCTGGCGTACAGGACGATGGGTTCCGCCACCGCCGTGTATATCGTCCTGACGATTTCGGAGTTCAAGCCCCAAGTTAATTTGGCCGCTCTCGATAGCGGTTTATATATGTCTGTAACTTTTCTGATTGTTGTTCTTATATGTTCGTTGAATGTTAGTTTGTTATCTATTATTATGCCAAGTATTTTTATTTTATTTACTAATTCTATAGGTCTCCCGCCCATGTGTATATTTGGAGTGTCAAATTTCAATTTTCTAGTTACTATCATTGCCTGGGTCTTGTGAGGCGCAAATTTCAATTTGTTTCTGACACCCCACTCATACACATGGTCGAGGACCTCTCTTGCCTTTACTTCAATTTTTAGGGACTGCTTCTCCGAGATCATCACGACGATATCATCTGCGAACGCCTGAACGTGTACTCCATATTCCTCTACCTCAGCCAGGAGTGGATCCAGCAAAACGTTCCAGAATGTAGGACCCGCGATCGATCCCTGGACGCACCCTTTTGTAGTGTTGGTTATGTACTGCTGTCCGGCGTATCTTACCTCGACGGTGCGGTCGGCAAGATAACTATCTACTAGTTTTAAGATGTTGGGAGTGCATTTTTTGTTCCGTAACCCGCATTTTATGGAAGGCCACCACGCGCTATCGAAGGCTCCCTCTATATCGAGGGATATAACTGCTACTATTTTTTTGTCTGCTATATCCGCTCGTATATGGTTCACCATATCGTAGAGGGAGTCTTCGGTGCTTCGCTGTGGCATGAATCCGTATTGTCGGGTATTTAGCGTTGGCAGTATATGCCATCTGATTCTACGAACCATCGCCTTTTCCAGCATTTTGCCAAGCAGCGGTAGTAGTCCTATGGGTCGGAAAGCCTTAGGATTGGTGTAATCGCCTTTCCCGGGCTTCCGTAGGACTACTACCGTCGCCTTTTTCCAATCTGCTGGAAAGTGCGATAGTTCTAGGCATTTATTTGCCAATTCTTGGAACAGTTCTGGATTCGCCTCGTATGCTGCCTTGCATATGTCTGCTGTCAGACCGTCACCGCCGGGGGCCTTCTTAGCGTTGAAGCTGTTCACAACATTTGTTATTTCATTTGCTGTGAAAGGCGGATCGTCGCTGGCACCTGTGTCCATGATGGTCGCGGCAGCTCTGGTTTGCCTATGCTGTGGTGTGTCGTCCTCTGGGTTGTCTTCGGGGAAGAAGGTACCGGCCAGAAGCCTTACGGACTCCGCGGGAGACAGTATTGCATCATCTTCCATGAGCATCTGGTCTTCATGGCTTACCGTAGTCCTTCTCAGGACCCGGTATATGCCATCCCAGACGCTCTCGCGATCCTGTTTCCCGCAGAACTCCTTCCAGCTTCTGACCTGTTCCCTCTCCGCCGCTGCCTCGTATTTAAGCTTGGCTTCTAGGTATGTTCCTACGACGTGCTCACGACGGGTGGGGGCTGAGCAGGGTATCCTTCGCTTCATCGTCATCATTTTCCTTTTTAAGTTCTCGAGTTCTTGCGTCCACCAGGGTATTTTTATTTTATTATTTACTTTCTTTTTCGGTATACACTCATTGCTTATTAATTTTATTTGCTCTGTATATAGCTTCACTGTAGATTCTAGTTCCGATTTAAGTTTTATTTTTGCAATTTCTGTTTTATTTAATTTATTATCTTCTAGTTTTATCATTAATTTATTCTTAAATTCAATCCAGTCAGTATTTTTTGTATTATAGATCCTGGTGGACCCAAGAGGGACATTAGGCTTGTTTTTGCCTGTGTTTATCTCAAATAAAATTGCATTATGATCTGAGCTCGTGATACCCTGATCAACCCTCCATCCTGTGATTTTACCTTGGAGCTCCCCAGAGCATGCTGTGACATCCACACAGCTTTTATATGCCCTACTATTCCTAAGGGTGTAAAATGTAGGGGTGTTCCCCTCATTCAGTATATTCATGTCCATTTCGCCGACAGCCCCCAACATTGCCTCGCCTCTATGATTGGTGGTTTCGCTTCCCCACCAGGTATACCAAGCGTTCACGTCGCCACCAATCAAGAAGCGCCCTTTGGACTGGTCTTTAATTTGTTTTATCCGGTCCAAGTATGGCTCTATTGGGAGGCTGTCCTCGAAATAGACCGACATCACTGTGATCGTCCATGCACCCATACGCAGCTCTGCCACAGCGATGTTTTCTGATACTAGTTTGGGATTGCAAATTATTTGCAATCCTTCACCAAGTATCAGAATTGCCGCTTTAACCGGCTTTGTTCTGTTCTGGGTGCACTGGACGATCCTACACCCCTTGGTTGCTGACATTTCCCCAGCCGCCCCGACATATGGTTCTTGCACTAGTGCTACACTAATTTTCCTCTTAGAGCATTCCAGCATTAGCTCAGTGGTGGCTAGTCTTTTCCTTTGTAGGTTCGCTTGGGCCACCGCTAGCTTATTTTGTGCTGGTTTGTTCGATGTGTGGTTTATTGCTATTTGATCTCGTTGGTCAACTTTAGCAATAAGCTATGCTGGAGCGAGCTATATCATCCCATTTCTTACGTACGGGACAACAGCTATCGAAAGCATTATGGTTTATGTCTTGTAAATTGTTTGCTCGGCAGTTTTTGCATTCTGGTTTTTTGCCCTCACCTCTACTCGGGCAGTCTGCTCTTAAGTGAGGTCCGGCGCAATGGGTGCATAGGTCTACTACCTCCGTGCACCATTTTTTGCCGTGGCCAAAACTTAGGCAGCGCGAACATTGAACTAGGGGGGACAGGTCGAAGACTGGCACCCTCTGCATATCCACGTAGAGTTTTCCCGCTTCTGTGGTCGCTTTCCACACCTTCGGGGAAACTTCCATAACTACGTGAGTCTGCAGAGGGTTCCTCGCCTTCCTCCTGTGCCGCACCTTTGCCCTAAATTCTTCCGGTTTAATATCTCTAAATAGTCCTGCATTTTGTTTTTTTATTATCTCTACTATTTCTTCATCTTTGATGTAGGCAAACATGTTACGAATTATTATTAAAGGGTCTTTATTAATTTTTTCTTCGACTGTAAATTTTGTCTCTGGCAAATTCATTTTTATCTTTTCCGCGTCTTCTTTACTTTTTATGCTTATAATTACTCTTTGGTCTTTGATTTTTCTAATTTTCTCTATTTGTATTCCAGTTTCCTTTGGTTTTATTACTTTCCTAATTTCTTCTATTTTTCAATTCTTTTTAATGGTTTTAGAGTTTAGATACTAACTGACGTCTGCTATTTCAGTCTGACCGTGACCATTAAAGATGTTCAAAACATCAGGTTAAAAATAAACTGGACGAAATTAATACATTCACGAAGCAGTTTTAAATATTGGGCGATATTTTGAAGAAGCAGTGTTATGTAATCTGTGGCAACAGAGTTTTTAGATAATACTACTGCATGAACTAGGCTTGTAGGTTATGTTTGTCCAGAAGATACAATATTTACTTTGCTCGTTTATTCAAAACCTATGTTCACGCCTTTATTTGGCGTTATTCGAGTATTTCATTGGAATAAAAAAGAAGTCTGCTCGAATAGTCGATAGTAATTTTGAAAGAAATTCTTTTGCCATCCCTAACCCCATGGTAACTTTTTCTTTTCTGAGCTAAAAAGTAACATGTTGTCGCCTGAATAGAGATGTCAGTAAGACTTCTTAAAAACAGTTTTGTCATGCCAGAGATTATAGAGTATACCCAGACTGGTAGGCCAAGACTTCTTGTTCTTTGGCAGTAACCACATAATTCATATGTATATCTATATAAAAGGCAAAAGTGATTGACTGATGTATCAAAGCACAGGCCAAATCCTTAAGACTAGAAATTTGAAATTTCGCACACGAATTCCTCACATAACGAAGGCATCCACTAAGGATGGATTTTTTATTCCTTAGACATATTTGCATGAAATTTCGTATTTTTCGTAGTTTGATCGCGAACGAAGCCGCGGGTTTTGCTAGTAAGCTATATTTATAGCTGTGATCGTTTTTTCCATACCGATGTACCATATGTACATTAAAAAGTATATCTATCATCAACAATATTAGCGAAAAGTAATTGTTTTCTCTCATCTTGATTTAGATACACAAAAGAAAATTAAAACACCATTTAGTGTTTAAGAAATTGGCACAATTGCAACAACTTTACAGTTTTCTTACAATTACTTTGAATACATCCGTCTCAAGTATGCCAAGATACGGTTAGCCCACCTAACTGTCCCGTTGAGCTGAGAATCTTCGCATGGGAACAAATCCGCCCTCAATACCCACTTCGAAATGTAATGTGCACAACATTACAAAATGAATAACTAAATTAGCCATTTTGAAAATTTAAAGAAATATCTCTACAGAAATTTATAATGACCTCAAAATGAATAATGTGGTACTCTATATTGTGTTTTTCAAGAAGGACAGTAGTTGAGGAATAACTAGTGCAAAGTTAGTGTATATTTGCCCAATTCAGTTTACGGATGAGATTTAATTTAGTTTGAACTATATTAAATACTAGCGACTCACCCTCGCTTCGCTTCGGGTTCGTCCCTAAACAAAAACGAATCTATCCCACGGGAACCGTACATTTTTCCGTGATGATATATAGCCTATAGCCTTCCTCAATTAACGGGTTATCTAATGCAAAAAGAATTTTTCAAATCGAATTAGTAGTTTCTGAGATTAGCGCGTTCAACTAAACAAACAAAGAAACAAACTCTTCAGCTTTATAATATTAGTATAGATAGATATGTACACCATTATTTGAATACATTATAATTATACATTCTAATTACTTACTATCTTTTTCCTTCTTTCTCTCTCTCTTTTTCTCTCTCTCTCTATTGAGCTAAGCATATACTTGAATCTAAAGGCAAAATGAGAAATATAGCGTCACAAAATCTGAATCACGTCAACACAACTGTGAGTGTGTTTGTTACTACTAAACGCTGTAATAGCAAAACATTTTTAAGCGATTTTAGGAACTGGATAGTAATATCATGGTAAAGTATTTATATTTTATTTATGGAAAGTATTCTTTGTTTTTGGTTGATTGATTTTCTATCATGACGCAATAAAAAAATTAAGTGACAAAATAAAAATAAAATTAATGAAATCAACGAAACTTCGGGAACCAAAAATCAAAATTAATCCGCGAAATAATCCGAAAAAGATAGTTTTATTTAAAATGTCAAATATTCGCGTAAATCTAAGAAAGTATTATGAAAACTAAAGAACTTGTCACATTCACACCCTATGGGCCACGAACACGCCGCTATCAGCGGCAGCTTAGCGCGGGGCGGCGAGCGGTCAGAACAAATGTACTAAAATGTTGAATCACGCCACGAGACACCGCACTCGGCAGCAACGCGAGCGGTTTTTGCCGAGCGAATCGCTGCAGCGGCGCGCGGCGCGTGGCGCGGAGAGAACAAATGTACGCGCGACCCAATGCGATGCCACGACACAGAGCGACGCGGGCAGCGGTAATGCAGGGACAAACTGAGCGGCGACTCGTCGAATTGCTTTCGAGGCAAAGCAGAGCCACTTTGGATAATGCCATTACTAAATACGGCCACCTCGATCACAGCCGCTTAACGCTACTAGGCGTACGTGGCATCGCCACCGCTCCACTCGCAGATACCGCTGCCACATGCCGCTAAGGCCAGAAGTCGTGGCCGAGCCGTGTGCCTTTATGATATTCGACAATGTAATAACAACTATGTAATTTTTTTCTGCCTATAAGTGAACATTATTGACCTTCCCAGTTCATCTGCGAAGATTTAATAAACGGCAGCAATCGCCACTTGACCTTACCAATTAAATAAGACATTGAAATACTTGATATTGAAAACAATTTAAATAAACTCAACTACCCTGAAATATATCAATTATATAACAACGTTATTTCTGTCATAATTTTAGTGAATAACCTTCCACGAGTACGAAAACATTTAGGTTTTTCATTTAAAACTTTAAAAGTAAACTATAAAACATGAAAATCTCCAGTCAAAAAACCATGGGTTTGAATTTCACAGTGCGATTTGTGTTCTGCGAAATTTGTAATATTTTAATTTTTTCATTCAGTTGTTTTAACATCCCACTGCTGGGCGGTGGGAATGAGTAGGCCTATATTATATTATTTTTAGTATGGCATTGGCCAGTTAATGGTGGACTTGGTACCTACATTTTTTGCAAAATAGGTTTTCTCAGACACACTTATAGGAATATTCTCACTCACGCGACTCACCCAAAACAAAATTAACTAATTAATTTGGTTTTAATTTTTTTTCGTGGGATCCTATTTTTTTTCTAAAATAAAAGTAGCCTAAGTTACTCCTTATTACATTAGCTATCTGACAGTAAAGTCCTATCAAAATCGATCCAGCCGTTTCAGACATTAGCCGGAACAAACAGACAGACATACAGACAGACAAAAAATTAAAAAAATGTTGTTTTGGTATATGTACCGTGTATACATCCATATGCATTTAGTAAAAGGCGGTTATTTTAATACTACAAACAGACACTCCAATTTAATTTATCTTTATAGATGAGCTCAAGCTAAAGCTGAGAACGTCATTCATTATTTTATTTCAATACATTACGTAAATTCTATGATGTAAATAGTTAAGTAGGTACACTTAATAAACATACTTATATGTTTTATGGAATATTTACAGATTTCACCATATTTTGTAGCAATAATATTTTAGATTATATCAAATACAAATATAATATATAAATAACGTCTTAAATAGAAAATGCAAAATGCAGACAATGCAGACAATAAAATGTTAAAAGATTTAAATCCGGCATCGTTATAGAAGGACCAAGGTTTAAATCCGCTTGGGGCAATAATGAATAAAGATTACACAACTATTAGCGAGAAATTGTGAAACCGCTGTCATCATTTTCACGAGTCTCGGTTTTTATGTAAAAATGTATTTAAAGTACTAAATTATCTCTATTAACACATCAGGTGTTAAGCAGCAGCTTGCAGTGGCAGATATTGGCAAAAATCAACTAAATCGCCATAACTTAAAAAAGCTAATTGTATCACTAACGATCCAACCCTACTACGCTCAGGCTCTAATTTCATTTTTTTTTAACGTTGAGAAATGCATTTACGCATCACCTACATGAGGTTATATGAGGTTATTTATACAGGAGGTTATGTGAGGGCTTCCTGACTAGAAAAACCAGTACTACCTACTAAAATTCAAAGAAACCATACCACCTTACACTTATGCAACCATGACGCCTCGACGGCAGGTCACTAAGGTAGGACACAACAACCAAGTCCACTCTGCTGTCAGAGAAGTACCAGAGCAAGTGGACCGCCTCCCAAAGGCGTTTCTTGGGTTCACGTCTGGCTAGTCAGCCACCCTGTTGAAAAACTCCAATAGGATCCCATCAAAAGTGACAAGAGCCACATAGAAACCAATAAATATTTATTCTCCTTTTTATCTTATTGATCCTATTGGACTTTTTAAACAGGGCAGACGCTAATGAGCTGCAACACATAAAATCAAAACTTACGTCTGCATATATTTTTGTATTCGTACTAAATATATAATATATAAAATGTTAACTATATACTCGTCTTAGTGTACTCCACAATTTTTCAACTACGCAAATATTACTGGATAAATTTTGAAATTACCTTGTTTGAACAATTGTCATTCTACAACAACAGAATAACAGAACACGGGAACTACGGGAAAAGAGAAACTTATATATAGAGAAATAAAGCGGTCATATTAGTAAATTATTTTATTTGAACGTGAATAGAATATTATACATTTATGTGTGTAGTATTATGCAATTCATTTTCAATACACGAGAGTAAGATGCAGAAAATTACATCGATTGCTTCTTCTAGAAAGAAGGTGAAATAAACAAACACACTTTCACAATATATTAGATAACTAGCGGCTCACTCTCGCTTCGCTTGATTTCGCCTCTAGATGATCAAAAACAAATCTATCAATCTATCCCTCGGGAACCGTATATTTTTTCCAGAATAAAAAGAAGCCTATGTGTTATTCCAGACTATAATATATCTCTGTACCAAATTTCATCCAGATTCATTCAGCCTTTCTGGCTACTGGCGTGAAAGAGTAACAAACATCCATACTCATAAATTTTCACATTTATAATATTTATACAGATACTGGTGACTTAACCTCGCTTCACTCGTATGCAGCGCTTTTTTTATTATAATTTTCCATGTTTTTTTTCATTTTAAATCAATGAAATTGACAATTTTACTTTACTATTTTATATTCACAGAGAATGTACTGTTCAAAACTTTGAATTTTAACAGTCGTTTATACTTTTCAACCTATTTTTTGCCCTTCAGAGGTCGAATTTCCAAAAATCGATGTTTATCGGATATAATATACTCCTTATGTGGTATTAAATTTCTCGAGTTTGTTTCTTAAATATTATGCTTTCTGAGATTTAGTGATTGATCACTGAAAATTTAATATAACACAAAAAAATTTTATTACTTAGAAACATCGAAAGTACTGTCGTTAATTACTATATTTTGTGTACCAAAATAGCGAGCGTAAACATCTGACGCTAAATGACTTGGCAGGAGAAAGTTGAATATGTTTCAAGATAGTTTTGTAATGCTACAGACAGTCTGTCTGCACGCCGCACCGTACACCAAAAATTATGTATCCACGCCTAACTTTTGGCAGTCATCGTTGCATACATTCTTTAAAAAAATTACAAAAAAAACTAAACCTTATTACTGAAACGAACTCTTCAGCGATGTTAATATCAGCTGTTTGACGACAGTTTATTAATAGAACGATCTTACAACGTGACAAAAACAAACCAATTAAGGAAAGATGACATTATTTATGGGTGTTGTTGTAACAAGAGTGCGAATTAAGGACATAAATTACAGTTAAATAGCGCATATAAAAATATTATTATTTATTTTTTTTATTTATTTAAACACTTTAATGCACAGTAAAATGGTACATACAGAAAAAAAAATACAGTTAAAGAAATGTGCAAAGGCGGCCTTATCACTGAAAGCAATCTCTTACAGGCAACCTATAGAGAAGGATACAGAAAATAAAAGAAAAGAGCGGAAATGGTGCATAAAAGTGTACATTACTTAACCTAAATGTAAATAAACGTACATGTACATAATAATATAGTAAAATTTACTTTTTATATACATAAACATATTATATGGTACAGTTATAGTGACAGTCTAACCTAATGCAACAGATAGTGTTTTTTGAGTCGTTTTTTAAAAATGCTTACTGAGTTGGATTTCCTTATTTCCATTGGGAGCTCATTCCAGAGTTTTACAGTTTTAATAGTGTTAGATTCGCTATAGGTTTTGGTATGGGACAAAGGTATTTCAAGCAACCTTTCACTGCGAGAGTTATATGTGTATACATAATAAATAAAAATAAACTGCAAATAGTTTTCCAATAAAATATGAGATCAAGAATAAATGGCAATGGCAACATTTTAACGATTAAAATTAAACGGCAAAAAGAGAATTGAAAAGCAAAAAAATAAATGACGACACGTTTGGCTCAGTTTGTAGTGACCTAACTTGCTGTGCCAGCAGCGGTCGCGGGTTCGAGTCCCGCTGAGGGCATTCATTCGTGTGATGAGCACGAATGTTTGTACTCCAGTCATGGGTGTTTATATTTATAATATGTATGTATTTAAAGTTATATGTGTAGTGTATCAACTAGTTATTTATTTATAAAAAAATAAGTACCTAACTACTAACTAAGACATCGACATCCGGCAATTTGAACCCGCTTCAAACGTTTTCTCAAACGAGCGCTTTACCACTGGGTTATCACTGCCAATCTATACAGATAAATAAAATTGAAGTGTCTGTTTGTAATATTTAAATAACCGCTTTTTACTAAATGCATAGGACTTTCACTGGCAGATAGCTGATGTTCTAAGGAGTAACTTAGGCTATTTTATTTCAGAAAAAGAATCAGGGTTTCGCGAAAAAAAATTAAACCCAAAAAATTGTGAACAAAATTCGCGTACGGCGTACGCACCCGAGCGAAGCGAGGATAAATCGCTATATAATTTAAATGAATATCTTAGAAGTAGCAAACTACTATTTATGTATAAACATAGCTAACCGTGAAAGCGTGAGTCGCTAGTCGGACATAAAAAGCTTATAAAAGTATAATAATATATATACGTGTCAATTTTAAAACCTCTCCCTTTATTATCATGGTTTTAGTAACCCTCATTTCGTTTTTAAATATCATTCACCTGGTAAATCTTAGGTTTTTAATCATAGACACGTCACACTGAAGTTACAAGTTTATTTTATTCGAATTACTAAAAATACGTGCCTATGCATTCAAACGTGCTAATAACATACATTACTAGCATGGACTTAGCCGTTGCGTCGGCTAAAACTCTTCAAGGAGAATGAGAGGGATACCGGAAGACTACACACTCAGCGACTATCGTTGGATACCAATAACCTATCTATCCTTAGTATTTCTAGGTTTTTCAAGTCTTTCTAGTATTTTCTAGTTACTAGGGGTAGGAAATTAACACAATTTGAATGGAATTAATGTAAAATTAGTAACTCTAGTGAGGAAAACCGCATGTAGAAAAGATATTGGGATTCGTCGTATAAATAAGACTTTGAAATATTAAAAACTGATTTTAATGATTTTAGACTAATTCTAAAGGGTTTTATAAAAATTTAAGAAATTATTTATTTCTAAAAGTTGTATATTATATTTTACTTATAAAGTAATATGGCAAGTGGTAATATTTTTACGTGTTAGTAATATTATGTCACATAACTGTTCTGTTGATAACGAATTAGCAGATTTTCGAGATTTTTGGAAATGATCAACATTTTTATTACCAAATTATACCTATATCAGGTTTCACAAGTCACATATGAGAAAGATAATATCTTAAGACTAAAGACATTTACCAATAATTTTAAATACCTACAGAGACGGTTATACTACCTACTTGTTATTTAAGTGTGATAATCTTGGAATATTTTACGGAGGGAGATTTTCGTCCGCTTAAATTAATATGGAGAGTGATGATGATGACGTGTCTTGGCCGCTTTCGACCGCAACGACTACTAGGACTTTGCCCTAATGTTGTAAATGAAGGTCTCATTGTTCTACTCTTTGGTGCGCTCTTTACATACCCAATTTTATTAATAAAGGTACGTGGACATTTTGGATAAAACAATACACCGTCGATATAATTATAAGGAATAGTCACTAATGATCGGGTCTTAAGTATCCCTTTTCTTGTCGAACTCCTCGCATCACTCATTTAAAAGATGGTTTACCTGCAGCTTAGTCAGCTGACGCTACTTAGGCCGCTGTGCTATTTTTACCTTTCATTGAGAGGGCACTATTTTGTAATCGTTTCATGTCTACCTAAGATAGGTACTGGCCACCGCTTTTACGCTTACCGTACAGGAGTTGAAAACTGTCTGTAGTCCAACATGTTAGACACGTGCCCACACCATCAAAGCATACAAATATGGAGAGAACTCTAGGCTAGGCATTTAATGGACATGTTATATAATATTAAGGTTATGAGGAACAAAAATAAATATAAAATCACTAGATTATACTGGTTTTATAAATATATGTATACGCAACAGTGAACGCAGTCTCGGCTTTTTATTGGTCAACTCCAATCACCTTCACGAATTGATAATAGTCGAGTAAATAAATAAGACAATTATCGCATAAAATGTCAAAGCGACAACATTGCAATAACTAGTTGCAACTTTTTTTTAAACATGAAAAACAAGAAAAGGTTCAGCAGTTTTCTTCTGTTTATTCCGAACTTAACATATTATGATGTACGTTATATTTGACCGACTTCAAAAAGTAGAGGTGCTTAATTCGATTGAATTGTTTGTATGTATATTACTTAATATTTTCCCCAATTGAGAATAGATCTTCATAATTCCATTATAATAAATAGGTAATAATATACCTCTTGGTCAGCTGTATGGAAGACGTACTGCGCCGACCACAAGTTATTTGGGAAATGGGCAGGATGATAATGATGATTATACCACTTGGGCGAATGTAAAAAAATGGTATGATAATGAGTTACAAATTCGATTTCTAGTAGATACAAATATTTTAGCGCTTGTTTTAGTGTTTTCTTTCTTTCAGTGTTTTCCAGTGATACATATTGCTATAGATTGACAAATTAAAAGTACTGATTGATGATTTACATGTAATTTTAACCGACTTCAAAAAGGAGGAGGTTCTCAATTCGAATGTATTTTTTTTATGTTTGTTACTTCAGAACTCCGTCATTTATTAACCGATTTGGACAATTTTTATCTGATTTGAAAGTGCCAGCCGAAACAAATCAAAGCACACCGACTTCGAAAATATCTGATTAGGTATCTATAGTAAATGAAAACTACCAATCAGTTATTTTTTACTTTTTAGTGCTTTTTTTGAAGTCGGTTTTTATTTTTTTCTTAAAAAGTTTTTATCTATCTCGTTAGTGCAATAATTTTATCGTCAATTACTTATTGATCATTATTTATTAGATAAGAATTCTTTCTATCAGTCAATGAATTATATTTTCAATGTCAACTTGAAACCGCAAGTTTTTGAACAATGTTATAGGTATATTTTCCTACAATCTTTTGTTATTTATTTTATCTTACTAATATTATACATGTGAAAGTTTAGATGTTTGGATGTTTTGATGGATGTTTATTACTCAATCACGCCAGAACGGCTGAACGGATCTAGATGAAATTTAGCACAGAGATAGATTATAGTCTGGATGGAAAAATGGATGGTTCCCGTTTGATAATTTGAGGCGAACCCAAGTGAAGCGAGGGAGAGCCGCTAGTCTATACATATAATAAAATTCTGAGTCGAATCTGTACTTTAAATATTTTTTTGGAAAATCTTATTGAAATAGTCATTATTATCGGTCGAACAACATATTATACAGAGGCCGAATCTATAGTTTCAAGAATTTTTGTGTCTGTCTGGGAACGCATCACGAGAAAACCACTAGACTCATTTAGTTGAAATTTGATATGATGATAACTGGTTATCCGGGTCAACATATAAAATACTTTTTACTGCGGGAAAATATCTCATCTCTGAGAAATCTATACTAACCGTTAAAACGTAACGTCGCTAGTTAGAAATAAACTAACCTTATTGCATGCCATGTAGCCCTTACAAGGTCTCATAACCATTCAAACATATTAAAAATTTACCTGCATCTTACTAGTTTTTGACATTTTCTAAATTTACATGTCACACAAGTGCACTATACAGTAATCGTAATAAACAACCTTCATGGCTTCGATTTCCGTATCAGGCACTTTAAACTTTTTAACCAAATAATATACATAGTGACTCTACGTTTTGGGGATATCACCAATATTGTCGTAAGACGCGATAAACAGTATAATAACAATACGAACTAAATATAACATGCGTGATCTCATATTTTTTTTAGTTTTAAGAAAGGTGAGGAATAAAACACATGATTCCAAGGAGAGAAAGACCATAGCTATGCTTTATCTATAAATATAAACATACTTACCTACATATAAAGCGAATTCGGAACATGGACGATATTATTTATTATAATAACATTTCATAACATGCTAACGTCTTTAATATTTTAATATTATATTTTTTGTTGGTAACCGGTAATATTTCGTGATGCAATTTACTATCTCATGCTTAAGGAAGTTGATAGTCTAATTATTAACTTTATAATTAAATATTGATTTGAACTGACACGGTTCTTTTTTTTTAGCCAAATGTATATATATTATATTTATTATAATAAATTTATACATCCTAATTACATCTTTGTCATTGTGTATATAAATATAAAAGTTTTTATGGAGCTTTATTTATTATGTATCGATGTGATTTAGTTTATGAGCAGAAATATGACATTACATACTTTTTGGAACGACACATCAAATGATTTCATTTGGTCCGTTGCAAAAAGGTTTAATTTTTTTTTTTATTTAAATTAATAGTTTTGCAAGTTGCAAGGGGGTGTATTTACACTCCCTTGTCATGGAGGAAAATATATAAAAAAAGTTAAAGAAATAAAATTATATTAGTATTAAGTCGCTGTTTAAATTTAGGTATATGCGAAAAAATTCTGCCGCCGCACATCGTTTTGATTAATATCAAGTACATAAGTAGGCCTATCGAATTTAAACATTGGTCATAACAAATAAATACGTCATAAAAAAAACACTTAACACTCAAATACGTCCGCGTCGTGTTGTAACAAGGAGGTGATAATATAGTAAATAAATTTTGAGTATTCATTAGCAGTAATATATATAATATGACGTTATGCTAAATTTTATCTTTATTTTTAAGTAGTTATTTCGCAAAAAAAAAGTTGAACCAAATTGTATAATAACAAGAACATTATCTACTCAGTTATAGTCATACAATAAGGCTCATTATAAATGTTGATACAAACTTAATGGAATCATTATCTCATTTTTTATAATACCTATGTATAATTTAAAAAAGATACGTATGTAAATAAAATATTTTTTATACATAATTTTTATGTAAATCACCACTTTGCTTAAATGAGGGTAGATACCAACGAGCATAACACAAAAGCAATATTTCACAGTGACTTATATTTAAATAATTAACTTACCAAACTGGAATGCGTGAAGAAAAAATAACAAAAAAACTAGAAATCCCGTCAACATTTTTCTAAAACCAAACAGCACACTTTCGTAAAAATATTTAAACACGAAACGCTTTGCATTTTTCTGTCGATAAAAACGAGCTTAGTTAAAGCATAACATAGCACTACACACACTCGTTGAAACTGTTTCAATTTTATACACAATAAAAACTAACAGTTAGGCGAAAACTATACTTGGATAGTACGATAGGATTCGTACGGGATCATTTTGCGTAGACGTCTATTCGCCTCGACGCGGTAGAGCGGACGGCGGTCGCTCGCACCGGCGCGCGGATGTTAATTCAACGTAGGAAAACGCTTTGTTGGCAAATGAGCTCACTCGAAGGTATAAATGTTAACAGGCATTACGTTTAGATACTTGGTTTATATTGCGACACTATACTGAATAAACTAACAAACACGCGAGAAAAGGTGAGTGGCATCCATTGTCATGATGCTAAAATACTGTGGATCAACTGAAATAACTCAGATCATCATGGATTTTTGTATAACTGAATTTTAACGACATTGAATTTTTTCGTCTAGTATTCAACTTTTAATGGAAGATATTATCATATTTTGCATTGTGGTAATAAAATCGAGAGTTCAAATTCGAAAAATAAAAAAAAATCATTAGCATGTTATTTTTCATGATAGTTAACTTCCCACGTTTTTACTTTTAAATCTTTGTGTTTGACGGCCAATTCTTCTCTCTCACGCCTAATTTTATTGACGAATTAACAGATCTATAAGAAACTAACAATTTTTATCATAATAAATTATATACAAATTTACACAGTTATTAAAATAAAAGATAAATAATACGTAAGTACGAAAGGTACAATATTGTGAAACATTCGTCTTGTAGTTGAGCATACATTTTATTATTTCAAACAAGTTTTAAGGCCATAGTAAAGTGATAAAATTATAATTTTAACTTATAAGATATTGTCTAAAGTCCATAAATATTCAACAATTAAAAAGTTGTCATTGTTTAATATAAATAACACCATTTATTTTTAAATTTATACTATATTAAATCTCTATAATGGCGTTTGTTAGATAACGGTAATCATTAATATTGGTTTTTATTTCTTTTTTTTTTCACTCTCTCACGCGAACAAAACGATAATAACTCATAACTTGACTTTTACGAAAAGAAAAGATTTAATGAAATAAAATAGACGTATTAACTTTTATGTTTAGACGTAATCTTGCTTTAGACAAATAAATAGATAATATCAAGTTTGCCTATCGTCATATTTAATAAAATATTGTTTGAAATTATTCTTCACAGTGGAATGAAAATCTAATTTGAATTAGTTTGCGTGGTCTATAACCATGCAAACAACTTTTGCCAATCACTAGACCAGAACAATGTAACCTTACCTTTACTAATATTTTAATTTAGTAAAATTTCCTTATTAATAGTTTCAAAGTGTGCCAGTTAAACACAAATTACTTCGCCAATGACACGTATAATGGAGAAGACACTAAGGAGATTGGTCGGTAAAATAAAAAAAACATTAAATTAATATTTTAGACAATGTTGTGATCTTTAATTAGAACGCACTCAACATATCAAATGTCAACATGACAGTGAAAGTTAAAAAAGTTTACACTTCACAAAGTTTTGGAAAACTTCTATTGTTGCCTTCGTAGTAATCAGATATAAATATTAATCATGAAAATAATGTAATGTGTTTTGTTTAAATGATATTTTGCACACTGTAGTGTGCTATTTATTCCGTCCAAGCTCATTAATTAGTATAGTTCTCGTATAACTAAGAAAACATGACTTATTTTAAAACAGTTTTGAAAGTTTTTATAGGATGTTGTTTGAGTTCTTTTCTAATGGAAATATTGATGGCAAGAACACCAGATAGTGCTAATTTTATAACATTTCTTCAATTTTTATTTGTAACTATACAAGGTGCTATTTTTTTTAAAATACGTTTGGTAAGTTATTTGCTTCTTTGAGCAGTATAGATCATTTTATTTGCATGACGTAGGTACATGAAATTCATATTAACTGATGTGTGTGCTTATATTTACCCTAAATTTGTTTCAGTTCCAACCAAAAATTCCCTTAAGGCAATTTTTTATTTTAATATCTTTATTTTTTGTTACAAGTGTTGCAAATAATTATGTATATGCTTTGCATGTGCCCTCCACTCTTCATATGATTATAAGGTAAATTAAGCAATTAACATTAGCTTATCACTGAATAAATCTAATTAAGTATTATGTTGATCATAGCAAATGTCATTACTTATGAAAAAATAACAATTAACAATATTTGTTTCAGTTATAAAGTATTGCTATTTTATATTATTCAATGAATTATAAACCTTTTTGTCCAAAAATTGGTTGCTTGCTATGTATGATGTTGTTTCATGTATGATTGAAGAATATACTTTTAAATTTATTTATTTTTAGATCTGCCTCTTCACCAGCCAGTATGTTAGTATCTTGGTATGTAAAAAACCAAAGACCAAGAACAAATGCAATGATAGGTTCGGTCATTATAAGTATTGGAGTATCTCTAGCTATGTATGGTGGTGCGAGTGTGGTTGATGATAAGGATGGGAAGTTATTGCACTGGTGCCTTGGGGTTGTTATACTTTTATCAATGTTGATCGTTGGAGCATTTGTAGGTTTACAGCAGGAGATACTTTACTCTAAATATGGGAAGCATCCTGAAGAGGTATTATACATATATTACTTACTTCTTTCTAGTTTATGCTTTAATATGCCTCTTTAAGAAAGTGATTTTATAAAGGTGTATGAGAATTTTTGACATTTTAAAATGAAACTATCTTTTTGGATTTTTTCATGGTTTTATTTTATTATATATATATATATATATATATATATATATATATATATATATATATATATATATATATAATATATATTGATTCCCGATGTATCAAATGCTTTACAGCAAACGTGGTCATAGGAGATACAGTCCAGTTTAATTATAGTGGATAATGATAATATAGAAGATAGTTTCATTTTAGTGATTTTAAATATGTATATACAACCATACTTACTGTTGAGGCATAAAATTTTACCCAGACATAGAAATACATAATATTCTTTTACATGTAAAACTAGTCTTAAGGTATAATACAAAAACAAAATTTTCATTGTTTCAGATGCTCTTCTATACTCATGCACTACCGATGCCTTTATTCTTAGGAATATATTCACAACTCTACAACATCGTATTTAGCCTTACATCAATCTGTTGGTTAATTATTATTTTAAATATCATTTCTCAATTTCTATGCACACATTCCGTCCATGAATTGGCAACTAAAGAAACCTCTATGACTGTCACTTTTATATTAACTATAAGAAAATTTGTTTCCCTTCTTATATCGTCAATAGTTTTTAAGAATAATTTAACTTTGTTACATGTTATTGGGACAGTTTTTGTTGTGACTGGTACATATTTCTATTTTGATTTTTTTACTGCAAGAAAACAAAGGCCTGTGAGTTCAAAAGATGGTAGATATGAGTTAGATACGAAAAGGGATTAAATTGTGAAACACTCTACTAGAAACAATACATATTCTTTTGGTACTTTCATATTTATTAAATTTTGCCATTATTACAAATCTATCTATATAAAAATATGTATTGTGATGTATGTTCCCTATAGACTTCCAAAAAGGCAGGAGCGATTTTGATGAAATTTTTAGGTAAACTTCATTTTATTTTAACTTTTTCATTCCAAACTTTATAGTAGTAATCAGAAGTTTGAATATGGACAAAACCACGGGTACTACTAGTTTTATATGTTTATCATTGTTATAACTGTGACATGACCGAAAGCTGTGTAGCTTGAGCCTCATGAACTTACATGAAAAAGAGATAAAAATATTTGATAATATTCAAACTTTAAATTGAATTTATGTACATTACAATATCAATGTAAAAACTAGTTGTTCAAACTGAGCCAGTTTTGTACATTTGTTATCATATATTTTTTTTGTTGACAATTTATGTAATATTTAATGAATTTAATACTTATAAACTTTTATACATATAATATACAAAATAAAACCAATTACATATTTAAAATCCCAAGTTTATTTGACTTAATCTTAATTAACCTACAGATAAGTGCTTACAGAAATTACAAGTAACTTGATTTATACAAAAATGAGATGAGTAAAATGAAGCTACTAAAGTGAAGATGAAGTACACTATATCAAACGCACACACTTGTATCACTATATTACAGTACATCCACACAGTTCAGATATCACCAGAGTTCAATTACTTCCATTAGTTTAATATCTGAAAAATAAACAAATTGTTAATAATAATCTTTATTAATAGCAAATATAATAATTTCAATTTTTTATAAAGATTAAACATAAGCGTAACTCTAAACAATTTAGTAATTCTTAAAAAAAAAAATTTACATTTGTGCAATGTGCTTTTTACTTCGAAGTATTTAAGTAGACAATCAAAACACGCAATCTAACATGTATATAATATACCTGATGCAAAGTGTCGCTCACAGGGACATGTTGTCCGAGAAGGCCACAACTCACCTGTTCCGACTGTCTGATCTGCTCTGCCTGTCTCGCGAGCGGGATCGTGATGTGGATCGGTAGGTTTTCTCTATGTACCTGGTCTTGCTATCTGATCGGCTGCGTCTGTCGCGGGAGCGCGAGCGACGTACTGAAGGAGAGCGTCTACGGACGGATGGAGAGCGCCTTGGTGACCCTGACCGTCCACGCGAGTATGAACGTCGGCGCGGGCTACGACTCCGTGACCTGTTGGTGCATTCATTTGTTAAATTTCTTACTTGCTAGACTAATGTTTGTTTGTATGTTGCTTGTTGAATTTGGGTTGAAACTAGATTGTTTGTATTTTTCTGTCTGTATGTCAGTCTAATGTGTATTACAAGAGAGAATATTATGATTTGTTGAGGTTAAAAATTACCTATTTAAAAATTTTCATGTTACCAAAATCAAGGATGTCATCTCTTGACTTTAGTCCATTTGCTCCGAACACCGTGTATAAACTAGTACTAGAGTAGGCTTAGGTAAGGCAGTGCTAAGTATAGGATTAAAAATACCGAAACATGGTGAGCCGTTGTTCGTAGCTGAGGACTGCTGAGGCCGAAGGGGGTAAACGGAGCAAGTTTCAACGTCTTCGAATGATGTCTAACCGGAAGTTTCGCGAAAGTGCGGACACGGTTGGTAGCGGTCGTGGCCTCGGTGACGACGTAAGCATGGATTGTATGCGGTTCATTAAAATAACCAGGTGTAGGGAAGTTAGGTGATGGCCGTTAAGAGGATAGAGGCGGAGGCTTCAGCGCGTTGTTTGGAGAGCCGATCGTAGAGCGGGTTGGTAGCGACTGTAGCGTTGGTCGCGGATGTCATATTGATAAAGAAGCCGTAGTGAAGAGATGTGGTGAGGTCGTTGGTGTGTTGGTGGTTGGTTGATAAAATGGACCTGCAAACGTTCCAACACCCACCACATTTAATTCTCCATTTTAAAATAACTCTACATTTATTAAAAGCAAACCAATATCTCAAAATTTATGAATTAGATTTATTGATATTTTTTTAAATTATTTTTTCAATATTTAAGTTGGACATATTAAAAATTCATTTTAAAAGTAAACCTCATTCAGGCTTTAATATAAACGATCTCAATCAATTATAATTTACAGAATCTAAAATATTCTCAAATAGTTTTAAATTCACATTTTTTGACAAAATCAAACTTATATAAAAGGAAATAGAGATTTAATTTCAAAAAATACTATTCTTATTATTTCTATGTTATTTTATCAATCCCAAAGAATTTTAGTATTTAATAATAAATGTAAATAATTCTCTGACTAAAGAAGCCCTATCCCTTTCACTTGCCACACATATTATTGGAATATTTTCTTTACACTAAATCAGCTTAAACTAATCTGCTGTAGTAACAGTTCAATGCTATTCATAGCAGTGTAAATATCTTACAAATATGTAATAAAAAAGTGAAATTTGCAATTAACACTGCAAATTCACTATAGAGTACCTGCGATCTCTCCTTGTTCTGCCATTTGACATCTCCACACGAATTCTAGTTCCACAGCACCGTCTGTAAATTTTTCAGTATTTAATTAAATATCTTTTTATTTCTCTACTTTTGTTCCTCAATTTAAACAATCAAAATAATTGTTGTATTAATATGTTCCCCATTCCAAGACAAGTGAAATTCAAAATGATAGGTCACGTTTCAGTCTTAGTATGGAGGTACTATGCTTTAGCACACTTATGACTCAAGCATTTCACATTGAAGATGAAATGGATCTAAGGAGCGTGCATTTTTACATACCAATGAAATATGAGTTTTAAATTTTCAAGTAACAAAAAAGGCACTGAAATTTGAAAGTACAAAAATATGTATACTGTAGTTATTTTTTTAAAATAAACATATATTTACTACCTACTGACATTATTGCAAGGGCATTAATAGTTACTATTTATCAGTTATCATTATCAAAAACTATGTCAACGAGGTCAAGTGTGAACTGTGAAATGAAACCAAAATGGCGATAATCAAATATGGCGCCTCTTGGATCATACTTGAATTAATCAATACTATAACCTTATTGAACTACAGAAATTTTATTATTACCACATTGTACTTACGTGCCATCTAGCCCGCGAACAGAATCTTCAGCATCGCGTGGGTCTTCGAATTCTACAAATGCGAACCCAGGTGGATTCCTTGCAACCCACACATTTCTTATGCTACCATACTTTGAAAACACTTTTTCTATTTCATATTTAGATGCGTTAGTACCAAGGTTACCGACGTAAACCTTACAAGACAGGTCCCATTCGCGATAGCGAGACATCTGTAAAACAAAATACGTGTTAGCTTAGCAGTAGGTCGCCATATTGAATCTTTAACGGCATACGCAATGAATCCCTGCGGAAATATCTGATATTTGTGGTCGTATATTCTCTAATACATACCTTGTTTGCCAATTATATAAATTGCACTAAAATCAATAAATTTAATTAATACACTTTTTAAAATTTTAATCCCTCCCAAAAACGATTTTTTACCCAAAAATACGTCTATAAAGAACAAACGAATGAGCACAATTGAAATGGATTGAAATTGTGAATGAACTAGATAAGAAAGAATGAGCGGAAATATTGGCATGAATGAACAACACATCTTAATTTTTATTTAAGTTCATTCAATTCATTATGAATTTCATACACTCTCGTCTTATATAAAAAATGACAAAATAAATACTAAGACGATCAAAATTGGCGAAATCATTTTAAAGAAAGTGATTTTAAAACTCTTAATACAGATGAATCTTTTATTTTTATTTTTTGTACTTTTTTACTAATTACAGAGTTTAATACAAACGTTGATGCCCCATTTTACCCCTTTATGGGGTTGAATTTCGCAAAATACTAAGACATATATTTATTCAATTGTATTGAAGAGCATTAATACCAAGTATCAAGTAATTCTGATCAAAAATAATCTTTGCCCATATAAACTTTATTACCCCCTTCCACTCCTTTAAAGGGATGAATTTTGAAAAAATCTAATAAATTTGTTTCTTGTTTAAAGCTAAACATAACTTTCTGTGTCTTTCATATTAAGAATTACAGAGTTTGATACAATTTTTAATTCTCTATTTTACCCATTTAGGTGAAGAATTTCGAAAAATTCTTTCATATCGGATGCCTACATCATATAAGAAATACGTTTTCTAAATTTCACGTTTCTACAACCAGCGGCTTAGGCTGTGAGTAGATCTATCAGTCAGTCAGGACCATCACAGGATGCACCTCTCTTTCTCAATTCTTCCTTCAGATGTTTTAACTTTCAAGTACAATACATTGCACAGGTTAGATACAAACACAATAGAAGCAAAAAACCAGGTATAAAAGAGATATCACAATAAATTGCTTAATCTCAGACTGAATGTAAATAGGCAATACGTGTGGCGCCCTCCTTGCGAGAAATCTTCCCCATTAAATTTATTATAACTAAAAATTTTCTACGCTTTCTTGTGAACGAGAGTGTACTTTTCATAAATTATTTGTTTTATTGTTCGAGCTTAGCCTTCATTTTCTTGTATGTCATTTTATGAAACAGCTGATTGGTGGTTGAATGTGTCTGGATATGGCGTATGTTTCTCGTATATATTGTGAATAAAAGTGAATTAAAACCAAAATGGATGTGGTTGGGTTGCTCAATAACATACACGATAAATCGAACATGTTTGCTGTAAAAACATGGACTTCCGAATGGACATATAGTTTTCAAGATAATCAAGTAAGTTATCGATTTTTACTGTGTTCATTGTTTAAATTGTTTTGTTGCATATTTTGTTGTTAATATTTTAAATAAAAACTAATACATTACTTCGTTATACGTAAAATATTTGATTCGGTATCAGTTAGATAAGACTTTGGCAAACAAATCAATATCCTTGAAACCAACCAGGAAGTTTTATGAGTGTCTAGAATTCATTCAATGAAAATAAGATTTATATCTTAGACTAAAGTAGATTATTATTTAAAAGATTGATATGTTTTGTTTAAATTTAATAAAGCAAAAAATAATAATAAATGTTAAATGGTAAAATTAATTTTATTAAGAGGATTATATGATGATGTTTATCAATATACTGAATACATTTGTTGACCGTTGATGTTTTGTATAAATTTTCTAGACTCATATTGTAGTGTGATTAAATAATGTTTATGTTATGTTATGTAAAATTTTATAAGTAATCATTAAACATTCACATTTTAATTTCATAAAATTTTACATTTTATTAATTTCATAAATCATAAATAAAATAAATATTTAAGGGGGCTCCCATACAATAAACGTGATTTTTTACTAGATATTGATAACGGCAACAGGTTGATGGATGGATGCACACAGCATAGGTAGCAAACTAAGTAAAGTTAGCAAAGACTTAATAGTAGGAATCAAACTAGAAATCAAACTTGTGTGTATCTATACAGATAAATAAAATTGAAGTGTGTGTTTGTAATGTTAAAATAACAGCTTTATACTAAATGCATATGGAATTATATATGGTACTTATAAGAAAAACACGATTTTTAAAATTTTTGTCTGTCTGTCTGTTTATTCCGGCTAATCTCTGAAACGGCTGGATCAATTTTAACGGGACTTTCACTGGCAGATAGCTGATACTATAAGGAATATCTTAGGCTACTTTTATTTTATTAGAAGTATTAGGGTTTCGCTCAAAAAAATCAAAACGTTTCGTAAATAAAGTATATTGATGTATTTTGTTTTTGTACCCGTTTCTTACTTTTGCTTATCTATAATATCTTGGCCAAGGCCATTTTAGTAATAGATTGACGATTTTTTTATGCTAAGAATATAAATAGTAACATTTATTTTACGTTATACGCAATTTCCGAGTTAACAATTAAATACTAATGATTTTTTCGCAAGCGATCAACTAAAAACGTGGTTTTTTATTGTATTCTAGACTTTATTTATAGAGATATAAGGTTTATATATTACATGCTAATAAAGAATTATTCTCGCTGCCGTACAAGGACAAAAGAGTAAAATTCGCAAACGATAGTAATTTTGCGCGTATTTGAAAAACATTTGTACGTATTTTTGTTCATTTTGGATATGCTTCTGATGATTATAATATGCGTGATATTATGTTTATTGTTTTAAAAAACACATTATAAATAAATATAAATATGTTGTGACATTAACACACAGCACCATCTAGATACATGGAAAGCTACGAGGCTTGTGTTATGGATACCAGATAGTTGATAGCTTATATAACTTTTAAATACATACATATTATAAATATAAACACCCATGACTGGAGTACAAACATTCGTGCTCATCAGCGAGTTTTTTTATTTAATTTATTAACTATTAAAATTGTGTAGAAATCTAAATAAAATTGTTTGATTGACATTTTTTTTTACTTTAATTGAAAATGAATCTAAGCGCAGGTAAAAGGCTATGGGACTTCTTATGATATTCAACTTGTTATTTTGGAATCTAACTAAAAGTTATTGAATGCTTAGTTAGTAAAATAAACAATTTAATGAAAATTTATAGATAAGTTGATACATATGTCGTACAAAAAATATTATCATATTGTTTTCGCAAAACCAAGAAATTTTTTACATTTCAACATATTTTAACATATGGCGTATGTGAAACAAATTCAAATTGTATAAATTAACTCGGACGATAATCGAATTTGTGATCTCCGATCCAAATATTGATACTGCTACCGAATTGCGCAGATAGTCAGGAATTCTGTTAACCCTTAGTTTGTAGGGAGAGTCCCAGGGACTCCCCTTGAAACAATCTTCATTTATATCTTTTGATAAAACGCGAGCACAGCGTCGTGCATTTTAGTACCTTTTGCTATTGGTGCAGCTAACGCAGTGGCTGGAGGACGTGCGCACGCGCTATTCACAAGGTGAGTAACCAACACACGCGGAGTCCTACGGACTCCACCTTACACTTAACGTTACAATTTGTGAATTTAAGTTTTTTCGTTTTACCCCAATAACGTTGTATTTTATTTTTACAGTTCAAAACTGTAGCTTCTAATAGTCGTGACATAAGGTCCATAAATGTTTTGGATGAAAATCTGAGCTCTGTGATAACGGACTGGATGGAAGATATGGAAAATGAAGATAGTCCAGGCAATGACGAAGATTATTTTGCAGCTGCGCCCAATAACGTGTTTTTGGACGATGAAGACGCAGATTACATTAAATCAGATCATGATACCATTTCCGAAGAAAGTACAGAACCTGACACGCAGTCAGCGAACTGTCCGTTAGTCAATGGCGATGATCTTCCCGATTCTCGACTTGTGTGGAGGAAACGCTTACGTTATCCATCAGTCTCAGGAACAACGCACTAAAATGACGGCTAAATATTCTAAAAAGTGTAGCACCTTCTCTAAACGAATCAAATTTGAGAACACGAATGTCCAACACGCGATTGCCCAAATCGATTCGTTTCCAAATATTCTGGATCATACGAGGAGATCTCCCAGCTGAAGTTGATAGAGTAGTGGAGGAAAAATTATCTCGGGAAAACAGCAAATACTGCTTTCTCTCTTTCCAGCTAGGATAAAAAGAAATACAGCCTATATTTGTCAAACAAATATGTTTGCATGTTCAAAAAAAGTGTACAGGCACTGTGTGTTACGTACTGACGAGTAGGACCTTGCACGTTTTTTTATTTTTGAATATTTATAAGGTTTTATTAAATTTTTACTAAGAAGACTATTAAGTTAATTGATTAAAGAAAAATATTTCATTTAACAATCATAGAAAAGAAAACTATGGAGGCTCAAAGTCGGTATGTCAATTTTTTTGTGAATTTCGAGGGTTGTTTCTTAAACTTAAGAAAAAATGAATCTCATGTAAAGTTTCTGTTATATTTCGTCATTAAATTATAGAATGGTAACTAAGTTATGTTTTGCATGCCAAATATATTACACAATTTTTTATTTTGTCTTTTTATTTTGAATTTACTTTGGGGAGTCCCTCGGACTCCAACCTACATTAAGTGTAAGTATCTTTCACCCTACAAACTAAGGGTTAATCTGTAACCATCTACATATTAAAATAATCATGTCAACACGTACATAATATCTAACATGTAGGACAGCGCACTATTTTTAAATATTAAAATTTATCTAATTTTAATGCTTTGAGGCGAGAAAATATTTCATTAAAGAAAATCTAGTACATATTGTTTATATGTTAACATTTTTATGTACTTTTGCCAGCCTAAATACAAAAATAGAATTTGATTTATATTTTATACTTATTTATTCCTTTACGGTCTCGTTAACACGTTGTTATACATCATTCTGATAATACAATTGTATTGTAAATTATGTTTCTTTTATAACAATACATATAACTTTTTTGCCTCTGCAAGTTTATTTATAAAATAAAAATACCTATTTACATTGAATTATTTACTGACAAAGAAGTATCCATTCACATCATTGTCATTCCATTTCCGTTGATGTTGTGGACATTATTATATGACGAACCAATTGATACGACGAACGGACAGACGGGTCTGACGATATATACAAATATATTCATAACTAGATCTGTTATAGGATAGTTATACCGATGTATGTCTATTTGTGTATACTCATAGCACATTGTGAAAAGTCCACTGTTAAAGGTCAAAGGACAAGGACTACGGATGAGTAGTATTATGTTAGCTTATTACTGTATGATACTAGCAGATCCCGCGGCTTTACTCGCGATAAAACTACAAAAAAACTCTTTGGTTTTATGCAAAAGGAATTTTTGAAAAGGCCTCTGTACTTTCTGAGCTTACAGCATTTAAACATATTACATGTATTAATTTTACAATAATGTATGGAAGTCTGCCCGATTTGTTGACATTTATGATTACTGCTCCGCTCCCTTGGGTAGTAGCATGATGATAAGCCTTTAGCCTTTCTCAATAAACGGGCTACCTAATGCAAAAGTGATTTTCAAATCGGATTAATAGTTCCTGAGATTAGCACGTTCATAAAAACAAACAAACTCTGCCTCTTTATAATATTAGTATAGATATGTACATATAGAGCTAATTTAAATTATACTTCAACGTCATTCTTTCCAAGTCAAACTAATAAAGGTATTTAATACAAAATACAAATACATTAACATGATAATCATAATTTTTAATTCCGCTGACGTCATTAAATATTATTCTAACACGATAATATCAGCTGCGACGTGCAAAATAACAAATGTGTGTAGGGTAAATTCAAAACAAAGGTACATTGAACTTAAGTTAAATATGTATATAATGTTATAATCGTATTATAAAGTCTTATAGCATATCAGAATTAAGTAATAATCAATTATAATATTATACTTTATTATAGTTCTGCATCTTCTGCAGCTAGGACTTTTAAATAGATACATGGAAGATGATTTCTATACTTTACTTCTATACACCCCTTTAAGCTTTAGTCCCGAAAAATATTTTTTTACAATATTACCTGTGTATGTCATTGTAGAAATAGGTTATACTAGCTTGCTTCTCAAAACAAAATTAATTAATTTATTTGGTTTTAATTTTTTTCGTAGGACCCTTTTTTTTTCTAAAATAAAAGTAGCCTAAATTACTCCTTATTACATCAGCTATCTGCCAGTGAAAGTCCCGTCAAAATCGGTCCAACCATTTCAGAGATTAGCCGGAACAAACAGACAGACAGACAAAAAATTGTAAAAAATGTTGTTTTGGTATTTGTACCGTGTATACATACATCCATATGCATTTAGTAAAAAGGGGTTATTTTAATATTACAAACAGACACTCCAATTTTATATATCTGTATAGATAAATACTTTATAACTGGCGTTTTGATAAATCAGATACTTTATCTAGGTACCTTTTGTTAAAAATACGAGTAATATGTATACTAGGTAGGCTACCTAGTAGTATTCGCGACTTCACCCACGTACTTCTATGACGTCCATACCAACAACATTGTTCTATATACAGCCATATTATAATTACAATAATTGTGCGACTTTTAACTTTTTGCAATTAAAATCATACACGTGTAGATATATATACATTCTTATAAGAAACGTTTGGCTCAGTTTGTAGTGACTCTACTTGCTGTGCCAGCGGTCGCGGGTTCGAGTTCCGCTGGGTGCATTCATTTGTGTGATGAGCACGAATGTTTGTACTCCAGTCATGGGTGTTTATATATTTTATAATATGTATTATGTATGTATTTAAAGTTATGTATATATTTATTGTGTAGATTATCAACTATCTGGTATCCATAACACAAGCCTCGTAGCTTACCATGGAACTAGATGGTGCTGTGTGTTAATGTCCCAATATATTTATTTATAAAGTAACTATACTACATATTTTTTATTACATTTTGTACTAATATTTTCATTCTTTACAGTTGCTGTATTCGTTCTGCGGCTGCTTATTAGTATCCCTTTTAGTAGTATTTTTCTATTACTATAGACGATGGCGAACCAAAGGTAACTATTACAAGTGATAACTGTACTAAAATAACATAAGGTGTGAGATATATTTTTAAAATAAATGGTTTTTATAGAGTTATTAGGTGGTACCGGAACAGCTGCTTCTGGGGAACCAGCGAAAAGATTCAGAAAACGAGACAAAATGCTATTTTATGGTCGAAGGATGCTGCGAAAGGTTAAATCCATTTCAAACTCTGGACAAGGCAGGAAGAGACGTGCGGTGATGAGGTTCGCCAGAAAGCTACTACAGTTGAAGAAAGAGTCTGCCCCTGAACAATTAAAGGTAAAAGTTTATTTAAAAATACTGCCCTTTAATATGGAATTTTTAGATATAGAATACTTGAATCATAATTGAATAATAACACCTCTAATAATCATCGAGTAAAATAGCGGTGACAAAGGGATATGACGGAATTATAAGTAAATAAATGTATTTGCCTTTATCTACGGAGCCCTAAAAATATGCCGATCTATCACTATGTGAAAGAAGGACAAATTAATGAACCGCCTTTCGCATATTAATTAAGGATTTTATGATATACATTAAGGCAAAAATTAAATGAGTTTTATTGTTTATTTTATTCAGCCCCTTTTAATGTCCTACTGCTAAGCATGGGCCTCCCTTGAATGAGAGGGCGGACAGGCCATAGTCCGTCACGCTGGAAAAGCGTAACTCAACACGACTTTTGAAAACTAGTTATATTCTCTCATAGATATAAAAAACACGTAGATTTGAGTTGTTCACATTATTTTTTTCTCCTCAATGCTACTGATAATCATCTTCAAAATGATTCCTACATAAAAGTATCACAGATACGAGACCCGGGTTTGAACCTGTTTCACTTGGTATACCAAACTAGCATGCTATAAGCTACCACTGCCTTATAACTAAAAGAAAAAAAAAACATAATTCCATTCAATTTAAAGCAATTAATTTCTTATGTAATTTCTTATGTAAAATCTTATGTAATCTATACTAATATTATAAAGCTGAAGAGTTTGTTTGTTTGTTTGGTTGTTTGGTTGAACGCGCTAATCTCAGGAACTACCAAACCGATTTGAAAAATTCTTTTTGTATTACATAGCCCGTTAACTGAGGAAGGCTATAGGTTATATATCATCCCGGAAAATGTATGGTTCCCGTCGGATAGATTTGTTTTTGTCTAGGGACGAACCCGAAGCGAAGCGAGGGTGAGTCGCTAGTATTACATAAGCGCAAGAAATTAATTAGAAATTATTAATACGAAATTAATCAGCATCTATATAGATAGTTGATTTCCATTTAATAAGTAAACAACATTGTTCTATAATATTGCATTTTGCATGACGTGCTTAAGCGTATAATTGTTTTTGTAACAACAAATGTATTACATCTTGCGATAACTAACATTTGCTACTTATGGCGGTTAATTATTATTATCGAAAAGGCTGCTTTGGTCATATTATACGTATACGTATTATTGACATTGAACGACAGTGAAAACCCAGTAGTAACGCGCTTACTTAGGAAGTGAAGCGGGTTCAAATCCCGGCTCTAGGACTTCTGATATTTTCATGTGTGAATCATTGAATGATGATGATGAAACATGATTGCTATTTGGTTTTGGAACAAGTTTTCGAAAGACATGTGAAATCCACTTGGCCAACCCGCAATTGGGCAGCGTAGTGGACTATGACCTGATCTCCCTCGCATTGAAGGGAGACCCGTGCCCAGCAGTGGGATGTTAAAAAGGCTGTATTGCACACTTTAATACACAATGATTAAAGCTATTTTGTTTACACCTGGCATTAAATGTATTCGTACCTATAAGAATTACAAATAACTATTCATCTGGATGAAAATCAAACACGTTACTTAGTTGTCTATAATTAAGCGACCAAATCTATATATAAAAGACGCTTTTAAGTAATTTCAAAAGAATTGAATCGCATAATACGAATATTTGGCATTTTAAATAAAACAACTATCTTTTCTGGCTGACTAAGGTAATTGCTGTAAAGCATTAGATACATCGGGAACTAAAAATCAAAATAAATCCTCACAAAAATCCGAAGAGATAGTTTTATTTGAATTGAATCTCATTTTTACTAATTTAGTGCGAAATTATTTTTGTGTGACAAACAATGCCCCTCTTTAAAAAAATAACGTCAAAAGTTAAATTTAAAAACGACGGTACTCATGTTCAAATCCCTTTATCAGGTCTTGGAACCCCCAGCGGAATATCTCGAAGAGGACCTAACCAGTGATGATCGTGTACCTCCAGACGCTTTATACATGTTACATAGTATAAGAGTGTTTGGACATTTCGAAAAACCTGTCTTCCTCATGCTCTGTAAACACACAGAGATACTTAACTTGCCCGCTGGATCATTTCTTTTTAAAGTTGGTAAGTTATAAATAACTAATATGTTTTATTAATAGATTAGATTGAGTAACAGTAACAGGATAGTATGTAAAATAACTCAGAAAATAACCATAAACAAAGTAAAGAGTTAAAGTATAGACAGACATACATATATTGGGGTATGATTTATTTTATGTTATGTATGACTCATTTATTAAAAAAAAAACCGTATGTGTATAATTATGTACGCAATTCTCTGTTTGTAAAAGGAATGCAGCTAACTTCATCATGTCGCTTTCAATTAACACCATCATGTCGCTTTTTAGCTGTCGGTGTGCGCGCTCATCACAAAAACTTTACTCTTATAATTTTTTCAAACTTGCCAAAAGAAGTATGACTTCAAAAAAGTATTAAGAAAAAAAATTATACACAATCCATTTGTCTTGGACTATTTAAAATGTTATTATCATAATATATACAAAATGGAGTATTATAATTTTAGCACAATTTTTACCTTCATTTACCTATCATTTTAACATGTTTACGTTATCACGAATATATGTACGTGTAAACGGTTTATAATGTTACACGAATGAATTCTATTTATTACTAGTGACGCAACCTCGCTTCGCTCGGGTTCGTCCCTAGCTTGCTTCCCCATACAAACTTTCATCCCCATTCTCACCCCCTTAAGGGATGATTTCCGTTACAAAAACTATTTCACTAACTCACTTTTCATATCATGAGATTTAAAAAAAAACTTATTTTAGTAAAATATTTTTTTTCTTTTAATTTTCTTCTATATAAAGATTGTCATGACAATAACAAACACAAAAAAAAAAAAACAATTATCCAATTCGGTGCAGTCGATCGGAAGTTATGCGCGTACATACATTTCGGTGATTCATTGTTATTTATGTATAAAGATGACTGTTATAAATCTATTCTAATATAGCTGGAGTTTTTTTGTGTTTTTGTTTGAACGCGCTAAGCTCTGGTAACTACCTATAGGTTTTATTTTAATTTCATAACCCAATTCTTGAAGAAGGTTATAGACTATCTAACATCACGCTACCACTTTTATAATCTACTATTTACTATGGACTACGCGAGCGAAGCCGTAAGAAACGCTAGTTGATAATAATTCTTATATAAGTAATTTTATGCAGTGAAAATATTCCTTGTCATCTGAAATCAAACTTCATTCGATTAGACTTATACACGCACTTCTGAATTAATTTGATTTTATTCATTTTTTATTCAAGATCTTATTAGCTAGATTTTCTGCATATAAAATACTGGCAGTACCCGCGAATTCGCCCGCGTTCAGTCCGCCGATATAAACATCAGTTTTATGTAATGTAATAATGTGTAGAAGTCTGCCCGATTTGTTGACATTTATGATTACTGCTCCGCTCCCTTGGGTAGTGCCATGATTATATATAGCCTATAGCTTTCCTTAATAAATGGGCTATCTAAAGCAAAAAGATTTTTTTAAATTGGATTAGTAGTTCCTGAGATTAGCGCGTTCAAACAAACAAACAAACTTTGTCTTTTTATAATATTAGTATAGATTCCTTACTGGTTTTTTTTAAATACCATTACTCATTAGATATTTAGAGAAAAATCAGCAAGTCTAAGTGTTATGTTATTTATTAAAAGCATCGAAATTTATTCACTTGTTCTTATGGCAAACAAATGTATTACACAAGCGACTCACCCTCGCTTCACTTAGGGTTTGACCCAAAAAATAACAAATCTATCACACAGGAACCGTATATTTTTCTGGGGTGATATATAAACCTATAGCCTTCCTCGATAAATGGGCTATCTAATGCAAAAATATTTTTAAAATCGGATTAGTAGTTCCTGAGATTAGCGCGTTCAAACAAATTCTGCCTCTTTATAATATTAGTATAGATACGCTTGGTATACATTATACAATGCTGCACTAGTCTAGGTTAATCTTTTAAATCGCAAATCGGATCGGATATTCTTGGAACAGTAGAAAATGTTACAATGTTTGTAGTTCAGTTTGTAGTGATCTTACTTGCTGTGCCAGCGGTCGCGGGTTCGAGTCCCGCTGGGGGCATTCATTTGTGTGGTGAATACGAATGTTCAAGTACTCCAGTCATGGGTGTTTATATTTATAATATGTATGTATTTAAAGTTATATATGTGTAGTGTATCAACTATCTGGTATCCATAACACAAGCCTCAAAGCTTACCATGGAACTAGTTGGTGCTGTGTGTTAATGTCCCAACATATTTATTTATTTATTATTTATTTATAATGTTTGATTATAATTTACCTGCACCTAGGTTTTTTCAAATTTTTATTTTTTACTTGCGGCTCTTTCTCCCTTAGTTCGTGTGCGTCCCTAGGTACTTTTGTAGGTGAGTGTACCTTGAATAAAACATTCGCTATACATATGTAGTTCTACAAACTCTTCTATCTTTCAGTGTAATCCCCATTGTAATCGGTTAAGCCGTTCTAAATATTACCCCGGACAAACAGAAAGACAGACAGATAGATTTTAAAATGTTTGTTTAGATATATATAAATAACTTTATATACTTGAGAAAATATATTTATTTTGAAATTACAGACGACACTTTAATTTTATTTGTATGTAAATGGATGTATAGATAAATACGTAATATAAAGTTGTCTCATAGGTACTCGTATTATCTATATTTATACGTACCCAATATATTATAATCCATACTATCATAAGCAATATTGAACTATGTTAAAGTAATTCTGTCTGCTTGTTCGTTGTGATATTTTCACACATAAACCGCTGAACAGATTTTGATGATATTTGTCATAGAATGCAATTCGTATCATGTGTTTTGTCCTGCTCTACTTTATATGCAGAGCTATGGAAAAATAATAAAGTATTTCTTTTCTCACGCGATTATAATAGAACACTTCACGTGTATTATTTACATGCTCTTGCCAGAGGGGCAATTACGGTTATATGTACTTTATAATGTGAGATATTTTTAGATTTTATATTGCATTCCCATTTTTGTTTATTTTTAGACAAGTCTGATTTTCTTCAAATGTACTCATACGTAATAAGTACGTTATTATTTAATACTTAGTGCTGGTCAGTTGTTTTGACATAATATGTTTTGAAGACTTGTTTATATTTTTTCTTTGCACCAGAAACGTTGACGTTATCGAGATCTTTGTTTAAGAGTAAATATAGGATGTTAGCTTTGTAAATTAGTTATGTTAGGATTTATGTATGTAAAATAAACGTTAAAATGTTGTATTTTCGCAATAACTAATTTTTATTTTTAACGCAAGTAAGATAATTGTACTAATAAGAACTCGCGGATATCAATTTTAAGTTGGCAGAAGTTAGTAATAGATGGAATCACACTACCATTATAAAAGCGAGTGTATGTATGTTCGTCTGTTTCTTCTTCACGCTGAACCATTTAGACTGATTTGGATGAAAATTACACAGAAAGGTCATGAAATGGAGTAACACATATGACATACACCATCCATACTAGTGTTTTAAATGCGAAAGTTTGTGAATATGTATGTATGGATGTTTGTTACTTTTTCACGCCACAACGGTTTAACGGATCTGAATGAAATTTGGCACAGAGATAGACTATAGTCTGGAATAACACATAGGTTACTTTTTATCACGGAAAAATTACAGTTCTCATGGGATAGATTTGTTTTTGTTTTCCCAGACGTGTTAGCTTTTTGCGAACATTTTCTGGGATCCTGTTGTACAAGCGTATACATTGTCCATAAAAAGGATTACTGACTCTCTGTAGACGAGTCACAGGCATTACAAGTTTGTGTTTGCTCCTAGTATTAATGTTATGCGTATCACACTTATTGGGAAATTCATGTATATTTTTACGAACATACATAACATTTTCGTACATTATTTCCTTATGACTAAAGCTATTATTATAAAAGGCTTTGTTTTATTTAATATGCTTACTCGAGTTTTTACGTGATTTTTTTGACTAATTTAACTTATATGAGTATTATTGTTGTGTTTTAATTATTTTTCTTTAACGACAAAGACATTTATAAGCCTTCGTTGATTTTTTACTCTATTATACCTATTTTAAACTGTTGTAAAGCACTACGCTTATATTAGGACCAGATTGGTAGAAACATTAGTATAAAGATAGTAATCTTTTAAAACTCAAAAGATTGTTTGTTTTTTTATTTGTTTGAAAGATTGAAGCTCTGTAACTAACTACCAGACAGATTTGAAAAAATATATTTGCATTTCATACCTTATTGAGAAAGATTAAAGACTGATTTTTGGTGGAGTCACAGACAAAAGCTAGTGGTTATATAATAAATGTAAATTTTACACACCAATTAGGAATAGAACCCGTTATCTTCAGCGCAGTTGGCAGTGCCTCGTAATTTTTCAATACTTGTATTTTTTTTTGTTTAACGGATTTGATATTAGGTTAATAATCTTTTATGAACAAAAATTTTACATCTTTATTTTAGGTGATACAGACGAAAATGTATACGTGGTGCAAACTGGACGGGTAAACGTATACATAACCAACCCAGATGGTACAAGTTTGTCTTTAAAAATTGTACGCGCAGGCGAGAGTGTGACTTCACTTCTCAGCTTTACAGATGTCTTGACGGTGAGATTATATGAGATTTTGACATTCTCGTTTTGCTTAGGTACTAATTGAATTTCCATCGTCTTCGCTGAAATTCAAGTCAACACATCTGGATATAGGTTTCATTCAATTGTTTACATGTTACTGGTTTCAAACCACCCACATCCTATGGTTAAACCGTCCGAGCTGAAAGTAAACCTGGTGGAAGATCCACATCACTTCTCATTTCTCGCTCCCACTCGAGAACTCTTTGGCCTATCATCCATCTGTTCTACGAGTAATGTCCCTTGGCCTACTTTAAACAATTCTGCAAGCTGAAATCTCACCTTAATTGCAATAATAATAGCTTTCAACACTATCGGATATTTAAGTTTTTCACTTTGGAAAGATTTTTTTAAACAATTCTGTACTTCCTTCATCCGAATTTACAAACTTTGCTTTAATAAAATGTACAATATACCGTATTTTACATTTGTATTTGACCGAGCATCGAACCCACACTTTACAAATGCTGAATAATATTTCATAAACAATATTACAGTTCGTTTTTATTATCAGGGTCATTCTCAACCGTACAAAACGGTGAATGCGAAGGCATTAGAGGACTCGCAAGTGATAAAGCTCCCAATGCGGGCCTTCCAAGAAGTGTTCAAAGAGTATCCTGATATATTTGTGAGAGTAATACAGGTAAGAAATATTCTTTTTGTTATTTCTATACTTCTCTTGAAGTAATTTTTATTGTATTCAGCCTTTTTAAAGGTTCCATTGATGGGCATTGGCCTCCCTTCAATACAATAACGCGGGGGATAAAGCATATTAATTAGTAAAAAGTACATTTTTTTATGATTGTCATTAATTTGTTATGGCAATGTTTAACTTCAAATATTTCGGAAAAGTGACATTTTAGGGCACCATATTGCTGATTTTTTTTTATTTCCATAAGTGTTTTATGTCGATATATTATAGATTCATTGAGCGACACTAGATTGGGGAACAAAATTAAAATGGCGGAATAGCGGCAATTTCACAAATGTTTTGTCCTTTAAATTTGTTTAATTATTAATTTGAGATGAATACATTTATTGACTCACTTTTTAAGTTAACTTAACCATACAGTGATTTGAAGTTATATTTGTTTATATTTTAGATTATCATGGTGCGTCTTCAGCGAGTTACTTTCACTGCGCTCCATCAATACCTAGGCTTAAGTGCTGAGTTGGTGAATCCTGTAAGTAATTACTTATTATACAGTTATGTTATGGATAAAATTAAATGTATAGATAGAATAACGGCTTTTGACCAACTTGGTTTTTTTTTGTATTGCAATGTCTTCACCAATAGGGAATATGCGTGCGATATAAATAAAGGTGATTTTTTTTTAAATCTTTATTGCTTTTGAATTAAGCTTTGCTATATCCATATTTTTAATGTAATTTCTTTTTGATTAAGAAAATAATTATTAAAAAGTGCAATTCAAAGGGAAATTCAAAGTAGTTGAAACGCACGTCATTGGTCAGACCGAATATGACGTCAGAATATATCATAACAGAGCGATTAGCGATTTTGTCGTTGCGTACGCGAGCGTTTAAAGTATCCGTATTGGTATGATATTTAAAAAAAAAATATACTAAATTTTTTTTTTTGGGGCTGGATATTTTGTTAATAATTATATAACGATGTTAGGTATTGTATAAAAAATAAAAAAAATTAAATAAAAAAAAATATTATGAACCGATTTTCAAGTTTCTTACTTTAATCAATGAGTCAAAAAATTCTACCCTAAGTGTTAAATTAAAAAAAAAGCGGAGAAGCGGTTTGGGACACCCGGTAGGAAAGAAGTTCCTTTATGAGCCAACGGCAGTCGTAAACATTAAGTAACGTAAATTTTCTTTATAGATAAAGTATAATTATTGTTATTGCAGGGTAAGGATAAACGTCGTCCCATGACAATGGCGTCGCCTTCCAGAAACGTTAAAGTAGTAGACGCAAGTACTACAATGCATTCCCCTCACCACAGTGAGAGAACGTTCCCGGATCATTTGGTAAGGGATTTGTATGAGAATTGCTATTTTGCAAATTTTGTATTCACGTATATATATATATATATATATATATATATATATTAATAACATACATATAATTTTAGTCATTACTGATATATATAAATACAGATATATTTAATATTTACTAGTGATCGCCGCGTGGTTGAAAATCAACCATAATTCATTAAGTATATGTATATATATATATATATATATATATATATATATATATATATATATATATATATGTATGTATATGTATGATGTGATTTTATGTCGATTAATACCGACTTACCGATGAAATATGTGCGGAAGGAAACGCGGGTGAGATACACCCGACTATCATACGTATTTTTATATGAAAGTCGGGTAAAACATAACACAAAGAACAAACAAACAAAGTCCGATCATATATTGCATGGTATTATTTTGAGCTAATGCTGTGTCGTTTTTCATAGAAATGGTAATAGATATTTTTTAAAATTTTCTCTAATTTTAAAAGTTCTAAACGTTTTTTTAATCCTTACGCATTCATGAGATTTAAGTGCTAACATAGAATAAAAAATTGTAAAGAAAATAATTAAATTAATTGACTGGAATGGTTTTTGCTACCATAATGTACGATATCATTATCATAAGCAGTAACAAAACATATCACATAACCTAACAGGAGAGTCAAGTGCACGCTTCCTCCCCCATACATATCCAAGGCAGAAAACGGCCGGACATGGTGCCTGACGTCACTTCCAACACGCCACAGAACGCGACACAGGTAATAAATAATAGATAACAGATAAATAAACGTGTGTGTGTACTTATGTACGCACGTAAGAAGTTATACTTCTCTGGCGTAACAGAACAAAAATAGCTAAAGATTTCATCCCGTATGTCACAACTCTCTGTTTGTAAAAGGAATGCGGCTAACTTCATCATGTCGCTTGCAGCTAACTTCATCATGTCGCTTATTGGCTGTCGGTGTGTGCGCGCATCACAATACTCTCATATTTTTTTCCAAAGGTGCCAAAAGAAGTATAACTTCAAAAATGAATGCGCGTAACCTTTTCGCGGGGTTGAAGTAACACTTCTTTGGCGCTGTGGCAGATAACGCAAAAAAATTAAAACAAATCAAAATATAAATTATTAGTAATAAATATTCATTTTTATAGATAATAATAATTATAATTATTATACAAATATAATATATATTTATTATTAATAATTAATTTGACTCACTTCCGCGACACTCATTTTTCAAATGTATTGATTAACCTCTGAGTCACGTCTAAAGAAGTTTTACTTCAAAAATGTGAATAAATGTCATCCTAGGTAACAAATAACAGATTAAAAATGTCAAAAAATGTCGAAAAATGTCATCCTAATAGCCTTTTTTTTAATTAATTTGTTTATGGTTTTTAGTTTGTAACATAAATATATGTTTGTTGATTGTTTTGTGCCAGTATGCTAAGGAATGGTTTTATTCTTTTTATTGTTTAAGATTTTTTGTCCAATTTTGTAATAAACATAATAAAAATGTACATAAAAATATACTCTTTTGATCTTTATAATTTATGGGTGAAAAAAAAATAAAACAAATGAGCCCAAATTCAAGGGCTTTACTAGTTCGTATTTTATAATTCCACCTTATGGCGTGTAGTCACCATCAGATCAGCTTTATGGTAATCATATATGTTTTAAGCCAAAATGATAATTAAGAGTAGAAATTATGAATTGTAAAAGCGATCTTCAATTACTTAATTACATTATATTATATTGTTATTTGTTGATCTTTTATCAGAACATAGGCGATAAATCTAATTGATATATATATATATATATATATATATATATATATAATATTTTTATTTAAATTATTAACATATTAGTTTTTTTTTTAATTAAATTAACTAATGTGTACATTATGCACAGACACAGCCAGATGTACAGCCAACGTCGTCTTTCCAAAGACCTAAGGAAGGCTCCTCTTTTAAGAAACATAACACGGATAATTTGGATGAACAGGTATATTTTTTTTTAATTTAATTAATTTTCTGCTCTCTTAATAGATAATGTTAACATATTAATTATTTCCGAATAGCGACTTCATTCGAGTTCGTTTCTAGGTGATATTTGTAATTATAATATTATATGCAAATGTTGACATTTGGCAAATTTTATTGCTAACAGTAAGGCAGCGGTAGCCCAGTGGTAACGAACTTGGAAAACCGAATGAAGCGGGTTCATATCTCGGGTCTCGCACCTCTGATGCTTTCATGATTACCACTTGTCTTACGGTAAAGGAAAACATGAGGAACAATGAACAACAATACACATATAGTTTTGCTTCTATAAAAATAGTGATTATTTTAAATAAATTATCTTTTCGGATTTTTTTATTCAAACCATTGTATAATTTTGTGGGTAGATGCTGTACATACATTTTATGACCTTTGAGACGTCTAAAACCTTAATGTCTTCCATGACCATGTTTGCTGTAAAGCATTCGAAACGTCTGGAATCAAAAATCAAAATAAATCCGCAAAAATATCAATACAAATACGCGAAAAGATACTTTTATTTGATTTGTCTCATATTTGCGTAAATCTAAGAAATTATTATGTAACTAGCAACTCACCCTCGCTCCGCTCGGGTTCGTTCCTAGTTACGTTTTAACGTTTAGCTCAGAGATGAGATATTTTCGCGGAGTAAAAAGTATCCTATATGTTGACCCGGATAATCAGGTATCATCATACCAAATTTTATCAAAATCTGTCCAGCGGTTTTCCCGTGATGCGGTAACAGACAGACAGACAAAAATTCTAAAAACTATAGATTTGGCTTCTGTATCGATAATAAAGTCTATTCCAATAAGATTTTCAAAAAAATATTTAATGTACAGATTTGGCTTAGTTACAATTTTATTATATGTATAGATTATATCAATTTTAGTTGTCTTTTTCAGGCTTTAATACAAATAGCAACAGAAGCCTTTATAAAAGAGCTTGGTCTAGAAGATGACACAGTTCTCAAAGGGAACGTTCAAGTACGGGATCTACCGGCTGGAACCTACATTATGAAAGAAGAAAGCCATAAGGTTTGTGAATATATTAATATTTTTTGTCTGTCCGTGCAATATGGACTTTTTGTAGGTAATGATAATGGTGTATTTAATTTATATTCATATTTTATTATTTAAAAATATGTACTGGGTTTTATGGAGTAAAAATTGGAGAATATTAAAATTGTGATTTCGATTCGAACCCGCGACCCATTCGTTGTAAATACTTCAAAAAATTATTACTTTTACCATATATTAATATATGTAAACAAATGTTTTAATTATTTATCTTTAGTTTTTCGTATATGAGCTAATGTCTGTTTGTAGTGTTTTTCATATTTATAATATATTTTTTAATTATTGTGCTAAAAACACTTACGTAATGACAGTCTCGTTTTAAGTACATTTTGGAATCATTACTCACTTTATTACTCTACATCTACATATTTTATAAAAAAAATGTTATAATTAACAAATTTCTTTGATTCCTCCTTGAAGCTGTATTACAGCGTCGCGGGTGAGCCAGAAATAGTTCAGGTAGATATTGATTTATCAAGGGTGGTGTGAATTTTTGTTAACACGTCGTATCGCCATTATATAAAATATATATTAAAAATAATTTCATTACCACTCTCGTGATAACATTTAATCTACCATTATAGAACATTCTAGATATATAATAGTTCATTAGACGAATGTGGGGTTTCGGAAATGTATGCCAACATCATTATACCGTATTATATGACTTGTTACTTTTTATTTTATTTATTAAGACTTATTGACGTATGAGTTATTATATTATAATAATCCTTGTATTAACCCTTTTTAACGTCCCACTGCTGGGAGTGGGTCGCCGTCAATACAAGGGGGATCAGGCCATAGTCCACCACGCTGGCCAAGTGCGGGCGGACTGAGCATGTCTTCGAGAATTTGCTACGTTCTTTCAGACATGCAGGTTTCCTCACGATGTTTTGCTTCACCGTAAAACAAGTGGTAATCATGTTAGTGGTAACAAAACAAGTGGTAAGTGATTCACACATGAAAATGTCAGAGGTGCGAGACCCGGGATTTGAACCCGCTTCACTCGATTTTTCAAGCGAGCGCGTTACCACTGGGCTACCACTGCCAAATAAAATTTGAATGGGTGAAATGACAGTATGAAAAACCTGTTTTGCTACTAGAGACAAAGATTAGTTATTCTGATATATAGACAAGTTTTATATTCCTTACTTGAGAAACGATAGATTCTCCATACAAACTTCCACCCCCATTTTCATTCACCCCTTTAACGGATGTTTTCCGAAACAAAAACTAAAGGTAACAGACAGACTGAGTTACTTTCGCATTTATAATATTAGTATGGATAAAGATTGATATTTTAAAATTAAGATCGAGGGAAGCGAGAAATGAAAAAGACGTGAGAAGTGGCGTAAGTCACTAGTTAATTTATTGTTTAAGAAACAGTCTAGGGAGAAGTTTTTAGTGTATATCTATTTTAGTTATTTTTTTTAAATTTTGATTCTTTTTTAGTGTGTTAATAACATACTGATGTCATAGAATGGTATGATGAAGTTGGCATACAGAAATAATTGTCATGATTTGTTTTAGAGTGTGTTTAGATTCTGCTCATAAATAAAAAAAAAATATTGCCATTTTTTTTTCTATTTTTATATTATGATCAGAATCTAGGCATTTGTTTTTATATAAAAAATAATTTGTTGAGAATTTTCCTTCGCACAGGACGTAGCTTTGGTGTATCTTCTTTCGGGCGCTCTTCTTGTCTCGCAGAAGGTTGCGGAGGGAGAAGGAGAGGTTCATATGTTCACAGCTTATCCTGGTGAGTTCATAAATTAATACTATATTATTAATATTACTTACAAAAATTTGACATTTAAAATAAAACAATATTTTCTGATTATTTCGCGGGTTTATTCTGATTTTTGGTTCCCGACGTTTCCAATGCTTTACAGCAATCATGGTCGCGGGAGAGACTAAGGTTTTAGACGTCTCAAAGGCGTTATATACTTGTTACAGACAGCAAATAAGATAGTTTTATTTAGAATATTATTCTTTTACTTTGCGTATTAGAGGCGAAGCGTGTATTGGTTAATGTAGGCATGTTGAAAATTTCTGGAACTCATTGAATGTGGACGGGTCAACTGTTTTATATCGGAAATCTTTGCTCCAGATTTGTTTGATTGAGAGTCTACTTCATCACAAAGACCCTCTCTTAAGTCTTTTTATATTATAGCGGTAGTATATATTAATAAAAAACACAGTACGTAAAACAATATGTATTTTCAACTTATTGGTTAGTATGGAATAGATAGACTATATATTTTATGATATATAGCCTTATAGCCTTCCTCAATAAACGGACAATCAATATCTAACGCAAAGAAAATTTTTCAAATCGGATTAGTAGTTTCTGAGATTAGCGCGTTTAATAAAAACAAACTCTGCATCTTTATAATATTAGTATAGATATTCTAATTTAGGGGGAAAAAGTTGTAATTTTCCAACCTTTTTTTTTTTTTATTTCACGCTCATACATTATAGCTGCGAAAAGATAATAGGAACTGTAACCTTTCAATATCACTCTTATATATAATTAACTAGAGACTCACCCTCGCTTCGCTTCGGGTTCGTCTCTAGACAAAAACAACTATCCCACGGGAACCGTACATTTTTCCGGGATGATATATAGCCTAAAGCCTTCCTCGATAAATGGACTATCCAACACAAAAAGAATTTTTCAATTCCATCCAGTAGTTCCAGAGATTATCGCGTTCAACCAAACAAACAAACAAACTCTTCAGCTTTATAATATTAGTATGGATTTATAATTCAAACAGGCGAAGTCGAAGGCGGGTTAGCAGTGTTAACTGGGGAGCCAAGTTTCTTCTCAATCAGAGCGAAACACTTTTCACGTATCGGTCTATTGTCTAAGACGACGGTGTACAGCATCATGCGCGAGCGGCCGTCCGTCGTGCTGCACATCGCCAGCTCCGTCGTGAGGAGACTGTCGCCGTTCGTACGACAAGTGGACTTTGCTTTGGATTGGGTGAGTATAGAGTGAATGAATGAATGAATGAGTGAGTGAATGAATTAAATGAAGGTTTTGAGTTTTGTGTAAAATGTTCAATATAATCAATACAGTAGAACGCCGATTATCCGAATTAATTGGGAACGGGGTCGATTCGGATAATCGAAAATTCGGATAATCGGACATGGACTGGTAATAGAGAAAAACGAAATGTCGCGATGCAAAACATGTACTCGTAGTGTCTTGCCTCTAGCTTTCAACCATAACAGTTGAAATATATCTGGACTCCAGCGAGTTCCAACTTGTCACAACAAAACAAAAATTACATTACTTACTTACAGTACTTGGTTTTAATTTTTTATATTACGCTTAGGACCGATTCGGATAATTGGCGATTCGGTTAATCAGCGTTCGGATAATCGGCGCTCTACTGTATTAATAGAAGGCAGTTAGACTAATAGAAATATTAGCAATAAAATGCCAGTTTATAGTGCAAAATAATTGGAATAAAACGATGATAATAAAAAAAAACTAATTGTTTAATAATACATATTAAATTTTACTCAAGTAATAGTGTTCGCTGTTTAAAATAACTCGGAAATATGACACGTTATGGCACTATATTGTTGATATTTTTTTGTTTGATTAAGTGTCCACTATCTATGCAAACTAGTTTTTTCTCAATACTTAAAAAAAAAACGTGTGCGTGTTTGTACTTATGTACGCACGTAACAAGTTATACTTCTTTGGCGTAACAGAACAAAAATAGCTAACAATTTATACTGTATGTTACAACTCTCTGTTTGTAAAAGGAATGCAGCTAACTTCATCATGTCGCTTTTTGGCTGTCGGTGTGCGCGCACATCGTGAAAATGTTACTCTCATATTTTTTCCAAACGCGCCAAAAGAAGTATAACTTCAAAATAAAATAGCGGCGGATAGCCTTTAATGAAAAATTATTTAACCCCTTTCTAATCTATGGGTTTTCAGGTTTTCTTAGAATCTGGCAGAGCAGTGTATAGACAAGATGAAGAGTCAGGTTCTACGTTTATAGTACTGAGTGGGAGGTTACGTTCTGTCATAACGCATCCGAATGGCAAGAAGGAGCTCGTTGGTGAATACGGCAAGGGAGATTTAGTTGGCATTGTAAGTTTTTTTTTGGCATTTTTTTTAAATTAAGGTTTCAGAAAAGGTTAGGTTGATTTATAAAAAGTTATAAGGGGTCGTCCATTAATCACGTGATGTTTTTAACAACTTTTTAACACAATATTTATAGGATTATAATATATAGGATTAAGCCGGCGAGAGAATGAGATAGAGACATTGCCATGTTGCCATGGTAACCGTTGTTATTGTCTGACAAATATATAATATTAAGTTTCACTTCTACCACGTGTGAATTGCACACACACGCACTTATTTTTTTTTCTTTAAATAAAATTAATCTCATTAAATTGTCACATTTCAGGTGGAGATGGTCACACAAACCCGTCGTAGTACAACGGTGATGGCAGTAAGAGATTCCGAACTGGCGAAGCTTCCAGAAGGTTTATTCAATGCGATTAAACTTCGATTCCCGGTTGTTGTTACACGTCTTATTAATTTGCTGGGACATAGAATATTAGGTAAGTAATATGAAGCTAGCTTTATTTAAACTTTATCACTTATTCTTAATTTTTTCTAGACCGACAAATAAGTTCATGTACAGGGCAATTGTGGAGGGTGAGACGCGGGTGAGGCACACCCGGGTGTTTTAGTTGTACTTAGTTTTAATACTTTCGTAGATTTATATTTGACATCTATATATATAATAAAACTGTAAAGGTTGAATGTCTGTACATAGAAAAAAATGCTAAAAACAGTCAGGGGGATGTAAGAAGAGAAATAGAACAAATCCAGTTTTTTTTTAAATTTCATTGTATTTCAAATCACAACAATTCTAAAGAAGTTTCAATTCAATAACAATAACGAATATTTAACCAGGGTCCTGGCAGAAACCGACGGCGGGCCTCGGGGGCGCGGCCGCCATGGAGTCGCGGCCGTCGCAGCACAACTTCAGCACGGTGGCCGTGGTGCCGGTCAGCGACGACGTGCCTCTCACAGCCTTCACCTACGAACTGTACCACTCGCTATGTGCTATTGGTAACTTGTGCTTTTTAAATCTACAATCCAACATACCGATGGTTTTGTACCTGAAAAACCAGTGCTGACCACTAAAACTTAACCGAGTCTTATGATGAATAAGAATCACTTTCCCATTTACATTGAATGTTGTGTAGGATTGCTAGCTTTGGATTTAATATCCTCTAAGCGATTGTCGTTTCTATTCGAACTATCCTTGCTTAGTCTACTCCAAAATTTAGTCGACACAGTTAATAAGATTTTATTAGTTTTTTTTTATTTGTTTGTTTGTATCGAATACGCTCCGAAACTACTGAACCGATTTAGATGAAATTTGGTAAGAAGATAGTTTGATACCTTGGGAGGACATAGGATAGTTTTTATCCCGGAAATCGTCCCTTAAGGGGGTAAAAGTTTGCATGGGGAGACACCTAGGGACGAACCCGAGCGAAGCAAAGCTAAGACGCTATAATCTTATATAAAGAAATACTTTTTAGTATTGTAATAAGAACTATATCGAGTTTTACTTTTTCGGTACGCTCGGTAGTGATTTACCTTCGTTTCGATTTGGTGCGTCTCTAGATACCTAATAGTAACCTTAATGTTACTTTAGGACGTAGTCTATCCGTATACTAAATGTTATCCAAATCCGAATCTGGAGTAATCCGGAGTAACAAACATACATATACATAGACGATTTTGCATATATAATAGTCTAAAATTTTCTCCATTTTCCCACAGGTCCAACTGTACGTCTTACATCAGATGTGATAAGGAAACTCCTAGGACTGACTATAATGGATCCAAATAACGAATATCGCCTCAGTTCTTGGCTCGCGCAGCAAGAAGACAAGCATAAGGCAAGTAGGGGGGCATTTAAATAGTGTTTCGAGAGTATTTACTAATTATTTCATATAATTTCTCCTACACCCTAAGGTTGCCTGGGAAGGACATAGGATTGTTTTTATCCGGGAAATCATCCTTTACGGAGGTGAAAATGGGGATGAAAGTTTATATGGGGAATCAAGCTAGGGATGAACCCGAGGGAAGCGAGGTTGAGTCGCTAGTATTATATAAAACTACCAGTTTGAGCAGATATTATGTCGTTTTGATTTTGTATAAAAACATAAGAACATGTTTTTTTTTTATTTTAGGTGGCGTTATATCAGTGCGATCCAAGTTTGACTCAATGGACCCAACGTTGCATCCGTCAAGCCGACTGCATCCTAATAGTAGCGCTGGGCGATAAACAACCTAGTATTGGAAAAGTGAGTTATTTTTGGTACTAATTTATATATAAGTAATTATTATATTATAGGAGTATTATCTTATGGATATTCGATATGTGTAAATAAAATTTATGCGTTACTGTGGATTATGAACGTAAAAAAAATACATAAATTTTCAATATTAATAATATAATATAAATATACACTATTATTGTAAATCTATACAGATCAATAAAATTAGAGTGTCTGTTTGTAATATTAAAATAACCGCTCTTTACTAAATGCATATGGATGTATACACGGTACATATACCAAAACAACATTTTTTACAATTTTTTCTTTCTGTCTGTCTGTCTGTCTGTTTGTTTGTTCCGGCTAATCTCCGTAACGGCTAGACTGATTTTGACGGGACTTTCACTGGCAGATAGCTAATGTTATAAGGAATAATTTAATAATATAATATCGTTTAACCCCACAACAGATAGAGAAAGAGATCGAGCGTCTCGCGATCCGCACGCAGAAGGAGCTGGTGCTGCTGCACCGCGAGGGCGGCCCCAACCCGTCGGGCACCGTGCACTGGCTCAACATGCGCTCGTGGGTCAGCCAGCACCACCACGTGCGCTGCCCGCACCGCATGTTCACCAGGAAGAGCCAGTACAGGATTGTGAGTGGATTTGATGGGATCTGGGGAAAGATGATTTTTGTTTAATTTTAAAATATTAAGAATATTTTCGGTGTCTATGAATGATTACTGATTTGTGTTTTATTTTGTGATTTTAAGTTTTTTTTTTGTCTTTAACTGTAGATTTAATAATTATTTTGGTTATTTTGTAATGATAATTTTAGTAGAAGCTTGTAGTAGTTTATTGGTAATTTGCTTGCTGATTTTCATACATATTACACAAATTTCATTTTCAATAACCACTTGCTAATACGGCAAAGGAAACATCATACGAACACCTGTTTAATATGTGAAAGAACCTAACAAGTATCAAATACACTTTAACTTACTTTGGGTCCCCCTACACTTTAACAGTGTTGCTTCGCTTGTAAGTACGTAATATATTTTTATAATTTAAAATTAAATTTAACTAAAAAAAATATATATTATCAACAAAACAATGGATTAGATTTATACAAAAGAAAATATAAATTCTAATAAAATCAGACAATTGCAATTTCGAAATTTGGTATCCTAAATTGATGTTCACGAGTCTGTGAGCGCACGCCTTTCGTCCAGAGAAGAGAGAGAGGCGTTAGTTTTCTTTGTTTTATATAGGGCTTATCACTGGTAACTCCCTCTGTTTTTGAGATACAGTTAACAATATGTTAAATACCATCTCTTCTAAATGAATAACAAATAATAACAATCTTCCCGCAGAGCGAGCTGTACAGCAAAGTGTTGATGTCGGAGGCGAGCGTGCACTCGGACTTCTCCCGGCTGGCGCGCTGGCTGACGGCCACGGCCGTGGGGCTCGTGCTGGGCGGCGGCGGCGCGCGCGGCGCCGCGCACGTCGGCATGATACGCGCCATACAGGTACTGCTCGGCTTGTGTGTTGATAGATACCCTGCACAGGTACTGTACCCGCATCTGTACAGGTACTGGAGTTACGTGTTGATAGAGACCCTCCATGTGCCGGCATGATATGTACTGTACAGATACTACTGGACAAAACGAAATAAAAGTCGAGAGGTGTCGTGGGACATCCAGTATGAATGTAGTTCCTTTCGCGGTCTGCCCTTGGTTCATAAATTTAGACATAGCTAGCGACTCACCCAGGTACGTTTTAACGGTTAGTATGGAATAGGTAGTCGATCCCTTGCTCTGTGAAAAACAAAAACAATCCTATCCCAAGGGAACCGTATGTTTTTCCAGAATAAAAAGTAACTTATGTGCTATTCCAGACTATAATCCAAATTTCATTCAGACCCGTTTAGCCGTTCTGGTGTAATTAAATAATTCATCCATCCATCCAAACTTTCGCATTTATAATATTTATTTATTATGGGATAATATAAGTGGACATAAATATAAACAAGCGTAATAACATTTTGCCTCTTATATAATACTACGTATTAATTATTTTCAGGAAGCAGGAATCCCCATCGACATGGTGGGCGGAGTCAGCATTGGAGCGTTCATGGGAGCCCTATGGTGTATGGACCGGAATATTACCACAGTCACGCAAAAAGCAAGGGAATGGTCTAAGGTGCGTGTTGTAAATGAACTTTCTATTTTTTTTTATGTTTATTTTTAATTATTATTATATTTGTTACTTCATATATTATTATAAAACTGATATTATTACATTCAAGTTCAAGACAAATATTTGTATTGATCATACAAATGTTGATTCCGATCTCGTTCTAAATTTAAAAAAAATAAGTAGATAAGCACGAAGGACATAGTGATAAAATAATTTGCTTTATAAAAGAATCGAACCTGGCCTAAACAAAACGGTTGCCATGGTAACCATAACCAAAAACTTTTTCACCCCCAGAAAATGACTCAATGGGGCAAACAGCTGCTAGATCTGACTTACCCAGCAACTTCAATGTTCTCTGGGAAACAATTCAATACGACGATAAAAGCTACCTTCGGGGAAGTCCACATTGAAGACCTGTGGCTCCCATACTTCACGGTCACCACCGATATAAGCTCCAGCTGTATGAGGGTTCATCGACACGGTAAGTTGATTCACAGTGATAATAAAAACCAATATAACTTGATATATTCATAATATGATAAATATAGGTACAAACATATTTAAGAGTGAATAAATTAATGTAAATTAATGTCCCAACACATTTATTTTTTATTATTATTTTTGGGACGTTTTCGCTGATTTGTTTTGATTTTTGGTTCCCGACGTTTCCAATGCTTTACAGCAATCATGGTCACGGGAGAGGCTAAGGTTTTAGACATCTCAAACTCGTTATATATACTTGTTACAGACAGAGCCTACCCATAATTTTACAAAACGTTTTCGAAAATTCAAAAAATTATTTCAAAAATTCCCTGGTGATCATGATTGCTGTAAAGCATCCGAAACGTCGGGAACGAAAAATTAAAATAAATCCGCGAAAAAAATCTAAAAGATAGTTTTATTTAAAAATTAATATAATTTAATACCTAAATAATATGTTAGATTATAGATATATTTGAAGTGCAGCTATAACTGTATGCTCTTTATTGAAATGGATTCTATTTAATTTTTGTTTGTGGTCATTTAGTATAATTTAGTAATTTAACAGCGTGACAACTTTCAGCGTAAACGTAAAAGTTGGTGATTTGAAATAACGATATACATATATTATTATATTGTTATACTGAAAATTTTGCAAATATTTTAGCAGTTTTTATAAATATATCTAAATATATTTTATTTTTAATACTAATATGAAAAATGATTCATAATTAACACAACACATTCATGGACAGGAAAATTTGTGTCCTTATTATTATGATTTGCTTCTTCGCACAAATACTAACCTAAATATTGTTTTGGATATGGGGATTTAAAAGCCACCATCCATGGGTTTTATTTATATACAAATATAGTAAATAATATTCATTTTTAAAAGTTCCCTTATTAAAATTACATAAACATACCAACATATTTGCTGTTAACTATATATAGTTACTGCTACAATTTATATGCCAACAAAAGCAAACGATCTATATGGAGTGATAAAGAATAATATTTCACAGTTAAAGTCTGATTTTTAATTCGACGGAATTCTGACATTTCAGAAGTGTTGTCAACTTTGAAACATTGTCACTAAAAACGGAAAGCATTTTAGCAAAATAAAAAAATAAACGTATCTTGAATTTAAGGTTTCAATTAGAAAAACTAAGACTAAAAAAATGATTGATAATTCTAAAATGGTAATTATTTTTTTTAATATCATATTATTGAAGTTACAATAATTATTATGGAAATTATTTTTCTATTACAGGGATCCCTGTCCAATAATCCATAGGTTGCAAGCCTTTTTTAGGAAAACCCCTTTGTTTGTAAAATCTTTGCTTCTTGTAAGAACATATTATTAAAGAAGAGGATAAAATGTGCCCTTTTAATGTTTTGATGGATAGTGTTAGTGATTCTTTTATAATCTACATTCGGATTATATGACGATGTTGACGACAATGATGATATACTCGTAAGAGATAATGATTTATAAATATTTTCATTTAAGAAATATCTTGTTTTACTCTGTTATTTTTTTTTCATTTAACCATTAAACATTTATAGTTAGTGTGCATTGAATGCACAAAACAAAGACTATTTACAATGTCATACATATTATAGTTTAGTTGATCTAATTCTGTTTCATATATTTTGTTATTTTAAATTAAAAAATTCAAAGCAGAAAAGGTTTATGATATCTGAATTATCAAAGAATGACAGCTGTCATATTTCCGTGGAATTAAAAATCAGACTATAGGTGTTTTATTTTTTAATTTTCGATGTTTAATGCATGCTTAATAAATATGTTGCTTAAACAATGTCCTGCTGACCAGATGTGGCAATGTTGTAAAATATACGTTTTATGTTTTTTTTTTTTGCGGATTGTCTATGCCATCATACGATTTTCGATATCTATGGTGGATGTGACGTCAGGACTTCGATGGAGGGTTATACAGATAAGGAATATAATCCTACGAAGTTAGAGCTAATTCGTTTCCGCTACAGTGATTTTTTTTTTATTTGTCCTTTCATAACCACACTCACTTGCATTTATGTGTACGGTCCAGTAAATGTTATATGCGTGTGTTGACAACAAATGAATATTGTTGAGACGAATCTATTGATTTCTTTTCTTTACGAATCCGACATTTGCTTAGTGTTGTCATTATTTATAAAAAAAAAAACGAGCGCTTGTGATTGGTTTACAGCATAACACTTACTTTGGGAGTTTGTTGAACTTATCCAATGTCGGGTTGGATGGTAATAATGTATTTTTTCACTCTCACGTCATTCATTAATAGTGTCTCCATCTTCATGTATATGCATGAGTGTGGTTCTCCATTATTTTTCTAATTTCTTTTTTTAAATCTCATCACTGTAGTTATCTGCTAGTTCGTCGTAGAAATTTAGACCTTACGTACATAGTCTTAGGAGCGTCTTTCGCATGCTGTCATATAGTTGTCCTTTGCACGTAATTCTACAGATTGTGTTAAAAAACAATTAAAAATAAAAAAAATGAAACGTCAGTTGAATTTTCATATATACATATATCTTGAAGTTAATTCCTTTAAACAGTACATAATATTTGTAAACTATGGCATGACGTCAAAATTTCTATTAATATTGTGTTGGTGTTATCATTTTTTCCGGCATGTTTTATCATTTTCGTTTTTTTTTACATCAATAACATTATTTATGCGCTTTTTATTCTGTGTCATTAATTTATATGTATGAAACGTTTTGATTTTTTAATAAATTATTATTTTATTATAAATATTACGAAAAAATTGCATTAGAAATATTGGTTAAAGCGATTTTTGATTTCGATTGTTGCAAACATCGTTTGGTGTTCTGTCAAACATAACTGGTAGTCAAAAACATGATATAGTAATATTGTAAATACATAAAGGTCGAAAAGGATATTTTTAGGATTTTTTATTATTCCACTCAATCTTGTTATTGCACTCTTACAACCTGTTGGTTGACTATTCTTTTATCTCTTATCACAGTTTCCTTTCCATGGATTGTGTTATACATTGAAACTACACAAAGTCTTTCCTTAATTCACACTGTTAACGGGCGGGATATATATACATATATATAAAAAAATATGATTCGAGTAAAAATGTGTCCAAATTAGCCGATAAAAAACGCGTATTCAAAACGCTAAACGCATATTAACCGTAAAGCGCGTCGCAGGTTCCCTATGGCGTTACATACGCGCGTCGATGTCGCTGAGCGGGTACATGCCCCCACTCTGCGACCCAGTAGACGGCCACCTCCTATTGGACGGCGGTTACGTCAACAACCTGCCAGGTAAACCAATCACAACGCACCGTTGCGAAGGGGCGACCAATCGTATGCGTTATAAGTAATCCGGTTTTTTTTATAGGCTGAGTGTAAATATTTTTATATGTCTAGTTTTTCGTAATTTTTTTGGGATATTTCGGTTTTTTTCTATAGTTTTGCACTTTCTACTGTTACGTTTGGTCGAATAATGTTGTAACTTTTAGCATCTTTCGTATTTTTTATAATTTTTTACTTTGTACAATATTTTGACTTAACCTCATGTCAACAAATCAAACTAATATTTACACTCAGTTAATGAAGGTAAGTGATGGCAACACTGGCATTTGTCTGGACAATTACTGGCAACACTAGCTAGGGTACATTTAACCAATTGCTCAGACAAAATAGTAGTACAGTGTTTGAATAGGCATGCTATGGAGGTACTGCCGGGCTTCGATGAGCATCGCTGGTATATTTCCACCGATTTGCGATACAATGGACGGTCATCTTTTGTTGGACGGTTGTTATGTGAACAATGTACCAGGTTTGTTTATAACTTTTATAAATATACAATTAAATAGATCTTAATACAGTACAATGTTTCACTATTCTATACTTATTATAAAATGGCGAAATCTATACATGAAATATTTTTTAAAAACAATGACTGTTACTTATTGTGTACAGAGTATAGACCCCAAAACAATAGTTAATTAAACTTTTGTCTGTTTGTTGTGTGTCTGTATATCTGTATGCATTTCACATGCATATTACTCGGGTCAATATTTAGGATACCTCTTACTATTGAAAAATCTTTCGTTTCCACGGAAAACCACAATAACTGGTTACCGAATCAACCTTAGACATGACTAGCGCTGGCTAAACCTTGCATTAAAAGAATGTACTAGAAAATTGTCTTAAAAAGGCCTACTGATAATTCTGCAATATAATATGTCTATCTTCAAAGTTACACTCGTAATAACTATTTTTATATATTTAAAACTTACGTCGTAAGTCGCTAGTAAATAATATACCTATGACTTGCCATGTTAAAAATTTCGGCTTTTAAATAATATTTATTATCTATACATATAATTAAATTCTGACAGAGTCAATCTGTACATTAAAAATTTTTTGGAACAGTCACTTTTACCGATATAGAGGCCGAAAATATAGTTTTTAGAATTTTTGTCTGTCTGTCTTGTCTGTCTGTGGCCGCATACGAGAAAACCACTGGGCAGATTTTAATAAAATTTGGTATGATAATAGCTGGTTATCCGGGTCATTATATAGGATACTTTTTACTGCGGGAAAATATCTCATCTTTGAGAAATTTATACTAAACATTAAACTGTAATAAAACAATCTTTTGTAATTTCTAGCGGACGTAATGAGGTCCTTTGGAGCTAAGCACATTCTTGCCATTGATGTGGGTTCCCAAGACGATACTGACCTCACTAACTATGGAGATGATTTGTCTGGATGGTGGTTGCTATGGAAACGGTACGTTTAAGATGTGAATGATAAAATTAATTTTTAATTAAAAAAGTACACGGAAATGATCAACATTACATTAAAAATGGTGTGAAAAATTATTTAGTATTCCATCCTTAGGAGTGGACTTAAATTTATTTTTATACAATAATTTTTTAGTACAGTTATCAATTAAATATCATAGAAATAAGTCTTTCTTTAAATCGTCTCTATCTTCTATTAAATAGGTGTTTTTAAATATAAATAACATGTTATTTGTTTCATGATATAATTTTTTTCCAGATGGAATCCGTTTACAACTCCAGTGAAAGTCCCCAATCTACCCGACATCCAAAGTAGACTCGCTTATGTATCATGCAACAGACAATTAGAGGTATGTTTCTAATAATAAAGATAAACTCATAATATTCTTTTCTCAAATAGCTTTAGTTCTCTCTTTCAAGCAGCCATTCTTACTAATATTATTACACCCGAACTGTATTATATTTATACTAGCGTTTTCACGCGGCTCTGCCTGCGTCGTTTAACTTTGTAGACTTACGCCGCTTTCGTTCTTTCTTCTATAAATCTATATCTATATAAACAAAAATGAATCACCGAAATGTATGTACGCGCATGACCTCCGATCGACTGCACCAAATTGGATAATTCTTTTTTTTGTGTTTGTTATTATCAGGACAAGTTTTGTATAGTAGAAAATTAAAAGAAAAAAAAAATACTAAAATAAGTTTTTTTTAAATCTCATAATATGAAAAGTGTGTGAGTGAAATAGTTTTTGTCCCGGAAATCATCTCTTAAGGATGAAAGTTTGTATGGGGAAGCAAGCTGGGGACGAAACCGAGCGAAGCGAGGGTGAGTCGTTAGTATGTATATAAAAATCAATGTGTGTATGTATGTTGTTTATGGACTCTAAAACGGCTGAAGCGATATTGATGAAGTTTCCAGGCAATTTTCAGATTAGCCCAGTGGCTGATCCTGTGAAGTTTGGTAGCGATCGGATCAACATAAAGGTTTATAAACGTTTGAACGCGAGCGGAGCCGTGGGCAATGCCAGTAGGCTATAAAACGTAAAAAAATAGCTTCATATATATATTAGTATAGATAAAAAATTAATCATTTTAATTACACACGTTTGTAGTGTGTAGCTCAGTATGTAGTGACCTACTTGCTGTGCCAGCGGTTGCGGGTTCGAAAACCGCTGGGGGCCTTCATTTGTGTGATAAGCACGAATGTTTGTACTCCCGTCATGGGTGCTTATATATAATATGTATGTATTTAAAGTTATATATGTGTGTATTAACTAACTGGTATCCATAACACAAGCCTCGTAGCTTACCATGGAACTAGATGGTGCTGTGTGTTAATGTCCCAACATATTTATTACCTGCAGGAAGTAAAAAAATCCGACTACTGCGAATACATCCGACCGCCGATAGACGCTTACAAAACGTTACAATTCGGGTCGTTCGACGAGATCCGCGAGGTGGGCTACCGGCACGGCTCCGCCTACTTCGAGGGGCAGCGGCGCGGCGGCGGCGGCGGCGTCAGCGGCGCCGCCGCCGCCGAGGGCCGCCGCCACGAGACGCAGCCCGCACTCACTGAGTAAGAACTGGATTTGTGTATCCATACTAATATTATAAATGTGAAAGTTTGTGAGTATGTATGCATGGATGTTCGTTATTCTGTCACGCCAGAACGGCTGAACGGAACTGAATGAAATTTGGCACAGAGATAGATTATAGTCTGGAATAGGTTACTTTTTTATCCCGAAAAAATTTCGGTTCTCGTGGGATAGATTTGTTTTTGTTTCTCTAGAGTTGAGCTGCTAGAGAAACAAAAACGAGTTTCATAAAGAGTACCGATAACCTACAGAAGTTTCACTTCTTGCGCGTGTACACATTCATACACGCACTCTTTAATTTTTTTAATTTTAAAATGTTATTTTTTGTTTCCATTACAGTTACACATTCACCGACTTAGCACAAATGGTGTGTTCAGTGCGTACTGGACGTGACGTGGACGCGGAGTCCTCCTCCTCCTCAGACTATGAGGACCAGCGGCACTTCGAGGGGTACGCGTCGGAGCCCAGTGGCGGCATTATGGAGGTACGTAGCGTATAGACCAGGGGACGGCTGGTAGATGTGTGTTGGATATACGGTTAGGGTAGTTAGACTGTTGTTTTTTTTAATTATTATTTATGTATTGAAATCGAACATTTGTATGTACTAAAATTGTAATATTTGGTAATTTCTACCTAAAATATATAGTATTGTTTTTTTCATATTTACGAATAAGATATAAAGCTTTATAAGCATTATGTATTTTATAATTCAAAAGATGCAATTGAAGCTAGTGTAGTGGTTACTATATTAGGCGAAAAAGTGGGTAAGTAGGGGAAGATTAGTATATTGGGGGACGTGAGGGCTAAATGAGCAACCAGTTTATTAACACGAAGCATTTCCCTTCATTCTTTGTGAAGAGATTCATCGACGAATAGATCTTAAAATATAACTGCATGTATAAGGTCATTTTTCGAACATATTTACCGTTAATTATGATATATTCTTAACACTTGTGTTTAAACACTTAACACTTGAAGTGTTAATAAACCTGTTAAAATAAGTGAATATTAGTACAAAATATCTAAAGAAATACAATATGGGTGTTATAATTGCTAGATGTCGTCAAGCATAGAGGAGGGCGGTGCGTGGATCAGCGACACGGAACTGGTGGGCACTTATTGAGCTGCACTACTGCTATTTCGGTTTAGATTTCATCTTTTTTTTCTATTCTTTTTTTTTTTTTTTTTTTATATTTTATGGGAGCACAGGTCGCTTTTTTGTTCGTGCTTGATGCGATAACGAATTTGGTTGTATATATTTTTTCTTTTTTTTTTAAAAAAAAAGTGATAGTTAAACATGTTTTATAAGATTTCTCTGTAAAAACAGACATAAGCAATTATAATAAGTAGTTTTTCGTTATCGTATTAAGCACTTAGGCTTCGAAATTCTAATTCACTAAAGTTCATTCGCTTTTTATTTGGCCAATGTTTAAATTGTATATAAGTTCTTTTAGGAGGTTGATATTATATAACCCTATATTGTTGTGGAGTCTATGCAAATATTCCTTTTGATTTTACAGCATTTCGAATTCTGTTATATGTACGTATTTGTGACATTGCTTGGGTTAAATTGAAAAAAAAAAGCTATACTATTGTATATGATTTTGTAAATTATTATTAATAGTATGTTATAATTTGACTTTTCGATAAAACAGCGCCTCCTACATTCTTATATTTTCTTTATTAATTTTATATGATATATATATATATATATATATATATATATATATATATATATATATATATATATATATATATGTTTATTACTAGCGACGTACTCCCGCTTTGCTCGGGTGCGTCCCTAAGTACGTTTTTTTTAATGGAACCCTTTTTCTAAAATAAAAGTAGCCTAGGTTACTCCATTACATAAAACATCAGCCATCTGCCAGTGAAAGTCCCGTCAAAAACAGTCCAGCCGTTTCGGAGATTAGCCGGAACAAACAGACAAAAATTTTAAAAATTGTGTTTATTTTATAGATACCTACTGTATATAATTCAATTTTATTTCAATTTTATTTATCTGTATAGAGGATATGTTTTTAACGTGAACGTCCTGCTTATAATGACTTATTTAATAACTAATCTTAATAGTGCATCGGCTATGATCGCTAAAGGTTATAATCGCTTTATTTTTCACTTTTTTTTATTCGTTTTTTTTTTATTTGGATTGTGGAATCCTGATAATGTGCCGTTATCCTTACAGCCAATGTGATTTGAAACATAACAATATATCATGGTGTAAGGTATCTGCTACGTTAGCTTACGACTTCATAATATATATACTATTATAATTTACTATTATTATTACAATGGGCAACCATTTTTTTTTTAAATAAATAAAAATAATTTATTTAAAAAGTCTTCAATTAGTTTTGCCTGCAGTTAGAATGGCTATAGTTTTCACATTTATTCTTGAGAATAATTTAATATCAATATTATAAAATTTTATTTATTATAGCTTGCACAATATCAGTGAATGTTAGTAAGAGACATTACTAAAGTACACAAATGTTTTATTACTTTTAATTAAAGTTAATTTTATTAGCAATTTTTTATATAATTTCTTTCAAAATACAGTATCACATCCATCAATAGTCATATTGTTAGCTTGAAAAGTCGACATACATAATATTAATAATAAATTCAATTAATTGTTTTCTACAGGAAGGGCTTCGAACACGTCGCGTGGGGGGTTCCCTCTCGTTGTCAGAAGATGAAATAGACTCGGAAGCTGAGGTTTATGACCCATTAAATAAACGTGGGGGCAGATGAGACCCGACCTTGCACGATCTGTGCAAGGCTCTCTATACATACGTGCAAGGTGAGAAGGAAAACGTGCAAATTGAGAGGGAAAGCGTGCAAGTTGAGGGGGAAAGTGTGCAAGAGGGGGTTAATATGTGATTTGATTGGACTGTGTTATAGTTTCTAATTACGTATTGGTATTTGAATTGAATAATGCTCTTGTAGGAAACGGGGGTAAAATTTAATTTTATATTATTAGGAAAAAAAGGTTTTTTTTTCTGTAATATTGGATGCAGCTATTTCGCTATATTTATATTACAGTATGTGTTACATAAAAATGGTAACTCAACATTTAAAGTTTGTATTGTAGAAGAATATTGTATTGAATATTTTCATTATTTATATATATGTATTAAGAAAATACCCAGTATATCTTCGTGATACAAGTGTACCGTGATTGATTGGAATTGGCTGCTATTACAGACATTCCGGGTTCAATCCTGGCTCAATCATTTTTTTTTTATATAAAAATGGATTTTTCCACGAGACTAACATTGTTCTAGTTTCTACTAATTTAATAGACAATGTATTAGTGAGTAATTTGTTCCTTATTAGAATTTTTGATTAAACATCAAGGGTTATAACTTAAAGCTGTATACATTTAAATAATTTTGTTATAATTTATAAGAAAATGTGAAAATATACTTAGTAAATAAAGTATTAGTAAATATTGGAAAAATGCTCGACATCCTATCTAAACTACTATCCTTTTCGATTTTTTTGACGTTTCGGATGATTCACTACAATCATGGTGATGAAATGGTCGCTCCTAGTCGGAAACCAAAAAAAAAAAAAAATCATCGAAAAAATCCAAAAAGATATTTTTTTACAATGTCAAATATTCGTGTAAATCTATGAAAGTATAACGTTTTCCAAACGTCACTTGATTAAACGTGTTAAAATAAATTTTACAATATTATAATATTTTAATGTATGTAAATTAGATGCTACATAATTTAACGTCTGTCTCTTGGACAATAATTTTTTTTAATATCTCGATATAGAATTCGGAATTATATTTCGATTTTCCGAAATTTTTTTTTTTTTATAAAATAAAGACGAGCTATACACGCACAAGGCATATCTATAACGTATTCGCTTTCGTACATCCCCAAACATTTTGTATATATTTTTGATGTACAGACACCAGTAAAGAATATTATGTTAACTTAGTATTCGTGAGCTAACAACAATGATTTTTTCTTTCTCGGTAGCTTATTTTCGCATAATATTCATAAATTATAGCCTAAGATCTATCTAGATAATCTCTTTCTCTAATGTCGAGAACCGTATGAAAATTCGTACAGTAGTTTTTGAGATTAGCCTGAACAAACATACTGCGAGCGTTTTTCATAATATGTAGTGATAATATAGTGATTTTTGCGTGGATTTATTTTGATACTTGGTTCCCGACATTTCGAATGCTTTACAGCAATCATGGTCTCTGCCGTGACCAACATTGCTGTAAAGCAAGTGTAAATTATAAAGGGAACCAAAAATCAAAATAAATTCAGGAATAAATCTGAAAAAATAGTTTCATTTAAAATGTTGAATATTCACATAAATCTAAGAAAGTATTAATTAATAGTAAGTTACAAAACTTTTCTTTGCTGGTGTCGTTATGTTCAGAAATGAAATGTTCCAAAGAACACTGTGATTAGCCTACGAAATGACACTAGACTAAATACCTATTATATAATTCTAAATTTCTATATCTTAAATGTGAAACTACCCAATTCTTCTATTAGTTTAGTAATTAAAATTCAATCCCTATTAAAAAAGTCCCTAATAGTATTAAAAGCACAATAATAAGTCTAAGTCTAGAAATCTAGATCCAATTTTAGGTTATATTAATCCAGGTATAGATATGATATAGTGCCATATTATGTAGATGTACGTCTAAGGGTGAAATTGTTCTAGAATGATCTGTATCTCGGTTTAGAGATTTTTTGGATTCCTTAATTTTTTAGTTGACAATTTAAGCAAAGTTGACTCAATCTCCATCTTGCCTATAAATATCTCATACATTTGTGGAATATATAACAATATCTTTATATAGTATGGGCATAAGTCTTAGAAAATATCAGCACTTTTTTCTATAACTTTTGCATATATTATTATATACGTTGATGTAAAAACGGGATATTTACCATTTTTAGCGCTTACTTTTTATAGTGCGCGCTTTTGATAGTTCCCCATAAAAAAAAAAATACCAATATTCCACTAAATTATAATTTTAAATGTATTAAAATAGAAATATAATAAAATAGCGAATATAATATATGAAGTATCTTAAACTAACTTGTATGAATATTTAAAATTCATACTAATATTATAAATGTGAAAGTTTTGAGGATGGATGGATGGATGTTTGTTACTTTTTCACGCCAAAACGGCTGAAGAGATCCGGATGAAATTTGACACAGATATAGATTATAGTCTGGAATAAGACATAGGTTACTTTTTATTCCGGAAAAATGTGCAGTTCCCGTGGGATAGATTTGTTTTTGTTTGTCACTAGGGACGAATCCGAAGCGTAGTTAGGGTTAGTCGCTAGTAAGTACATAAAACATTGTATATGTATTCAAATCAAAGGCTAACTCAACATGTTTAAACGCTACTAACTTGAAATTCAAACAAAAAATATTATCAATTAATCATATATTTTAACCTAATCTCTAAACCGAATGTTGTGTTCATTCTTGAACTTTTTTTACCCTAATATATATATATATATATATATATATATAATATATATATATATATATATATATATATATATATATATATATATACCCTAATATAAGCATTACCTATCATGTACTTACCGCTTCGAATTTTCCATAATTTAAGTATTAGAGATGGGATATTATGAAATTTCCTACTACATACATGCTGCTATCTAGACAGAACTTATAAAAAAAAATTACTTAAATAAAAACACTAAATTTTAGACATAATTAATCATATTAGTATTTTAAACGGGTTGTAGATAACCTTAGTAATTGCTTATAAAATACAGTGGGATCCATAGTTGTCTATTCTAAGTACTTACCAATATTACTCATGTATTACAAATAAATATCTAGATTTTGCTTAAACTTCATATTTATATGGACTTTATTTATTTGGAATTCAACTATATAATCATTATGTTAAAAAACTGTGTCTAAATCTAAAAAATAGCTACTAAGTAAAAAAAAAATCGGTTGTAAAAGAGGAGGAAAAGGTACTGAACTGTTTTCTCTTTGCCTATTTATAGTATAGTTTAAGCGATTCTAAGGCAAATAGAGGCATTTAGAGGCAGATAAAATTAATGTGAGGCCAATTTAGATGGGGACGTTATACAGCAGCTAATTAGTTTTATTATGTGTATGCTATGATGAATGACTGATTGTAGGTAAGTTTGCCACTAAAGGCACAAATGTAGCGTATTCAAATACCAAATGTATCTCGATGTATAGTTTTATTATTAATAAATGCTCAAATTTGTTTAGTGTTTTATTTAAATCTTATGATCAGCCCTGGTTGTTAATTATATTACAAAAATACCCTTATATATATGTATGTACATATGTACTCTTAAATATGTTTGGGCATATCTATATATAATAAAATTGTAACTAAGCCAAATCTGTACATTAAATTTTTTTTTGAAAATTTTATTGAAATAGACTTTTTTAGAATTTTTGTCTGTCTGTCTGTCTGTCCGCATCACGGGAAAACCACTGGACAGATTTTGATGATATTTGGTATGATGATAGCCAGTTATCCGGGTCAACATATAGAATACTTTTTAATGCGGGAAATTATCTCATCTCTGAGCTAAACGTTAAAACTTAAACGAGAGAGTGAGTTGCTAGTACTTAAATAATTAATAATCCGAGATTCTTACGTCATCTATTTTATGTTGATGGTACTCGATGGTACGTCAAAACATTCGCGAGCGATACAACCGTCGATCAAAAAGTACTAGATACACAATCACATGCAAAAGTTCTCTTAAAACTGTTATGGTCGTAGCGACAATATGTTATTATATTCCTCTATTTATTGGAAATATAAATAAAATACGCCTTTTAATGTCCAAAGTTTTTTCCATGTCACAAATATTATTTATAAAAAAAAGGTTAATAAAACGGTCTTAATATAAAATGTACAAGTATAAAAAAGGATTAGTATATATATATATATATATATATATATATATATATATATATATATATATATATACTAATCCTATATATATATATATATACAGGGTGGATTTTTGAGACGGGACAGTAAGGGTAGGTACCTTAAATACTATAGTTACAGGAAAACGTTCCTAGGAGACCATCCATAACTTTTTGAGATATTCTGAACTGCATTCACAGATTTTGGAAAAAATGTACAGTCAGCGAGAAAAATGCTAAAATACGAAAAAAAATTTGTTCATGTCAATCGATCCTATTTCATGTAGGGATCAAAAGACTCTATGGGACCATTTAAGGTTTGAGTACTAGAAATGACAGAAATCGCCAAAATCTTTTCCCATACTTTTTGTATGGAATAACATTTAATCGAGTCGAAATATTCTTTGTTGACAAACGGTCCTATTCTTTAATGTGATCAAAAGACTCTTTGAGGCCAACTGAAGTTTGAGTACAGAAACTACGGTAAGTCTTAACAAAAACTAAAAAAATTATCTTGTGCCCGCTGCATAAATTGCCTGCTTGTAAACCCGGTCTTGTGACTTACCGTAGTTTCTGTACTCAATATATAATATAATATATATATATATATATATATATATATATATGGTATATGTGTATGTACATTTGTGTGTGCCTACACTGTCACCGATTGTGTTTAGATATTTTTTTTATTTGAAATAAATATACAACAATGTAAATTGAACCTTAAATGCAACGCTTAAAGTTGTTTTCACAAAAAAAATGAAAGCGCGTTCAAATACTCAAATGAGCGCTCATTCGGTGAGGACATTTTTTGTCGCGGATAGTGCGTGTATCTAATACTTTTTGATCGATGGATACAACAGTCAAAATTTTATCTTAATTGGATGAAATAGAATGAGAAGTATTAAACGTAAACAAACAAACAAGTTTTATATTTTTTATTTATTTCATATATATCTCTAGTAACTCTAGTCTTCATACGATTTCCAATTAATTGCATATAACAAATGCTCTTTGATTTTGCGCACGCGTTCCAAGTAACTATGAACGTCGATCGCCAAAGCCGTGTCTCCGTAATCATTTTTAATAGTTTCAACGCCCTCTATACACATTGTCCTGTAATTATGGCCAGTTTCTAACCCATAGCTGGTAGTTTCACTGGTCCCATCCCATTCTTCATGTGTTCTTATTTGAATTACTTTTATCTTATTTTCCCAATGCTTTTTCATATGATACCTTATATCGGGACAGTCACAGAGATTTATTAATACTTGCATAGCTCGCAACTGCAATAACGGTTTATTTTGACCGTGACACAGGATAACTAGACGTTTGGTCAACTCGTTGCAAAATTCCTTAGCACGCCATTTTGATCGGGTAGTCAATGTAGTGTATGCGAGTAGACCCGCTGCGCTAATTCGCTCTTCAATCGATGGCGATACTAAAAACGGTCTCAGTAGAAACGTCAAGTCATTTATATCAGCCAATTTCTTCCCAACCTCATGTTTGCACAATTGCGTCAAACAGTCCATCGCTCCACAAAGAATTCTTGAGTCGTCATGTTCAAGAAGCTTTAACATAACTTGGAATGCATTGGCTTTCAAAGGTCCGACTTGATCCCATTCAATGAGATTTTCCAAAGTTTTTAAATGTACCACAACGATTCCAACGTGCTCGCTTTTTACCATTTTTAGCAGATTTTCAATGATTTTATCGGTTTGCAGAATCATTTCACTTGAGCATCTCTCGTCACTCAATGTCTTCAAAGTATACGCTGCAGCATATCTTATTTCTCTTCGGTCTCTCATAATGAGCCACATCAGGTTGTCTATAATCTTTTGCCGTGTCATAATTTGTTTTCGCCCTTGATAATAGTTGGCGAGTGATGTGAGGATTAAGCACACTTTTTCCCGTATCACTGGATTACGGTCTAACATCAAATCAATGAGTCGATAGCCCACGTGGAGGTTGATGAGGAATAAAGCGTTCTCTGATATCTGGACCTAATAGAGATTATGATAATTCATTTTGCATGATAAGGGTTTCGTAATAGATTGGGCGAGTCGTTCAAAGTAAGTTGGAGTATCGCTATTCTAAGAAAAATTTAACAAGTGCAATTTGATTTACTTTCTGAGGGTTCAAGGTTATATTTTAGCTTTAAACTAGCGACTTATCCTCACTTCGCTCGCGTTTATCCCTCGGTACGTTTTAATTTTTTTGAGCGAAACCCTAATTCTTTTTCTAAAATAAAAGTAGCCTAAGTTCCTTATAATATCAGCTATCTACCAGTGAAAGTCCCTTTAAAATTGGTCCAGCCGTTCCAGGAATAGCCGGAACAAATAGACAGACAGACAGACACAAAAACTTTAAAAATTGTGTTTTTCTTATAAATACCGTATATAATTCCATATGCATTTAGTATAAAGCTGTTATTTTGACATTACAAACAGACACTGCAATTTTATTTATCTGTATAGATATCAGAATTTCGGAGAAAAATAATATGGCACGTCTGTCATAACATAACTGCAGTTAATTATATTTAATCATATGGATACCTGATCCATTATACTGTGGAGTGCTTGCAACTGCACCAGATAGTCACTCGAATGTAGGTCCCTATTAATTAGTCTAAGGCCGATCCGCCCAAAGCCTAGATTTGCTCGCGTTATGTCCACATGTGGAGCGTAAAGCGAAGGTTGCATCGACTCTAGTCTTTGTGCCGCTGGAATTTCTAAAATATAAGTTTTTAGTTTTATTATTAATTTACTTATTATTAATAATGAATGAATGTGTATGTCAAATAATATTTTATTGCTGTCACAGATAAATCCATACTTAAACGGGAAAACACGATATAATACAACCCAAAAAAATATTGATCAGAATTACTTTAAATTTGGTATTAACGTTAAAACGTACATACCCCGGACGAATCCGAGCCAAGCTAGGGTGATTAGCTAGTTTATATAAATCATTAAGCAATTTATACCGCTCTGTTAATAATGGCAGCATTGAGTGACCATTAATTAACATAGGATTTAATATAAGCGGTACGCGGAAAATGATGTGAGTTCTGACGTCTTTGGCTGGCAAAGAGTAAGTAGGTACCTACCAGCAGATGTTGTATCACAGATCGATTGGTAGCCATATAATTTTACTAGCGACTCACCCTCGCTTCGCTTCGGGGTCGTCCCTAGACAAAAACAAATCTTTCCCACGGGAACCCTACATTTTCCGGGATGATATATAGCCTATAGCCTTCCTCAGTTAACGGGCTATCTAATGCAAAAAGAATTTTTCCAATCGGATTAGTAGTTCCTGAGATTAGCGCGTTCAACCAAACAAACTCTTTAGCTTTATAATATTAGTATATAGTATAGATAAGAAGACATGATAATGTACATCCAAAGTAGTAGTGACCCAAGAAAATAAAGTAAAGCGGGTTCAAATCCCGGGCTTTGATTTTTCCTATGTGCTGAATACATACGTACCATGTAAAAAATCAAAGTGGTGATTTATAATTAGTAAAAACTATAAAATTAAACCTGTATGAGGATCAAAATGTATTTTCTCCATCGCGATATCCACGGCCTTGTTGATGACTCGTGGGTTCATGGCGCAAACCAGCTGCAGGTACGAGTTTTTGTGAGGGCAGAACATGATTAATTACGGCAAATGTAAATATTTAAGAAATTTATTCATTTATGTTAATGTATTTACAAAAAATAATATTTTAGATTAAAAATAACTAATCCGTTTGTAAAGTGTTATAAAATGATTTGACAATGACAAACGTTTCTGGTTTTGATGTCTTTAAAAGGAGTTTTTATAATATGTCAACATCGTTTTTTTTTAAATTTAAGGAAATTCTTACGAATAATTTATTATCTATTCGTAGGGAAATTCTACATAAAAATGGAATCTCTGTATCAAAATTTCAAAATGACTTAGCCTTAATAAGCTCGCGTGATTTGCATGATACCTAATGATGATATTAAAAATTCAAGCAAAACTCAACCAAAAAAACTTCATCTCCACAACTAAAACATGAGTAACTTTTTACTTAATACTTGGAAAGAGTTATCGCGAGATAGGAACAAGAAAATGAAAAAAAAAAAACAAGGTAAAATAATAATTGATTGTTATATTATCATGCTGAAAATTATTACATTTGCCATTAATAACCTGTTTATTGAAATGTATTTAACTCTTAACTGAACAAAAAGTCGATATTTTCTCTTCTATTTGTACATATTATCGTAGCCGTAGGTTGGATTCGGTCGTACAAAAAAAAAACAGTCATGACTGCCGACAGAAGTGGAAACTTAAAACTATGAACAAACAGTTGTTATTTTTTGTTATTCAAATTAATTGTTCGATCTTAAATTAAAATTTGTAAATTAAAACTGTTTACATTTCTCTGGTTTTGACATTTATCGGCACTCTGAGTGTTAGCGTTAACACGTCACGTGATCATGTCCATACAAACCTGCCTATAGAAGTTTTTACTTCAAAAATCCTTAACTTGTATGTTGAATAATTAATATATTATTTTCGAGGAAAGGGTGCGCGAAAACCTTTTCTTCTACACTTAGTATCTATAATTAGTTGCGCTTGACGCTTTAAGTAACACCGGGACGGGATATCTTCCTCTTCATCCGAAGCTGGAAAGAAGAAATGATAAAATAATATATTTCTTAAATTATTTCACGATATCAATATTTTCCACATGTATTAGAAGAAAATTGAAATAACTTTATAATATAGCTGTGCTCTAGTTAATTTAGCGAAGTTTTTCTTAAATAGTGAGTTATATTTATATCACTATGATATAATATAAAAAAAAAACCTTAAAGTAAGCCATTCTTTGATTTTGACTGGAATGCCGTCAACTTCAAAGGAGTGTCTCAAAAACACCAATTTTCATGGTCGAAAGCTTTTGACGTTTGAAAAAAGCACTGTATTGCCATCTCGTGGAAAGTTACAATTATACCTAATTACCCTAAAGCTGTTTCCGACTTCCACAAAGAAGTATGACAGTCGGGTGTGCCTCACCCGATTCTCACTCCATACGTAATACGTCCTACACGTTCGCTCTGTCTACGAATCCTTTGTTAGACAACTGCATCGATTAGTAGACTGTAATATTAAGTTGACTAAATTCTCAAAGAAAATCACTAAATATGCATCCGATAGGTGGCGCTATATCTACATCTAAATCTACACTAATAACATGAAGAGGAAAGATTTATATTTCTGTATGTTTGTAACGAATAAACTCAAAAACTACGATTTAGATGAAATTTGGTAAGAACATAGTTTGAGGCTCTGGGAATGACATAGGATAGTTTTTATTCCGGAAATCATCCCTTAAGGAGGTGAAAATGGGGATGAAAATTTGTATGGGGAATCAAGCTAGCTAGTTTACTATAATTTTATGAAAAGTCATACAAATAATATATCTTACGTGGTGCTTTAACGGGTTCTCTATTGACGAGCTCCTTATAAGTAGGCAGGGCCTTGTCAGAGTCCTTCATCGTGCTGGGCGTGCGCGCGCTCGCGCCGGTCACCGAGGGGGCGCCGCTGGTTGTCTACGTGTTCATGGAACTTGTATTGTATATGAATACGAGTATAGTAAAAAGAGGTAGATGGATATAGCTTTAGGAAATTTGGTCTGTTTCACATGATAGATTTAGTTGATATCAATGTTTTTTTAGAAAAATATTAGGGGATGATAGGAAAATAGCTCAAGTCTAATAAGTAATAATCTATCTACAATCACTGAACTAAATCTAAAGAAAAGTTAAAATCTCTGAAATCTAAATCCATTCATATTCAATTTATTAAATAAACTAGCGACTCATCCTCGCTTTGCTCGGGTTCGTCCCTAGGTACAAACGTTTTAACGGTAAGTACAATGTACATACATAGGTATAGAAAAGTAGGCAGGTTATTTGGATATTTTTTCTCTTTATTGAAACTTTACGTGTACCTTAAGGAACTTACGAAAAAAACTGCTGGATTGATCGAGCCGTTCTCGAGTTTTGCGCTTAGCAACATTCATTTTTATTTATATAGATTATTAAACAAACACCAAACAAAATCTTATATTTTATGGCTATGGACTAAACTGAAATACGCAGCGGATGTTATAGACGTTACCACGTATCAGTGTTATATTTTTCCTTCCCTTTCAACTTCCGGCTCCCTTCCTCCTTTCAGGTGGTACCTATGTGATGGTTTTATAATAATATATTTGAACCATGGGGTCTCATCACGAACAAAGAGAAAATAATTCAAATATATGTCAATAGATGACGTTACATGTATCGATTTGTTATTAAACTTGTGTTAAATTAATAGATCCCAGTAAGGTATATTATGGTTTTAAAAATATATTCTAAGTGATGGGAAATGAAATAGCACGCCTGTAAATCAAAGTGTAATTTTACTAATTATTGAAATATCAACAACCAGGTAATGGGTTTGTAGTGCATATTCACAGATGGCGCTTTTACTTTTCATTAGTAGCTCATCACGGTAAAAATTCTTTTAAATCACTGTAATTTGTTTAATCGAATACTGGAAGAATTTTACAATATTTACCATACGTTAGTTTCCACGTATTTATAAAATAAAACAGTTCAACTATTTGCGGGCCAACGACATCTATTACATATTCAAGTAAACAAAAATAAACCGCAGAATAGCATGAATTAGCGCTGTCCAATTTCTTTGTTTGGTATGAGGCATCTATACTAGTTTAGTATTATGTAACCTGTGTTTCTACTATAAAAATGAAAAACTTAAATCTGTGGTCAATGACGGCCGTAAACGTGGTCATGGTCACTTTGTGCATGTCACTTACGTTAGAAGGAACAACAGCATGGTCGCGTTTCTGCGCGAGCGTGGCACTGCGGGTGCGCGCGGCGCTGTAACGTGCGGAGAGTGCTGCGAGGGTCTCCGCCACGTCGCGGGCTTCGGCTGTCCATTCTGGCATTGGGGGTTCCCCTATTATCTAGTACATACATACATATATATTTTAGATTAAATTTAATGGTTAGTATGGAATAGATAGACTATATACGTGTAATATATATATACATACATAGGTATGATGAATTATTGTGGGTTTGTATTATAACGTGTTTTTCCGTGGGAACGAGATAATCAGCCGCGGTAAAAAGTAGCCTATGTCACTCTCCAGCCCTCCAACTATCTACACAAAATCACATCAATCCATTATTCTGTCTCGACGTGAAAGATGGGATTGGAGCAAACAAACAAACACATTTTCTAATTTATAATATCAAAGTATGGACTAGGGACCAAACTACTGTGTGCCTATGTGTTACTTCAGGTCATAGTCTGTGTACTAAATTTCGGTCTCTTTATCGATAATTATGTCTATTTCAATAAGATTTTCCAAAAAATATTTAATGTACAGATTCGGCTTAGTTATAATTTTATTATATGTACAGATAATAGTCTGATAATATAATATGTATTGGAAATAAATGATGTTAAAATGAAAATGGAATGAAAATTATTCATTTTATTATTATCCATTTCTAAATAATATAAGTGCATTCTACTTTATATAAGAACATTATTTTATTAAAATGCTAACTTACATCTAACATCTTACATAAGTCGTACAACAATCTCTTGATTTCTAAAAGGATCGCTTCCAACTCATCAAACTTCTTTTGCAACTCCACGCATTCTTTTTCTTCAATTTCTATTTGCGCTTTCAACTCATTTATTTCTTCTTGACCTCTGAAAATTTATAAAAGGATTTACATATACATATACCATATGTATCACAAATGAATATAACGTACTAAATTTTGGAGATTTTCTAGCTTTTTTCAATTTTCATTTGCAATTCTAGGCTTAATCAAAGCTTTATATTTTTTAACTAGCGACTCACCCTCGCTTCGGGTTCGTCCCTAGAATAAAACAAATCTATTCCATGGGAACCGTACATTTTTCCGGGATGATATATAGCCTATAGCCTTCCTCAGTTAACGGGATATCTAATGCAAACAGATTTTTTCAAATCGGATTAGTAGTTCCTGAGATTAGCGCGTTCAACCAAACAAACAAACAAACTCTTCAGCTTTATACTCGTAATATTATAGTATAGATAATTATTTCATTGTAGATACTTTTTTAGTAACAAATCGTTAAAAAATATGAAAACTGACGATTTATCAAAACATACTCATCCTTATCCTTGACAGATGCGAATTTGTATCCTTCCAGTTCAGCCATTAACTTAGTTTGACTTTGTTCCAATAGTAGTTTCTCTTCTTCAGTAGTCTGTTGTAAGTAATTTAGTCTTTTTGATGTTTCTCGTTGAGCTCTGAATCTATCAAACACTTCCTCAGGGTCAGTTACGCCTGAAGAAATAATAATTAATTATCTATATAAATAAAAGTGATCTTTATGTGTTTATACCATAATAATAAACCATTCATCTGATTATGATGAAACTTTGGTGAATTATTTTGCATATTCGCGAAGGTTTCTGGCTATAAAAGACATTTTTTTTGTTTGTCCTGCATGCGTTCCTAATTCATTCATCCCTAGAAACGCACCCAAGCGAAGCGAGAGTAAACCACTATGTATAAATAATTTAAAAGATTAAATAACTTTTCAAATAAAACTATCCTTTCGGATTATTTCGCGGATTTATTTTGATTTTTGGTTCCCGACGTTTCGATTGCTTTACAGGAACAGGAACCAAAAATCAAAATAAATCCGCGAAATAATCCGAAAAGATAGTTTTATTTAAAATGTCAAATATTCGCGTAAATCTCAGAAAGTATTATTAGATTAAATAACTATTATAAATCATTCCACAAGAGCAGGTCCATCGCGCCAGCATTTAGTTTTCAGACTTCACACGTCTTTTGAACTTACATAATTCCTCGACATGCAGGTTTTCGTTCATCTAATAGCAAGCTTTGATCATATTGGAAACAGGATTAGCAAATAAAATCTTAGAGTGCAGATTTTATTCGCAAGGCATCGATACCTTATTTTGACCCCACATTATTCGGATCAAGCGAACTTTGTATTTATGAATGATTGGGCTTCCACTATTATTTAGTACCTAAATTATATTTATGTAAAAATCTTAACTAGTCTTAGTAATAAGAGGTTTAAAACATACATATATACTGGTAAATAAAATTGATATAAACCTGTAAGTTTCATTAATCTTTGAAATACTTCTTCCATGTGCGCAGCGGCTGACTGCTCTTCTGTGGCTGCTTCACCTTCAGTCGATCTTGTAGACTCTTGCCGTACCGGACGAACTAAAAAAATAGTACCATGGCAGAAGAATTTTTATTAATAATTAAGTAATTAATGTTGATAATAATTTTTCAGGTCTCATCTATACATATAATAAAATTGTAACTAAGCCGAATCTGTACATTAAATATTTTCTGGAAAATCTTATTGAAATAGACATTATTATCTATACAGAGACCGAATCTATAGTTTTTAGAATTTTTGTCTGTCTGTCTCTCCCTCTGTCTATCTAGTAAATAGTCCTAAAACCACTGGAGGGATTTTGATGAAATTTGGTATGATGATAGCTGGTTATCCGGGTCAACATATAGGATAATTTATGATACTTTTTTGCTGCGGAAAAAATATCACATCTCTGAGAAATATATACTAAACGTTAAAATTAAATCATATAAACAATAGTGCAGATCAAATTTTAAGCAATTATATTTTCAGATTTTAATCGATTATAAATATGAGCAATAGTTAGGCAATGCTAGTATTTCACGCAATTTCATCTGCGTAGAATAGATTTCTTTTAAAATTATAAATTGAAGACCTTTAATAGCGATAAACAAATCAAATTTTATAAAAATAGACATTGAAATATTACCCACCGAATTATTACGGGGATATATATATATATATATATATATATATATATATATATATATATATATATATATAGATTACTGAGGCCTCATTTCAAATTCAAAATATTTTATTCAGCATTAAATTGTCACAATTTTTTACTGAACGTCATGAGTCTACTACCAGTTCGGAAAGAAGAAGCCTCAGACCTGAGAAGAACTGGCGAAAGAAACTCAGCGGGACTAATATTTTTTTAATAAATTATAATTTACAATATTACTATAAAGTTGAAGTAGCTTGGAGGCGATCACTTCATTCCCAAGGCGTGCTATCTTCTATAAAATCATTTATTGTATAATAGCCTTTAGCACACAAACGTTCTTTAACAATTTTTTTGAATTTAGCGATGGAAGCTTTTTGAACATTTTCTGGGATCCTGTTGTACAAGCGTATACATTGTCCATAAAAAGAATTACTGACTCTCTGTAGACGAGTCACAGGCATTACAACTTTGTGTTTGCTCCTAGTATTAATGTTATGCATGTCACAATTCTTGGGAAATTCGTGTATATTTTTACGAACATACATAACATTTTCATACACGTACTGAGAAGCAACAGTCAATATTTTTATTTCTTTAAACTTATCTCTTAATGACACTCTAGGACCTAAACTATAAATTGCACGAATAGCTCTTTTCTGCAGGACAAAGACCGTATTAATAGTTGCTGCATTTCCCCATAATAAGATACCGTAGGACATAATACTATGAAAATAACTGAAATATACTATGGAGCTGTATCTACATCAGTAAGAAGTCTTATTTTTTTAACCGCGAACGCTGCAGAGCTGAGTCTATTCGCTAGTCCCTCAATATGGGGGCCCCACTGCAGTTTGGAATCTATGATAATACCTAGGAATTTAGTTGACTCTACCGGTTTCAACACTTCTCCATTTAATATTATACCATTATCAACAAGTTTAACATTGGGTGTTGAGAATTTTATTAATTTTGTCTTTTTATTATTTAATAATAAATTATTTGAATCAAACCAATAGACAACCTTTGAGAGAGCATCGTTTACATCGTCGTACATTGGCAAATTTCGCTTCACTTTAAAAATAAGTGAAGTGTCATCAGCGAACAATACTATCTCATGTTTGTCCTGTACAAAAAATGGCAAATCATTAATATAAATTCGAAAAAGAAAGGGGCCGAGAATAGACCCTTGTGGAACCCCCATATCTAATGGAGCTCCAGGAGATCTCTTACCATTAACACCAACCCTCTGTATTCTATTTTTTAAATACGAATTCAAAAGGTCGAGTGCCTTATTTCTAATACCATAATGGTGCAGTTTCCTGATAAGCGTCTCATGATGCACACAATCAAAGGCCTTGGATAAGTCACAGAATATCCCAAGTGCATCTTGTGACCTTTCCCAAGCCTCAAAAATATGTTTTACTAACTCAACACTAGCATCTGCCGTGGAGCGGCCTTTTGTAAATCCAAACTGTTTCTTATGAAGTAGATTGTGTGCATTAAAATGCGTTAACATTTGCGCGAGTATGATTTTTTCAAAAATTTTACTAAACGTTGGCAGTACCAAAATTGGTCTAAAATTATTAGGATCTAAGGTACTACCTGATTTAAAAATAGGAAATTTCATAACTTTGGTAACATACCTGCTGGTGGAAATATTCTCTTCTCCAGCTTCTCTAACTCTCTCTTTCTTTCTTCAAATCTCTGGGCAAAATAGACTCTTTCCGCATGCCGTCCGTGTTCAGCGTCATGCGCGCGAGCTGCCTCGGTCGCAGTGGCCGCAGTCGCGCGTATGCGCATCTCTGCGGCTTCTTCGCGTACTACCTGTTTCATAGTTAATTTGTAATTACTTTAATAGTCTAGTGGCTAACATGTACGGCTGCAAATCCGGAGGTCTTGGGTTTGCGTCCTGGATTAGGTAAAGTGTAGTTATTGAGTTTTTCTGTCATGCCATTCTCAGTAATAGACTGGCGTTAGCAAGTTTGTGGTGTTTCACCCCCGTGTATTAAAGAGCACAGGGCCCGGAGAGATCTCTCATTGGTCGTGTCGAATTATCGTCCTACTAGAGTTTGAGAATGACAAGAATATTATAAATAAGTAGAGTTACAAAAGTGGAGGCTTTATATTTGAAAAAAAAAAACAAATAACATATTTTGAATGTACCTCTAACTTCCTTATTTCTTCCTTTTGCTTCTTCAAAATATCTTCTATACGGGAGAGGGAACTTTCGAATTTTACTGAATCTTCTATTAAGGCTTGCCTTTTGATACATGAAAAGTAATGTTCATATAACATGTGAACAGTAATAGTAATAGCAATAATAATACTAAATAATATATTTATAGTAATTAATATATTAATAGTAAATAATGTGACGAGAAGAATGGTAGAAAACCGAAGAAAACATAGATAGGTTGTGTGAGACAGGATGTGGAGGAGAAAGGGGTGAATGCTGAAATGACGAGTAATAGGGGAGAATGGAACAGGAAGACTTACTGCGCCGATCCCAAGTAACATGGGTTATAAGCAGGGAGAAGATGCATAATAATAATATTAAATAATTATTACCTAATAGAATAATATTTCTTTTTAACGAGTTCAGCTTCAGTCCACTGAATTAGAACTTTATGAATTTCATTTTCTAGATGTGACACATTCTGAAATATATTATTTTTTAAATTATATCAATTCAATCGCCAACATTAAATTATATACGCATTAAAATATAATTTTAAATATATTTACTAAGGCTTTCAGTCTCGTAATATTTACGAGTCCCGGGAAAAAAAAAAATCGAGACTCGGTGTGGTCTCGAAATTACCGGGAAAAACGAGACTTTCGAGACTACTTCAAAAATAGGTTTCATACTCATAGGCTAGGCAGTTAGGCAGTCGATGCAAGGTATTTCAATAACGTACTTTATTAATCAAACTGTTACAAACTCAAATACAAGTAAAATTAACAATTATTAGGTTCTTACATATAAAATTGGCGATTTTATATGGAAAACGCAAAACGAAATAAATAAATAAATTATATATTTAATCAGTCAAAGTATATACCATTGTTATCTATACGCTTATTATATTTTTTCCTTGCAATAAATTGTCCAAATTCTGGACAAAGCGGTAATCTGTTTGAGCAAGGTATGGAGAGTACATTGGGTGTCGGAAACATTCCAATCGCAGCTCCCCTAATTTAGCGACCGTCTGTTGTGCAGTGTGTGGTCTAACATTGTCCTGAAGCAACAGTGGGCTAGAGCAATTGACCAGTCTCGGTTGTTTAACGGCTAGCTTTTCCATCATGGTTTGCAATTGTAGACAATACAGATCTTGCCGTAATGGTCTGGCCAGATGTTAGATGGCTGTTGTGGATAACACCAGCACTTGTCCACCAGAAACTTACCAGTACCTTTTCCTGGATTCAACCATTGTGATGAGCGTTTCCGATTATTGTATAGGACCCGATGCGATTCAAAATCCCCTCGTTATTGTGACGGTTGAGTAATGTAACGCAGCACTCGATGCGTGTTTGTTGGTGTGCTTCACTCAATTCATGCGGTACCAATTTTTACAACTTTTTCACTTTTCCAATTTATTTCAAATGAATTAAAATAGCTTTATCACTCACATCGAAGCTGGCTGCTAACTGTGACGTGGTTAGCGATGGATCTGTTTTCACGATCACTTTCAATTCTTTATTGTCAATTAAGGTCTTCGGCCATCCACGGGGTTTGTTTTATAGGTCAAAATTTTCAGAACAAAAACGTTGGAACCAAAACCGTGTTTTCATTTACAGTAGCTTCCCCATACAGATCATTAATCCTTCAAGCTGTTTCTGCAGCCACGGTGCTATTTTAAGTTTTCCATATTGTGAACAGAATAATTCAAAGAAAAATCAAATCAAATCTCTAAATTCAAAAAACAAATGCACAAGCCTAAAATTGAAATAAATTTGAATTTGGAATTCCTAACCAAACGCCAGATATTTGAGATCAAAGTAGCCAGTTCTACAAAACGCCAATTTTATATGTAAGGACCTATGTAATATTTATGAGTTTTTTTTTCATTTCGACAGTGGGCACGTAAGCACAAAGAGTATTTAATGTTCTTTCGGACAGAGAGGATCTGATTTTACTACAAAACTTCTCAACTCAACAAACTCTCTGCTTCTACGCTAGTATTAGATAGCGGATAGATATTAAATGGATATTAAATAGTTATATAGCGATGGTTTAGTAGTTCCCTATCCATTCCATATCCTAAGTTTCACTTTGTAGTGCTACCACATACCGAATATCGCAACCGGAATAAAAAAAATGTAAAAGAAGTAAAGTCTCAAAAGTCTCGTTATTCCCGAGACTGGCGGTAGCAGTCTCGAGTCTCGAAAATTCGAAAAAATCGTCGAGACTCTCGAAATTTTCGAGACCGAGACTCCCGGGATGAAAGCCCTAATATTTACCCTTTACGGAAATCGAACTAGCGATTTACGATTACTTATACACACCTTTCTAGCCCTAGTAGTAATTTTGGACTTCACTAAATCGCTTTTAGTGCTTTCTATTAAAAGGTATTCATATTCTTTCTCTAAATCCTGCAGTTTCTTCTTCTTACTTCCTTTATCATATTTTAACAAGTCCAACATTTTTCGTTGTTCAATTACTTTTAGGTCTAGGTTGTGAATTAACTAAAATATATGTTAAAATTATGTAAATAATTATTAACTTAATAGTATCATAATATATTAAAGTGGTATATATGTTGTTATAAAAAATATATACATATTTATATACCTACGTCCGTATTGAGCCTACCTAATATTATCAGAAAAAATTTAAATATTTTAAGTGGATGTGTAAACACTCAACTTTACATAAGTGGCCTTTTAAAAATAATGTAAAATCTATGCAAAGACGTAATAAAATTATACTATAATTAATAAAATCTAACAATAAATATTATTGGAAACGATTGTTTATCTATACTTAATATTATAAAGCTGAAGAGTTTGTTTGTTTGTTTGATTGAACGCGCTAATATCAGAAACTACTAATCCGATTTGAAAAATTCTTTTTGCATTAGATAGCCCGTTTATTGAGGAAGGCTATAGGCTATATAATATATTATATAATATGTAGTCTATCTATTTCATATTAACCGTTAAAACGTACCTAGGGACAAACCCGAGTGAAGCGAGGGCGAGTCGCTAGTTATAACTAAAAATGCAGAAATATATGAACATTTAATTATTGGTCCGTGATCTTTTAACAAGGTCAATACTCAATAGATAAATGTAAGTGAAAAAGACTATTATAGTTTTGACCTAATGTCATAAATTTTACAAATTATAATAAAATTAATTTAACGACTAATCTCCTTCGAGTTTTTTCCATTCTACGTGGCATTGGCGAAGTAATCTGTGCTTAATTGGCACGCTTTAAAGGCTACACTAATAAATAAATTGAATTAAATCGAAATTAATTTAAATTATTTCGAATTTGTGATATTCTACTACTAAAATAAACCGCAGTTGAATTTTATAATATACCAAATACATTAACGAATTATTAATAATAACCGATAAAAAATATTATTATCTCGATATTAATTAGAACGAACAATTGCTTTAGTTATTGTTAATAATTACAGGTAATTATCTATACTAATATTATAAAGAGGTAAAGTTTGTGAATTTGTGAGGTTGTAGGGGGTAATCTCTGGATCTACTGAACCGTTTTAGATGAAATTTGGTAAGAAGATAGTTTGAGGTTCTCAGGGTGGAAAGGACATAGGATACTTTTTATCCCGGAAATCATTCCTTAAGGGGGTGAAAATGGGAATGAAAGTTTGTATTGGGAAGCAAGCTAGGGGCGAACACGAGCGAATCGAGGGTGAGTCGCTAGTTAATACTAAACGCATTTACTATATAAATAAATCTTACTTGGTCAGCGCTTTTATTACCAATAGGACAGACATCGTTCAAATATTTTTTGACTTGAGCTTCTTCTTTCCCCACTATCTCTCTCGCTCGAGCCAACTCCTCCAAGCGAATTCTTATTTCTTTTTTAAGTGTATCTATCAAGTCGCTGTTTTGTTTCTTTTCGGCTTCATTTTCTTCGTAATTAGATTTTCTTTGACCCTCTAAAATCATTTATTGAATACATTAATACTGTGTGTGATGACTACTCAAAATTGACCACATAATATATTTTTCATATTGCACACCTCTAATATGTTTCTTATAAAGATTTGAATAGATACCTTATTTTAACCCAAGTTTCATAAACATAGATACTTTATGTGATGAAAAATTTTCATCATATAAAATGGTAATTTATATATGACTTTGCCTGGCAAATAGAGGATTCAGAATCTAAGGATTTAGTTTACCTCGGAAAGGAAAAAGTACCGACTTTCTGCCTTTAATTAAGCACAAAAATAAATCTCGTTATATTTCATTGTTCTTAAACGTGGTAATTTATTGTAGTAGACGGTAATAGAATATCTTACTGTTGTTTTTAAAACAAACACTTAATTACTTCCACTATTTTAGTAACGAACCTGATAACTGTATTTTCTTTTTGACTTCAAATATCTTAGTGTTAATTGTTGTAAGTTTATCTTCTGTTTCGATTTCGAATGGATGCTTATGATAACACATTGCCATTTTGTTGTAATAATATTATTTTTAACGTTATTTATTTTTTGGTAAATATGGTAAATATGAGCTTTAGCAACGCTATTGATTAAACAAAATATTATTGTCATGTTTTCCGGAACACACATATGCAAACGTTTAAATATTATCGTTACAAAAGTGAGTAATTATTATTAAAAGTTTAACGGACTAGATAATAATATTCCCCCTTTGAAACCACCCCTATATTAGCGCGTGGCGACAGCGCCATCTTTGTCACGCTCGTCAAACTACTAAGTTCGAAAGCTCGAGCAACTAGTGGTATTGAATTGCTTGATTTCTCCATTGAATCAACATTCCTTCGCGTAACTTTGAATGTGTGCGTTTTTCGTTCACACGGCTTTTTGACGAAAACCACGATATATTATGAGACAAATAAGTTATAATTACTTTTAAAATAAACGAATGTTTCGAATATAGTAAATAAAAAGCTTAAATAAATAAAACATCTATTGTTACAAGTTGCGCTCACGCACACTCGCGTCGCGTCCGCCATTTTGATTTACCGTACACTGTGTATTTACGAACAAAGCCGTCAGATGCGAGCAGGACGCGGCTGCGCATGTTTCTACCGGGCTTTACGTTTCGTTTGAATGTATTTTACCGCTAAAATGACAAATATAAGAGGATTTTCAACGTAACAACAGTTTAAAAACAAAATGAAGTGTCAGTTCTTACATTTAGTTCCGTGAAGTGATATTAATTTAGTGTTAAACGACATAGAAGGAGTAAAACAAATGTGTGTGATCCATGTGTGAATGTTGTGTTACAAGATGTGGTCCAGAAACTTTATACCGGATTATGGGATTACGCTGCTCTCCATCTATCTATTGCTGTTTTTGGCCGCAAAAATCCACGGGGTCGAAGGTAAGTGTTTTATTATGCCTGTTTTGAAGAGTGGTCGAGCTTAAGAAAGCGCGGTCTCGGTTATATACGGCCGCGTAAAGTTGACGCGCTCGTATACGGAGCTTTCAGTATATTGCTGGCTTCTTCAAATGGCCGGGTTACATCGGTTCTCACAGTTTTGTAGAACTTGTGTAACTTGTCGTTTAAAAACTGGAGTGAAGTGGAATTGCGTTTTTCTATACATTTTTAATTATAGCGCATCTGTTGTTACGTGTAATTGTAATGTTGCTACGTTATGTGCTTTCCAAGCTCTTTCTTTTATGCGTCTAGTAATTGAAATAAGTATTAAATTAAGTGTTATTTTCTTTAAACTATAGCCGTAACTATTTAAAAATGCAAGGCAATTAGACAAAACGCTATATTAAATGGGTATATCCATTTATGTATGTATATGTTACATATAGGGTTCCCATATATATTAGAGTAAACACTAATTTAAAGAAAAATAAGCGCGTTGAGGCATTTATCTTATTTATGTACACTTTCATCAAATAATAAGAAGTATCTAACAAATATAACACAGAATATGATTTTTAAAACACGATTATTTAAGTAACTTAATTGCAATGTTGATTAAATAAATTACTGTCAAAACAAACAAATCATAAAATTTCGCCATTGAAGCGAAATTAACAGAACATTTCGTAATTATCCCTGGAATCAAAGTTTCGAAATTCATAACAGCATCGTGAACATGAGAACTACTACTTACTTCAAGCTATTTATGTTCACAATCAGTATTCACATAGACTTGCGAAGGGTCAAATAATATATTTATAATGTACTTGCAAGGACATTGAAAGCACTAGATCACAGATAAGAACTAAGAATTACAGTAATGCCACGCATAGCTCGCACGACGCGTCTAAAACAATCTAGTTGAATACAAATCGGTTAAATTTCTATTAGTATTCCTGCCATCTTTACACGATTTCTGTTGTCGGGACCACGGCGGAACATTTTGAATATTGATTACGGCATATCATTATTTTATCTGCGTTTTTAAAGGGACATTTTAGGTGGATATTAGTCTTGGAAAGTCGCGTTTTGTTATTCACGCGCCGTCCGAGATTTTATAACGTCATTTATATTCATTTTATTTCAGCCACACATACGAAATACAAAAATTTCTAAAATTTAGGTAAACTTTTATGTTTTCATGTACCTAATAGTATTTTCTTATTGTTTACTAATAGCTTTTGATGTAAATTAAATGTCATTTAGGCTAAATGTTTGTAGAATAGTACTATAATATATGTGTAAGACTATACTTTATGAAGATGCTAAGAAAAATCAGAAAAAAATCAGAAATACTTATGTCTTTACACCAAAAATCACTTAAAAACAAAATTCTCTTTGAACTCCTAATTCTAAGGAGGTATTGAATGTAAGAAAAATAAGTTCTCTCATTACATTGGTGTAAGATGCAAGTATCAAAACGCATGTCTCATATTGTACAAACATGGCGACCGCTCCATTTTAAAACAATCGCAATTAACGGCCAATTGTCTGATGCGGCGAATTGATGTACTGACTAGGGTTGTCAAAAAAATAAATTAAATATTCAATTCAATTTTCTTTTTAATGGCTTAAGAAAAATAGTCACAAGATTAATATTAGACATATACATTGTAATTATCTTTTTTTCTTTTTAACGGATTGTAGGTACTTATAAATCCTTTTGTAGTTTTACTAAAATTTGCTAAATTATTTGACGCTAAGTATTTTAAATGTCACTTTTAAATTTATATTACCTGTGGGAAATATTATATAATCGATTTTTTTTCATTTTATTCTAATCGACACACTTCTCCAATCGATAGACATTGTCGTTCTCAATTGTTAAACGCAATGTGCTAAAGCAACCATGTGTGCGCGTTATCAATAAAAATACATGGGGCTGACAATAATGGTATTGTATTCATAGGATAGGGTACATCGCTGTGTAAGCGGTATAAAGATTTTATTGATATATACATAAATATAAACAGTCTGTCCTTATATTTTTATAGCTAACTAGCATTGCCCGCGGCTCCGCCCGCGTTCAGGTGACCAAAAATCAAATTCTTAGGTTTTACATATTAGTATACTCTTACATTGCAGTTTTTGTATTTTTCTCAGAAATGAGATATTTTTCCGCAGTAAAAAGTATCCTATATGTTGACCCGGATAACCAGCTATCACTATACTAAATTTCATCAAAATCCCTTCGGTGGATTTTCTGTGATGCGGTAACAGACAGACAAACAGACAGATAAAAATTCTAAAAACTATAGATTCAGCCTCTATATCGATAATAATGTTTATTTCAATAAGATTTACCAAAACTTATCTAATGTACAGATTCGGCTTAGTTACAATTTTATTATATGTATAGATTAATTTAAATAAAAGTAATAAATAGTATGTTAAGGCTGTAATCTTTATAAAGTAGGCAGTGTAACTGCTTTTTCCTTTTGTAACTTTAAAATTTTGTAAGAAACCTTTTAGTTTTTTTTTTATTAGAGGTACTTGGATAAGAATTCTTATTTTATAGCATAAGAATTGGTTATATTTATATCATAGGGCTAAATTAACATAACGAAAAAGGTACATTCCTTATTAAACTCGTGGTCAACCCTAAGCGAGGTCTGTGTCACATATAAATCTCAACTAAGAAGCCTGAAGTACCAATTTCTCACTTAATATTTAGCATGCGTTTTCTTCCGCTGTTTAGACGATTTTGAACTTTATTACAATGACACATTCCACTTCTTATCTCTATTGTGTGTATAATAAATTAGTTTGTCCCAATCTAGGTCTTACGTCGCGTAATTCTGCGAACAATCATTAGGTTTTTGACATTTGAACTTAACGTCCAAACTATGAATGGAGTTATTTTACTATTTTTTTTAAATATAGCTCTAAGATAAAATTAGTTATCAATTACATTCTGTATAGTATGATTAGAGATATTTGAATGAATTAATTCCAGCATTTGGACCTTAAATATCCCACTAATATTATAAATGTAAGTTTGAGAGGATGGATGGATGTTTATTATTCAATCACGCCGTAACGGCTGAACGGATCTGGATGAAATTTGGCACAGAGATAGATTATAGTCTGGAATAACACATAAGTTATCCTTTTATCCCAGAAAAATGTACAGTTCCCGTAGGAGAAGTTTGTTTTTGTCTAGGGACGAAACCAAAGCGAAGCAAGGGGGAGTTGCCAGTCAAATGTTTCTTAGACTCTATCGCATCAAAAAGTTGGAAAAATACATTGAGCTTATATATTAATAAGAGAACTATATAAAATATACCAAGCCTTATACCTCGATACACCTCTGACAAGAATAACTAATAATTATACTCGTTAAAACTGTCTGTCGGTCCACCGTCCATTACAAACCGAACAGCTCCTAATAATTGCAAATAGATGCTGAGATAAACTTTAATTGCTAGAGTAATAAAATCTATATATGTAGAAGATATTTGGACCACACACGGCTTAGTTCACTGTGTAATATTTATTCCGTAACAATTTTTCTCGTTACTTTGCCTTTTTGGGAAAATCGAGACTGACCGGTTGTTTTACAATTCAAACGATTGCCTTAACGTAAACATATTAATTACATTGTAAGATTTAACTGTTACTGTGTCGTTGAACAGTTAAAACTATGCTACATGTAAGTAACTAGCGACTCACCCTTCTTATGATTCGCGCAGCGCTCAAATTCGTCCTTAGATACGTTTTAACGGTTAGTAATACATATGTATAGAAAAGTAAGTAAGTACTTTAAAGAAAATTGAAATCATCCCCTACTTTATCTTGATTGGTCACAAGCGCCGAAATATTCTTTATTTCTTAGCAAAAGTATAATTATGATGACTTTTATAACCCTTACTTGAGAAATGATTAATTCCCCATACAAACTTCCACCCCCTTTTCATCCACTTAAGGGATGATTTCCGGGTTAAAAACTATCCTCTGTCTTTCCCAGGGTCTCATCAAATATCTCCATACCAAATTTCATCTTAATCGGCTCAGCGGATTAAGCGTGAAAAGATAACAGACAGACAGAGTTACTTTCGCATATATAATATTAGTATGGATACAATGTAGTTAAATATGCCGTGCTTAGACAATAAGAGACTCATGAAATTCATTTACACTACGAGTATACTAAAGATTAAGTCAATTATCATTATGAGAAACCTTTAAAAAATCAAGGATTCTGAAGTAACAAATTATCATCAAAACGCGGCTTTAAAAAGGAATAATGTTGTAAAAACATACATTTTATAAAGCACGCCCCTTGTAAAATAATGTATATGTCTATAATTAAGATATCGGAGGCAAATTGTAACGCTAATCAGAAGCTGTAAAGTATGTAATCATTTTCTCAACCATTACCTCATAAAATGAATCTGAACAAGCTCCAGTAGGTACGTTCGGCTCTTTAAATGCAATTACGAAATTATATATAAAACTATGTATATATAAGAGAGTACCTGTTTATGTTACTTTTACGGTAATAAATAAGATCGTTGTATCTATACAGCATTTTTATTTATATGAGAAACTAGTAACTTATCCTGGCTTCGCCCGGATGCGCGTCTAGGTGTTGAACATCGTAAATGTTACATAGTTATAGTTTTTAGTCCATCTGTGTAGAAAATTTCATTCAAAACCATTCGACCGTTTCAGCGCTAAGGATTAACAAGCATACACACACAAGTTTTCACATTTATAATACTACTAGCGACTCACCCTCACTTCGCTTTGGTTCGTCCCTAGGTACGTTTTAACGGTTAATATTAAATAAATAGACTATATAATATTATTAATATACATATACTCGTATTATAAATTATACATAGGTATAATACTAGTACACCTGGCCTGATCCCTTTCGTATTGTAGGGAGGCTCGTGCCCAGCAGTGAGACGTTAAAAAAGGCTGAATACATGCACATATATATACATAATATACAGGTATGATAAGTTGTTGTGGGTTATAACGTGTTTTCCCGTGGGAATGAGATAATCTCCTGCGTTAAAAAGCAGCCTATGTCACTCTCCAGCCCTCCAACTATCTCCGCATAAAAAATCACGCCAATCCGCCACTCTATTTCGATGTGAAAGAAGGACAAATAAACACTTTCACATTTATAATATTAAGTAAAGTATGAATTGTGTTTATATGACACTACATTTCCTCATATGAAATTATTTAGTAATAGAAAAACTATACCATTTAAAAATTAATTTGGAAAACTTTTTAAATGTCTTCAAATCTACAGCGTTCTGCGCTAATGAATATACATAGACCTTCGAGTTAGTCGTAAATTATGAGCATTATATATATATATATATATATATATATATATATATATATATATATATATATATATATATATAACTTACTTACTTTAAGTCTTACTTTTCAATTAAATTAGTATTTGAAATATTGTCAGCATATGCAGGATCATTGTGTGAAATTGTTTTGAGGTTTCTTACAACAGCGGTTGAGACATGGGGTTTTTATTGCTAAATCCACGTATTGTCTGGGAATAGTTAGTTTCTCATGCGAAAGTTCACTATTGTATTATAATGTCTTAACTATTTTTGTAACTCGAAAATTATAGTGTCTTTTTAATTAACGTCTGTTGATCGTTGGAAAAGTGCACTGAACTAGTAAAATTAAATTGTATTGTATTCAGCCTTTCTTAACGTCCTACTGCTGGGCACGGGCCTCCCTTCAATACGAGGGAAATCAGGCCATAGTCCACAACGCTGGCCAAGTGCGGATTGGCGGACTTCACATGTCTTTCGAAAACTTGCTAGGTTCTCTCAGACATGCAGGTTTCCTCACGATGTTTTCCTTCACCGTAAGGCAAGTGGTAATCATGTTAGAAATGATTTACACATGAAAATATCAGAGGTGCGAGACCCGGGATTCGAACTCGCTTCACTCGGTTTCTCAAGCGCCACTGGGCTGCCACTGCCTCAAAATTAAATATATTGTATTTATTTTATTTTTATAATATGTGCTAATAAATAGGTTTATGAAAACTTAAATGTACGCATATATAATAAAAAAAAATCTCTTCTCCTCTTCAAAAATTTTAACATAAAATTAAAAATATTTTGTTGATCAAAGCCTATTACTCTGTTCAAGAGTTTCTTGTTGATGGAAATGTGTGGAATTGAGAAATATTGACTCATTTGCGGGCTATCTATATTGTTATGTTAATAAAATAAATATAACTTCGATATTTAAAAGAGCAATTGTTGAGTTTTTTGCCGGTTCTTCTCAGCAGAACTGCTTTCCGAGCCGGTGGCTTCCTCACAGACTGATTACACTGACGCTCTTTAAATTGATGATTCAAAAGTGCTTGTAATAAATCTAATTGAATAAAGTTTATTTCATTCATTCATCATCACTGTCATTATTTTTATGATTTGAACCAGAAACCAGAAAAAAATATACTTATCAGATTATTCAGCCTTTTTATATAAGCTTATTTAAGTTGTAATGTTTGTATGTACGAGTATGTTAGTTAGAGTCAAATCTTTCAACTGAATTTTAAAGCAGTCATCCTTAACCGATTGAGCTGAAATGCATATATACGTTTAATTAAGATGACAATGTATGGTTAGATAAGTGACGTCATTCTAAATCCAACATGGCGGACTCCCAACGATGGCTGACTGTTTTTTTATGCACCCCCATGAAAATGGTTATCAAATGAAAGGATTTCCTGAGAAGAATACGAATAAATATCTAAAAAATAAACAATAAACTTTAAGTAAAATCAAACCCATTTATTTATACACAATTTATATGATATAAAAGCTTGTTTTTAAAAATATATATTTTTTTTAATATAATTTATTTATAGGTAAATACAAAAACCAAAGTAAAACACATGCGCTTATATATGGAGATGATAAAATTGAACTTCATAACAAAACACTTTTATTGGGTTTCTATTTTTTCCTCTAATAACTTTACATGTATAACTTCCATTCAAATACGAGCAATTTAAAACAAACTAAATGAATTTAAAAAATATGTTCAAATCTAGGTACAGCGCTAACGAATATACATCGTATCGTAAATAATATTTATATATATATATATATATATATATATATATATATATATATATATATATATATATATATATATATATATATATATATATATATATATCACATACGCGTATGAATCCACAGTGCACAGGTATATCATACATGGTTTTTGTTGCACTGTTTGTGTTTAGTGTCTTAAAAATGTAATAAAAAATTTAAATAAATAAAAAAAAAATCAAATTATATTAAGCGTTAACTACTTTTTTCTCCATCCATTCCTTAATCGTAAACAAAATCCATTCTTTGGGTATATTTAACTTGCTATCTAATGTGTTGTACACGAAATCAGAACGTTTATCACATTTCACTGTTTGAGTTACCGTTTTTATTTATAATCTTTGTTGGGTTTTCAAATGGTTTAAGATGGTTGATACTTGTAGCTTGGTTAGTCTACATAGCCTCATCATCTCATTATATAGTAGGTTTGTATCTGATCTGAAGAAAGTATTGAATATTGAACTGTCAAATTTTCGTTGAAAAAGATTTGTCCTCTAGAATATAAGAATAATTATATACATCTTATAGTAAAAATAGATGGACGGATGGACGGACAGACGGATGGATGGATGGATGTTTGTTAGTTACCCTTTCATACCAGAACGTATCTAGATGAAATTTGGCACAGAGATAGATTATAGTCTGAAATAACTATGTTACTTTTTATCCCGGAAAAATGTACGGTTCCCGTGGCATAGATTTGTTTTTGTCTAGGGATGGACCAGAAGCGAGGGTGAGTCGCTAATCTTTAACCACTCCAGGATAATTTCTAAGATATTAATTGTTAACTGACACAGCGGTGTGTCCGCATCCCTTAACACGTTAAAATGTTCGCCTATTGTTTTTTTTTAGTAATAATTAGTTATATACTAAACTCTAAGAAAAAATATATTCATTTCATACCTTTATAAAGTACCTTCATGAATAAGCCCAAAGGTCTAATGTTAAATCAGTAACGATTTTGCCAGCTAGCCCAAACCAGTCTCACATCCGTGGGGCCGGTATGTGAGTGACCCTCAACAAACAGATAACCGGGGTGTTGTCTGTGTATATAGCGATAAGTGCTTTAGTTTAAAGTTTTCTCGGATTTTATGATATTATATGTGAACAAGTCATTAAGATAATTTAAAATTTCCACTTATTCTTCATCTAATTTACATATTTAATGTAATGAAATTTAAAATTGTAAGTAAATGGCGGTAAAATATTTTTATATCATACAACTTAAGCTTTTTTCCTCTAGCTTTTTATGGTTTCTAGTTACTTATGTAACAATATCTCAAGTCACAAAAAAGAATACCGGGGGTAGAAAATATCCTGTCTCATTCTTAAAACCGGTTGATTTTGTATCTTCAAAGAAATTTGAACTTTATCTCCTAGTGAGAAGATCTATTATGTGAGCATGGGGAATAAAATACAGTGTTTGCATAGTATCGTCTGCATATGCGCAAGTGGTTATCGGTACGTCCGTCCGTCCGTTTACTTTAATAATAAGCCTGCGCCCGCGTTGTTGTCACGAACACTAAACAGAGTTGAGTTAGAAAAAATGAACTTGTATACCACAAGTTAGGTAAAGTTGGTAGGTATGTCAAGCAAAAGGTACATAAATTCATGATTCAAATGTGATTTTAAAGTAAAGTAAGGTAAAGAAACTCTTATTTTATTATATTTGGGCTTAAAAAATTATTAGAAGTTTACAATATGGTTTTTCTCACCACGGATAGATTAAAGTATATATATACAAAAATCTATACTGGAGGCTTAACCACTCCATAATCATGGAATAGAAATTTTAAAAATTGTATTGAAATTACAAGTTAAATCGTTATGTAAAATAATCATATTATGCCATTCCCATATAATTTTAAGGGTCCGTCCCTAGGTTTTAACGGTAAGTGCAGATTTTTCAGAGATGTGATATTTTCCCGCAGTAAACTAGCTATCACCATACCAAATTTCATCAAAATACCTCCAGTGGTTTTCTCATGATGCGTTCCCAGACAGACAGATAAAAATTCTAAAAACTATATATTCGGACTGTGTATCGATAATAATGACTATTTCAATAAGATTTTTCAAAAGAAATTTAATGTACAGATTCGACTCAGAATTTTATTATATCTATAGATTTAATTCATTCAACGATAGTAGAATGACATCTTGTCCAAGCCCTCTGAGTCTACACTGCAATATTTGTTGTTTTTATATCTTCTAGTTAAAACTTCCCACATAAACTTAACAAGTATCATAAAAAACACTTTCACATCAGAAATTAGAGATAAATATATGAAAGCATGAACCAAAACTGATAAAGTTGATTGCAATTCATGTCAATTAAATGACGGAGTATTGACGAAAGTTAGTTAAAGAGTAATCCGATAGGCAAATAGACTTTTATTACCATTTATTTGAGCTTTTATAGTGGTTTAACCAAGCTTTTAGTTTTTTCCCACGTAAGTTTTGTATCTTTGTCTCTCATGTGCGGTCACACTGTTAATGTGTTTATCGACGATTGTAACGCATTCAAATACCGTGTTTAATCCCTTTCGAATAAAATCCGGGAATTTATTGATTTTAAAAGGGTTTATTTAGTTTGAAATCTTATCCTTCCAGCCATTAAAGTTGAAAGTCAAGTAGAAACTGTTAAGTTATTTTTTTAAATATTCCATAGGTATGAGATGTTTTTAATAAAACAAGTCGGTTTGTAGCTTTCTTAAGGTTAATTTAAAAGTACCTACTTGTGAAAGTAATTAAATCTATACTAATATTATAAAGCTGAAGACTTTGTTTGTTTGTTTGAACGCGCTAATCTCAGGAACTACTGATCCGATTTGAAAAAATTCTTTTTGCATTAGATAGCCCGTTAACTGAGGAAGGCTATAGGCTATACTCGTATAAATACATATATCATCCCAGAAAAAATTCACGGTTCCCGTAGGATAGATTTATTTTTGTCTAAGTAAGTAACTGTTGTAAGTCGCTAGTAAAGTATATTTTTATTCTTAATTTATATGTTATATTTAGTCACGTGTTTAAAAAAAATTATAATATATTCCCTAAATCTACACTAAAAAGCTTCTATTACACACCACTAAAGCATAGTAAAATTAATTTTCAAGTCAAATTCTAAAATCAATTCGCTACCCAACGAGCAGACATTTACAATGCATTGAAGATACGCTGATTTACACTTGCTAAGTGGCTGTGCGGCGGTCAGACGATGATCGCAATAAATCTAGATACAGATAACTTTCACGTCTACCTTCCGCCATTGCAATTAGGCGTTCGGTATTGGAAACTTACAGGATTTACAAGTTGCTAAAGAAGCTTAAAAGCTTTGTCTATTTTACAAATGCTGGCGGTGAGATAGCTTTTGGATGCACATGTACAGATTTTAGACTAGTTATCTACTTAATATATAAATATCTCGTGTCAAGGTGTTTGTGGTCGCACTCCTCTGAAACGGATTTTAATGATTTTTTTTTGTATATTTGGTAGGTATGTTATGTAAAGTATTTTGAATCCTCCTATCCCCACCCCCCATTTTTTAATCGCGATTTTAGTATTTTTGTATGAACAATATTATATTAATACATAGCGACGAACCCGAGCGAAGCGAGGATGAGTCGCTTTATAACATAAAGCCAAAGAGATTTTTTTGTAGATTGAATGCGGGCGTAGCCGCGGGTTCTGTTAGTATGTAGTCTCTCCAAGTTAATTTCTAAGAAATCCGTGCGAATTTTCGAGAATTCAATTGTTATCGTACACGCCGGCGTGTATGCGGTCCTGGAGATATAGAACTTTAGGTACCTATTATAATAATATAATGTTGTAAATGCGAATGTATGTGTGTTGATTTTTTTTTCTTCGCAGCAGCTACTATGCTGTACACCAGGTGGATCCCATAGGATATTATATTATGTGAGCTCATTAGAGACGGCTGAGCAAAGTGAAGATGTATCATCAATAAAATAAATATTTTTAATTAATAAGGTACGGTCACTTCAAAATCATCTACCTAAACTAGAATCATTGTAAATCGGTCCAAAATCGGACAATTGGAAGGTAGTTTGTCTAACTCTTTTGTAAAGTTAATAGTTAAAATTTTAGTTTAGGGTTCTATGTGTAAAAGTATACTTGGGTTATTGTTAGACAGTATGCAAATAACTTCGCTTTACGCGTTTAAATTAGACAAATTATTTCTTTGACCAAAAAATATTATACACCATATCCAAATAAGCTACATATTATTTCCCACTTTACTTTCTGAACCAACTTGAAATTGTTATTTAAACAGACACATACATGTATAAAACAAACCGTTAGCAAATGTGGTAGTTCAAATAAAAGCACTTATATTAAAACTAAAAAGTTAATGTTCAAAAAACCAAAACTCACATAAGGCCGTACGATTTTAATGCAAATCATCAAAACAGGTTTAAAAATAAACTGTGATATTTAAAGTTTATCAAAGATCCCGATCAATATTGCAGTTTTATTAACCCTTTCACTTGACCATCGCGTTAAAGGCTCGGGGCGACTTGACTTCTTGAAGAAATTAATTACTGTAGCGCAATAATAAATGGCCCTCACTTAAAAGATTTTATACAGGATTATACTTTTTTCAAAATTCTTAACACAACCCGACATATAAAAAATTTAAAACGACGTATTTTTTTTAAGCAAAATGTGTATGGTCCACACATTTGTATAAATATATAATATAAAATAAATCTATATTATTATTAATATTATAAAGCTGAAGAGTTTGTTTGTTTGGTTGAACGCGCTAATCTCAGGAACTACTAATCCGATTTGAAAAATTTTTTTTGAATTAGATAGCCCGCTAACTGAGGAAGGCTATATATTAACCCGGAAAAATGTACGGTTCCCGTGGGATAGATTTGTTTTCGTCTAGGGACGAACCCGAAGCGAAGCGAGGGTGAGTCGCTAGTAATATAAATGTGAAAGTTTGTGAGTATGGATGTTTGTTACTCTTTCACGCCAGAATAGCTGAACGGATCTGGATGAAATTTGTCACAGAGATAGATTATAGTCTGGAAAAAAGTATAGGCTACTTTTTATCCCGGAAAAATGTACGGTTCCCGTGGGATAGATTTGTTTTTGTTTTTCTAGAGGCGAACCTGAGCAAAGCGAAGATGAGCCGCTAGTTACATATATTTACACTATGAGAAATTATCCTTATTACTAGTTACATTAAAAATTAAAAAAATAATTAAACAAAGTTTAAAACAATAATTAATCTGCCGTTTCTTAACAAATGAAAAAACGCCACATTATTATCTGTTGCATATCAAAATCATGATTACTAACTGATTAAGCATAAGCGAATTAAAATAAACAAATCTAAGATAACGATCGAGATCTATTGTTCTTGATCGCATTGTTTTACGGGCATCGAAATCTGGGGGCCTAACGGTGAGGCAATCAAGAATGCATTACTATACGAATATTGTTTCATCAATCATTGTACCGCATCCAAGGTCTAAATTGAGATTTACTGTGATCTCGTCCGAGATTGGGTTATCTAAAAAGAAAACTGGTTTCTCTATCCAGAGTGTTATGTTTAACTGAATTAAAATTTAACACTCGAGTTTTCCTTTTATGCTAACTGAACAAAACTTAAGTTTTGATTGATGAGTAGCAGATTTGTTATTCTTAATTGCCAATATCGTTTGAATTAATTAGAGAATCGAATCTGTGCCCTCCATTTTTACTACCAAAAGTTTTCTTATAAAAATGTTACGGCAGGTTAAAGAATAGAAGTCGAAATAAAAATGACATCGGAATGACATATTATGCTTCTACTAGCGATTCACTCTTGCTCCGCTTTGGTTCCTCCCTAGGTACGTTTTAACGATTAGTATAGTTTTCTCAGTGATAAGATATTTCCTCCAGTAAAAAGTATCCTATATGTTGACCCGGATACCCAGCTATCATCAAACCAAATTTCATCAAAATCCGTCCAGTGGTTTTCTCGTGATGCGTTCTCAAACAGACAGATAGACAAAAATTCCAAAAACTATAGATTCAGCCTGTGAATCGATAATAATGACTATTTCAATAAGATTTTTCAAGAAAATATTTAATGTACAGATTCGACTCAATTAGAATTTTATTATATAATGAGTATGTACAGATTAGGGATTGCAATCCGGAAAAACGGATCCGGTAATCCGGCGGATCCGGCACCATTGAACGTTTACCGGATCCGGTACCAATATACCGGATCCGGCGACCGGATCCGGTGCTAGCAATTTTTGGCAAAATAATAGAGATGTTGCATGTATAGGCCCTATGCAGAAGAGATTCGACCCTGTTAAAGGTAGACTTTCGAAGCAAGAGTCAATAACGCAGCGTTTATAGCGTTACCGACGCCGCGTAAGTTGACTTGTGTCAGTGACGCCTTGGTGACTTTGGATGGCCACGACAGACGTCCATCATCGTACCGCCTTTGCCACGCCCACCACATCTCGACAGCTCTTTTAAAAGTATTTCCGTCGATGACGCTGCGCTCGAATGTCGTTCCCTACGTTTACATAGTGCAAGCGTCAGTGAGGTCGTGACAGGGCGGCAGATTAATGCACTATGAATATGTAGGAAACGACATTCGAGCGCAGCGTCACTGACACCATGTCAGTGTCGCTGCGACTGTGATGTTAGACCCTAGCGTTACTGCAGCGCTCATGTTCGCAGTGTCGCCGCCGCCCACGTGTATTTTGAGGTATTTTCAATAAAAAATCATAAAATGGCATCTGTTGAAGCGTTTAATGAAAATGATGAAATTTTAATTACACTGGTGTCTCGGCATCCATTGCTTTATAATTTATTTTTTATATTGTTTTATAATTAATAACGTAGAAACCTTCATTGTTTCGACTTTTTGATGAAAATTGGATGAGTGGAAGGCCCTTTTTACACTGAGATAGTATTGAATTAAAAGGTCATCATCTTCTTCCTCTTCTATAATTAATCAATTCAAGATAATCCATAATGAAATACTTTTATAAGAGCTGTCGAAATGTGGTGGGTGCGGCAAAGGCGATGGAAGTCTGTCGTGGCTATCCAAAGTCACCAAGGCGTCAAAGTTGTTTTTATTTATGTTTTATTTTTTATGAACTACCTATATTAAGTACAATGACACTTGATTAACTTTCTAACAGTTCATTTTGAACCGGAAAGCGAAAATCATCCTGATTTAATCAATCCGGCCGGATCCGGTCGGACCCGGCCGGATCGATGGGAATCCAGTCCGGATCCGGCCGGACTGAAAATGACGCCGGATTGCAATCACTAGTACAGATGTACATTACGATTTTAGTCATTGCAATACATTTTGTTAAAATTATTTTTCAACTATTGCAGAATGACATGTAGTTTAAGCTCCAAGAAAACATTTTGGTATTTATTTTTAAGCAAATAAGTTTTTACCATCCACATCTTCGCTAATAAATTTCTTCATATCACTACTGTTGGCTTTCATACGAGTGTTTTATACAGTTTTTTACTTCATATCAATCTACGTCTGCTTATTTCCTATTAAAATAAATGAACTGTAAAGATATCGTGAGTCCATTTAATTGATATCTCCATGTTAATTACTAACATGTTGACTTCTTATTTAGAGTTTGAAGAGTTTTATAGCGGAAATACAGCGATCAAATAAAGTATACCTTTTAATATTGTTAAACATTAAAAAAATATTATAAGGAAATAATATTATTGAATTAGGTACGTTTTAACGGTTAGTATGAAATACAAATCTTTGAATTTCTCGGCTTTTCTGTAGGTACTATATATAATATGCATGTATTATACGTATAAACCTTTCTCTTAAATCACTCTATCTATTAAAAAAAACGCATCAAAATCCGTTACGTAATTTTAAAGATCTAAGCATACATAGGGACAGACAGACAGCTGGAAGCGAGTTTGTTTTATAATATGTAGTGATAACGTGTTGAGGATAGAGTTTACAGTAAAAGTAGTTTTATGTCGACAAAGTTTTTAAGTATTTGTTTATTATATATAACAGTTAAAAATAATTCAATAATAAAAAATACAACTAAAATTACAAATAACTATTCAATTGTTATTTTATTATTATGTACATTGTTTGAATTGGATTTTGTTTATAATTTCATGGGTTTAAATTTTTTAACGAGAAACCCTATTTTTTTTCTAAAATAAAAGTAGCTTAAGTTATTGCTTATAACATCAGCTACCTACCAGTGAAAGTCCTGTTAATTAGTCAGAAAAAAGTAGAAACAAACAGACAGAAAGACAAAAAGTTTAAAAATTGTTTTTTCCATATTACTTTCTTAAGCACTTAGTACTGAACTGTTATTTTGACATTACAAATAAACAATTTAATTTTATTTATTTGTATAGATATCCTTCATATACTCATATTATATATTACATGTTAATCCAACAAATAAGTTCTACGATGAAAAATTGGTAATAATTTAACGGTACATTGTAATAGATGTAATTGCATATAGTTTAGAACTTTAGAGTCTTGAAACTTGATAGTAGTTATAAGGTTATTGAGTGAAGCGGTGTGTAGGTAATTTGCATGACACAGTGTTAGGCGTAGATGGTCTTAATTGGATTATGAAATGATCGCGCCAACTAGGGCGTACTGTCTGATCTAGGATTGTCCACTTTTTGCGCTCTCCTGTCACATCTTGTTTATTACTTCTGGTTTTTGTAATACGACATTTAATGATTTTGAAGAACTTTTTATTTTTAAATTATATATTTTTGATTGACATAAAGAACGGAATATTTTTCGTCATCTTCGCCAATTGTGAATCGATTTTTGTTATTTTTATGAAGAATAGAGAATGAGATTTTTTTTTCTTATCTAAATTTTAGAAAAGAATTCCGTCCCTAAGGATGTCTTTCCAGGTGCATCTTTTTGTCAAAAATAATTACATACAGATTGTTCTCTTTGCAGGCAAACACTTTTTTAATTTACTAAAGAAACTTAATTTCAAACGGCTTACTACTTACTTACTTTGTGGTGCTAGATAAGTACGTTAAGTCAAATATATGTTATGTAAATATTATTTTTATTCACAAACTATACATATCTATAAATGAAGTCACTATTGTACCAATGGTATGATCAACGAATGTGTTTGTTTTCAATGGGTCAATGTCGTATCGGCGCATCGTATCAACCGCTGTGTCCGGCGGAAGCGATATCGGCTGCAGGTCTGAACAAGTCACCGGAAGACTCCCCGAAGCTATCGAACCGTGTGAAATCCGCCATCTGAATACTGTTAAATCATGTTTTAACAAGTTACAGTTCATATAAGTGAGATAAGCAGTCGTTTGATAAGAGGACTGACTGAATTGTTAGTTTCGTGGTCGCCAAAATTGGTTTAATTCTCTAGGTTTTTTTATAGGATGTTATTGTTATATAGATATTAAAATTGATATTTTTCTTTATTTTTGTATGTTACGCGATATTATGAACACTTAACAGTCTTTATTAACGTCTTATTAGCTTTCCTTCGAGGTGAGGGCGATCAGACTATAGTCCTCCATGCTGGATAAATGTGAGGTGGTGGACTTCATATGTTGAAATTTTGCTAGATTCTCGCAGACATGCATGTTTCTTCAAGACGTTTTTCTTCATCTTAAGGCAAATGACCCGGAATTTGAATCCGCGTAACTAAGTTTTCAATTGTTTTATACCTCCATTATAATTTTTAGTAAATATGTAATATTATAATATAAAGTAATTTATTAAAAAATATTATTTGTACGATTTATATATTAAATAATATGAGTAAAGATTCTAACATACGAACGCGTAGGTATAAATGAGTCACACTATTATATTATAATTAAATAAATAATGTATGTATGTACTCGTATGAGAACATTTGTAATTAAATTCACAAAATCACATTTGGACAGGTAAAGGTTAAATGCCTACACAACATAATGTTAGCTGTCAGAATCATATCACGATTCACATACAGTTGCAATGACCTCGTATGAATTGTTCATATCACCGCCATTGCTCCATTCAGAAGGTATAAAGCATTTTCATTACCACTCTATAACGATTAAGTAATAATTTTCTTTTATGATATCGATAATTTAGCTACAATGTTTTTTAAATCTTTTATTATTCACTTGGTTGTTACTTCGAAAAGTCGGTTATTTATGTATGTATGTATGTATTCAGCCCTTTTAGCGTCCCACTGCTGGGCACGGGCCTCCCTCCAAAACGAGAGGGATCGGCCATAGTCCACCACGCTGGCTAAGTGCGGGTTGACCGTTCACATGTCTTTCGAAAACTTGCTAGGTTGTCTCAGACATGCAGGTTTCCTCACGATGTTTTCCTTCACCGGTTATTTATATTACTGGTAAATTATTGTTTTAGCGAATATTATTATAACATCTCGAAAAAAAGCTGCGGTGTGTACCAAATAACTACTTGTACGGTTGTATCAACTATATATCTGGTAGGTCAAGATATTCATTGTATCTCTTCTTGAACCATTTACTTCAATAGTATATATAGTCTGACTGTGAGGAACCTACCATGGGATTGGAAAGCAGTTCTGCTTAGTATAGTCGACGAAAAAGTCAATAGTTGCTTCTTATAAATGTTGAGTTATTTAAAAAAAAAACCGTATTTATGAGTAATCAGTACAAGTGCGGAAAAGTTTTGACGACACGTTTGGCTCATTGTGTAGTGGCCCTACTTGCTATGCTAGCGGTCGCGGGTTCGAGCCCGCTGGGGGCATCCATTTGTGTGATGAGCACGGTTGTTTGTACTTCAGTCATGGGTGTTTATATTTATAATATGTATATATTTAATGTTATATATGTGTAGTGTATCAACTATCTGGTATCCATAACACAGGCCTCGTAGATTACCATGGAACTAGATGGTGCTGTGTGTTAATGTCCCAACATATTTATTATTATTTATAAAGCTATCAAAATTTTGGATCATTTTAACTTTTTGTTTAATTTAGACAAGGTTGCATAAACAAATGCTTTTACAATTTATTCAAATACTACTGTTTTAACTAAAACACTTTTGTTTGGTCCTAACTAATAAAAAAAAAAACGCTTTTTAAACAAAATGAAACTTTACATGCTTAAGTAATGCATGTCAATATTGGCACTTAACACCCTAAAACACCGGAAATCATGCTTGTATCTAATAAAGTGTTGTCAAAAGAGCAATTTCCTACCATTCATCGAATATCGTAAACGACAATTCATGACTTCAACGACCGCTTGTTGACTTACTACCTGAACTTGCACTTGTTTTCCATTGTTTTAGTGGCCTTTGTTTTAAAAGTGAACCGAAAAACAAACTGCATATTAATCATATTTAGAACATTATACTATAAGTTATTATATATTTTTAAAAAAATCATAAAATTGCTCAATTCTGTTTCTTTTTTACTTCTTGTTTACGTAATTTATGAGTATTTTTCAACTTAAAGGCAAGTCTCATGCATTTTAATCACTATGAGTCTGATAACTTGTTAAATTGTCATGTCTTATGTTAATTACTAGGATTATCCCGTAATGTGCATACCATGATGGGGCAACATCTGGTGCGCGGGCGCAATGTCGAACTACTTAAGCTACTCATGGAAGGTCGACGTTATTAAGTAGAGGTCCTGTAGGCCCTAATAAGATTTTCGTTTAGTTTGAAAAGAATTCATATAATAGCTTAGCCGTTGGGCCGGCTGGCGACTACATCGCATGTCGGATCCTGACCCCTCGGGCTGTTGTCCTTTAAGGATTGGAGGGATAAACATTTAGAAAAGAATCGTCAAAAAAATTGCAACTGCTGGATACCGGTGTTTGATAGTGTTATATTGTACTTTGATATTAGATTTTAATAAATAAATGTATATACTTTCTTTTAAATTATATATTTGTATGATAATACTGTTTCAGATTTACGCGAATATTTGACATTTAAAAAAAAGAACTATCTTTTCGCGGATTTATTTTTGATGTTTGGTTCCTGACGTTTCGAATGCTTTACAGCAATAATGACCATGATCAAAAATCTGAAAAAATAATTTTATTTTTTTATTTAAAATATTTGTATGATCTTCATTTCTTTAAGACCGCTATCAAAAGTTGGCTTGCCAGACACAAATTATATATTACCTAGGGTTATAACCATATAGGAGGCACATGTTCGTGTCTCAATGGACCAATGAAACAACTATCATGTCAAAGATATAAAAGACGCTTATAATTTAATACAGCGTAACGTCTAACACGACACGTTAATGACTAAAATGGCTGCCGCAGTTTCGACACTGGCTAATTACGTAATGTGAGGTATAATGGCGGTTATAATTAATACTTGTGGTTTTTGGCTAGTATTATTTGTTCTGGTTTACAATTTTTCTCAAAATAAGGTTTTTCATAAAATTTTCAGTATATATCTGACCATTCTCAAATACAAACCAAATAAATAAGCAAAATGTTAGAAACTAAAGAAAAAAGCAAGATGTTGAGTCATAGCATGAACGTTTAAAAGATTGTTTTAAGAATTACATGCTCAAAATCTCGTTGGGTCTTTTACCTGCTCGTCCCCTCGGGCACCCTAGCCGGGTGAGGCGCAGGTGTCCCGCATTGCGTCTGCGCAGTATGGCGCGAGTCTGCATTTTATATCAGATTTTGTAAGATTATTCTTCTTTTTTAGATATTTTGTGTGTTTTTATCACTTTTATTTTAAATGGGTTCATTGAAAATTTGGTGATATAAAGATGATTAAAGGTTTATTAGAAATTCAATAACCAACGGAATTTTTAAAAATGTTACTGTTTAATACATTGATAATTATTATCTATCACCTAAATTATGTACCATGTAAATGTAACGTTCGTATAATTTTCTTTGAAATATTTTTTTTATGGCAAAGTATTGTGGTCTTTAGTCCACTATGTTTTTTTAGTAATCAATAACAAGCTACGATTGCATGAGTAGCTTCCTTTTGACGAGAACAAAGTATTTTAAATAAAACTATATTTTCTAATTTTTTCGCGGATTTATTTTAATTTTTGGTTCCCGACGTTTCGAATGCTTAACAGCATGTCACGGCTACAGCTACAGGTCTCCCGTGACCATAATTGCTGTAAAGCATTCGAATGAATCGTTGGGGACCAAAAATCAAAATAAATCCGCGAAAAAATCTGAAAAGATAGTTTTATTTCAAATTTCAAATATTCGCGTAAATCTAAGAAAGTAATATGAGAACAAAGTATTATAAAAAAATATTTTATTTGCAATAGGTACATATATTGATGTAACACGAATTATTATAAACGATGGCCAGATAAATAAAAGCTCGTCTTTATCAGCATCGGATCGCATTGAATTCAAAAACATCCGTCGAAACTGTCATGGCGCTATTTCTTTGGAGTCACAAAGAGCGGGAATTCGGCCGTTTCCGCTTTCTTGGAACTGTGAATCAGCTCGCGTGATAGTCTATGATTTACACAGATTATATTCGGTACACAGTTTATGTTTGGGGTCACAGATACATCATCACGTTAATGCGTTTTGTTATAATCTTTTTGCTTTTTTTATAAGTTCGCTGTGTAATTTATTCAATTCTTAAGAGATTTATTTTTTATACTTATATAAATTAGCTTTTTAAATTATTATAATCGAACCTATTTCTAACACAATTTACGTATTTCAAGTAATATAGTGCGTAAATGTTATTTCTTTAAGTTGAAATTGTAAAAAAATACAAAAATTTTAAAGTTCTTTTAACACACATGTCGGTTAGAAGTTCATGTAAATCATTTTAAAAGGATTTAAATACAATTTGTACCGCGCTTTCACTCGGATAAGTCACGCAACGCCTTTAATTATTATTTAAATTTATATTCGTGCCCTTAATTTGTTTCTTCGCTTCCTATATGGGACTGAAACTTTCTAAGTCGAGCTTTGCTAATATCCATAAGTTTTTTGTTGGTCATTCTCATCCGGTTGTTATGAGATACTTATTATCTCTCTTATATATTTTACGGTAATTTTTGTGCTTAGTTCTCTTTCTTTGTAATATATAGTATTTCCGTTAACACGATTAACATAAATATAGAGAAGATGGGTTTTGCTGAATACTTTATGGTTTTTAACAAAAAGTATAATTTAAGAATCAGTTTATTATTTATATGATACTTCATACTAGCGACTTACCCTCTTCATCCTTAGGTACGTTTTAACTGTTAGTATAGAATAGACTATATATATATATGTCTACAAAAGTAGAGAAATCCTCTTCAAGTTTCATTTTACAAAAATTAACCTATGTCCTTCTGCAAGGTTCCATCCATCTCTATACCAAAATTCATCAAAATTGGTTCAGGGGTTTTCAGGTTACTTTCGAATTTATAATATTAGTATGGATTTTCGATTTTGTGTTACAGCAATATTCACACGGGACTACACGTTTAACAATTTAAACTTCGTTTAAATGTACTCGTAACAATTGTAAACCAATAGCACTCAAGAGCTTTCGGTATAAAAATCTAACGTTAATTTGTAGACTAGAGTATTGAAGCAGTTACTATAAATTCAATAATTGAAACAATATCTTTAACATTAGCACAGGAAGTCCCAATTTGGGTATTCAATGGATTCAAATTGCACAAGTCGTTTCAAATTGCGAGGATGAAGCGAACAATGCACCTACTCACATATCCTATAACGTTATATCAGCGAGCATTATTCTCATTTCGCTCTACTTGCTAGAATAAAATGTGATCTAGGCGCTTGACCTTGATTATAGGAATATTACTTTATAATATTTAACCAACTGTTAACATTATAATTATTTTTAATAACAAAGGTATGTATGTATGTATCAGCCCTTTTTAATGTCCCACTGCTGGGCACGAGCCTCCCTTCAATACGAGGGGGATAGGATATACTGATGTAAAAATCACTTAAAAGGTCACTATCATTACCGGTGAATTTAAAGAAAAATATATAACCACATATTAAAAAGAAATTTTGAAAATCGATCCACTGTTGGTCATAATATCTAGTAACTAGCGACTCACCCTTGCTTCGTTCGGGTTCATTCCTAGTTACGTTTTAACGGTTAGTATGGAATAGATAGACTATATATTATATGATATATATTATATAGCATATAGCTTTCTTCAATAAACAGGCTATTTAATGCAAAAAAAAAATTTCAAATCGCATTAATAGTTCCTGAGCTTAGAGCGTTCAAATAAACTCTGTCTCTTTTTTAGTATAGATATACCCACGAAAAAACTTACATACGAATTGGATCTTCAGTCAAAAAAAAAATTGTTGAATAATCAAGCTAGCTTCTATAAGAGATTTTTATATTAATTCTTATTAGTTAGTCAACCAAAGAGAAATTTTCGATTAAATATGCCGGTGTTATCAATCGACCTTACCTCATAAATTGGAACCATAAGTCACCATTACCATATTACTAGTGGCGACTCATTATAAACTTAGGATTTCACGGAGACCTTCCCATTAACAACTAAACGACTTTACGCTATTAAACACGGTAACTGGTTCTTTACCGGCTTGATCATCTCTTAATTTGGGACAGTTTCTTCAATTCAATTTAATAGGCTATAGTGTCCATAAATTATATGGTTGTCTTTATAAAGTATAATTATATTTTGATAATACACCGGAGTGTCGGATTTAGTATTTTAAAATTAATGTGTTGATTAGTTTGAAATAGAACTTTAAGCTCGCTCTAATGTTACTAATTTTTTTAAAAGTCTTCTTTAAATAGACAAACACCCTAATATTAAGCTTATTTTATATCATGTTTGTGGCGTAAAACAGCTTTCGTGATATTAGCTTAATTAGCAAAGATATTCATTTATGAAAATCAAACCAGTTGGGTGAATAGTCCTTTAAAATGTTGCGGCTATATAGGATTTGATTAAATTCGTAATTGAGATTAATGAAAAAGCTACTTTTTAGCTTATTTTAAACGTTTATCATGATATTGGATGCTGCCAATATCTAGTATGAAAGATGTACATAGGTTTATTTATCTAACACACGTTATCAAAATTTAAGCATATATTTGTTATGTTAATTAAGCAAATGTCGCCAGTCTATAAACGCTAACGATTCTATCTCGTTATGTTAAAAGGAGATCAATTTAGCAAATGCGATGTTACCAATCAAGATACGAATTATTTCGTAGAGTTCACGAACTTGAGGCAGTAAAAACGTAGTTCAATACACTCATAATATTATATGGCTATCAAAATCTCTGTTCACAATGAGTCCGAGGTACAAGACGGATTGAGGTAATATTGGTGCGTGCATTATATGCATATACTGTTACGTAAAAATCGACCTTAGTCACTTTAAAATAAAGGTACATATCGTTTGACAAATTTTTTTTACCTTTTTTCTATATCTGTTGGTAGCTGTGTATTAAACGATTCTTCTAATAATATCGATTTTGATGATTAATTAGTCGATTCTACTTTCCACATATTATTTATTCGAGTGTTTTTCCGTTAGTACTTTGTATAATCTCTGAAATTCTATACAATAATCCTAACTTTTACATCAACAAGTTATATTATGTTTGCTGCTAAATGACAAATTTATTCATGAAAATAAATTAATTATGCTATATTTTGGAACAACATTATCTATTCTATAATATCGCCAAGTCCAACATTAATTTAACGGTATTGGATATAAATTAAAGAACGGTATGCTTCATAGTAACTTGCTAATGTGCGATTCGTCTGTTATTTTTATTAACTTCCAAGCGTGTGATCAATGGTAATAATGTATTTATAAATGATTTTTTATCTAAATGTAGATAGATTTTATATTTTTGATAACTAGTGGTTTGCCCTTTCTTTGCATGTTTTTTTTTATTTTTAAAGTAAAACTTCTTTACGCACGCTTGACTTGGGGAGTAAGCTGGTGAATGCGTTACGAAAAGTTACGTTACGGGTGAAGCGAACGTTTGTTGCCTTGGTAACCGTTGTTATTGTCTGACAAATGATATATAATATTATATTCTTTCCTTAAATGATATTCTATAAATATATGATTGTAATGTGCCTAATATGAATGTTATATTCTTTTCTTAAATGATAGTCTATAAATATATGATTATAATATGCCTAATATGCGTTATTTTTAGTATCTCACCTATCCTAATTATTTAAAACATAAATTGAATTTCATAAAGAGTACTGATAACCTACGGAAGTTTTACTTTTTGCACGTGTACACATTCATACACGCACTAAGATATTGCCTGTAGGACTAGATACGGTGTTATTAATATGTAAAACTTTTTCTAAAGCAACGCTTTTGAGTATATTTTCAATGAATCATCAATGCCAATTAATCAAGCATCATGGCTAGAAGTTGTATAAGTCATACAGCTATATTAAAAAAAAATAGTTTCGTAATCAATTAAAAAATCAGCAGAGATTAAAATATTGGTCAATATTATTTAAGGTAAATAGAACAAAACTTACTTATGTATTGTAAGTTGTATTTTTAATTGGATTTTATTTATTTAGTATAAAACTTAACATTTTATTATAATAAATATTTCGTAACTTAGCAAGTAGAGCCACGAGTAAAGTTATATCTATCCAAAATCCATCGTTGAGATTGCAGACAATTACAATGTTATAAGATCCCACCGTTTGCCGTCTTCATGACGAATCGAAATGACTATTCTTCGGTGAGATGATTCCCTCGTTTCCTTATAGCGTGTTTGGGCCAAGCTATAGCTTGGTGTGTATTTCTATTTAAACTCATTTTAAATTCAATTTTTGGCTTCAAAGCGTACCAGTTGAGTACAGATTACTTCGCTTAAACTAATTTTAGAATGGATATTATTAGACATTATAGTTTTAATAGAAATAACTTCTTAAAGCTCTTTTTTAACAGCTTTACATTATGTTTTCAAATGTGATAGTTTTAGATAATACAGCACGTTCATAATTTTATGTAGTAAAAAATGTATATGTACATACATACATACATACGTACATACACAAAAATCTGTTTTTGATATATGGAAGTTAATAACATATTTGAACTATTATTTTTCAACAACCCGCTTATAATTTATGACTTGAGCGGTATAACAGCTTTCAACAAGTCCATTTCAGATAGACGTTGCGAAGGCTTGATCAAAGCTTTATATTATTTCATAGTTTCACAGACTGACCTTTCTATATTAGATAATTTATTACAAACTGTAAATGATGCGGAAAGTATTGAAAATGTAATATTTCTATTGCTATATCCAATTTACTATATCGGGTACATTATAAATTAAAGAAGAATCTATTTTTTACCTAAATCATATCATATAGAGCTCTCGACCTAATACGTGGAATATAATGTATAAGTGATTTATCCTTGAGTTACTTAGGTACGTCTCTGGATGCCTTGTGTATTTATAATCTACATCTACACTAATATTTTAAAGAGGAAAGATTTGTATTTTTGTATGTTTGTAATACATAAACTCAAAAACTTTTTATTTCGGAAATCATCCCTTAAACGGGTTAAAACGCGGATGAAAGTTTTAATGGGGAATCAACCTAGAGACGCACCCGAGCGAAGCGATGATGACTCGCTAGTATTATCACTAGTATTAAATATACTGCCATCTTTTGGTAAATTTTATAACTAACAGTAGCTTGTATTACCTACTCAAGATCTGTCTGTATACAATCCAAATCCCTACAACGTTAAAGAGTAACATACAAACAAACTTTTCAATTCATAATAATAGTGTAATAAATTGTAAAATTTCACCATATTCAGCTAAAGAAATTCAACAAAAACAAAATCCTATTAGAGCTCTCGTAAATAAAGGATATCGACAGAATTTGTCGTCGACAATAGTAATTAGATCAAAAGACCTGGTGGGTTTAGCTTGGAGCTGAGCTTAATCAGTGCTAAGCATTTCTAATTCCCGATGAACAAAAGAAGTAATTAGAGGTTATTTATGGGCTACCTTATCTCCGATTGTTGCACGACCGTGGAGCAAGAACGCGAATCTAATTGTTAACTTATCCAGAACTGTTCACATTTACAACTGAGACAATAGGTACAATCTGCATCCTTTTATGGCTTTATGGTAAATTGTCATTGGCAATTATTGTTCCGGAAACACCATAACTGTTGTTTAATTCTTGTTCTTATGTATTAGGAATAATACCTTCTTTGGTATTTTATTATTGTGTGTGTGTATATATATATATATATATATATATATATATATATATATATATATATATATATTGTTATCTGTCTGTGAATAAGTTATTCATTCAGTGATTTGCTCTTGCCTTACTCAGAGATAGTGATTTACCAATGAACCCATGTAACTCTCCAACTGATGTACATGAAGGCAAATTTTAGTACTCCACTAGTAAATACTATATATGTATAATAAATAATAATATATGACTAACTCCTAATCGTGCCAAAATTGGGGAAAGATGGAGTGATGTGTCATCATGATTTTACAAGGAAAAGGTTGTGCAGATAATAATAAAAATAGGTTTTATAATATCACCAACGTATTTACATATATAATATAATATATTATATATATTTATTTAAAAAAACATACAAGAAATTTTTAAAACCGAAAAGTTCCATCAAAATTAGTTTAAGAGTCGCCCATGCGTACTTGTTGAGTACGTATCGATAATAATAACAGTTACTTTTTCATAGCAAATGTTTATTCACGGTTGGACGAATGCTTTACCCTAGTCCCTTATGACGTAGGGACAGCTGCATCGACGTACCGCGGCTATCTCTTTCTGACAACCGTGTATGTGTATCTGTCTATCTCACATTTGTCTCGGCATCTGAGCTCAAACTATATCGATTTTTTGTTTGTTCCGATGCGTTTCAACGAATTATTTCGTTTGTTTTCGATGTACCAAGAACATATAAAATTTTAATTAATTACAATAAATTCCCCGTATTTCTTAAAAAGTAATATTGAGAATTTATTATTTTAATTATAATGGGGTTTTTGGCTTTACTTATTAAATATCTAAAGTATGTAATAATAAAGATAATTATTATTATATAAGTCAATGCTACATATGTAACTATGAATACATTTCTTCTTTTAGCTTGCTTAGATTTCTTAAAAGACCGTTACGCCATCAAATGTGGACTGGTTGTGTGAACAGAAACTAGTTCCATTATAAGTATTATTATGTGCATATTCAAAATTTTCACATTAAAGTCTGCTTCCATTTTACACCATATAAAATCCACATTAGAATACAAGGATACATGTTAAATTATTTTAATTAAGCTTCTTGCATTTTGATGATTTTGTGGATCAGTTTTAAAAAAAAATTATGGCGAAGGAAAAAATGGTAGGAAAACTGGTATATACATATAAGTATATGTATTTAAGAGAACCTAAATAGCTCTTGTCAGACGTGTGAAGTCCACCAACCAACGCTCAGTCAGCTAAGTGGGCCCATGGTCTGGTCCCTCGCATTATTGCCCGTGCAAAGCAGTGGGACTTAAACAAGAGGCCGAATTATTATACTATGTTACTATTATAAAATTTGGAAATATGAGACAAGGGTTAGGAACCTAATTAGATAGTGGTGTAACGGCGTCTATCGATAACCGTTATTCTATACAAAGTAGACGTGAGCTTTTCTATATGGCTAGGGAAACAAAAATCGACGGATAGGTCACAAAGAATGTGTAGTAAGAAACAGTATAGTAATTTATAAAAAATCTAAACATGATAATTATTAAAACCCCAATCTCTCGATCTTTTACAGATTTTAATAAAAAAGATAATTTTATTACACCATTTTGTTTATATAATGTTAATTTGTCTATTTGTTAAGAATAAAATGAAATAAAAAAGAAAGCTTAATAGTATTCGTCTCGTCGTTACACAGACGTCCCTCTGCGCGGCGCCTAACCCTTTTAAGCGGCTAACGTATTATAAAAAAATATTCTGGTTCTAGCGCATGGCGGTTAATTTATATTGCTTATCCAGTATTTTCAAATTGATTATTATAAAAACTTAAAAACGTTTTATATATCATATATGTATAGTTGATGTACCTGATCATACATGATCCTGATGATTTATCTGTGAAACTATAGTTTTGTGTAGTAGTGAAATATGATTCATTTTTTTTAATCTTTAGGTATATATAAAAATCAATTGCTGTTCGTTAGTCTTGCTTAAACTCAAAATTTCAATAATTCTTTTTTTGTTTTGTTGGGGGTGTGTCAAGGGTGGTTTAGGTATAAAAAATATATAAGGAAAATCTAAAAAAAAAAGACACTGGAAAATCGAAAAGTTCAGAACTGTTTATTTTACACCTATGCATAATAATATATAATATATAGTCCATCTATTCCATACTAACCGTTAAAACGTAGGTACCTAGGGATGAACCCAAGCGAAGCGAAGGTGAGTCGCTAGTATCAAATAAAAATGTAAGTATAATTAGTTCAGTTCTTGAAACTATGATAGTAATCTAATACATGTGCTATCTAAATGAACAATTTTTAACGGCTTGGTTTCATCGATCACATTCAACGTAGTAGCTTCGATAAAAAGTTTGAATCGTACATGTGTGGAATTAACACATGGTAGCTGCCAGATGGCGCGCATTTGCGCGGTGTTTTTTTAATTTCGGTGGGAAACGGTACTGGATCTCGGATGAGATGCCGAGAAATCTCAATAATTATTATACGATTTGAATATGTTATTTTTTAATTACAAACTTACTTTTTTATTGAGCTATGTTTTATAAAGAACATATAAAATACAATAAAATAATTTGGCTGAATAAATTAAAATCATTGTCAAAAATTAAAAAAAAAAATAGAGAAATAAAACTGAATAAAACTACTTGTAAGAAATAAAAAACATAAAATTTTAAAAATATGTTTAACATAAATAAAATTATAATTATATTTATTCAATTACTTTTTAACTTTTTATTAGGGGTTTAAAGGTGGGCATACATCCATGTTTTATGGATTCCGACGGATATCCCGCGGTTTTAATATGATGCGAGGAAAAAGTTTTCTTTCGTCTCAGCTCTTCCGTCAATGAATAAATATTAATAAATTAAGATTTATAGCTCTTTAGGGTCAAGACGCTTGAAATTATCTAAATCTGATTATATGTTAATATGGGTAATAAAAAATTAGATACTTTTATAACTTTTATAAATTAATTTCGTTTTAATTGTCATCTGATCTTATCACTGAGATATATTTTTTATTCTATCTGATCATTTTTTTTTAAATCTTATCATATTAAAAATATCTTCAAACAGGTCAAACTATTGACAAAATAACAATAATTACTAAGTAAGGGGATTAAAACCTTTTTTTAACAACGGTTCCCACGTTTAAATCCCTGTCTTCAAACCATTCATTAATTTACTTAATACATTTAATCTTTAAAGTTTAAATAAAATACTTGACATTATATGATTAAAAATAATTGCTGGTCCAGTTGCTGGAGTGTGAGAACCAAGGATATATTAGATATTATTATACAATTTTTTTTTTCGTAAATACCTTTAAAAGAAAACAAATAACAATTTGCTACTAACAGAAATCGAACTCATCATCGAAATTAATTTGTTAACATTTCATAGACAATTAATGGATTTAACTAACCCTATTAATTATACTATTATTATATAATAATATCAGGAATCCCAAAATTTGGATAGATGTTTGTTACTCAATCACGCCAGAACGGCTGAACGGATCTGGATGAAATTTGGCACAGAGAAAAATTATAATCTGGAATAGCACATAGGTTACTTTTTGTTCCATGGGATAGCTTTGTTTTAGTTTTTCTACATATGGTGAATAGTTATAAACAAATAAGTAGAAAAAAATATTATATATATAGGTATAGTGTGTATATATATATTATTTATCGAGAGAGTAATAGAGCGTACGTAATGCAATATGACCGACCACGCCTTACTTATTTGAATATTACTAGAATCAAGTGACCTTTATCTAGTTGAACTGATAAAACCATATTTATACAATCCTTCCTGCCCTTATATTTAATCAAATAATGAATCATGATAATATTCTTATTCTTAATTACATTTAAATTTCTTTGTTGTGGTAATACTTGTGGTTCAGACATAACGGTGAATAGCGCAAATCTATACTTTATTTAATATTATAAAGCTGAAGAGTTTGTTTGTTTGTTTGGTTGAACGCGCTAATCTCAGGAACTACTAATCCGATTTGAAAAATTCTTTTTGCATTAGATAGCCCGTTAAATAAGGAAGTCTATAGGCTATATATCATCCTGGAAAAATTTGCGGTTCCCGTGGGATAGATTTGTTTTTGTCTAGGGACGAACCCGAAGCGAAGCGAGGGTGAGTCGTTAGTATACTGATAAAATGGTTATTTGGAAAAACATAACACACACTTTATTTTATTAATCTAATATGCACAGACAACAATAAATCGTCGTAAAAAACAACTATAATATCTGATATATTCTGTTGTAACTGCTCAAGTGAAAATTATATGGTACTTTATGATATGCCATTATGTGTTGGCCATTAATAATAATTATACCTAGATTTCAATGTCATGTGGTCTCATTTAAATAAGATCTTAAAGGCTCTAATGGCCCTTTGACAAAGACTGCTGGAATGACCTCAGAGATAATTATACAGTGTTATTCACTCACTTCTATAAAATTGTTGTAGTTTGACCAATTACAATGATTAGATGTTATCCAGTGCAAGGTTATGTATGGTCAATGTGAATTTTTAGTGTCATTTGTTTCATATTCAGCATCATATCATTTTAACCGATTTGAAAACGAGAAGGTACAAAGTTAGGTTTTTTTTAACGTATGTTATACAATATATTCGCATTTGTTATACATCATAAAAGTTTTATCGCTAAGGATGGAATAATAACTTTTAACGTGACGTTTAATATTTTTTTTTATTTGAAGAGGTAGCCATATAATTTCCAGGCAATATTTACAAAAATGATCTTCCATAACATAAAATATACCTTAAAAACTAATATATATATATGTATATATATATATATCTTCTTTCTAATATATAAAATTCTCGTGTCACAGTTTTCGTTGCCATACTCCTCCGAAACGGCTTGACCGATTTTGATGAAATTTTTCTTCTACGATCAACCCTTATTTTTTAATAGCCATTTTAGTAATTTAATAATTTTTCCTCTCCGGTCGAAAACTGATCAATCGTGATTTAATGCAAGCTAGGGACGAACCAGAGCGAAGCGAGGGTGAGTCGCTAGTATATATATATATATATATATATATATATATATATATATATATATATATATGTATGTATATATATAAACTATTTAAAAGATATACCTATACATAAATAATCATAATAATTTAGCTACAAATCCATAAGCCATCGATTTTTTATTTATATCATCTTCTCAGGCAAGGTAAGACAGTTGTAAAGTAAAGGATTAGTCTCAGAAGTTAGCCACTAACCTCCAATAATATTTACTTATTGTCTGCTGTCTGACATCTGAATGCAGACTGAACGTTTAAGCGTTGGTTTTAAAGGTAAAAGGCCTAATAGTATTTATACTCGAATAAATTCTATGTAGAATAGAACGATTAATCTCGAATGAGCTTGATCATGTTGCTCTCGTTACACTCATATTTTATTACCAGTCCAATAAGGACTTAAATATCTATGGTAATTGGGACCTTCACTTGGCCATATAAAACTTGGTAAGACGGGAATTAAGTATAGCAACGTTCGTATGAGTATTGATTTACTATTTATTAGTACTAATATTTTCCCGAGAGATTTTTTATACAAATTTTTAACCTTATTTTTTACCTCTTAACTCTAAATTTATACATTTAAGTTCATTTTTTTCATAGAAAAAAATAAATAACTTGTATTTGATGTTTTTTTTTTCAGATTTTGTTTAACTTAAGATTTGTCTAATTAAGAAGTTTTTTTTTTAATTATTGAACAGTCATATGACAATTATTCTTAATTATTATTTATTTAAAATTAAATTGAATTCAAAAATGATTGCCATACTAAGGATTACTTAAAACAATATAGGTACATAAATAAAACAAGCTGCGTGTTCAGTTGAACCGTGTGGCCTCAGGTTCTCTCTTTGTGTGATAGCAGCCTGGAGGAACGATTTGTCACAACTATCGCTAAGATAACTGCCTCAATATCTGCTTGAAAATATGGAAATGACGGTTTTGCATATCTATAATGGAAAAAGCAACGGACACTTCTGAATTATGCTTTGTACTGTTAATGTTACTTTAGTTTGAGTATAAGTTTATTGGAATTAGTTTTCTTCGTTATATATCGTTAATATAATTTATTTTAACGATATATTCGTTATACTTGCGACTGTTTAGTAAGAGGAAGTCGTTTGAGCTTTAATTAAAATTAGCTTTTCCAAGCAACTAAAACTGTTTTAAAGCTTTTGTAAAATTGAAGATAGAGTTTTCTATATGTTACAAGTCATATGACTAGCTTCTTTGATTCAATAACTATAGTCCGAGCGCTGGAATGAAAGTTACGCCTATATCATAAAAATCTCAAAAGAAAAAGAAGAAAGCCGATCCGTTGTTATGGGCGAATAAACAAACAAACAAACATATAAACACTTTTATGAGAACAATAATTTAAAAGTTAATAACTTTTCTAGCGTCATAGTCTGAAATATCTAAACTAGATCTTCATTCAATTAGAACCAGTTATCATAAACTTATTCTGTATCTCAAATAGCCCTAACTAAGTTAAAATTATACACCGATATAAACATTAGCATGGCACAGATTTACGAAATGTCCCCAATGCATAATATAAGTTGCCGGTTAATATTTCATTATTTTAATTACATACGTTTCCTTTATTTTCTTATTGCAAAATGAATGGTAGATACTGAGTACAATTTACAAGCCGTACCCGCGATTTTGTCATTTACCAAGCTAGACAGTTCAACTACACTTTCCTCCCTTAAACTTTTATCAATTTTTCTCAGCTTTAACTAACCCTGCTATCATCGATCGAAAAAGTGCTAGCTATACAATCGCATGTAAAAATTCTCTTGAAACTGTCACCAATTGCGTTTAGGTAATTATTCTAGTTGAAATAAATATTCAACAATGTAAATTGAACTTTAAATGTAATGCTTAAAGTTTAAAAAAAAATTAAAAGCGCGCTCAAATGTTCAAATGAGTGCTCACTCGGCGAGGACATTTTTTGTCGCTGATTGTGTATCTAGTACTTTTTTGATCGGTGCCTACTATACATAAACTGTCAGACCTGTCCGACCTGTCAGAACTGTCTGACCAAATGTCTCAGTTTGACTAACATTTACTATGTGAGTTGTATTTGGCGTCAAATGTATAGATTTTCAAGCATACTCGTAAATTCTCGCAATCCTTAGATTATTTACAATGTCATCGGTTCATTAGACTAACATTAGTCAGGGCTCGGGGTGTAAATTGTTATACCAATTTATCAATCCCACGCTCTGGACTTACCGTTGCAACACTTATTCATATTGGCGAGCCTAGGGCCTTATCTTCAATCCTTTTCAAGCACTTGCTTTACATCATTTCAGAATTTGCATGCTGAGGATATTTAAATGAAGTATAATATGAATGGTACTAGTTTAATATTATATTTACATATTACTGATGTAGTTGTGGCGCTACGATTGGCTCGGCCTATTGCAGACTGCGAATTCATTCGTCTATAATAGGTACCTATTATCTATAAAGAATTATATACTTAGTGATATATATATATATATATATATATATATATATATATATATATATATATATGTATGTATTCAGCGTCCCACTGCTGGACACAGGCCTCCCTTCAATACGAGGGGAATCAGACCATAGTCCACCACGTTGGCCAAGTGGCAACTATATATATATATATATATATATATATATATATATATATATATATATACCTATATAGAGAGAGAGAATAAGTGGTCAAGCACTTCATCCTAATAATGTATTCGGTTGAAATTTCTTCCAAATATTTTTTCCATGTTACATGTTTAGCATATGTTAATATAGTTAGGGCCGATACCATGTTGATCTGCCTCGAAGGACCATTTTTCATTGCGATGACTATACTCGTATTTAGTTTCATAAGGAAATATCATGTATCTCATTTGCATTTAAGTTTATCTTTATTACGGCTTAATCAAGTCAATAATTTCTTAATTTAATTCAACAGTGTTTACATATAGCGTGTGTTTAATTTAATGAACTTATTTTTGAAGTTATACTTCTTTTGGCACGTTTGGACAAAAATATGAGAGTATTGTGATGTGCGAGCACACCGACAGCCAAAATGCGATGTGATGAAGTTAGCTGAAAGCGACACGATGAAGTTAGCCGCATTCCTTTTACAAACAGAGAGTTGTGACGTACGGGATGAAATCTTTAGTTATTTGTGTTCTGTTACGTCAAAGAAGTATAACTTCTTACGTGCGTACATAAATACACACACGTTTTTTCATTTTAAATCGTCTATTTCCCTTAATTAAAGGCATTTATTTTCTAATCCTATATAAAAGGACAAAGTTACTAGCAATAAATAATTTTATCCGGTCATCTTACAGCGCTGAGTTTTTTTATTTATCTGTTAACATAACATTCAATTCACGCAAGCTTTTTTTATAAATGATAAACTTATAACATGCCATATCAACTTTCTTTGTATTAAGTATAGATCCAGGCAATCCTTTTAAAGTCATGTAATATGAGACCAGACTTACGTTTTCACCGAGCCATAAATTTATTTATATGACTGCACTTTTCTGCACAATTGGATATATCGTTTTTATCGGTTTATTGCAAACTGCTCTTACTCGAGATTTCTTCATTATTCAGTATTCGTTTTCCAAGCGTGCAAACTTGCTTATCGTTTTATTGATTTGTAAGTTGAATTTAAGATGGCTATTTGCCTTGCTAATGGTCTCATCGATTTTTAAAGTTCATCAAGTAATAAAATCATCATATTATCGATTAATCGCGAGTAATGCGATACTATAATAATTTAGCTAACAGGTTTTTACGAATATCTTAAAATTACTTTTGAAATTATGATATAATTAAATATACCTATACCTATTGCAAGTCTCAATCAATTTATTGGTTATGAAAAAAAAACAGCGATGTCCATACATCGTTTTAAGATTTCGACATCCATTGTGTATGTTCAAGCGGCTGTATTAATGAATTGTTCGTCGATTCATCACACAACAATGCCGTGCGAGATGCTTTTGTCACACGTGAACCGCACTGTAATTAAGTTAACAAAGTACTGGAGAAAGATTGATGGAATGAACGATTTTGTGACAGAGTTGACTGAACTTACTCTATTTTTTTAAGATTCAGATCTCAGACTAAGGTATACAATATCTTGTTTATTTTATTAGGCTTACGTATAATAAATATAACTTAAAGTCATACATACTACATAGTATATGGTAAGATATAATACGATTAAGAAGTGATATACATACTCTATAGGCAGTGGTAGCCCAGTGGTAACGCGCTCGCTTGGGAAACCGAGTGAAGCGGGTTCAAATTCCGGGTCTCGCACCTCTGATATTTTCATGTGCAAATCATTTCTAACATGATTAATTACCACTTGCCTTACGGTGAAGGAAAAATATCGTGAGAAAACCTGCATGTCTGAGAGAACCTAGTAAGTTTTCGAAAGACATGTGAAGTCCGCCAATTCGCACTTAGCCAGCGTGGTAGACTATGGCCTGATTCGTGGGGACGTTAAAAAGGGCTGAATATATACAAACTTTATATGTTACGCTTTTAGGGCAACGTGAAATCAACATGGATTGTGCACTCTGTATTTCATTTTGAACGGGGTGATATAAAATATGCCTATGCTCAATCGGACACCACCAAATGATGGTAGACTAAAGACCATTTCTGTAATTATTAGTGTAGATTAAAAATATGTAAATTTATATGTATATCACCTAATTAATTTATTCTGGCGATGATACGTAAATAATACGTACACTTTTACATTTCATTTCTGTCTCCAACCGGCCGTACAGGTTCGCTTGAACAGGTTTAGGTCTATAATAATGCACATCTAAATTCACATTTGTTAAAAATTATCTCATCATTCGTTAAGTAACTTCCGTAGCAAGCCATTAATTAGTATATTATTTAATTAAATTATCAAAGTTGTCTTACTTTTGGCGTATCATAAAGAGTTTTGCATCAAAATAGAATAGAGTAATCGAATCTTATATTTCTTATGTAAATACATTTATTTGATTAAGTATTGGTATACAAATGGCGGTTTTCTTATGATGCCTTTGTATTAGAAACCATATAGGTATTTAGAATCAGAGGAAAAGATCGTATAGGCAAACAAAGATGTTGTTATCTTTGAATATGTGTCGTTTGATTAAAAATATTTTTTTATTTATACTTTAAAAATTATTATTGGATCATTGAAATTGTTTTTTTTAACTATAATTTATTAGTGCTTAGTCTATAACCATCCATCCATCTTAGTTTTACTTTGGTCTTTTGTGATCTTTTCTTTTCAAATTCGGTATGTCCGTGTGTCCGTCAATTGACAGTGGTAATTAGACTTCAGTAGACCGCAGTCTCATTTCAATCTTTGTTCCCTCAGCACTAAAGAAATAATGGTGCTTGATTCAAACATTAATCATCTTGTAACTGTTAGTCTTGAAACATCGCGTCGCCGCTAAGTATCTTTTTCATTCCTTTGAGTCGTTTGAGAAGTTCGCCTCATAACTGTTCCTTGGTTGTGTAAAAGGTAATTTATTGTCGACTTATTATCTCTTCTTATTAGAGTTTATTTCGTTTTTCCCTCGCTTAATGGTTTATTTGCGAATGCAAATGTTTAATTTTCTGTGTTTGGTTTCAAAGTGAGTTATATTAATATCAGATTTAATGTATTTTTTATATAATTTCAATTTATATTATAGCCTATAAAGTTTTTAAGACTTTAAATATGTAATTATCTCCAATGAAATTATATAATTTATAGTTTCTACTTGCTTTTTATATTAGGATTGACATATAGTGGCATCAAAAAAGTCATATAATTATAACAACCCGCAAGTAGGCGGTTCAATAATCACTTTTTCTTCGCCTTCGCTTATTTGTTTAAACGACCAATACTGATTGTACTTTACAGGGTTGTAATTTCTTCTATTTTATAAACAAAGCTTTATTTCTATTTTAGACTTTATTAAAGTAAAATGTGTAAATATGTTGGGACATTAACACACAACACCATCTAGTTCCATGGTAAGCTACGAGGCCTGTGTTATGGATACCAGATATTTGATACATTAGACATATATAACTTTAAATACATACATATTATAAATATAAACACCCATGACTGGAGTACAAACATTCGTGCTTATCGCACAAATGAATGCCCCCAGCGGGAATCGAACCCGCGACCGCTGGCGCAAGTAGGGTCACTACAAACTGAGCTAAACGTATCGACATGTGTATTTAATAACAATAAAATTGACACTTAAAAATCAATAACTCTGTATTAAAAACTACTTAATTAAAACTCTTTCGGTAAATTAGTTGTTTAGACATACGTATAAGCAATGAGACGACGATTTGTCATTTTAAGGACAAAAATGAATAAAACAAATAATATTATCTTATCAACTTAACACTAGAGTAGTCGATGTATCGAAGTATCGTATCGGATCAAAGGCGTGTCAGGCGGATGCAGCAATAGAGAGGGCATCCGCAATTACGTTATGATTTGAGGCCCCTATTATACAGTGGGCCCGAGCGAAATAATGTCACCTTGTGCGTTTCGATACAAAAGAGTACGTTGAATTTGTTACAGGTATCAATTTAAATATTTAACCTCTAAATACTAAATTGTGTGTATATTTTAAATATTCTCTACACTTACTTCTCAGTTGTACGACAATGTAATAAATAGGTATATCAGAACATATTATATTGTATTATTGGAAATATGTTATATCAGAGACACTTGAAATTATTAAAAAAAAATGTGTGTGTGTACTTATGTACGCACGTAAGAAGTTATACTTCTTTGGCGTAACAGAACAAAAATAGCTTAAGATTACATCCCGTATGTCACAACTCTCTTTGTCAACGGAATGCAGATAACTTCATCATGTCGCTTTTTGGCTGTCGGTGTGCGCGCGCATCGTAAAAATTTTACTCTCATATTTTTTCCAAACGTCCCAAAAGAAGTATAACTTCGAAAATATTTGTTGCGAAACTTTACAATAATTTCTTTGATATATTTTATATCGATAGAATAAGGAAACGCTGGAGAGAGAATCACAGTCGCGACCTTCCGAATATTATCCAGACCAATCATACTTTCTATTATGCCATGATGGCCGACAATTTTCTTCGTAGTTTAAAATTCCTTTTATTATTATAATGTTATTCTAGAAGAATGTGGTATGAGGGTAATGCGTTATGGTCACGTGCTTTCCATCTACATGGGGTGAGCACCCTTACATATTGTTTGTGCCAGACAAATTGTCAGACAGATGTACCTACGTAAAAATGAGTTAAAATTATTTCAATAACTTAAAATGTTTATATTTAGTAACGTTATATATGCAATATGCGTGTACGTATGTATGTTCACACAGTTTTCTAAGTCATGTTTAGTTGTGTTTTTTATGTTTATTTTTTAAAAACAATGCGATTCAAAAATGTCATAATAAGACTAAAATTATTTATTACAAGCAAGTATTAGGTCAGTTGGGATAAAACCCTGTAAACGAATTTAAAGCATTTTTAGATGTAGTTAACTGATATTATTTGATAGTTTTTTGTTTTCTATGCACAGGAATCAAACCCGTGTAATGTATCATAGTAAGATGTGATGAAAAGATCCGTTCCTACTTATTTATTATGTGCCTGTCATAAAAACACCCACGCTAGCGCCAGCGGCAGCATGTCACTTAACAGTAGTCTAAATTATCATAAATTAAATGAAAACGGTACATTTGTCTAATGATGTCTCTATCTGCGATCTCAATTTATTTTCGAAGTTTTATTCTTATTCAAGCGGAAATGAAAGCTATGGATAAAAGGCTTTAGAGCTTTTTTAAATGATAGTGATGTAATCTAGTTATTTTTTCTTTTATCGTAGTGAGATGAATGCAACAGGTGTGTCTTCAAAAATTGTTTGAATAATTCAAATAAGTTAATATTGTACTGAATATTTTCTGAATAATATAATTCAATTAATACTTTCAAGATCGATGTGAAGATAAAAGTTTATTATTTTTATATTACACTAGCGATTCACCGTCGCTTCGCTCGGGTTCGCCCCCTGGGTTGATTCTCCATACAAACTTTCAACCCCATTTTCACCCCCTTAAGGGATGATTGCCGGGATAAAAAGTATCCTATGTCCCAGGGTCTCAAACTATCTTCTTACCAAATTTCATCTAAATCGGTTCAATAGATCCAGAGATTACCCCCTACAACCTCACAAACTCACAAACTTTACCTCTTTATAATATTAGTATAGACTACACGTATCAAAAGTTCAAAATTTAAATAGTAAACAGCTTAATATTGTTATTTCAAGCTTAATCTAAAGTTTAAGTGTCATTGAAACAGCTTAAGAGCTTAAGTTTTTTTCCCAATTAATGTTTTTTTTTTATTTTATTTTCATAATTTCATAGTTTAACCAAAAAAAAAAAAATACGTGCAATTTTAGTATTTACAGGAAAAAATCGATCTGTAAAACCATTTTATTTTTTTTTAATAATGTGTCTGATATTTAACATAAAAAAGCCCGATAGTCTAGCTAATTAGGTTTTCTCCCTATTTTAGAAGACCTTATCGTAAGATCTCATCAATTATTTCAAATGTTAACGATCAATTATTTATAAAGTTTTCGATTTTACAAGGCACCGATATGCAATTAAAATTCCTTGCAAATTGTTAGTCGTCTGTCAAATAAGTTTTACCGTGAAATTGGTAATAGCCGTTGTTATTTTGTTTCATTTGTTATATCGATATACACGTGTAAAATTTTAGATGAGTTATGTTTGTTCGTCTTTTTGTCTAAAGTTCGCTTTTATATTAATATCAAAACAATTTTGTCCTTTTTATAGGCAATCGAAGTAATAGGTGGAATTATTACATACATTTGAAACTTTTCTCCAGATTTAACATTTTTGTTTAAATATATTATATAATGTAGTACCTGGACGATCGAGCTTCGCACGGCTTTTTCTTAAATCGTGTTTTTTCGGAAAAAATATAAAAAAAATGCTTTTTTCTCACAAAACACTGTATAGATAAACTTAAAAAGCAAGAGCTTATCTAAATTATACAGATTTAAATCGTTAGAAACGTTTCGACATACACGAAATAAATTTATGTGAAAACAAGAATTGCTCATTATATATTATAAGATTTACACAGGTATCCAAAATCGATTCAATTTTGTAATAAATTATTCAACATAACAGTATCAAAATATATAGCAGACGCTTTAAAAATGTATGTGCAAGTTTCAAAATATCGATATAGCAAATGCAAATTATCCAGTCTCTAGTCTTTATCCAATTTTGTATTAAGTTTTCTAAAAAAATTGTAATAATTATAATAATAACGGCTAAAATTAAATAAATAATATTCCATATTCAATTATAAAACTTATTAAAATTTATAAAAATATTAAGTAAGGCATTCGAAACGTCGGGAACCAAAAATCAAAATATATCCGCGAAAAAATCTGAAAAGATAGTTTTATTTAAAATGTCAAATATTCGCGTAAATTTAAGAAAGTGTTATGTATTAAGAATTAAGAACCGCGAGTAAAACTAATAGTTTTATTGTATCCATAATATCGAATGCTCACGCGATTTCTTACAGACTGTACACAGTGGCTACTTTAACGTTTAAATTATCGATGTTTTATGTGAGAAACAATGTTGAACTTACATACAAGGAACAATTTATCATCAATAAAAGTCTAAGTTCATAATGCATAAATAAGTGATTAATTAATGATTTAATGAAAATAATAATAATTTAATAATTCAAAGCATTTTTAATGTCCCACAGCTGGGCATGGGTCATTTAATGTATGGAGGTGACTTGTGAAAACTAGTTAGATTCTAATATGCAGGTTTTCTCACTATTTTTTAGTTCGCCATTTTAACGGTAATCTTGTTGAAAATGATTTGCGTATGAAAATATCAGAGGTATCAGGGCCAGGTATGAACCCGCTATACTTGATTTTCCATTCAAACGTGTTACCAAAGGGCTACGTCACATGTGAAGATGAAAATTTTATAAAAGGTAGAATATGCAAGAATAAATAAATAAATAAATAAATATGTTGTTACATTAATACACAGCACGATCTAGTACCATAGTAAGCTACGAGGCTTGTGTTATGGATACCAGATAGTTGATACACTACACATTTATATAACTTTAAATACACACATATTATAAATACTCGTATAAACACCCATGACTGGAGTACAAACATTCGTGCTCATCACACAAATGAATGCGTCCAGAGGGACTCGAATCCGCGACCGCTGGCACAGCAAGTAGGGTCACTACAAACTGAGCCAAACGTGTCGCCGAAGTTGTGCAATTTTGCGTTTTCGAGAGACTTTAAGAGAAGTCGTGGGTAAAACTTAGATGTAAGCTGTTAGGTACTAAAAACAAGTTAACCTGTTTTGATTACAAAGCCACTCTCACATTGTAAGTGGCAGATCCAAGCTTATCTTCGTCTAGCATCTATGCATAGATGAAATATTATAATAGAAATGGCATATATTAAAATAAATAAAAATTGTAGATTTATGTTATTTTTTTTAAACTTATTTTAAGAAAAAAAAAACAAAATACGCAATTTAAGAAAAAAACATAAGATTATCGAAAATGATCTCAACTCACAATTAAATAAAACAAAATAAAGTAGAAAGCAATACTTAAATTAGTTCTTTTCTGATATCTGAACTGATATTAAAGTTGATTAAAATCGATGCCATTTCTAATAGAATCTAAGGACTGAATAATTCCCATTGCAATAAATCTGCAAGAACTCGCCGGTACACAGCGCACGTTGCGATGTACAATTGCGGGTTACATTCTGTTTTATTAATGAGCATGAGATGTCTCCTGACGTTTTAGAACGGAAGATATAAAAAGTTACTAAAATACTAGATAACTAGATAAGAAATGTAAGATTACGTAATTACAGTGTTCAAGACTGACGTTATGAGTATAGGTTGTTTGAATAGCCGGAGGTAGCAGGTTCAGTTTTTGCGCAATGTAAATATTATTTTTATTATGATTATACGTAACAGTATGTAAAAGCTAAATCACTAACTCACTTACTGACTGATTAATCGTTAAATCTTATACTGAAGCTACAATAATGAAATTTGGTCCCTAAGCAGTTTGTCCTGTTATTTTAGGGGGTAAATAATGTAAGATGCTATTTTAGGGGGTAAATGAGGGTCTTGAGTTTCGTTTGTTTTGTATGAAATGTTTTTCTTCACAATTTGACAGTGTCGGTCCATAAAAACGAAGTCGCGGCTACGATATAATTTTAGTGTTATAATACAGTTTTAATATGCAATAGATATATATAGAGGTAGTCGTAGAGTAATTTGATTGGTTGAATTTATCAAAAGCTAATCGAGCGGATGTGTAGAATTCTCACGAATATTTCGCGGAAGCGTTTCGTAGGCAAATTTTTTTTATTTATTTTTAACTCTTATGATAACACATTCCCACGGTCCGTTATCTGTTTGTTTGAAATGAGGTTTTGTGGGTCAGCATGCTCGTGTCGGTGTCGAGTAACTTATTTAGCTTTTTTATAACACTCATTAAAATATGATATGTCATTGTATCGCTTGAATTAAATGTCAATGTTTAATTCTTTGGTTGCAATGAATTGTGATAATATTGTAGAAATCGATAGTTTTCTATTTAAGAAAAAATTTTATATGAATATTGGACTTAACATTGTGGATATTATTGTATAATACTTTCTTAGTTTTACGCGAATATTTGACATTTTAAATAAAACTTTCTTTTTGGATTATTTCGCGGACTTATTTTGATTTTTGGTTCCCGGCGATTCGAATGCTTTACCAGCAATCATAGTCACGGGAGAGATTCTCTCGGGTATATATAATAATATAATAATAAGATTTTTTTAAAGATATTATTGTATTTTACCTCAAATGGTTATGAATAAAATGCGATAATTTTGCACTTACTTAGTTTACTTTTGCTTACTTCATATACAATATATGTACATACATATTTACATATAATATCATGAGAAAATATAGTTTTTCCATCAAAAATTCGCACGAATGACACAAGCAAGAAATTTATTAATAAAAATATTGCATCCAATTATTGTGAACGCATCATTAAATCACTTAGTGACATCTGTAGGAATTTTAACTCCATGAATGAGTCATCGATACGATTCAGATTGAACTTATTAGGATTGTTAAATTAAACATGAAATCGGGACAAACATTTATTTTATGTCCGCAATTTAACAAAACCGGTAAACATCCATCAGCGAGCCCTTTTCGCTTAGGTCGGTGACAGGACAGAAAAAACAATAGCCGCCCTTATAAGGGCCAAGCGTAGTCCGTCCGCTTTTTGTAACACTCCTGTATGGCCAACGTCGGGTACTCGCGAAAAAACTCACTTGCGAAAGTCATTTGCTTTCGATAAAGAATGCGCACTTAAATCGATTTATAATAGTTTTTTGCCATTTGAATCGATATGGCGGCAGTAATTGATACTGTTTAATGACATTAATCAATTTTTTTGTCAATGCTTGACCATACAAACTAATGGGTGCGCGATAAGATCGAAGAACTATTTTGATTTTCAAATAATCTGATTAATTAAAAAACATTAAATTAATCTAACAGGTGAGAAAGCCTAAGAGTAAATACGTTAATACATCTTTATACATTTTTTACCTTCAGTACACGAATGGAGATAAAAAATCGATTAAAAGTGGTCTGGGTTTGAATTCAGATGCAATGTAATCAACACTAGATGTCGAAATGTACTGTCTTGTATCAATCACTGTTTCGGGACCACCAAAGAATTAAATGATTGTACATTCCGAAAAGGTTAAAAACCGGAACGAAAAAAAAACCCTGTGTGAGAAAGACTAACAATATTCAGAATCTTCAGCTTATATTATTTGCAATACACGTAAAAGATAATTAAGAGTAAATAAATATTTGCTTGATGCCAATTTTTTTGATATCCCTATGTAGAGATAGAGTTTATTGATCTTTCTTATCAATTTGCGGACTTCATGCTTTACAAATGGGACTAGTCTTGAACTAATCCTGTTTTTTTTCGCCACTTCTTCTTTAGATTCAAGTTTTTTTTTTAAATTAGTGGAAGATTCATGGTGTTAAGTAATTATTTAATCTATACTAATATTATAAAGAGATAAAGTTTGTGAGTTTGTGGGTTTGTCAGGTTGTAGAGGGTAATCTCTGGATTTACTAAACCGATTTAGATGAAATTTGGTAAGAAGAAGTTTGAGACCCTGGAAAGGACATTTTATCCCGGAAATCATCCCTTAAGGGGGTGAAAATGGGGATGACACTTTGTACGGCGAATCAACCTAGGGACGAACCCGAGCGAAGCGAAGGTGAATCGCTAGTGTTTAATAAGATTATTTTGAATAGAATTAATCACATATTTCCTTATAGAAATGATCAAACCGTTAACATATTTTACATTCTTGTTTGAACTTTATAGATATTTTGGTGTAACCGAATATGGTTCTTTTTTAAATTTCATTGTTAATCTATTCTGATTGTTAAAAAAGTCAGTTTAGATTGATTTTATTTTTTCTACTTAATATAGCTTGAGCTCTACACACAATGCGGTCTCACATGAAGCAAGTTTAAGATATTCATGAATATCTGGTAAGCGAAAGCATAACTCTACATACAAAATACAATAGATATTGTATATTATGCAATATTTATTTCGTATCCATTCATAATTCAATCTATCTATTCCTATACGTAATATGAAACGGTATAAAATTTAAATTCAACAGTAGGTATTATGTCAGAGACCGTTACTGACAACGTCCGAATCTTATCACCTAAACAAACCTGTCAGTTTTGAACGCGTGCGTGGGAAATTATTTGATAAATGTAAAGAAAAAGTTTATTGACATTTGAATTTCTACTATTCATCCATGTTTTGATACAATGTTGTACGTTACAGGTTACGCCTATAAAGAATCTTGTCCCATTTTACTCGTTTTTTACATCGTATTGCAACTCTACCAAGTAGAGACATATGTATATCACATAATAAAAACGCTATAATTAACAACGTATCTTTCTATTACACATCCAATGGAGAGAGAGTATTTGATCAAACTACTTAAAAGCTTTCTTTTTCCATCTCTATTATATCAAATTGTTGGATGGAGAGACGAAATAGGAGCTGTTACGTACTCTACATTTTCTTAGCAAGATAGCGATTATAAAAGAGTAAAACTCTACCAAATGCATCTTAAGTATCCACATTAAAATATATTGTTGGTAACGCGTTGTATTTAAGCATATGTAATACTTTCTTAGTTTTACGCGAATATTTGACGTTTTAAATTAAACTATCTTTTAGGATTTTTTTTAGCGGATTTATTTTGATTTTTGGTTCCTAACGTTGCGAATACTTTAGCAATCGTGTTAACGAGAGAGACACAGTCACAGTCACCGTCTCCGAATCGTCGTGTCTGAAAAGATAGTTTCATTGAAATACAAGTAATGAAAACTACATCTCTCGCAGAGTGGTAAGAGAAAATAGAGTGCCAAGTAGTATCATATTTTTGTGTCACTTTGATTTGAGATAGATTTTTAAGGATAAAATAAATACTTGTTTCTCAAAAGTCCTTCGAGATCGACTCGAGCTATACTTACAACTTATCTTTCTTCATGAAACGCGTATAAACACAGTATTAAAAATAAAGCATGAATGTTAATTGTTTTCGTCATTTCAGGTTTTGTGTCATGTTCGCCGTCGCCCTGCAAAAATGGCGGGACGTGCCTCTCTACACTGCGGGGAGAATATTTTTGCAAGTGAGTGCTTTTATTTTTAGTAGAAATTTTGAAATTATAAAATATTATCTCTACGTTCGTATATATTTTATTAAGGTAAAATTATGACCATTATAAATATTAGAGTAGTAATAAAAACAATGAGTACACGACTTTATAGGAGTAGTTTATAGTAACTAGCTCTTTGTCGTTTACGTTACTTGGTTCATAATATTAAGAAATGTCATTAATAGAGATTAATTATTTTTAATATAATATTTCTATATATAAATAGGCAAAGAAAAAACAGTTCAGTACCTTTTTATCCTCTGTTTGTCAACCGACTTTCTTTTTTTTTGTTAGCTTCTAAAGCTTAACAAGCTTTATTGTTTTAAAAAAAAAAAAAATGTTAAAACAGTTGGTTTTTTTATATCTAGATAGATAAATTTTATTCCTATATGTTTTCAATAGTGGTTATGGTTAAATTTGACCACTAGTTATTATAAAACTATCTCAAATACAAAATATGTAATAGCTTATTTTTTAATACGAAAACTTTTAATTAAAAGTTGGTTAAAACTATATTCTACTTCAGATATTTAATAATAACTTACAAGTACCCTCAAAGTTGATCCAAATTTTGATCACAAAATGCGATACGTTTAACATTCTATTGCCACTTTAAATTATTACTAACCACACATAATTGTTAGGGCCAAAAAACGCCCCTTAGTAATTTCTTTCACCATTGATCCGAGCATGTACGAGGAATGTTTTTCTGTATAACGCAATATAGATTCGTAGAACTGCAGTTGCATGCAACTATTTATTTTTTATCTATATATATATATATATATATATATATATATATATAAATCGATGAGTATGTACGTTCCCTATGAACTCCAAAACTTTTTGAATGTTTTAGGCAGTCTTCAAATTAGTCCAGCGATTGATCCTGTGAAGTTTGGTAGCGATCGGAAGTTTGAACGTGGGTGAAGCCACGGGTAGTGCTAGTTATGAATAATTGTGAATTTTAAAAATAAAGATCTACTTATGACAATGTTCACCGAAAAATATCTTAAAGTAATTTGAATTTAAAGTATTTAACTCCATCGAAGTTAGATAAGCCACTAAGTCTAGTGACTTAGCTTATGTAGCTTTTACTTATTATATTTATACTAGCCTCTGTAACTGCCTCGGTGGTGTAGTGGCTAGCATGTACGGCTGCACATCCTGAGGTCCTGGGTTCGAGTCCCGGGTCGGGCCAAGTTTAGTTATTGAGTCTTTCTGTATAGTAAGCCTCAGTAACAGCCCGGAGTTGGGAAGTTGGCGGTGTTTCACCCCCGTGCCTCGGAGAGCACGTAAAGCCGTCGGTCCTGCGCCGACACTCTCACCGGTCGTGTCGAGTAGTCGTCCCACCGGAGTATGAGAGTGACAGGAATAGAGAGTGCACTTGTGTCTGCGCGTACATTTGTGCACTATAATATCTCCTGCGCAGTTGGTTAGTCTCAATGAGACTGGCCGCCGTGGCCGGAATCGGTCAGGAGGACATTATTATTATTATTTATACTAGCAAAACCCGCAGCTATACTTGCGTTCAATCAACAAAAAAAACTCTTTGGCTTTATGTTATACAGCGACGCACCCGCACTTCGCTCGGGTTCGTCGCTATGTATGTACATATTTATATAATATTGTTCATACAAAAATACTAAAATCGCGATAAAAAATGGGGGGTGAGGGTAGGAGTGTGAAAAATACTTTTCGACCTATTCTCATAAATACCGACTATACAAAAAAAATCATTTAACGGCTCCTCCCGATTTTAAAATCGGTCAAGCTTTTTCGGAGGAGTGCGACCACAAACACCGTGACACGAGATATTTATATATTAGATAATAAATAAATGTATTCAAGATACTTTATTTATCGAAAATATATATTTTGTATTAAAAACATAGTATTATCTCAATAAATTAATAATAATAATTGAAAGTATGGATCGACATAACTATCCTCTCGACAGATGCTCAGACTTATGTGAAGGGGCTTAATTGCGGTGAAAAAAGCTACCATTTCGTATACAATATATGGAATTCAATTGTCCATATTTTGGAATGAATATGGATTAATGAACGATGTAATATTGTAACAGATTTTGAAATATTATGTGCTTTTTGTTTAAACATGTTACATTTATTATATATACGTATGTTTGTATTTGTGGTTATGGTTGTTACTCTTTCAGGGTGAAACGCCTAGAGTTTCGATAAAGTTTAGTACACAGATAAATTTTGATCTGGTCTATACAAATATAACTTTATCATAAGCTAATATCTGTACAGATAAATAAAATTGAAGTGTCTGTTTGTAATGTCAAAATACCACCTTTGTATTAAATGCGTATGAAATTATATACGGTAGGTACTTATAAGAAAAAAACAATTTTTAAATTTTTGTCTGTTTGTCTATTTGTTCCGGCTAATCTCCGAAATCGCTGGACTGATTTTGATGGGTCTTTCACTAGCAGATAGCTGATGTTATAACGAGTAACTTAGGCTACTTTTATTTTAGAAAAAGAATTAGATTTGCTAATGAAATTTATTTGCTAAGCAAAAATCTATTCACGTAATAAATAGTCAAGTATATTTTAGTTTAAATCAAGTTTTAACCATTTAAGAACTTTCTCAATGATTCATATTAAAGGCCGTTAATACAATTTACATATAAGAGTTCAGTTGTAACTGGTTCACACTCTGCTACCACGGTATCCCCATATATGTCGACTATTACGAGCCAAACGGAATCGGTACCACGTTTGTCCCCTACTCTTTGTCTCGTTTATGCTATAAATTAAACCCTTTTTGCTTAAAAAAATAAAGTTATTCATTTTTTTAATACTATAAACGTATTGAAAGTGTTTGTTTGTTTGTCCTTCTTTTACGTAGTAACGACGCAATGGTTGGATGTATTTTTTGCATAGAGATTTGTGTCGGAGTATGATATAGGTTTATTTACTAACATATCTCTGTTTCGAAGTCTGCCTCGGTGGTGTAGTGGCTAGCATGTACGGCTGCACACCTGGAGGTCCTGGGTTCGAGTCCCGGGTCGGGCCAAGTTTAGTTATTGAGTCTTTCTGTCTAGTAAGCCTCGGTAGCAGCCCGGAGTTGGGAAGTTGGCGGTATTTCACCCCCGTGCCTCGGAGAGCACGTAAAGCCGTCGGTCCTACGCCTTAACTCTCACCGGTCGTGTCGAATAGTCGTCCCACCAGAGTATGAGAGTGACAGGAATAGAGAGTGCACTTGTGTCTGCGCGTACATTTGTGCACTATAATATCTCCTGCGCAGTTGGTTAGTCTCAATGAGATTGGCCGCCGTGGCCGGAATCGGTCAGGAGGCATCATCTCTGTTTCGAAGTATACTGTATAAGTAAAATACTTTTATTACTACAAAATAAATTTATTCACAGTTTCTCTTTAATTTAACAAAAAACAAATTATTTAAAATTTAATTTTTCGAATACACTTTCAATTATTCTTAGCACGTAATACGATATAATATATTTTTGGAGGACACATCGTTAGTAGTAGGGCCCATGAACGTATATGGACGTCTTTGTTTCCATCATTCGCGACGCTCATTAAAGCTTCGCCCTTTAAGGAGCATCTGATAACGAGGTGAGATGCTTGTTACGTACCGTCACGTGCACTGTCAAATTACTATAGATTTAAATACTGTATGCATTTAAGAATTTTTATTAGTTTCTAAAGTACCTACATATATCTTATGGCAAGTAGGGTAATAACTAAAAGTTGTTTATTTATACTAATATTATAAATGTGAAAGTTTAGACGTTTGGATGGATGTTTGTTACTCAATCACACCAGAACTGCTGGACGGATCTGGTTGAAATTTGGCACAAAGTTAGATTATAGTCTGGAATAGCACTACGCTACTTTTTATCCCGGCAAAATGGACGGTTTCCGTGGGATAAATTAATATATAATGTTTTTAAGTTATTCAAGGATGGTCGAGTCGAAAACCTGAGAAATCGAGTATGAGAATCCCTTTTAACTGTCTACCCCGATTTATACAGAATAATTTTATAATATTTATCATGAAAATGTGTATAAAATAATATATAATTTATTCTTAAACTCGAATATTGTTAAAGCATATTTCAAATGAAAACGCCATAAATACTTACAAACTTATGCGCCAACAAAAACCCAGAGATATCAGTTTCGCTTGTCAAAGATTAAAAGATAAAACTTTTCGTCCGAGTTTCGATAACATTTCCTTTTCGTTAAAGCTCTAGTGTCAACTAACTTTCTAGAAAGCTTGAAAGCGTTGGAAAATAACTAAAATTCAAAACATTTTTGCAAAGTGTTTTATTATTGTATGAAACCCGACTAATTTTGTTTATAGATGAAATAATTTATATCTATACGAGTATATGATATACATATAACATTCTGAGTCGAATCTGTACATTAAATATTTTTTGGAAAATCTTATTGGAATAGTCATTATTATCGATACAGAGGCCGAATCTATAGTTTTTAGAATTTATGTCTGTTTGTCTGTCTGCCTGTGACTGCATCACGAGAAAACAACTAGACAGATTTTGATGATTTTTTTATGAAATTAAAAATAAATTAAAATTATGAAATTATAAAATATTTTTAGTGAAATATTGAAAGGTGAAAAGTTAATGTAATTGAGAAAATGTCTTTTGTAAATGCTTAAGTCGTATTTCAATACAAATGGTAATAAAATACGAGGCAGTCTATAGAAGTTTCGCCTGTCAAAGATGAGATGATAAAAAAGATGAGGATAAGATAACTATGATAGTACGTCTGGTGTCTTTGGCCCGCTAATGGAGGTGGGCGGGCGCCTAGTCTGATGTCATGCGAGCGCGGGCGCCAATTAAGTTTTTATTTATTAAACTCAAAATTAACAGCAAGTTGAGATCGAAATCGATTAAAATTATCTATAATTTTTGATGATTATATACACATGTATGAGTGATCACGCTTGATTACCGTCGTAATATTATATTTGACGTATTGAATCTCACATGTCATACTTATGAAATGACAATTTTTGTGTGTTTGTTTGTATTGAAAGTTTGGAAAATATACTACAAAAATATAACAAAAATTACAGTACATATTAAAATAGACTGTTTTATTGCTATTATATAATTATTCATGAAAATATTAATTAAAATTTGATAAACGCACAGACATAAAATATAATAGGCTTTAACTTTATGTTTATAATTTGAATGTATACGTTTTTCAGTATAATTTGAATTTTGAACTTTAACGTATTAGATGGCGTGAAAAGGATTGTTAAGCAGGTAATTTCAAATCTCTGATTATTGAGTTACGATCGCTTCAAGCTGTAGTTCTATGTCATTATTAATTTAATAATTTTATATGTCCCTTCTTAGAAAGGACACTGGCTTCTAATAATCTCCATTTTCCACACTGATTTTTTGTTCCGAAATAACGTTATTTGAATTTCGTTAGTCGACAAATACTTATAACATTACAACCTATATCTATATCTATATATCTACTCGTACGAATATTATGCTTTTTTATTATACACTAGCAACTCACCCTCGCTTCGCTTCGGGTTCGTCCCTAGACAAAAATAAATTTATACCAAGGGAGCCATACAATTTTCCGGGATGATATATAGCCTAAAGCCTTCCTCAGTTAACGGGCTATCTAATGCAAAAATAAAGTTTCAAATCGGATTAGTTGTTCCTGAGATTAGCGCGTCCAACCAAACAAACAAGCAAACTCTTCGGCTTTATAACATTATAGTATATATGGTTAAAATCAACAGAGCTGTTCAGTTATTTTTAGTTGTGGATAATAAATAAACGGCTATATGGTATTGTAATGGATTTTTAAACTGAATAGAGGTCAACACTCTGTTATTATACTTGGTTTCCATCTCAATAGTTTTTATAGATTCAAAATTTGTTACGAGAATTAAGCTTATTTCTGTAATTGTTTTGAATCTTTTTTTTGAAGTTTTTGTCGTATACCCACTCTGACTTATACGGATTATATGAAATTTTTGTGGATCAATATTTGAAAATATCCTAATTTATTGAAGAATTTGTCCATTTCGAGGGCTTTTTATGGTGAACAAGTACAATCGGCCTTTTAACATTTTTACTAGGTAGATAGATACAAATATTTCCTGCTGCTTCGTCCATGTGTAGAAAGTGAAATTGGACTAGTAGGTACTTTCAGAGATTAGCCGTTTCAAACAAACAAACAAACTCTACAACTTTATATATTAGTGTAGATATGAGGCTGATATAAATAAATATCAATGCACTTGAAATTCAACGCGCTATTTCATCTATTATTAAAGGCACACCTAGACAAAGGGATGGTTAGAGCTATCTACGATACTTTTAACTTTATGATACAAGTCGGGCCATTGTGCTGTTAGGGCTTATGCTTTATAACTAACGTTACTGAGATAACTGAACACCATCTTAGATACAAGATTTAAATTAAAGCGCACAGCGTCATATATTACGAATATATATAAAGTATATTTTTTTAAATAACTTTAATAATTATTAGATGTCGTAGATCTAGTACGTAATATGGAACTCTTCCACTTGAAATTCGTTAATTTATTTATACATGATACATGATGAAACAGACAGAAGCTCATATTTTAAGGATTATTTAATGATTTCAATTATAAGGTTTTTATATATAATACCTACTGACGACTTACCCTCGCTTCGCTCGGATGCGTCCCTAGGTACGTTTAAATATATATAAATAGTTATTAGCCAGTGTTAGCCATGTTTTTGTTTTTTTTTTTCCGTGATATTTTTCGATTTTTTAATAGTTATAATGCTATTTGAAGGCGCAGATAAATCCAACAAATCAAAGATCTTAAAAATCGATCCAGCCGTTCTTAAGTTGTAAATGGTGTAACTAACCCTACTTTGTTTCATGATAGACTAGCGACTCACCCTCGCTTCGCTCAGGTTCCTCCCTAGGTATGTTTTGTCATTTAGTATGGAATAGATATTTTTTTCAAATTGTTTTTTTCGTCAATTTTTCCGATGTTTTAATAGTTATTCTGTTATTCGGGGTGAAGACAAATCTAACAAAACAAAGATCATAAAAATCGGCCCAGCCGTTCTCGAGTTATAAGTGTTGTAACAAACCCGACTTTGTTTTATATTATGTATATTTATTAAGGTTTTTAACACCGACTTCAAAATTACTTTAAATTCCGGTATATAGGTATTTTTTTTTTAGAAATTTGTTTAGAAATACCCGTGAATTTAAACCTATTCATTAATAAATCATTAAAACCAACTCGTAATAATTAGCGAAGATATTAATAAGATAAGAAGTTATTATTATAGTTTTGCAAAATGTACTCAGGAACTATAATCTACCCAATATAGTTAAATTTTAACTAAATACATAAAAATCGTAAAATTCAACTTACAGCATTACACTGATAAGCGAGCTTTTTGTTTTTTTTTTACGAGTACATATTACATCTTTAGCCAATTGGTGTCAAGAAGGGATTAGAAACTCATGTTGAGTATTTAAATGAACGTAAGAGATTTAGGTGTTGTGCTAGATTCTGTTCATAATACAGATAAATAACTAGCGGCCCGTCATCGCTTCGCTTGGGTTCGCCGCTAGAAAAATAAAAACAAATCTATCCCACGGGAACCGTACATTTTTCCGGGATAAAAAGTAGCCTATGTGTTATTATGATGTATGAGCTATATTATTGTAAAGTTTCATTGAAATCCATTCAGTAGTTTTTGCGTGAATGACTAACAAACATCCATACATCCAGACATTCTCACAAACTTTCGCATGTATAATATTAGTAGAACAATAAACGGTGTTATGTATACGTAAAGTAAAAAAAACAGGTTTTGAAAAATTCTCTAGGTTGATACAAAATATAATAATGCGTCTTTAAATGAAATTTCCATAATTTTATTGGTTCATGAAAAATCAGCAATCAGGTAATGAGTACTTGTTGATGGCGCTGTTCATATTTTAAGAGTTATATATATATATATACACATATAATAAAATTGTAACAAAGCCGAATCTGTACATTAAATATTTTTTGGAAAATCTTATTGAAATAGATTTTATTATCGTTACAGTCTGTCTGTCTGTTACCGCATCACGGAAAAACCACTGGAGGGATTTTGATGAAATTTAATATATAATGGTAGCTTGTATATATATATATATATATATATATATATATATATATATATATAGGTATGTATGTATTATGAATGTGTTCGTAAGTTTATTTATTACTTTATTACCTCTTATCGCCTCCACACCTCAACAATTTTGATTACATTTAAAACGCACGTAGTCGAAAGGCAAATAGGCTTTTTATCCCGTTCTATCAAGTAATTTCCGTGGGATTAGTTAAAACCGAGTTTCCGATAGATGGTCTGATTACTTTTTAACAAACAAACTGACTTCAAAATCACTATTAAGTGATCATTACGGATTTACTTTTTTTTAAATGTACATATATTGGATCATTTTTGAGATATGTATAAACTATAGATTTAAAAAACTACTACTTACTGAAAATCTTACTATGTGTTAGACGTGACAAACGTACCTACAAAAACATACAAAATAAAATTATTTTGTCTCCCATTTGATGTTGTTCAAAAAGAAAAGGATCTGAGATAGATTAGACAGCTCACTTGCATTATGTAAATTAAATTGCCCTGAAAAATATTTTTATTTTGAACTATATATAACTATTGTGAGAGAAAACAAAGTTGGATAAAGCGAAGGTGCAGAATCCCTACGACGCTTGCGCAAGCGATTCTCAGATACCTAAAACGTAGCAAGGACAGCTGTTAAGTAATGGTTTTGTCCAGTTCACATTTGCTTCTCTTAGTAACCTTTAATATCTACCGTTGGCTTTAACTGGATGCAATAATGTAGTTTAGATAGGTATACATATAACTAAAAATATGTCTTTATGTAAGTATGACTACTTTTTATCTATTTTTTTTCTATCTAAGCATATATTAACTTACTACCGACTTACCCTTGCTTCGCTTGGTTGCGTCCAGATACGTGGATTTTTTCACAATTTCATGGTTTTTAATTTTTTTGCGCGGAATCCCCATTCTTTTTCTAAAAGAAAAGTAGCCTAAGTTACTCTTATAACATCAGCTATCTGCCAGTGAAATTTTTGTCAAAATCGGTCCAGCCGTTTTGTAGATTAGCCGGAACAAACAGACAGACGAAAATTTAAACAATTGTTTGTTTTCTTATAAGTACCTACTGTATACAATTTTATATGCATTTAGTAAAAAGCTGTTATTTTGAAATTACAAACAGACACTTAAATTTTATCTGTATAGATGACATTTATGAGAAGCTAATTATTATCAATGCTATTAAAGTATTATTCTAAGACCAAGTTAAAGCAATATTAAAAATTAATTAATGATATGGTAGCACTATATTATTAGTTAATTGAGTATAAACTCAAATACATTGCCATTTAATAACTTGAAATTAAATAAATTTTTACTATCTTATAATAAAAAAATGAATGAACATGTTAAGTTACTAAGTAACATTACTTAACAGCGACATTAACTAAAATTAAAACTGATATTATAAATTTAATTACATCATCATCATAATTATATGAATAAGATATGTATACGTTATACGAACTCATTTCCGTTAGACTTTTTTCTGAACTGTCCTCACGCAGATGGCAACATTTAAAGTGTAGTCATAGCTCTATTTCAGTATAGGGCAGTCCATTAACAGTAAATGGCTTTATAATAAAGGAGAAAGAATGCATCAGTCTAATATTACGAACTGCCTTGTTACGCTGTTGGCTTGTAAAAACTATGGAGCGTGGTCTCGTGTTAGGGGTTCTGCAGATTATTCTTTCAAAATCATAATCAATTGAAAGTATACTTTATTCAAATATACTTTACCAAGCATTTTTGAATGTTTACTCTTTTGCATTTTCAAAATTGAAATTAAATGCCAGTATGTTAGTCCGTGAGGAATCTATCACTGGCTCGCTTAGACTGGTTTTATATTTTAAACTACCTTTTGCCCGCGGTTCCGCCTGTGTTATATAAATAAACTGTAAATGATAAACGCCTGAATCTATAGTCTATATAAAATGCAATTTTTCTAATCGATCCCGTAGTTTCTGAGATTTGCTCGTCTAAGCAAACAGCAACTCTATACAGCTTTATTTATTATATATACATACTATTATATATACATCCATATATACAGATAAGCACAATTTATTCGTTTTACAGTAAAAAATGCTTTTATTTAATGTAGTAGGGAATATTTCTTTACTAAAACTAATTGTAGCCGTAATATATTGCTTATAATTTTTTTTTCAACCAGCAGATCAGTCGAATGTTTTTTTAAGTAATAAAGGGATTGGAGCGACATGGTTATGCTTAAAACTAAAAAGTATTCGTCCGTCCGTTGGTTGGTATCTGGATTCAAGTAAGGGATCTCTAAATCATTCTCTTGCTTTGTTTGAGTTGGTTTCAAAAAGATAATAGCCTTTACTTCTTCAAATTCGTTTTGAGATGACTAGGCGTGAGCGTGAGAAATGAAATGACTTTTTTGGGAACTGTACTCGAGTTACTTTGATAGGATCTTTATTTTTTTATGATTAATTAGCTTATCCTGTAAAGTACTAAAGAAACGTACGACATTCTTAATTTTGAGCTTATTTAGTTTTTGCAAGATAATTTCTAAGGCTTTGAACCGGATGCATTCTCCTATATAGCAACATGAAGGATGTATAAACAGCATCGTTATGCGAAGATGAGTGTACTTTTAGGTATTTTAGGTATTTATTTTATACTAGAGACTCACCCTCGCTCCGCTCGAGTTCGTCCCTACTTACGTTTTAACGTTTAGTATAGATTTCTCAGAGATGAGATATTTTCCCGCAGTAAAAAGTATCCTATATGTTGACCCGGATATCCAGCTATCACCATACCAAATTTCATCAAAATCCCTCTAGTGGTTTTTCTGTGATGCGGTAACAGACAGACAGACAGACAGACAGACAGACAGACAGACAGACAGACAGACAGACAGACAGACAGACAGACAGACAAAAATTCTAAAAACTATAGATTCGGTCTCTGCATCGATAATAATGTCTATTTCAATAAAATTTTCCAATAAATATTCAATGTACAGATTCGGCTTAGTTAGAATTTTATAATATGTATAGATTAAATAGCGACTTACCCTTGCTTCGCTCGGGTGCGTCCTTAGGTAGGTACGTTTTAATTTTTTTGAACGGAACCCTAATTATTTTTTTGAAATCAAAATAGCCTAAGTTACTCCTTATAACATCAGCTATCTACTAGTGAAATTCCCGTCAAAATCGGTTCACCTATTTCGGAGATTAGCCTGAACAAACAGACAGATAGACAGACGGACATAAAGATAGAGAAAAATTGAAAAAAAAAATTTTCTTATAGGAACCGTATATAATTTCATATGCGTTTAGTAAAAAGCTGTTATTTTGACATTACAAACCGACACTTCAATTTTATTTATCTGTATAGGTAAGAGACCTTAATAACTTTTAACAAACTTACGCATTAAGTAACAAAACGAGATATATAAAGATATATTAAAAAACTTATATATAAGAGCTTACATACTTCAGCGTACAGCATACCCAATAAAAATCAAATGCATTCATTGGCAGTATAAAATTAATTATTGATTTCATATCCTTCAAGCTCAGCATCATAAACGAGCTTGGCTTTAGAATTCTCACTTGATGATCGTGTCGGTAGTGGCACCAAAACGATTAACTCTTTTTATCCCTTATCCCAAGGCAGTTGGTTGCTTATAACCGACGTACCACATCTGCTACGAATTTTAAATCGGTTACCGTAATTATAGTTAGCCAGCTACTGATTTTTATTTGGCACTTAAAAGTTGGCAATGCTGGGAAATGTCTTGGTAAAATGTATAATTTGAACAAACATTGATGTTTGAAGAAATATTCTGGATTACAATCACTCATACAGACATGTTATATTTTGTACTAGCGACTCACCCTCGCTTCGCTCAGGTTCGTCCCTAGGTTGCTTCCCAAAACAAACTTTTTTTATTTTTTTTCGTGGGAACCCAATTTTTTTTCTATAATAAAAGTAGCCTAAGTTACTATTTATTACATCAGTTACCTTACAGTGAAATTCGCGTGGAAATCGGTCCAGCCGTTTCAGAGATTAGCCGGAACAAACAGACAAAAATTGTAAAAAAAGTTGTTTTAGTATATGTACCGACTACCGTGTATACATCCATATGCATTTAGTAAAAAGCGGTTATTTTAATGTTACAAACAGACACTCCAATTTTATTTATTTGTATAGATTTCTACAGTTATTCGTTAAAAAAACGTAGTGTTAAATGATTTCTAAATAATTTTCAGCGAAACAATTTCCAATACTATGTGATGCAGAATGGGTCGGCGTGACCGTAAATTAGAGGACGTCTATAATTTTTTGCTGGCATTGACTTTGAGCTGGATTCTTTAAAATCGCAAAATAAACTACTTTCGGCGGGAATTTCACTAAAGTCCGCGGGGCAGGCATGCGTGGAGTGGCCTTTTTGGGGCTATTATCTCCTCGACCGGTTTCCTTAGTTGAATTTGAAACAATGGCCGCGTGTAGACGCGGATGGTCTCCACCTTAGCATACTTGGAAAACTATTTATTAATAATCATAATAATTCTTAAGGTTTAATCATTATTTTAGAAGTTAACAACGAGGTTAATTTAGTTTTTATAAAATAGGTGGTTTTTACGTCTTTACTTATTTAATTGTTTTGTATGTTCATACGTTAAGAGGTTATATTTCTTAACGTAAATGTTATTCTAGCTAAGTCGGCATGTTTGGCTCGGTTTGTAAAAACCCTACTTGCTGTGTGAGCGGTCGCTGGTTCGAGTCCCGCTGGTGGCATTCATTTGTATAATGAGCCCGAACGTTTGTACACCAGTCATGGATGTTTATATTTATATTATGTATGTATTTAAAGTTATATATTATGTGTAGTGTATCAAATATCTAGTATCCATAATACGAATCTCGTAGCTTACCATGAAACTAAATGGCGCTGTGTTAATGTCCCAACATATTTATTTATTAAGCTAAGTAGGAGAGTGCAGAACAAAAGAAATATTTTGTAACTAAAGGAAAGCGGAGAGCATGATTAGGTGTGGAAGGAATGGATGAAACAAAAAGTGCATAAAGATTTAAAAAGTATACTCAACAGTGTTTATTATATATGTCTACACTGGACGTACATAGAGGACACACCACATTTTTTGTTTTGATAACTCAAACATATTTGAAAACATCGTTTTAATATACCAAGTTAAAGTTTAATATAGTCAAGTGAAATATTTTTGAACTACGGCCTCATTGTCTTTAATTTATTATTTGACCCTCGACTCTAGTTCATAACGGGTGTACAATATTAATATTATTACGTATAAAATATGACTGCACAATAAATTGCGATGGTATCTGTGTTAACCTTGCCTTAAGTAACTTTTAGAGTTAATTCGTTACTCCTACTTGGCTTGCCTTATGAAAGATCCTTCATGCAAATATTATGAGCTCGCAGGTCCAAGTTTGAATGGATATTTAGCATAAACAGGCCCTCTTACTAGTAAAGCAGTAACAACCGAGTCTTAAATCAGTTTTATGTTTCGTAATAGGCAATTCGTAAGCATTTAGATGCTTAAATCTTCCTAGGAGGCCACACGCGATCTTCCATTATATTATGTATCTATATATGAATGGTATTTAAAACGTTGTTTATTAAAGTTTTTGCGACGTTTGTATCAGTGTGTAGTGACCCTATTTGCTGTGTCAGCGGTTGTGGGTTCGAGTCCCGCTAGGGGCGTTCATTTGTGATGAGCACGAATATTTGTACTCCAATCATGGGTGTTTATATTTATAACATGTCTATATTTAAAGTTATATATGTGAACTGTGTAGTGTAGGAACTATCTGGTATTCATAACACATCTTCTCGTAGCTTACCATGGAACTAGGTGGTGCTGTGTGTTAATGTCCCAACTGCCTCGGTGGTGTAGTGGTATGTACGACTGCACACCAGCCGGCCGGCGGGTCGGGCCAAGTTTTAGTTATTAAGTCTTCCTGTATAGTAAGCCTCAGTAATAACCCGGAATTAGGAAGTCGGCGGTGCTTCTCCTCCGTGCCTCGGAGAGCACGTAAAGCCGTCGGTCCTGCGCCTTAACTCTCACCGGTCGTGTCGAGTAGTCGTCTCACCGGAGTATGAGAGTGACAGGAATAGAGAGTGCACTTGTGTCTGCGCGTACACGCGCTGCACTATAATATCTCCTGCGCAGTTAGCTAGTCTTAATGAGATTGGTCGCCGTGGCCGGAATCGGTCAGGAAGACATTATTATAATGTCCCAACATATTTATTAATGCACCGATTAACTTTAAACTAACATCCATTCTGTAATAAAATATCTCGATTTAATTGTTTAGTATTTAGCACTTTTAACCATTGCTTTTCCTGTAATGTTAATTTGGATGAAGGGACTATTCAATGAACGTTTGACTTAGGACTATCTGATATATGGCTATCTTTCCGGATATCTTAACAGTCAACAGATTGATTTTAACGATATCAACTTTCCCTATATACATTGAAACTACGGTACAAGTTGTAAAATTACTTTATAGTAAAACAAAACACATAAAAAATATCCAAATCATTTAACATGTCACTTTACGTATTATTTAAATAGAAAGTATTATTATTTCTAATCCGTACTCATATAAAGTTACCATGCAATGTTTACATAAGGTTATTAATATTTATAAAATTTAGTGAGTTTTTATTAATTTATGCAAGAAGAGACTGATTTATTAACGACTAGCGACTCACCCTCGCTCGGGTTTGTCCCTACTTACGTTTTAACGTTTAGTGTAGTTTTCTCAGAGATGAGATATTTTCCCGCAGTAAAAAGTATCCTATATGTTGACCCGGTAACCAGCTATCATAATACCAAATTTCATCAAAATCCCTCCAGTGGTTTTTCCATGATGCGGTCACAGACAGACAGACGAAAAAATTCTAAAAACTATAGATTCGGCCTCTGTATCGATAATAATGACTATTCCAACAAGATTTTCCAAAAAAATTAATTCATTGGCATTATATGAACTTAAAGTTTCTAGAATTTTTATACGTTTGTTAACGTACTATCATAACATTCAAAAAGTCGATTCCAAGTAAAGTAAGAAGTGGCCGTGAACCAAGAGTAATTTTACCTTTTGTCTTAGGTCATCCTATCATATGAAAAAATCTTGATGACAATAAGAGCCATAAACATAGTTCGCTTTAAAAGATCAAAAACATCCACAGAGAATTCAAAATACTGTAAAATAGACTCTTTTTTATATGAATAAGATTGAAATTACGTTGATATTTTGTTTTTTCATACATGGAACACCTGAGCTTCCTATCGCGATGCCGTGAAGCACGTTTCGTTTGGACCGCTTCGTCGTGTGTCTTCTTCTTAATGGCCCCCTAACTGTCAGACCACATGTGTATACACGGTTTTATAACTAGGGCAAAGATCACAGAACAATATTATCATGAAGTAAAATATCGACTCCGCACACAGATTGAGAATTGAGATACTTACTACTGTTTTACTTCTATTTATAGATTATATTAGAATACTAGCGGCTCACCCTCGCTTTGCTCGGGTTCGTCCCTACTTACGTTTTAGCGTTTAGTATAGATTTCTCAGAGAGGAGATATTTCGTCGCAGTAAAATGTATTCTATATGTTGATCCGGGTAATCAGCTATCATCATACCAAATTTCATCAAAATCTATCCAGTGGTTTTCTCGTGATGCGGTCATAGACATACAGACAGACAGACAAAAAATCTAAAAACTAGATTCGGCCTCTGTATCGATAATAATGTCTATTTCAATAAGATTTTCCAAAAAATATTTAATGAACAGATTCGGCTTCGTTAGAATTTTATTTTATGTATGGATTATAAAAATATATCTATAATTATATAAATAAGTTTCTAATCATGTTTTTTGTTTAACTCGGGAGTTATATACCGATTGTGCGTAACAGACCAACACATACTATTCCCTCTAAATAAAACAATAAACTTATAGATTATTACCTAAGTAATTATTTCTTTTAACAATACTCTTTCTTACATCATTGTTAAGAAACAATGCAGTATGGTATTGAAAATACATATGATAGATTTAAGCAAAGTACCACCCACAATAGGCATTATTTAGACAGCTTTCTGAAACTTTGACGCGTAACACGAGCTATCAATCTAAAGTTACAACATGAATGTTAACTATCAATTATTCGTCTAATGAAATAATGGCGGTCGGAGCTCACGACTGAAGAACATGACGAATATGCTCGTGCTATGTTAATATCGTACTTACATCTGCTCTAATGTTTTGATTGCATTCGCTATCAATTCATTAAAATATATTTAAATCGAATGAATTAAATCGATTTTAAATCGTTTTAGTATTGTAACAATGCAATACTAAAGACACGCTTCATTTTGCTCAGGCTTTAAAATTTATGGTGTACCATGGCCCAAAATATTAGATGAATTTGCTGTTGCGTGGCTAGATGAAACAACAACACATGTGCATACAATCTTTAGCATTTCCAATACCTGCGCTATTAACTAGTAGATGAAACATCGTGGTCCCTTGTTTAAGTTAATTATTTAACTTAGTATATAATTTCGTTATTTTAAACTTTATTATATACAAGCGCTCGCTTCGCTCGCGTTCATCCCTAGGTACGTTTTCACGATAACTATAATACATACATAGGTATAGAAAAGTAAATAACTACTTTAAAAATAAAAAAAATATGCATATATCCCTTACTTGAGAAATGATTCCCCATACAAACTTTCATTTTCTTTTTCACCTCCTTAAGGAATGATTTCCGGGATAAAAACTATCCTATGTCCTTCCCAGGGTCTCAAACTATCTCCATACCAAATATCATCTAAATCGGTTCTGTGGATTAAGCGTGAAAAGGAGACAGATAGACAGACAGAGTTACTTTCGCATTTATATATTAGTATGGATAGATATCTGGTAAGAAACAACACCTTTCAAAATACTCATGGTTTAGTCAATATCATAGGTATATAACGAAAATATCCTTAATTATAATTATTTAGGTAATTAAAATAGGATAAAAAAAACCAATTACCAGAACACAGTTACCGAAAAAACTTAAACAATGTTCCTCAATTGAGTGCAAAATTTCTAATGATTTATTAATAACAGCTTTCAAAATCATCTATTATGAGGCTTTTGCAATATTATTTAACGAGCTCTGACTGTAAATCATTAATTAAAGATCTCAATGGATTCGAAGACAAAACGCTTTGATTTCCATATCGTGACATGTGAGGTATTGTTCGGCTATGCAATGCTTCCTAATGATCTCGCTTACCGCTGAACTAAATCAAATTTCGCCTTTGAAAGCCTTTCAGTTTATAGACAACTTGATTGTCAGTCTTCACATGAAGATATTCATAGCTTAACTGGTAAACTAACAAAGGCTTATTACGCTTTATTTCCGTTTTTTATATTAGCGGGTAATATTTCTTTTGGAGAGTTTTATACATCTTTTACTTTAGTGGGTTCTAAATCCTTAAAAAGTAGGTACATCCGTATAAAGAAGATACTTTTTAATGTACGAGTGTCGTTTAATATTTTAATGGAATCCATCACTGTATTGTCTGTATTTCTAAAGTAATACAATAATTTCTCACGTTTATTTATTCCTCCATCATTTTTTAAATTGTATAGCGTATTTCGATAATATTAAAAAAGCGTAACTTTGTCATCTTTTCGTCGATCCGGATTCCCGAATCGTCTCGGACTACGGTCGGCGGCAAAAAACAAACTAATTTAAAACTTGGATCACCAGCGAGCGAGACTAATGCGCCTGCGCTGTTTACATAGAGACTCCATTTATTTACGCACGAAGCTGGAAATTTGTGGATGACAATCTTGGTTTTTTAATATTTCAGTTTTTAGTAGGGTTTGAATAATTTATTAGTTATACAACAATTAGAGCTGAATCATTAATACAGATTAAAACAAAATCTAAATAAAAACAAAAAAATTATATAGGCATACTATTTATTATTAAGCTAAAATAAGGTATATTTAGTCTTAGAAAAATCATTTGAAAGTTTGAGTTGTGAGGTTAGATAGCCAAAGGAGCAAAAAATATAAATAGCAATCACTGTTACAAGTTACAACTGTAAGAGTATCAATTTATGTTTTTGTGTTTCCATAGTTAATGTTTTGTATGGTCTTACGAGTAATTGATGTGAAAATATTCTATAATATACCATCATAGTATATGCTTTAAAAAGAGTGACAAAACTTATATAAGTTTTGCAATTTTTACGGCAACTTTTTGACTTCAACATTACTAAATTTTACAAACACCTCATTCTAGGACACCAATTTACAATTTCAAACACGCATTACATCTACGTCTTGTCGGTGATTACTCTCAGTGATTTAACGAAGCGGTACCATCATCATTTACAAAGTCTTTTGATTCAACAGCTATAATTTCTAATTAGCTATTTGATGTTACTTCAGAATTGCACGTCGATGGACAGTATTTTCTGACAGAACAGACACGATTTAGTACTGTGTAAACAACATTGTTGTCATTGCGAGGTTTACGACTTGGTGTACCTGCAATTTGCATGCTATTATACCGGCCTTTGAATGATGTTTGCGACATTTCAAGCTATGCATCATCTTACAGTGATTGTTTTATGGATTCATTTACATTTTCATAATGAAACTTCCACTTAAAAACTTGAATATATTTTTTCGAATACTCTCTCTTTTAGATTATTTAATTAGGATGTTTCCGGAGTAACAGATAGGAAAGTGAAATTATCGAAGCTATGAGAAGTGGTGTCAATTAACATTTAAAATGAAATAAAGAGGTCTGTCAAGTGGGAATGCTGTAAGTGAGGACGGGTCTAATAAATATATGGCACGACATTTAGTAGTACTTAACGTTGATGCTGATGCATCAGAACGCGGTGCAGCTGTTTAATATTCCTAATTAGAGTGTTGTGTGAGATATGGTTTGTGTCATCAATCACAAATAGAGCACGTACTTGTATTATAATGGAAAACCAGTTTTTAAACATAGACACAAAAAAATCTTTTCATTTTTTCACTGAATGTACTAAAATTGATTACATTTCCGTGAAACAATGGATAAAATAATAACGTCTAATTATAACACACGTTCTGTTTCATGATAATGGTAACGCACCAGTTGTGTAAAGACGCATACCTTTCATAAACATGGCATATTGTTCGGAGATCTTGCTCTTTAACCTGTTATTACTGGTAATGCCTTTACATAAGCCGAGCTAAGACACGCCCAGCCTTGATCGATGGACAGGGTCAACGTCTGCACAAACCCTAAATGATTTAGGAAATTCGTAATAACATGTAAACTCACTTATTCGAACACCAATATAATTTTATCAAAAGACCAAAATATCTTATTATGTAATCATAAAAATCGATCTCAGAAGAGGAAAATAAATTATATAACGACTTTTTACTAGTTATTTTAATCTCACTGCCCAGTTATTTTTCGTATGGCGCTTTAAAATCAAGTTAACAGTTGATACAAAGCGGATGTCATTGGACCAAAATTGTCTGGCAAACAAAACTGCACCGAGAGTTGAACGTTGAAGAGCCTCTTTCACTTCAGCAAGTGCATTTAAGTTCAATATCTCTCCATCAATCAAATTTAGACCTTAAGTGTGTTTGATGAAGTTCATTTTCATTCGATTATTTACAACTCCATTCGAAATCGATTTATTCAAAGCGGACTGTTACTAAGTAAACACTTGGAGATGAAGTCTCGAATTGATTCCGATGAATGTTTATTTAAAGAAATCTTCATGCTTTTTTGGCCAAGTTCATCCAAGTCCGTTGATCTGGTCTTCTCGATGACTTGAAGTAGTATGTCAAAAGCATTAGAGAATTTGTGTTCATAGTTATTATTATTATAATTTGGTTATTAAACAGTAATTGAAGTGTGGTGTTAATTAAATAAAAATTAGTCAGTCCTTATAATCATAATAATTTATACAAGCTTATGTTTTATTGTTTACTTATGTAGATACATGATCTTTTTTTTTATTTTTCATTCGTTCTTTACTATTATTATTTATTTTTTTTATCATGTGTTAGACTTAGAGAGTAATAAAAAATTCTGTCTGTCTGGGAATGCATCACGAGAAAACTGCTGGACAGATTTTGATGAAATTAGTTATAATGATAGCTGGTTATCCGGGTCACCATATAGGATACTTTTTACTCCGGGAAAATAACTCATCTCTGAGAAATCAATACTAAACGTTAAAACTTAACTAGGGGCGAACGCGAGAAGAGCGAGGTTGAGTCGCTAGTATTGTATACATGTTAAATGTATAGATATTGTTTTGACTTTAAAGTCACTTCATACAGTACCATTTGCATCTGGTGAATCAATAAGAACTATCCTTATCTAGAAGACAGGTGCAGCGCCTGCGCATTCTTTAACTACTTTTTTATCGACATTACTTTCCAACCTATTATTTGAGGTAAAAAGTATGTGTGTTATTGGTTTGGACATTCAAAATGAAATAGTCATCTTTACATGTCAGTTTTGTAGAACTTTAGGATGTTAAGCAAATAAAATCAAGCTAATTTAGTCAAAAAGAAATCAAGTTACGTTAATAGACAGAAGACAGTAATAAATAAATTTTATGGCGTATTGAATATGCTAATTATGTTAATTTCAAGATAAGTTTTTTTTTATTCTAATCAAAATTTGCGCTTCAAGATTTTCTATAGACATATTAATTTCTCCAGTTCTCGTTTGATGTAAAGCTGTTGAAAGCAAGAAATTCCCACGAATCAGGATTAACAAGTTTGCGGAGCGCTAAGCAAAAACGAATAACGTTACCTTTTTTGCAATACGAAGACGGTAAGGTCCAATAATACTTTGTTTTTAATGTCTTTTAGGAATATCTTGTTCTCTTCACTTCGATTGGAGCAATAAAAAGCTTTAATTTGGTGTCGGCGACCGATTACCCGTTCATTTGAATAAGCCCTCACGATGGTATGGAAAATAAAGAAAAATATATAAAACCTTCAGACTCAATGCCTTAGATGTCTCACTGTGAATTGGAGATTAATCTTATCTTAAAAGAGCTAAAATACTCCATTACCATTTTGAAAGATCCATAAAAAGACGGTGCAAAATAAATCTGAGATAAATTGCAAAAAGATCAGATCAGTCTTTTCTCAATAAAAAAATATTATTATCCTTTGACTTTACAGTTACTTATTGATTATTCTTCCGATGCGAATACCATTTGAATGAATCTGAAAAGTTAGTCAAATATATATCGCATTAATATTTTTTAGCTTTTATCAAGATTCATCTTATGCAATAAAACGATACGACGGCGGCTATTGTGATCGATATATGAAATATCGCAGGTGGGTATAAAGAGATTTGAATATGTCTGGAGCTTTTTGTTCGCCGCTTTTTATTATTGTTGTTCCATTAACAGATTTTATTGCTTTGAACCCAGTGCACCAATTGGTCGCCCGCGGACAAATGATGCGATGGATTTTATTGAAGTGCTTCGAAGATCTTTTACGACCGCGTCATTTCATAACTCTTAATTGTATGGATACTCAACAATTACGGTCGTATCAGTTTATCTTATTGTACTTTAAACTTTCAAATTAACTATATTACAAAAATTTAAAAGTTATATTTGATCGAGGTTAAGTTAGTTACTTATCATAAATGAGGTAATGTGAGGGATATGTGTATCTTTTGTGTTCGACTTCAATATTAATTTCCCAGACATCAGCACCGTTCACCAGATTGAGGTGAGGCTAATTAGTACAGAGAGCTTGTTACTTTATAATTATCACAGTTTGAAGACTGGGCGGACCGGTGCCGACTCGGCGACGTCAGATTCAGTTCACGTTCTTTTGTAATAACGGATAATTCATTTCAAACGTATTCGTATCAATTTAATTAAACGTATGTACCCACAGAAAATCCATAGACTACAGATATAATCAGTTATTCATTCATAGATAATAGATATATAAAGTTTTATAGCCTTGGAACTACGCAACATTGTATTTGCTTTTTCGACGCTACCAAGAGATTACAAACATAATGACGAATATATTCTGAGAAATCCATTTGTAACATTAAGAAAATTGTTTATAATTTTATAAGTACTGAAGTGAGGCTTTCAATCGAAGGCACCGGGGAGCAAATATAAACCATCTTAAACAAGAAAATCGGTAGCAGATGAAAGACGCTTCGACATTGACCTTATCTCGCTGAGAGCACGTTACAAATCGATTCTGCGGAGCCAATGGGACGAAGCAAACATAGGTCGATGAACCTGCGCCCGCGCACAATTTGCATACCTAGTCGTTACATCACGAGTGACCATAGCTCGTTTGACGATATGATTTGTTCGTGTCTCAGGGCATGAGGACCTTGTTAGTGCATATTAGATTTCTTTGAAACCCTCGATTTAACTCTTGTGGTTAATTTATATGGTAGAAAATTGGATGAGGCGGTATACTGTATACTCTTATATATACTATACTTGTATAGTTTAATGTATGTTTTTTATAATACTTTCTTAGATTTACGCGAATATTTGACATTTAAATAAAACTATCTTTTCGGATTTTTTCGCGGATTTATTATGATTTTTGTGTCCGACGTTTCGATTGCTTTACAGCAATCATGGTCACGGGAGAGACCAAAAATCATAATAAATCCGCGAAAAAATCCGAAAAGATAGTATTTCTTTTTAATTGAAGCTTTTTTAATTCGAGCCAAGATGAAGGTCAAGAGTAAGCCCATTTTTAATAAAAAAAAAGTATATTCGGGATAGTTTTCTTTCAAGGTTACAGTGATGAGTACACAGAAAACTATTATTATCAGTAAATACAAGATATAAAATGTATATGTATAAATAATAAAATTATTCTTATGATATTTCTTATTAAATTAAATATCGAATCCTTCAACATTAAAAGCATCTGTCATGAATTTTTTTTTGAATAATTTGTCACATATTACCATTCTAAAGATATGTATCGTGTTTTTTTTATAGTTCCATTTATGTTTTTAAATTTTAATAATGCCTTGATGCCATTTAAAATCGGTATGATAATATTAGATTTACATTAATCCAAAATACTTTAACGCTTATATCATAGATAATTAATTATTGTATAAAAGGTTTTTTGTATTTTTATTTTTTATTAATTTTTATATTATCGCTATGTTGATATTATACATTATAAGCTATTAGCCACGTGCACTTTGGTATGTAAATTAAGATCACTTTATTTTAATAAGAATTTATTGTTATAAGCCAAGTTCAAGTTATTTTGTTGTTATTCAGGTTCTATCAATTATTAATTTAGTTGTAAATTAAAATTATGGACACAAAAGTTAAGCGGCTATATAAAATAATCCTTTTTCAAGCAAAATTACCCACTTTAAAAGTAAAAGATTATACTAACCTTATAAGGGGATGTTTTACTTCTATATAAGACCACTTTTAATTATATGCATATATAACCTATTTATTAAAGAAGAGCTATGAAAATTTGGTTCTGAAATTGCGTGATATGCCCAAATTCAAAATACTCCTTCGAAATTAAATCAAACTATTCGAAATATGATCCATTATTTATGTTATTTGACATAAAAAAGCTAAAGTTTTCCATTGAAAATATAGAAAATTGCAATATAAATGTTATAAATATTGCAAGCATGTTTCAATATCGATCGTTAAATCGAACCAAGCAATCACAGTATTTGCTTATTTAAAGGAAATTATCCGAACTCCTCCAAGATCCTGTACGAAACCGGTGGTTAGTATCGGAATGGTAGCCTGGGGCGGTCAATTTCCAGCGCGGCCATGGGCCCGGGGCGCGAGAGATGGTTCCCACAAACCCGTTACATTCTAATAAAGGCTGTAAAGTCAAATATATTTTGTTGTTATGTTCTATTGTCTAAGCATACTTGAGATATAACGACTGGTCTTTAGTTTTATTGATTGGATTTACGTTTACATTTTTGTTTACTAAATGATGATTGTTGTTACGCATTACTAGTGAGTTGTCTTTGCTTCGCTCGGGCGCATCACTAGGTTTGTTTTATTTATTTATTGTTTTAAAATACAGGTAGCGCTATTTTTTAGCTATTATTTATAGTATTTTGTTACCTATAAGTTACTACAGCTTCTATATTTGTACCAAATTTTGTCCAAATCTCGTCGTCGTTCTCGCGTGGAAGGAGTAACCAACATTGTGTGAAGTGTAATTCCTTTTGTTTTTAAGACATTTCTATACATTACACATCTATTAAGTATTCAACAACGAGAACAATTTACAATATTAGTATAAAAAAGCAGTTTCTAGATTTCACCTCACATCCTTAATGTTGTGACTCAAGACTTTAATAACGATAAAAAAACTCTTGACGAATTCAAACAGCATCCTATTGCTTAAATAATGGTTTTGTCAAGGAAATTCGTGAGAGTGCTTAGTTACTCAATATTTTGTATTCACAGTTTTTAATTTAATGTTGTGTACATTATACGTATCCTTATGTGTATATTATACATATACGGATTTAGTCATGGGATCTCCTATGACCATGATTACTGTAAAGCATTCGAAACGTCAGGAACCAAAAACTAAAATAAATCCGCGAAAAAATCCGAAAAGATAGTCTTATACACTTCATTTTTTTTATAAATATGTTGGGACATTAACACATAGCACCATCTAGTTCCATGGTAAAGCTACGAGGGTTGTGTTATGGATACCAGATAGTTGATACACTACACAGTACACATATATAACTTTAAATACATACATACACATAATAAATTTATATTATTGAAAGTGGTCATACCTCCGTTATAACCGATCGACCATAAATAGTGGTTGTCACAATGTTCTTGTGTCGTCGTAGATATTTGCATATAAAGACAAAGCTCAGATGTGGAACGCTGATCTAAGAATGTAGCAAGCTAGTGAGACTTTTAAATGGTCTGTTAGTATAATTTAATGAATATACCTTGAGTATATTTCAAGTATTATAATTTTCACCGACTTCTAAAAGAGGATGTGTGTTTTATGTGTGTATGTTACGTTGTTTCGCCATTTGTAGATCGATTTTCAAATTTTAATGAATAGGTCATACCTTGACCTATTGTTTCCATTTTAGTAAACAAAAATATTAATTTTTTAATAAATAGTTTGTGTCATATCAGGATATACACTCAATATATACAATAGCCTTTCATTTAAATCACAACTTTTTACATTATTCAAAAAAAGATCGCGTTCTATTTATTTATATCAAATTATGTTATAAACCAACAGAAGCGTTAAATGATAAACGATTTCCATCTGTAACGATGAACTGTTTATTGGTTTCAATTTAATCTAAACAATTTGCGACAATAACGGTGCAAATGGTCGAGTAATCTTACGATTTAACTAAAGTAGTTGCTAAGTAATTGATTGTAGCGACTTCTTAACCCTACGACCTAAAAAAATATTTAACTAGTTTTTTCCTTTGGCTTCGCTCGCGTGATAAGTGAGGTGAGGATCAAGGGTAGCCTCCGATCCCATACAATCTGTCTTTGCTTCAAGTTCAACGGTTTAAGTGTGAAAAGGTAACAGACAGAGTTTCTTTCACATTTATAATATTAGTAAGTATGGATTATTCTATCCATGAAGGTGGATTTCTTCTTCAAATTTCAAATAAAGTCCTTGCGATATAGACTAATTCACACAAAAAATGAATCGTGAAGATCGATTGACAATTGTTGAAGGTATTGCGTAACAAACATACCTACAGAAAAGGAATTCATATAACCGGATTGCTTACTTATTTTTTGAATTTGGTCAATTAGTAAGGCATAAAAAAGCAAATAAATCATATTTTTTGTTACATAACCCTTGAGTATTCCAGTTTAAAACGTTGGCTAGTGCTTAATCCCATTATACCGTTTCCTTAAGGACTACTCGAGTTGTTGCGCCGTTTAGCATGCTGATGCTGATCTGACCCCTCGATCTCATTGATCCGATGTAAGATACAGAATGTTTCCATTTTGATGTGCTCTGGTGCCCATTTGAACTCGCACCCGGATGTCATGTTTTTACGTTCTGTTCTCTCGTTACGTCTGTAATCGTGTGCTGTGTTCATGATTTCTTCATTCTTTGTTGGCATGTTTATTTTTATTATTAACTTCCTCTAATCTATACTAATATTATAAAGCTGAAGAGTTTGTTTGATTGTTTGTTTGTTTGTTTGAACGCGCTAATCTCAGGAACTACTGGATGGAATTGAAAAATTCTTTTTGTGTTGGATAGTCCATTTATCGAGGAAGGCTTTAGGCTATATATCATCCCGGAAAAATGTACGGTTCCCGTGGGATAGAGTTGTTCTTGTCTAGAGACGAACCCGAAGCGAAGCGAGGGTGAGTCGCTAGTAACTGTTATAAAATATTCTGTTCGGATTATTGATGAGAACTATTTATCAGGTTTTTATTGACCACTATATACGTTTAACATCTGTGAAAAAAGTTCATTACCATTTTTCGGTGTCAATCGTAATGCTAAACGCGGTTTTTCCAAAACATATGCTGGAATTCAAAATAAAAAAGTGTGACAATTGATGTGCGCCAAATATTGTGTTTTCCCGTGATTTAGTATTCCATATGCGTTGCTACGCGTCGTTTGTTTACGGTCGTGCGTAGAGCTAGGACTACATTGGGTTACTGGCATGATTTGATGAGCAACCTTGGCCGTTCTAATTGTTGAAGAGGTAAAAAGTACAAAAACGTCGCGCCCAGTCCGCTCGTTACTAAGCGTTCGTTTTGTTCCAAGTGCCTGAGGGCAATCATGTCTCGCCATAATAAAGGGCTGCGCACGTCCTCTGCTCCAAGATTTATGGATGTAAGAGCCGCCGACATCGGCGCGTACGCCTGCGTTTGTCGCACTATCGCGATGCCCGACGCATAGCAATAATTGCTAAATTAGTTGTTATTTTTAATATCTATACATATAATAAAACTGTAGAGGTCGAATGTCTGTACATAGAAAAAAAAATGCTAAAAATCGAGTCAGGGGGATGTAAGAAGAGAAATAGAACAAATCCAGATTTTTTTTTTCAATTTTTTTGTTTCTCTGTCTGTTTGTCTGTTTATACGGGCTAATCTTCGAAACTGCTGGACCGATTTAAATGAAATTTTATATGGTGATACCTTATATCCCCGGTCAACATCTTAGATATTTTTCATCCCGGAAAATTAAAGAGTTCCCGTGGGATAGTTAAAAAACTATAGTAACTTATACAGCTTAGTACATAAAAACTACTGATTGGATTTTAATAAAACTTTATAATAACATCAGAATAACAAATAGGCTACTTTTTATCTCAAAAAAATTGCGGTTCCCGTGGGATAGATTTGTTTTTGTTTGTCTTGAGGCAAAACCGAGCGAAGCGAGGGTGAGTCGCTAGTACAGAATAAGTGTTGAAATCTGTTCTAACCTCAAAAGTTATTCCAAATATGTCTCATATGGAATTAAATATGATAAACAAACAACCGTGACACGAGATATTTATATATTAGATGTATATGGAATAGACATTCAATTTTTCATACATATAGGTGTAAAAATGTGCAACATATATTTAAATTAATTAAAAGTTATACTAAGGCTGAATTATATGTTATGGTCATGATTTATACTTTTGTTACATATCCATTGTTCTATTTCACGCCCATTTCGATATTTATGCTGATTGAGCGAGATATGATCTCTCATGTTCTTATTCTAGCGCGAATACTATAAGTCTTTCAATTATAGTTATTGTCATTTTTGAAGTTATTATCTAGTAATTAGGAAAAAAACACATTTTTCTCCTCTGTTTGCCAACCGATTTTCTTTTTTTTTTGTTCAGTATCTTGTTTTTGGGTTATCAATAAAAATATTTTGGAACAGCTATTTTTTTTATATTTATATGTTAAATATGTAAGCTACAAGTTTAGTTAATAATTATATAAGAAATTTAAAAAAAAAAAACTAACATGATTGTAAATCAATAGATTAAACTTAACTAAATTACTTCGATTAAATATGGAGGTTTAAATGTAAAATACCTCCAGATAACTTAAAACCCATTCTTTATACACTTTTTAACTATATTCACATAATTAACCGCACAGATAGTTCCATAGTATAGGATATATTAAAAGAAAAAAGTCTTTCTCAGGCGCAACATATGGCGTTCATTCATATGTTATCTGCAATGGATCCAAGCATTACAAGCCCTGACGCCGTTCTTGGCGGTTAAGTGGGTTTATTAATCGTGTTCACTGCTTCATTTAACCGACCGCGTTAAAATAAATGCGTCTTTAAGTTTAATTACATGCCTTGTAATTGCATCCTGTGCATATGATTTTAATACATTCGTTGATGTACGCCCATTGTGTGTTTTTAGTTTTTTTACCTTTTATCAATGTTTTTGTCGACTACTTTTTGGATTAGTAGATCAATTTTGATACTGCGTTCTAATCTCTCTTGAAAAGTGAAAAATTTTATGGTGACTATAGTATTTTGTCAACTGTATCTGTCAAGACAAGAATTTTAAGATATTAGATTCCATACTCTAACCATGCATATCCTCAAAGCTATCAAAATCAAAGGAACATTGATATCAATGTCAAGTGAATATCTGAACTAAATATTTGAACTACCTGGTTTCAGAACTAATCTATTTCCAAAACTGCCAATTTACAACCATTGATCCCCAAATTCTATTTTTTTTATATTCCTTAAAAAAGTTGTTTTATTGTGATCCTTATATCAATGGACGGTAGGGTCATATATGAATATGGAGTTGAATAGGGGTGCGGCAACATTTGCACGGTGCACGTGTGTGCAGTAACTCGATCCTCGCTTAGAGATAATAATTTCATATTGTCGAGCCCAAGCCTGAGGCTCTTACAATAGGACGATGGGGTCGCATGAATAGATGTCTCTCCAGAGATAATCGCTTTATGTAGTAATTTAGACATAAGGTGTTAATACAAGTCCAAAGTTTATATTGAAAGTACTTCAGGATGAGATCTGACATGATGAAAATATTCTCTCAAAATATTAGTTACCAAAAACTCAAATTACATCAGATGTCTGTGACAATATTATGAGTTTACGACACGTGAGTCAAGTATCATTGTTAGAAACTCCGTAACAACATCCAAGTGTATATAATAAACCATTTCAAAAACATCAAAAGCCGTAAATGACTGCTCCCGTTATACTGAAACTTGTTAAAACTTCTATCACACGAGATTGTCTTCGAAGAAAGGGTTCATTCGCCTTAAACTATGAGAATAGTATAAAATGTTACAACAATAATGTTAAGTAACGCGATGACGCTTATCTCCTCATTATGATACTTGAAACCGGAGTATATGCTACTGGTTTTTTAGATTAATTCTATATTACGTTCTATGTCTATGCATACTACGTGTTAGTATGATCATTCATTTTTAACACGCTTTTTTCATGAGAAGTAGATCATCACACTTTACAGAATAGCCAAAAACAATGAAGACTAACCCCACTTTATGAAAATCTGTTTTTCGGATTCATTCGGATTACTTTGATGTTAACATACTTATCTAGTGTACTAGTAATGAGTGTAACATGAAAAACATGGATTGAAACATATCATATTTAAAATCACTTACAGTAATTTACGATAAACCTGTTTCAAAACAACAGTCTTAAATCTAATTTGATTTGAAACAGTCTTTTGGTGTTTAATGGAGATTGGTGGATGCGGATAGGATCAGGGTTACATAGACTAACTTCGCCACCGAGATGCTACAACGTCTCTATATATGTATGTATGTACTGTCTGTAAAGAACTATTTGATTTTACAATAATTTTCCATGGGCATATTTTAACAGAGATCGCAAATTAATTTTATTGTATTCCAATTTAATTTGAAATTTTTATCATCTTTTTTAACGACTTTACTAATAATAGTAACTATATATCATATTATTTGGTTGTTGACATTGTCATAATTAGCTCACTATTATATAAAAAAGTTAAAGTTCGCTGGAATAACAAGTCAAACGTAAATTCCTATCGCCTTACTCTATGCTGGTACGCAAGCTGCGCGCGCGCCGCACACGTCTGTAGGCACTGCTACGCCTGTGTGCGTACGCTCGTACACACTTGCGCTAGTGTGGACGCGTGGGAACGGGAGACGCGTGCGCCGATACTGACGCGTTTTGTGCATTATTTAAACGTATAAAACGTTTTTGGTGTAAATACACCCACGTTTTAATCTTTGGAAATGTAGGCCTCTGATACCTCTAACATTTGGGTAACTGTAATATTTTACTTTGTGTGAATCATATCGTTTCTTAACTTTACTTCAGACAATCCATCAACGCCTTCGATTATTTGTATAATATATCTAATTATAACATATGTTTGCCCTCATTTGTCAAACATTATCAACTATTTAAAGTTTCATGTTAAATATTCCACTTCCTTCATTAATTTGCCTTGACTACTCCTTTCTCCTAAAGCGGTCTAGCATGATTCGACCTTGATCACTGGCTTGCTCTGTTACCGATTTACCACGAGTTTCAACAATCACGAAATAATGCTTTATTCATAGAGATACGTATTATATTTTTTTCTACTCTTTTTTTATGAAACACTTAAAAAAATTTTGAATATTTTATTGTTAACGAATAGATGTGGCTATATTTTTTATTTTTTTAAATAATTAACGTGTAAATAACCTTAAAATGAAGACAACAGCGTATTTCATGATATATTTACATATTTATAACCGTCAAAGGTCCGACATTGCCTAGAGCAACGTGCTTCATTTCGTACAGCGTTAATAACTTGAACTTTTTCATTTATTACAATGCATGGCGCGTACCTTGTTTATTACTAATTGCCCTTTGTGATGGGAGCATAAGTGAACTAAATAGTCAAAAAAATATATCAAATTAATAACCCAAATGGCGTGTTTGAGAGCGGAGATGCGATCTGATACCTGTAAAAGAAAAGATAATACTAATAAATAAAAAAAAAATCACGTGAAATGAATTAAAATTTAATTCGGTCAAGAGCGAGTTGAATTTGCACACGAAGGGTTCCGTACCATCGTACATGTACTTTTTATTAATATGACTTTTACTCTATGTATGTAGTAGGTATATTAACTTCGATGATCGATTACGAACATTAAAAAAATGTTTCTAGGTTTCTTTATTTTTATTATTTGTTGTTATAGCGACAAAAGGAATAAGTACATATTGTGAAAATTTCCAACTCTACCTATTGTGGTTCATGAGATACAGCCCTCTGATAGACGGACGGACGGATTGCAGAGGTTTACTAATAGGATTCCGTTGGTACCCTTCAGGTACGGAACCCTAAAGAGCATTAAGTAACTTCAATTTTTTTTAAATTTTCAAGTTACATACGTATGCATAAACGATCAAAAATCAAACTATGTTCGTTATGCATAATATGACATTTGAAAATATTGCCATATTAATATTATCTATTTATACTGTTAATTAAATGATATCTAAGTTTTATATTTATCTACTTAAGAATCTTATATCCGTGTCAGATTTGGATATCTCATTTTATTGCATCATCTATACATATAATAAAACTGTGGAGGTCGAATGTCTGTGCATAGAAAAAAAAAATGCTAAAAACCGAGTCAAGGGGATGTAAGAAGAGAAATAGAACAAATCCAGTTTTTTTTTTAGTTTTTTTTGTTTCTCTGCCTGTTTGTTTGTTTGTACGGGCTAATCTCCGAGACTGTTGGACTGTTTTGCATGATGGTACCTCATAAAATTAAAGAAGGAAAATTAAAGAGTTCCCGTGGGATAGTTAAAAAACTATAGTAACTTATACAACTTAGTACACACAAACTAATGTTTGGATTTTAATGAAACTTTACAATAACATAGTTCATACATCAGAATAACGAATAGGCTACTTTTTATTCCGGAAAAATGTACGGTTCCCGCGGGATAGATTTGTTAATAAGAAAATACCTATCAGTAAAAACAAGTTATAATACTACAATTTTTTCGAAGTTCCCTACTATGTTATGGCCATACATAGTTTCACGCAAATTATAAAAATATCTTTTGAAATGGGTATGTAAATTACAATGTCTATTAATATTGAAATCGGAATCCATTATGCAATAAAACTAGTTAGTCTTCTAAACCGAAATATACAGCTTTGTTATCTGATTTTACTTAATACCAGATTAAAACTTTATAAGGCAGCTTTATGTATCTACCTGAAGCTTTTTTATTTTATTTTATAACGTATCTACTTGTAAAATTTTTGAGAAAGTAACGAAAAATATGTAAAAAAATTCCAATAGAATTTTTTCGTCATCACAGTAGGTACCTATACAAATAATTAGTGACTTACCCTCGCTTCGCTTCGTGTTTCTCCCTAAAAAAAACAAATCTATCCTACGGGAATCGTACATTTTTCCGAGACTATATATAGCCTATAGCCTTCCTCAGTTAACGGGCTATACAATGCAAAAAGAATTTCTCAAATCGGATTAGTAGTTCCTGAGATTAGCGCGTTCAACCAAACAAACAAACTCTTCAGCTTTATAATATTAGTATAGATAATAATATTATGAATGGAAAAAATGTGTGTTTTGTTGACGGATTTAGAGTAACACTTTTTGGAGTAACACTTGGTTACTGTTTTTAATAAAATATTCCAAAAGGTGGTGCTACCTCTGAATAATATTAGTAAATAAAGCGCAAAGCAAGGGTATGTCGCTAGTGTTTTCATACTTAAAGGAATATTTATTTTTGCGTATCCTATCCCCATACAGGACATTAATATCCGTGTAGATAACCTCAGGTCAAAGTTAATCTCGGTCACTCGTCCCCACCCGCTACTGAGACCACGCCCAGAAACGAACCAAGTCCGCTCTCCCACCCAATCGCATAGCGAAACTGAATTAGAGTGATCTACTTGTTTGATTGCACCTTTGTATGTATTTCAGTTAACTGCTATAATATAATTTTGAGACCAAATGTATGTATCTTTAAAAGTATTATTTTAGAATCATTGTCAAATATTATAATTTCTTAAAAAATCATTTATGTCAGTGTCATCCATTTTATTTTAAAGTTGGAAATAAATGGGATAAAAACACTACCCTTAATAATTGTATAAGCTGTAATTACAGCTTTTACAATATTACGTGCCTTATTATCAATTTTATCATCAAGTTTATGCGCTAGGACATTCTCGTAACCTTAGTTATAAAGAGTTAAAAATCTTCAGCTTTTTCTTACAACGTCAATTACTTGGTTCGTGAGTTCTCTTATCGCTTGTCTACAAGCTCTATCGCAAAGATTTACAGGTAGTGGGAAGTCCGGCACGAAGGACTAAGATTGTTATATATTTTTATATTCCATAAGGAAATTATTAATAATAAATATTACTATAGACTGATGTCTGTTGGTATCCAATTAATTTTTAGAAAATTACACTATAAGAAAAAAATTAATCATAATTATAGGTTTTCATTATTTAAAATAATCATTTTAATTTAAAACAAATAAACCGAATAAGTATCCTTGGATTTTATATCATAAAATCAGCAAACAAAGCCTAGAAATAGAAATAAAAGTAGCCAGACAAGTATTTATTGTGCAGGCAAGACCTATAAGCCGCGGCGCACGGCGTGATGAAGTATGGTCAAGGCTCGGGCTACCGGGCGTAACGTTTAATGCATTCTCTTTATCTCTAGAAATATGATGTGCTATTACTGTTAAATTATTTCTCTAAGCTTCATCGTTTCTCATTTCATTTACGTCGTTAGAACTTGGTTTATCGAAAGGATTATTTAATATTGCCTCTGTATTTATGGTTTAATAGTCTTATTTTTAGGTTTGAAGTTTGTATTTTTTACACCTTCTAGTACGTTTTTTTTTTAATAAATTACTTTATTGCGGTGGATAAATAAAAATAGTTTATTAATCAAAAAAGTCCAATATAATTTTAACATCAGATATCATTTACATAATTTTTATTACCTACTAAGACTCACCCTCGTTTCGCTCGGGTTCGTTCTTAGGTACGTTTTAATTTTTTTGAGCGAAACCCTAATTATTTTTCTAAAATAAAAGTAGCCTAAGTTACTCCTTATAATATAAGCTATCTGCCTGTGAAAGTCCCGTTAAAATTGGTCCGTTTCGGAGATTAGCCGGAACAAACAGACAGACAGACAGACAGATAAAAATTTAAAAAATTGTATTTTTCTTATAAGTATCGTATATAATTCCATATGCATTTAGTATAAAGCTGTTATTTTGACATTACAAACAGACACTTCAATTTTATATATCTGTATAGATGTATAGATAAGTTCTAAGTTATTATTGCTTGAGTATCAATTTACACATGCCGTACTATTTATAATGTAATAAATATCAGTAATGTGTAATATTTTGCCTTTGAAAAATCGAATCTGTGACTACCTGCGCAATAGGGACTACCAGTCAGACGTGTCTACTAAGTGACAGCGTACTATGTTGGTTATCAATTAATAGTATTTACGCTACAGTACGAGTACAGTTGTACTGCAATTTATGTCATACTTTTCATACTTTTCCATATCGAAGTATGGGAATTTCACCCTTTTCGTCTTGTTGCATTCATCTAAGCAGGAAACATTATTACTGATCTTGCACAAATGAGTGCATCATTCCAATTACGGTGTGTAACTGTTCGTCCATATGTGATGTCAAACCTAATGAAGACAGGAAGGACTGGTTGAAACCCTGTTAGAAAAACTCTGACAACTACACGAAAACCGTTCATCTCTTCTCCTTAACGGTGCTTCTTTACTAGTATTTATGGAATTATGCTTTTGCTTTGAACACATGCAAAATACGTGCATTTAATACACTTAGGTATGTAATTTTGAAGTAAGTACACACATACGTTTTTTTTTGTTTCGAAATAGTTTTAATAGAAATACTGTTATCCAATCCATCATTCATGACTTCATCGTGACAGTGTATATTGGATTTCATGAGGAATAAATTTTCAAACGAATTACCTTCTTTGATAGTATAAGTTATTGTCACGAATCGTAATTGAATCTAGAACCCTTCACTATTTCCAGACTTCGACGTTAAATATATTTAATTTCTCTAAAAATGAAATTTTAACAGAAATAACATATCATCCCGATGAAGCACAAAGATAGAGAATTACATGCGTATGCGCAGGCTTCGCGACGCATCTGATAACCGGCGACATGCCTCACTCGATTCTAAGAACAATTCGAATATTAGCCACGTGATTCCTTTTGTTCACGATTCTAGCAAATGCTTAATTAACTTTTCCTCTATAATTTCATTTTGAAATACAAATTATACTATTTTAAAACTACGAAAAGATATATAATAAAACTTTATTTGTTTTACATTTAGTTAAGTCATTAATAAAAATACAATCACTTATTGTTTTGAACAATAGTTGACATTGATAAACAAGTAGAAATCTTGTACACCGGTACTGCACCTAATTTGTCTTTTAAAGTTCACGATCGTTACAGAATATCGAATATCCGAACAGTTACACGCAACGCTATTTATTTATTGCAAGCTCGCCGCGCCGCTCTCAGCGACATGAGATCTAGTGTCCGCTCAAATAAAATATTGCCTTATACCTTCACCCTAACTCGTTACTTCAACGCACAAATATTGTCTACTTTATCATCTCATTCCTAGTTTCTATGTTCTTTGCTCTCGCTTTTTCGCAGTAATTAGATCATCGATAGCGCTACAATTTATTGCGCACCATAATGAAGATTTAGCTTTCCAACATTCTTCGATTAAACAAATGCCAGTTATTATTGAAAATCGCAAGTAGCTGGTGCTCTTTTTGCGTCGTTCGTGTTATTTCATTATAGTATTGTTACAAAGCAATTAGCTGAGCACTTAAGTATTTGAGTACCTTCGTGTCTCTTACAACGATAAGTATCATTTAATTGAATTTATTTGCTTTATGAATCTTTAAGCCCTGGTATTATTGACCGACTCGAAAAAGGGCGTTAACAATTCAGCAGGTTTTTTCTGTACGAGTGATTGATCGATGAGTTGATTTCTAATAAAAAGGTCACTTTAAAGCTTAAACTACCAATTTTATTATGAAGAAAATTTTACATAGATACTTCTATTTGGTTTATGGACATAAAAAGTACTTATATATGTATGTAAAGCAAAGTCGGGTTTGTTACTGCACTTATAACTCTAGAACTGCCGGACCGATTTTTATGATCTTTATTTTGTTGGATTTGTCTTCATCCCGAATAACACAATAACTATTGAAACATTAGAAAAATATCCCAAAAAAAATATATTCCATTCCAAGCGTCAAAACGTACTAGGGACGATCCTAAGCGAAGCGAGGGCGAGTCGCTAGTGACTTATAAGTTATTAAACAAAAGAATGGCGATATAACTTAGATATTTCACGATGTGTTTATATAAACCCATAGTGCATAAAATATCAGGAGTACAACCACCCTGGTATAAGGTCAGTGCGTGGGTGTAGAGCATCGTGAGCCGCCCACGTGTACAGGTTCGGTGGTGAGGCTTGGTCTGTATGTATTTACTGGAATCTTAAATTTAAATTCACAGTATAAATAGCATATAGAGAATTTTATCTGGAAAGAATACTTCTTATTCTTAGCCTTACATATTAATATTATGAATATGAAACTTTGTGAGGATTAATAGATGAATGTTTGTTACTCTTTCACGCCATAAAGGCTGAACGAATCTGGATGAAATATGGCACAGAGATAGATTATAATCTGGAATAGCACATAGTTTACTTTTCAGCCCGTAAAAATGTACGATTCCCGTGGGATAGATTTGTTTTTGTCTAGGGACGAGCCCGAAGTGAAGCGAAGGTGTAAAGGGATGTAAGCAAGGGAGGGTATCACTAGTATACTCTATTTGAAAGTTATATTGAAAAGATAATAAAATCAATTTAATTCAAAATGTAACAATTCTTAAAAAAAATGTTTATTATGTTATGTTATTAAAAAACGTCTTATGCTATAGTTAATTAAAGCGTGTTATTGGTATTTTGTTATAAGAAAAATTAATATGTGATTCGTATTATCAATAATGATGATGTGGGTGTGAATTTAGTGTTATGCGCTATATGATATTCGATATTATCGAGCGTTTCACGTTCTCCAAATAATCAACATCAAACAATATTCCTAATGGCGCGTTAAATGTAGACTTGTGAAATCGATTTTAATACTACGAAAATATTTGATATATAATTTATAAACATGGCTCATGCCATTTGTGTATGGTCATGTGATGTATTATGGCACGTTAAAATATTTTTAATGTTCTTTTTCGCAATATATAATAATAGTAGGTATATTTCCTTGTGTTTCTTCTGTATTCATACAGCTGCATGTCAAAATTTGATCTATATATTTCTCACTCGATGGACAATTGAAAAGGTGCTTTAGGAAGTATCCTTTATCGTCTGATGTCGAGATCAAAAATCACATTCTCCATGATTTATTCGTCCCATGAGTTATACGTGCGACAGGATATTGTGTCAGTTTCCTTTCTGAGTTGATGAGTCCTCTATTATTTACTTCTCTTCATATTTAAATGAGTATATTGTGGGTAGTATTGGAAAAAACCCACCTAAGTAATATAAAGGTGCGCTTGCGCATGTCACAGGACCGTGTCGCGACGTATCTGTGTTATTTATTGGCGTCGTCCAGCGAGGCGCAGGCACGATAGCGTTCTCAGTGGCGCGTGTTTGTACAATGTTTAGTGTATACTACAGGTAGCTAAAACTAAGACCTTTCTTAGAAGGTTTGCATGTTAAATAAAATTCTGTTAACCCATTGAAATAACATCGTGAATGGGTATGAATATTTAAATAATGCCTTAAAAGAAATTGATAAATGCAACATTTTAACGTACTTAATTTTCTATGCATAACTTAAATACTAAAACTTTAGTGATAAAACTTTGATTTAAATAAACTAATTTATTTTCATTTGTTCTAGCTGCACATCCCGTTACGCCGGCGAGTTCTGTCAGCATCTGAACCCTTGCCACAGTGAGTCCAGTCCACGATGCCAAAACGGTGGGACATGTCGAGTACGCCCTGGTGCAGGAGGGGCTCCGCCCTCATTTGCTTGCGACTGTCCTCTCGGCTTCAGCGCTTCCCTCTGCGAAATAAGAGTACCAGCGGCCTGTGACTCTGCACCATGTTTGAATGGAGCAACGTGTAGGCTGACGTCATTGCACACCTATGAATGTGACTGTCCGCCTGGTTATACAGGTATTCATTGTTCAATTATTTGATGATTCATTTAGTTTCACATAGTCATTCATGGCTTAGAAAAAAGGTTAATTTTATTTTGAATTCGCAAAATATATTCGAATTGAAACAAACGTTTTACCTAATACCTACAATTGAAAATTTTCTATACAGATAAATAAAATTGAAGCGTCTGTTTGTAATGTCAAAATAACAGCTTTTTAGTAAATGCATATGAAATTATATACGGCACTTATAACAAAAACATAATTTTTAAAATTTTCGTCTGTTTGTTCAGGCTTATCTCCGAAACATCTGAACCGATTTTGACGACTTTCATTGGGAGATAGCTGATGCTATAAGGAGTAACTTAGACTACTTTTATTTTAGAAAATAATTGGGGTTCCGCGCAAAAAAAATCTACCATAAAACAAATTGTCGTTTTGTATGATTATGTTATAGAAAGAGAGCGTTCTTTTTGTATTGATTATGCAAATATAATGTGTCTTCTATCACAGGAACATAATTCAAATCTAATAAAGGATCTTTTCATATCTGAATAGATTAGATGCACTTGCTTCCAAGGTGGTATATTCGCTTCTAAGCAATACCAATAAATCTTTATATGACAGCATAATGGTGTTCTGCTTTGAAATATGACTGCGTTTATTAATCTTTAATATGAGATAGCTATCTGACGAATCCTTATTAGATACTCATTAGATAATTCCTATATACGGTGAATGACTGTAGCATTACGATGTAGCAGGTGCTATATTAATACAAGTTATGAATAAATTGCGGAACTGTTAGGATTTTAATTAGGCTTTGTGTCGTAGCAATCTCATTCAATATTACTAATAAATATATAGTGTATCTATATAGATAAATAAAATCGAAGTGTCTGTTTGTAATGTCAAAATAACAGCTTTTTACTAAATGCATAATATGAAATTGTATACGGTACTTATAAGGAACACACTTTTTAAGATTTTTGTCTGACTGTCTGTTTGTTCCGGCTACTTTCGGAAACGGTTGAATAGATTTTGAAGGAACTTTCACTGGCAGATAGCTGATATTATAAGGAGTAAATTAGGCTACTTTTATTTTAGAAAAAGAATAAGAGTTCCTCTAAAAAATTAAAACGTACCTACCTAGGAACGCACCCGAGCGAAACGCGTTGAAGTTGCTAGTATTCTATATAATAATATTATGATTTCAGTGTAAATTAATGTTATATTAGTATTAGTTATATACATATATTTCATGCTACAACATAATAACTAATAGTAAAGAACTTAATAAACTAAATAACATAAAATAAAGTCTTTACTTTTGTCTGTTTGTCATCATCTTAGTTCTTTTAACTTACGCAAAAGATTTAAGAGTAGATAAATACGGTTTTTACAACCATTTGGAGGATTCCTACAGAAGGTATAATACAAGCATTTTATTTATAGGAAGTAAAGAACAATAGAGCTTTTTTAATTAAGTCATCAAGTTCCATTTATGGACGCGCCCGAGCAAAATCAGGTTAAGCCACTTGTATCAGAATAAAATCACATAATACACCCAAAACCAAGAACACTATTTATTTAAACTTAATCAGAAAACAAACTAGGTAAAATAATTAGGTTTTAATCCTAATAAACGTCTTTTTTTATATGTTAGGACATTACCGCACAGAACCATCTAGTTCCATGGTAAATTACGAGGCTTGTGTTACGGATACCAGGTAGTTGATACACTACATAATACACTGTATATATAACTTTGAATGTATACATATTATAAATGTAAACACTTATGACTGGAGTACCTACATTCGTGCTCATCACACAAATAAGTGCCTCCAGCGGGACTTGAACAGGCGACCGCTGGCACAGCGAGTAGACTCACTACAAACTGAGCCAAACCTGTCGTCTGTGTCTTATTTTGCGTAAGTGAATTATTGTGAAATAAAAAATATATATGTACATTGTACATACTGTTATACAATAATAAATAATTTCAGATGTGAAACTAGAACCGATAAATTTTGAAAGTTGTCTTAACTATTAGCATTTCCTTTCAATTAACCTTTTAATGCTTACTGACACAAAATCCCGTGCCCCTTATTACAATACAATAGAGTTTAAATTCGGGGTTAAATTTATTTGGTTACACGCAATTATGTTATCAAGTGGAATGATGCCAACTAGTTATCTTGTGATTGCAATTAAAAATTTAGCTTTCAATTTTTAGTTGCGGTATTTAAATTTTATAAAACACTAGCGACTTACCCTCGCTTTGCTTGGGTGCGTCTTGTGTACGCAGATTTTGTTCGCAATTTCATGGATTTTAATTTTTTTTTGCGCGGAACCCTAAATATAATATAAATATAAATATAATATAAACCCTATAGAACCCTATAAAAATAAATACAAAACCCTAATTAAAATAAAAGACCAAAAGCTAGTCATTTTATTTATTAAAAAAATAAAGATATCTAATATTGATTGATATTGATATGAAGTCACTATAAAAATTGTTATTTAACTAATCAGGTAATAATTTATGACAAAGTTGTTGGATAGATGCTTCCATAGATACGAGTAGGTACTGAATAAATTAACCGACTTGATTCTACATTAGATCTCAAAACTTTTTGCGGTAGAAGAACTGCGATGCGAGACTTGCATTTTTTTACATATTATGTTTTTGATGGGATATACTATTGTGGAACCGACAAAGAAGAACTTTCATTTTTCCAGTACACACTAAAAATCATGACAATTGGTACATGCAATTTAAAAGCCTTAACAAATATTGCAGCGGATATAAGGAGAAAGTAAGGCAATTTACGCTTCCTTTTGAAGTAATGATATTTTCCCACACTTGATTACATTTATTGCATATTACATGTTGTCTTAGACTGAATTATATAGATGGAACCCGCCAAAATAAATGTCAAAGTCAAAAATAGTAGCATGATTTTGCTGTTTATGCTACTATTCTCGATTTTGGCATACTGATCGCTTGCTTTTGTTAAAGAATAAGGGAATCTTTATATAATAACTAATACATAGTTAAGATAATATACAATTTTTGAGAATAAAGTAGGAATAATAAAAATTTGGTATTTTTTTGGATGTTGAAAGCATTAGTTCTCTTCGCCTTGAAAAAAAGATGGAATAATATTAGCTTATTTATTAAAATCAATTATTATAATCAAATTCATTAATTACTTTGATTTATTAACATTTATTTATATGTCAGTCAGTATATAAATTGTCATATGTATATAATTTAAAAAAATAATGTTTGGCTTCATGTTTAGTTCTATGTCACTGTCACACCGCATTATTCCTTAGTCAGAACATGTTATTAATAGATCTTATTTGATGAAACAAGTGGCTTACCCTTGCTTCGGGTGCATCTCTAGGTGCATTTTATATAATTTATAATATTATACACAGCAGCGCCATCTTATGGTCAATTTTATTATTGCCAACCTGTATGTTGAATTGCATGTATTTAACTCTTTTTAACCATCCACTGCTGGGCACGGGTCTCCCATTAATATGAGGCTGATCAGGCCTATATGTTACTCCAGGTTAAAATGTCACAAACGCACAAACAAACTTTTTAAGAGTTAAAGTATTAAAAAAAATATGGAATATTTCCCTGATTTTAAGAGATAATGTATGTATAGATAAATAAATTATGTTTTGACATGACATGCTTTTAACATTAGACCTTTAAAATTGAATGATATTTAAATATATAAAAGATTAAATTGTAATCCTTATTCATAAAAATCGATTTATTATTATTCATGAAATCGATTTTATAATGTTAAATTTTAAAGAGCTACTTAAGCTGAATATTATTAATATATTATATTTTAATTATTGATTTATTTTCATCATAATACGAGGGAAAAGCCATTAATTAAATATTTTATTGTCCTCTTGAAGCAACATTCAAAGTACTGAGTACATATTTATAAACAAAAAAGCTGTGACCATAACACCAATTGAGCTTGTTCCACCAATCAAACTACATTCCACATGTTTAACGCAACTTTATTAGTCAGCTAGGCATTTCAATTAATTGATGACGAATTTGGTCTGTCCTGTAAATTATAGTAATTTATTTATGATGAATGACTTCTTATTCCATTAAAGTAGAGCAAAGATTGCAGTTTAGATATACCAGTGTTCGCTCAATGGTTTAAAGACTATCATATTTTTTTTATTGATAACAACTAGCGACTCACCCTCGCTTCGCTCGGGTTCGTCTCTAGGTTACTTCCCAAAACAAAATTAATTAATTAATTTGTTTTTTTTTTGTGGGAACCTATTTTTTTTTTCTAAAATAAATGTAGCCTAAGTTACTCCTTATTACACCAGCTATCTGCCAGTGACAGTCCCGTCATCATCGGTTTAGCCATTTCAGAAATTAGCCGGAACAAACAGACAGACAGACAAAAATTGAAAATAAGTTGTTTTGGTATATGTACCGTGTATATATCCATATGCATTTAGTAAAAAGCGGTTATTTTAATATTACAAACAGACACTACAATTTTACTTATCTGTACAGATAAAGCACGTCAGTAACTACTAAAGAAAAAGAAAATTGGTTAAGTAGGTGAATTTAAAGCTTTAAGGCTATGAATCTACTAACATTATAAAGAGGCACAGTTTGTTTGTTTTTGCATTAGATCGCCTATTTAGGAAGGCTATCTATTCCATACTTACCGTTAGAATATACTTACACTATAGATGTTCAAAAGTTCTAAATAATTTTATTATAAGTTTGTACGTGTATTGTTTATGGTAAATTATAATACCTATATAATAGAATAGTCTTTGCCCAGTGATCGAAATTTGATCATAATATATTTTTTTTTATATTGATAATGATAAAGCTCGGCAATTGCTACTACATAAAAATCCTTCGTCGTTAATTTTGTCTATTTATATATTATATAAATATCGTCCGTATGGTAAGGGTTACTCTCCTTATTATTATCCTCCTTATTAGTCTTAGTTTTCCTTGAAAACTAAAATTTTCGATTTTTGGCGCTTCATTTAGTTATGATACAGTTTTTAATATATTTTTGGAAGGTTTTGTTTTATTTAACTAAAAATTTTGTATAAATTTTATGTTTGAAACATAATTTAATCGGTCTTCTAATATATTATGTAGAGAGAGTACTAAATCACGAAAAAATAAACAAAAACAATAAAATTTTAGTTTTTACTTGAAACTAAAAAGTTATTTGACATCTTGTTTTTCTAGTTGATAAATAAACATTAATATCTTTGGTTTGTAATGAATTGTCAAATGGGAACACCGTAATAAGCTTCTGCCTTCTTGTAATTCCACGTCGGCGACACATCTTTTAATGATGGTATATAACAACTATCATGAGATGAAAGTTTCGAAATCATTTTTATATATAAGGAAAGTGTTTATCTATACATATAATAAAATTGTAACTAAGCCGAATCTGTACATTAAATATTTTTTGGCAAATCTTATTGAAATAGACTTTATTATCGATACAGAAGCCAAATCTATAGATTTTAGAATTTTTGTCTGTCTGTCTGTCTGTCTGTTACCGCATCACGAGAAAATCACTGGACAGATTTTGATGAAATTTGATATGATGATAGCTGGTTATCCGGGTCAACATATAGGATACTTTTTATTGCGGGAAAATATCTCATCTCTGAGCTAAACGTTAAGACGTAACTAGGAACGAACCCAAGCGGAGCTAGGGTGAGTTGCTAGTTTATAATATAGCAGATTTTTAACCAATTTTTATTAAACTTTTTAATATGCCTTTGGTAAATATAAGTAGTTTCCACTATATAACTTTGATTTTTATTAATAAACAACTTATTATTTTCGCAAGTACATACATATGTATATAAATAGGCAAGGCCAAAACAGTTCAGTATTTTTTTCTGTCTGTATGTCAAATGGTTTTTTTTGTTTAGTTAGCCATTGACGAGCTTTAGTGTTATCAATACAAAAATGTTTTTCATCAAATCAATAAAAATTATGCTTAAATTTCGATCTCTGGGCGAACATTAGTATAAATATGTTGAGACATTAACACACTACATGCATCTAATTCCATGATAAGCTACGAGGCTTGTGTTATGGATATCAGATAATTGATACACTACACATATATAACTTTACAATTATATTACTTTTTAATACATACATATTATAATAATAAACACCCGCGACGAGAAAACAAACGTTCGTCCTCATCACACAAATGAATGCCCCCAGCAGGACTGGAACCCGCGACCGCTGGCACAGTAAGTAGGGTCACAACAAACTGAGCCAAGCGTGTTATCTATCTAGTTATCTTAAATAATCGCGATGATGAGTAATAGAACTTTTATTACATTTAAACTCGTAGAGAAATCGTCTATTGCACTATAATATCAACAGTAACACCGTTTTACCTCATTGAATAGTTAGAAATGATAATATATTCCAATTTTATTGATTTTCGTTCAAATCGTTTGACCTCGAAATACTCGTTAGTCTTGTTAACTATGAAGATTATTTCTAAAGCACCTACATATAGAATCATATCTAAGATATGATATGTATTTGGGCCCGGGCCATAAACCGTAATATTATTAACAGTAAAATTTACTTATTGCTACTTGAGTGTTTTGATTTCTATATTTATTACTAGCGATTCCCCCTCGCACTGCTCGGGTTCGTCCCTAGTTACGTTTTGACGGTTAGAATGGAATAGATAAGACTATAAATTATATGATATATAGCCTATATCCTATATACAAGGCTATATAACGCAAAAAGAATTTCTCAAATTGAATTAGTAGTTCCTGAGATTAGCGCGTTCAAACAAACAAACAAATTCTGCCTCTTTATAATATTAGTAGGTATAGATGAAACCAGACAGTTTAAAAAATAACAACAATGGGTTTTAATTTTAAATTGATTTTCAAAATAATTGGTATTATAATTGGTATTATAATAAACATTTATAACAAGTTAAACATCTACGTGCAGAGATCGTTGATGTATTTAAATCATTTAATTGCCCGAAGTAATTTAAAATATAAGTATTTATATTTGTAACTTGTTTTTGTGTTTCATACGAGTATACAGAGCTCAATGAGTTTTTATCATGATATTAAAAGACGAAAGTAAAAGTAAACTTTATTCAATAAAACTTTTAGAAGCTCTTATATGAAGTTATTGACATGAACGTCAGTGTGAGGAAATTTCCACCGGCTCGCAAAGCAGTTTTTGCCATTAAATTCTACATATTGACATCAATAAGAAACTCTTGAAATAAATTAAAAATTATCAGTAAAACCCACCAACTGAAGGGTTACATATGAAGTATGTATTGTAAAATCTTTGTATGAATAAGATCAAATGATTATAGTATCATTTATTACATCATATTCCTCTTGAACATTAACTTCACAGAATATAGTTAGTTAATAGTGACCCTGCCCGTGACTATGGCTGGTGCAATCCAGCCGAAACGTCGGGAATCAGGTATATAGGCACTAACGAATTCAAGCGTTTAAGTCCCGTAGTGTAATTATTATATTGTTCAAAAGTGAAACCAATAAAAGCGTTATAAGAAGTACAAGCTTTAAATTAATTTTTAAATATATATGTAAGTTAAAGTGTTATATCGATTTGTAAAAAAAATTATAGATAATATTAGATAGTATGTATTATACACACATATATGTATTTTTTTTTTAAATTAGCATAGCTGTTTTTCCGTTAAAACATTTTTTTAGATTTGTTATTCTTAATCTGATTCTTAATGAGCAATATTATAGATTGATGAATGATCAATAAAAAGTGAAGTCAGGACTGTTTGTTAATTAATTGATTCCTCGGGCTCCGTAGGATTTCACATAACACTTAATTAGCTTTGAATTTGTAATTATGTGAAAATTTCTAATATCCTTTAGAGTCTAACTAATAATATGTAACTGGAATACAGATCGAATAGTTTTGACGTTCAAAATCATATATTATCAGATTTTGTGTTGCTGCAGTGCACAAAGAAACACAAAGCGAATATTTTTTTGGTGAACATTTTAATCGACAATTTTTTTAAATTGCTTCATTTCAAACAGTTATTTTTATTTTCAAAACGTTATATTTTTGGTTATTAATGAAAAATCTCTTTGTTATCAGGTGAAGAATGTTCCCACGAAGACCACTGTGCATCCCAGCCATGTAGGAATGGTGGGCGTTGCGTCGCTGATAACACCACAGCTGTCGGATACTCCTGCGCATGTCCTCCAGGATTTACAGGTGCAAGATGTACTGAAGACGTCTTCGAATGCTCCAGTGGGTCAGGACCTTGTCACCATGGAAGATGCTTTAACACCCATGGCTCTTACACTTGTGTATGTGAACCAGGGTATACTGGTCGGGATTGTGATACAGAATACGTGCCTTGTGAACCCTCCCCCTGCTTACATGGTGGAAGGTGTACCCAACTGGATCCTTTGAGATATGAATGTGACTGTCCTACAGGTGAGATATAATTCTTATAAATGTTTACGTTATATTATAAACTAGCGTTCATAAAACAACCGTCTATTTTATAAGATTGCGTTAAAAATAGACGTTTTTCAGCAAAATTGTATTGTAACAGTCGTATACTTAGATTTTCAGTTAAAGGAATCTGCGATCTCTGTTCTACATTACCGAAGCTACACCACGATGCCAGATGGCTATTTAAAAACAAACATAGTACGTAATACATAATTAAGATACAAGACCGGCTTCACAATCGTCAAATATTAAAAATAAGTTAATCTCCGGTCAATCATTTAACTGGCGTCATTAATTTATCATGATTAAAAGCGAAACGGTATTAAGTGGCGAACAATTTGCGATATTGTGGCCATAGGTACCTACTGGGTCATGTATTATACGACTGAGATACGGTTCGGCACCTTTTTAACTATCTTCAAAAAAAGGAGATAGGTATAAGTCAATTCGATGTTTTTTAGTAAATATATTTTTGTAATACAAAATGTAGGAGGGCGTGTGTAAAAATCATATTAACTAATTTTTTTTGCCTCTTTTCAAAAGAAAAAAGCTTATCAATTTTCTTTTCTTTCTTGTTAGGTATCCTTAAAAAAACTTTTTTCTTTTTTTTAATGTGCCATTATTCAATCAATATTGCGTTTAAACTTGATTACTTCATAAGGAAATAACTTAATTAGTACTGAATTTATTTAAATAATAACAAAACTAATACCAAGAATTAACGTTACTTAACTGAAAAACTTAAACTGTAGAATAAACTAAAAACATAAATCAAAAGTCAAATTTAACTGATAGTAAAACCAATAAATCTAAATTCGAGACTGATAAAAATCAAAATACCTAATTTCGTTTGAGCTTTAACGCATAAATTGTTAGTTTTCTCGTGGTCCCATATATATTGTGGGAGCAATTATTTCTACACCTGTCACACTACACTGTTTTGTGCCTGACCTCTGACACATGGCCATTTACTTCGCTATCCCGATGTTATCACCACTGAGCTATTAGTGCTAGTTAATGGTTTTGGTTCTTTGGTTACTAACTTCTTGACCGACTTCAAAAATGTAGGTGCTCAATTTGAGTGTATGTTTACTTGTGTGTTACGAAATATCTTTGCAAATTGTGTATTAATTTTTATAATTATTTATTTATGAAAAAAGTATATATAATCCTTACTAATATTGTAAATGTGAAAGTGTGTTTGTTTTTTTTCTTTGTCCTTCTTTCACGTCAAAACAGAGTGAAGGATTGGCGTGATTTCTTGTGTGGAGATTGTGTGAAACTTGGTATTAATGCTATTCAATACAATAAAATAAATACGAGTTTTAGCACTTTTCGAAATTCATCCCATAAGGTATGAAAGTTTGTATAAAAAACCTACCCTTTTAGGGTTTTTTTTGTAATTTTAGCGCGACCGAAGTCGCGGTTTCTGCTAGTATATACTCGTATATATCTATAACGTGAATTCAATTATATTAAAAAAAATCACTTCTAGTAATTAAAGTCATTTTTTATACATGAAATAGTAGTTCTTTATCATATTTTGTATGTTAATTAAATTAGAAATGTTTTGCTATCATTTCATTCTCCTTTAGCGTACTTTCTGACGTTACACTTAATAAGGTTAAATGTTTCACTTGTAGGTGTTATACATAGCTGTTGTAACTTTATGTAAGATAGTTATAAGTTATAACTTTTGTCAATAAAAAGATTTAGCATGGAAAAAGATTTTTTCAAATACGTCTAGTAGTTTCTGAGATTAGCGGGTTCAAGAAAACAAACAAACAATTTCTCCAGCATTATAATATTAAATATTAATATTAATTAAATATTGCATCTAATTAGTAATTTGGGAATATCTAAATCTATTATTTTTTCATACATAAGGAAAGCAAATAAAAAATAAATATTAACTATTATATTTGTAAATTAACAATTTATATTTGTTTTAGTTTTAAAAATTTTTGTATCCTTGTTAGTTCTAATCCAAAGCTCACTTTAAAGATCAGAGGTTGGTTTCTCCCACATATTTTAGGCAGAGTATTTCGCAAAGCAATCATAGACTATAATATTGTTGGTTCAGATAACCGGACGTTATGTAAATCATTCGACCAATTGATCGATAGATCAATGTTATGTCAGACAGAACAAACTTTTAAAATGATAATAACAGACAGTATTTAACACCATATTTAGGTCAAATAGTATTATTTTTTAAGAAAATGGCGAATTCAAATTATTTTTAGCTAATTTCATTAAAAATTATATCAACTTTAATACAGTTAAAAAAATAATTGTCGAAAAATAACATTGTTGAATTGACGTAATATAACGGTTGTTCAGAATGCCCTTTCTCAAACAAAAGTATGAGAAAATTATGTTAACAATAGGAAAAAAATATATACATAACGCGTGTTGCGTGTCTACGAGTTTTACGATGCCGCGAGAGCCCGCGGCGACCACGACTATAAACTATCAGCTCATAAATAAGAATATTTATGTATCGGTCAATACGTACATTGTGCTAATGTTAAAAATATAGAGAGAGGTAATAAATACCTGTGTTGGATGAAAGTATAACATGTTATACTCTACAATGAAACACGGCTCTCGTATGTTGTGTAAACATGTATACATTGTAGTGGTAGAGTCGAGAGATAATAATTAAGGGATGTATTATTAAAACATACTGAATATAGATAAATTTATCATAAATATAATATTATAATCTAATATAATAAAATTGTAACTGAGTCGAATCTGTACATTAAATATTTTTTGGAAAATCTTACTGAAATGGTCATTATTATCGATACATAGGCCGAATGTATAGTTTTTAGAATTTTTGTCTGTCTGTTTGTTTAGGAATGTATCATGAGAAAACCACTGGGCAGATTTTGATGAAATTTGGTATGATGATAGCTGGTTATCCGGGTCAACATATAGGATAGCTTTTACTGCAGGAAAATATCTCATTTCTGAAAAAATTATGCAAACTATTAAAACGTATAAGGAGGGACGAATCCAAACGGAGCGAGGGTGAGTCGCTAGTGTATATATAAATAGGTAAAAACAAAACAGTTCAGTATCTTTTCCTCCTCTATTTGTCAGGCGATTTTCTTTTTTTTTTGTTTGGTAGCTACTGACGAGATTTAGTTTTATCAATAAAAAAAATATGAAAATAGTTTTTAATATAGATAGGTAAATTCTATTCATATAATGTTTCCCTCAAATTTTCAATAATGATTATGGTCGAATTTTGACCACTGAACGCACACTAGTAGTAATAAAAAATTCAATTAATCATCGAAAATTTACAGCTTTGATTTAGTGACTTTTGATATAAATTGTCGTCGACAAGTCAATTGATTTTAGAGTTCCATAACACAAAGAGAAAAAAAGGAACCCTTATATTTACTCATACTGTGATATAAAACATAACGGATGGTATATTATAGAGGCTTTACATGTAAAAAGTAGAGTAAACTTTGTAAATGCTTAAAAATTATATTAAATTACGAGTAAGTACATTATTACTTAAAGTTTATTTTTTTTATATAAATTGTTTTATAATATTCCAAAATAATTTCAATGAGTCATTCATTTAAGTTCATGGTAAATGATCCCATACTCTACATACTTCCCACAGTTTGAGTGCCACATGTTGTATTGAAAATGAACTTTGTTTGACGGATTTAAGCACTGACGTTATTTGTCGGGTCATTAAAATTAAATATTACTTGACTTAAGCGATTCATAAAATTAAGTTTTAAATATAACAGATTTTGTTTATTTCACTGAGCTTTAAAAGTTTAATTTTTAGCTTTGAATTTAAATAAAAAATTATGTATGCTTAAGCTATAACATGTTTTTTTTAATTTAATGGCTTAGTTAAAAAAAAACCTCATAGGGAAGATTATGTTAATACTTTCTTAGTATTTTTTTGTCTTTTCGGATTATTTCGCGGATTTATTTTGATTTTTGGTTCCCGCCGTTTCGAATGCTTTACAGCAATCATGGTCACGGAAGAAACTAAGGAAACATCGGGAAAACCCAAAAAGATAGTTTTATTTAGAGGACTATGTTGTTTATAACACAATTTTACTATTTTAATTTCCACATTAGTGTCAAAAAATGTTAAGTTTTATAATAATAGTATTTAATTATAGTTTCTAAACATATAATGTGTAATATTTACAAAACCTCATAATCTCATTACGTTTTTCATAAAAATTAAATATTACAAAAAATTCAAACTAAATAAAGTAAAATTACATACATTTTGACTGTACAATAAAAATTAAATATAATAGGTGTTGCAAATATAAGATTTCACGAAGAAATCAAATTGATATAAAACTATTTCGTAAGAAAAGCTAATGAATACGAGATGCTCGAGCTAAAACCATATAAAAATATGATGTAACTCTACATCACACGAACTTTCTCACCCTACTTCGGTAAATTATTTTTATTTTATACTGTTTTAGAGACTAGAATGCTTTGTTTAATTTTGTTGCAATAACTTGACATATGAATTTTCGTAAATTATACGTGTAATGAGTGTAATATTTTTTTTTTCTTTTAAATTTCTGACATTTTACTACTACTCAGTTTTAACTAAGATTTGCATTCAGCGTGCATTGTCTAATATTAATACGATTTCTGTACTATATATATTACGTGATATTATATAATACTAGTGACTCACCCTCGCTCCGTTTGTGTTCGTTCCTACTTACGTTACGTTACTTAACGTTTAGTATAGATTTCTCAGAGATGAGATATTTTCTCGCAGTAAAAAGCATCCTATATGGTAAATCGGATAACCAGCTATCATCATACCAAATTTCATCTAAATTGCTCCAGTGGTTTTTCCGTGATGCTGTCACAAACATACAGACAAAAAATTAGAAAAGCTATATAATGTCTATTTCTATAAGATTTTTCAAAAAATATTTAATGTACAGATTAGGCTTAGTTACAATTTTATTATATGTATAGATAATATACATAAGTGAATGACACCGTAAAAGTCAAGATATTTAAAAAAATGTTAAAAAAAAACGAAGTTTAATGAACTCTATTTGAAGTAACATAATATGTAAGTTCATACGAATATATTGTCACGTGTTATCCATTAATATCTTTTCTCTATAATTATTTAGTTTAATTAGGTCTTTGCTCTATCACAAGACAAATGTAATTTTTTAGGCATATGTTAAAGAAATAAGTAGCTTATTTTGGCTTCAGGGTTGTCACTCTTTTGGTGACAATTCCAGCAGTTTCCTAAACTAACAATTCATTTACTAAGAAGGAAGTAACTTTAGGAAATAATATATTCAATCTCAAAGAATGATTGCACAAAAATCAATTACAGTTAACATTATATACGTTGTATGAATAACGAGTGTCGTTAGAAATAAATATAAATCTGTAAGTTATAAATTAACAAGTAAATTAACGCTGTAACCGTTAAAATAATACATCGTGCTCTAATTTCGAGTTAACAAGGCTGTGGGAATGCAAATGAAAAATACATATATTTAATTAATTTCAATTGACACTGTACTTATTTTATGAGCAATTAAAATACAAGTTTGGCGAGGCAGCCCTAGATCTTGAAACACACAGCTTCCGTGTTTTAATTTTATCACCATATGTATGGGAAGAAGGGCGGACACACTCTCACACCATATTATGTTAATAGTATTGTCAAAGTGGTATTTTCGAAGCGTTCCTTAACAGACAACTTTGAGCTTATTCTGCATAAATAATGTAAATAATCCAATATTCATATATGTGGTCGACAAATTCTTCAAATTTTATACGATTTTCGAACTTATAACTAACAAATTATGTGCTACTATCGAACGAACTATCGTACTATTCAAATTTTAATACACATAATATATTCGATTGCATCGATATGTGTCAAAGTAATCATCGTATTTTACTATATTTAAATCTTTTAACATTTTAAACAATATTGATACGAGTATATCATTGTATGAATAATAAATTAATTGTTTATAAACTTTTTAGTCGTGAATTAACATTAAGACTTATTTATATGCCAAGCCAAGAAATAATTAGCTACATTCTTATATTTTAATAATTTCCGTATAAAGTAATAATATTGTTAGAAAAGGATATTTTATAACTTATAACGTTATTTGTTTTTGATGAATTGCCTTTGAGTGTAAGATCGAAAGAGCTATTTAGATATATACTAGCGACTCACCCTCGCTCCGCTCGGGTTCGTCCCTTCTTATGTTTTAACGTTTAGTACAGATTTCTCAGAGATGAGATATTTTCCCGCAGTAAAAACTATCCTATATGTTGACCCGGATAACCAGCTATCACCATACCAAATTTTATCAAAATCCTTCCAGTGGTTTTTCCGTGATGCGGTAACAGGCAGACAGACACACAAAAATTTAAAGAACTATAGATTCGGCCTCTGTATCAATAATAATGACTATTGTAATACGATTTTCCAAAAAATATTTAATGTACAGATTCGGCTTAGTCACAATTTTATTACGAGTACTCGTATACGTATAGACACCGTTATTTGTATATCATGAATTGCCTTTGAATGTAAGATCGATAGAGCTATTTCGATATATATTAAATAGTGTTACGATGTCTGTGTTTTACAATTTTCAACCGACATCCAAAAAGGAGGAGGCCAGCCAATACAAATCAAAGCACACCGACTTCGAAAATATCTGATTAGTTATCTATTCTAGATGAAAACCCCCGTTTAGTTATTTTTTACTTTTCAGTGTCTGGATGTCGGTTTTTTTTTAAGTTTTAATACACATCTAAAATGTTATTCTGTTATATTAGTTTTACGTAAAACATCGTAAAGCGCACATGATAAGTCTGCTTCGTGTTTACGTCATGTTTTTTCTCGACGATAGATTTAAACGTTTTCCATAACCATATGTGCGTGGGAACGAGGGGGCTAATGAAGGTAACGAGTATGCCGACTTGCTAATCGTATGTCTATAGTCCGTTGTATACCAAATGAAATTTCAACACTGTTTGTTCTGTTGATCTAAGGGCTTCTTAGATTTCTGATGAAATAACTTAGTGGTTTTAAATCTATTCCTTACATTAGTAATCAATACATTTTACTTACTTATATTATACTAGTGGCTCACCCTTGCTCTCCTCGGTTCGTCCCTATTTACGTTTTAACGTTTAGTGTAGATTTCTCAGAGATGAGATAGTAAAAAGTATTCTATATGTTGACCCAGATAACCAGCTATCATCAAACCAAATTTTATCAAAATCCCTCCAGTGACTTTTTTATGATGCGGTCACAGACAGATAGACGAAAATTCTAAAAACTATAGATTCGGTCTCTGTATCGGTAATAATGTCTATTTCAATAAGATTTTCCAAAAAATATTTAATGTACACATTCGGCTTAGTTACAATTTTATTATATGTATAGATTATCGCAGTTATCTTGTTAGCCAACTTCAAACAATGAGGTTACTACAACGATCAGATTTTCCACTAAATCTCTAATTTTTTAATCAAGAAATCAAGATGGTTAATTCATATGTGAAAAAAATGGACAAATACTTCCGCATTTTATAACATTAGTAAGGATTTTTTATTTATACCAATTATAAATTTGTTTTTTTTCCCAGGCTATCGCGGTCAGAATTGCGAGATCGATATAGACGACTGTCCGGGTCACTTGTGTCAAAACGGTGCCACCTGCATTGATGGTCTCAACTCTTACACTTGCGAGTGCCCTCCCACTTTCACCGGTACCCTATGCGAGACAGACGTTGACGAATGTGCTTTAAGGTAAGTAATAATATTATTTTCCTTTATAATAATATATTTTACCTAGTTATGTTGTTTTAAGATTGATTTTGACCGACTTCAAAAAACACGGCTGTACATAATTTTTGTCTGTATGGTTCACACATTATTCATTTTTAATGTTAATGGGAGGTTCAATACTTTAAAGTAAATATTATAACTCTGACAATATTTTATTAGTCAAAAAGTAATTATCGATTCTCTAAAACATTGATTTAATTAGATAGCCTGTATACTAAAACTATAATATAGAAGACTAAATTTTTAAAGGCATTTAGGGGAAGAATGACGAACAAACGTATGCTGGGATTTTACATACGTATAGAAGTAGTATACATCAATAAGTGGACGATAACATGTTACATTTTATAATATTACCGTTATATATAACCTCAAATTGGCATATTATAGGATATAAAATTTATTTTACAAACTTCAATTATATGGAAATTCGTACTCGTACTCCTGAAACCTATTCGAACACCTGCCTTCACGATAACCGCTTCTCAGAACCGTATACGGTATAAGTCCTTATTACCAAGCGTTTAGGCTCTCTTTCGTATATTTTTTACACCTTCAATACTTCATAAGGCAGTAATAATCGTTATAACTATATATAGATATAAGAGCTTTTGAATATAACATGATAAAGACCAATAATAAAGGTCTAATTGAAAATCAATTGATCGATCCGAAAAATTCCCGTCGGACATGAGAGTATGATGCCAATTACTTGTATGCTTCGTAAAGAAAAATAATTCGACAAACACTGACATGACAGACATGTTATATGAGAGATACGATAAAAAAGTTTTGCAATAATTACAATAAATGGGTTAATTATTTTTGAGTTTGGTGTAAAAGGCCTTAAGGACCCAGTAAAGATCGATAATTAACGTTTTTAGTCAAATATTTATTTTAGTTTTTACCTAGGGAGCTTTTTGGCGTGGTATCTATAAAAATAGCCTAGCGTATGAACTATTTATCAGTTAGAAGTAAAATAATTCAATAATTTCAGAAATTATCTTTCATATAAATAAATAACCAAATTTTACTTCATTAATAATATTTTTAAGAACGAACACATTTAAAAATTGGTCTATAACAACATAATTTTATGAAAAATTTCTTAATAATAACTAATATAAACACTAACAAATCCATGCTGCTAAGTATTCATAAAAATTTCCATGAGACAAAAGTGTCTTCAAGTAACTGGTTACCATGATACCTGTACATGAGATCAGAGCGTTTCAATTTTGAATAAAAGAATCCGTATAAAAAGCTGTATCAAAAGTTTAAGATGTGACTATAGGGTTTCACATCCACCGGAACGCCGAAACAAGTTTCATTGACATACATACACGAGTATTCAATCGACTATATTAATTTTAACTTCATAAAATATAATTACTACACGTGATACATTTTCGGTTGATTTAAATTGTATGTAGTAGTCATGGGATAAAAACATTTTACAATCACAGAGATAGTGTTTGAACTTTTACATAAAATTTTATTGTAAGAGAATTGATTAAAATACTATATTTTATATGTGGTGTAGTTTGACTCTTAATAATTAGGTTTGTACAATATGTTTAATGACTAAAACAGTGTTTCCTTACAATAAATAGAAACACTTTTTAGTACCTTAGAAATCTAACCAGATAAATAAAATTGAAGTGTCTGTTTGTAATGTCAAAATATCAATCAGCTTTTTACTAAATGCATATGGAATTATATACGGTTTTTATAAGAAAAACACATTTTTTAAATATTTTGTCTGTCTGTCTGTTTGTTCAGGCTAATCTCCGAAACAGCTGGGCCGATTTTGACGGGACATAGGCTACTTTTATTTCAGTAAAAGAATTAGGGATTCGCTCAAAAAAAAAAAAAATATACCTAGGGACGAACCCGAGCGAAGCGAAGGTGAGTCGCTAGTTTTTAATAAATTATCACTCTTTTGTCGGAAATATATTTTATTTTTTTGATAAATGATGAGTATAAGATCAAAGTAGTGGGTGAAACCATGAATAATTTTAAGTAATTTACATATGTGATATTGTTGTCAAAGAATATTTGCTATTCTATTCACATGATTAATAATTATCTCAAATTCATACCTAATATTACTATTATTAAAATATTTTTGGTTCATAACTCAAGTCATATCAGTTTATATAAACCAAAGACCGCCATGGACTTCACTTTTTTGGATTTTCAATATTAACTCTTAACTTTTTGATATAAGGCTTTAAATTCTTTGAATTATGTAACAAAACTGTCGAACCGCATTTAACCGCTCAAAGTTCTTTCTCCGCTCTTATTTCACTACACACTTCCAATGAAACGTAGTTTGAAGTATTTTCTACTCTATTAATGAATAATATGGTTTATTTTAACTAAACAAATTTTTCAAGTGGATAATGTCATCCTATCCGGCCCGCTGGTACGTAAAACGTTACAGATAAATGCGTGCGCAATATCGGGTTACGAACGTTTTTTTTTACTTTTTTCTTCCCGATGTCCATTCAAGGGTAAAGATGTTTGGAGTGTCTAAAACTCACAGCAGACGTAGAGTAAGCTTATTAGATTAAAATCGCTATCAATAATGTCCAAAATACCATGGGTGAAGTAACAATTAAATGTTTTATGGTGATTATTTATGTCAGCTTTTACAGTATATCTAACATCGTAAACGTTTTAGTGTTCTATAATAGCCACATAAATAGATTTTATCAAGACGATACCTCAGTTAAATATTGTAAAGCGTTCATAGTGGATATGAAAAAAGTGAAATCGATAATAATTACATATTATTATTATTTTTATGGCTAATAGCGATTTTAATTAGTTATGGAGCTAATTATTACTCTTATTAGCGAAATAATTAGTAATAAAATAAAATCGATTTTATCGTTTTATCCACAATACTTAATTATGAACCGTGTACTGAGAAAGCTTTTATGATATTAACTATAAAGCATACAAATTTAATTAATTTCCAGCAGTAGCATTTGATTTATTCATAGTTCACACTAAAGTGTAGAACAAATATATAGTTCCTGTTCGAGCAATTAAAATAAACTTGTGAGACGAATCCGGTGTTAGAAACACTAAAACATGCATTTCTTAAATATCGTCAACGAGAAAGTGGACATGTTTATTCATGAGAGACACATCCAGTTTGGTGCTCAGATATTTATTAATTGTCCAAAATAGTATTTTTTGAAGATAATTACGTAACGGAAGGCTTAATAGAAGGCTTAACCAGTAGCCGAAAGGTAATAATGGCGTGATAAGAAAATTTTTGATTCCAAACCCAGTAGCTTAGATGTAAATTGGATTGGTTGGGGGCTAAGGCGATATTGATAATGTATCAGTTATATAGATAATTTAATGAATGAATTAAGCGTGGAAATGAACTGAGATAATAGATAATGTATCCAGCATCTGTATTGTATATTTGATATGTAATAATCGATGTACATACATAAAAAAAAAATACCAATCGAATTGATAACCTCCTCCTTTTGGAAGTCGGTTAAAAACATGACTATTTGAATATGTTAAGCATAAAGCAGTTATTTTATATAATAAGCATATATCAAAAAAGTGTTTACAGATAACGTGATAACGATTGAGTTAAACAAGATGTATAAATTTATTTAATTATAAAATATTACGTAAAACAATTTCTATGGAGGCGCCAATGACATGTAAGAGCTCGATTACCGGTGTTTCTGTAGTGATCATTTGTTACTGACAGCGGTAGCCCATCGGTATTTAAATTGGTGTTATCGCTTACACATTAATCATGGTCATCAATAGTTGTATGTCGGCGGATCATCTGACGCTGTATGTTCATTGAAATATATGCGAAATACATTTGTTCTATGTTATACTGGCGACTTAGCATCGCTTCGCTCGGGTGCGTCCGATACGTTTAAATTTTTTTGAGCGAAATCCTAATTCTTTTTCTAAAATAAAAGTAGCCTAAGTTACTCCATATAATGTCAGCTATCTGCCAGTGAAGTTCCATTAAAATTGGTCCAGCCGTTTCGGAGATTAGCCGGAACAAACAGACAGACAGACAAAAATAAAAAAAAATGTGTTTTTCTTATTAGTACCGTATATAATTCCATATGCATTAAGTTTAAAGCTGTTATTTTGACATTACAAACAGACACTTCAATTTTATTTATCTGTATAGATTTCTTTAGTAATCATGTTATGTACAAAGGTTTAAGAACCAGACTGTGTAAATCATTAAATATTTTTTGTATTCCCCTCTTTTTGCACCTATAGGAATTTCAATGTTTAAACAAATCAAATAATGTATCATAAAATATCGTTAAAATTTGTCAAGCTATTTAGGGCGCAGAGTGTATCAAAGTAACAGACATATGTATTACATACGGTCGAAAATGAATACCATCCTTGGGCAGTCGGATAAAACACAATTTATGTATGTATGCATGTTTCTTCGGTATTATTTCCTCGATAAAAATTTCCCAAGAGTGAATTAAAAATGCGTATTAAACCTTTTACGTGATCCATATTTAACTATTACTTTGGCGACCGATCTTCGTTCGGCGTTTTCATTTTGTAACATCTTGTTTTTTCGGAAATTATATAAAATACTTCCTTTCTTTAGAAAGATACTTAAATAAATAAACTTAAAAAGCACCACTATCTTAATACAAAACTTGATCGAAATCGTTAGAGCCGTTTCCGTAACACACGAAATGTTATATTCAAGAATTCTTGTCTTTCTCATTTAATATTAAGATTTTTGTATACTTTCCATTTGACCGATTTTGCAAAGAATAAATAGAATTCGTGACTACCTATTCCTTTATGAAACTCAACAGAACATACATATTAAGCCATCGTAAATTCAATTCAAGATTGTCAGAGTCACAAGTGATCTTAGAATTTATTCGTTTATCGACACACCTATATACCTTATGTGGAACATTATACGATATTGTGATGCACTTGTGCTCGTTTCGGCAAAATTTATTGGCCTGAAATATGGATGTTACTTGTTACGAAGTCAAGTAGTCAATCGCTTGGTGACTCGACTAATGCATATTTAAATTTTTATGGCGGTTTTCATCTAACAAATCACTTACGCTAGCAGATTTATACAGTTATTTTGTCGAGACTTTTTGTGATTTGTATACATCTATACTAATATACTAATATTATAAAGCTGAAGAGGTTGTTTGTTTGTTTGTTTGTTTGTTTGTTTGAACGCGCTAATCTCAGGAACAACTAATCCGATTTGAAAAATCATTTTGCATTAGATAGCGTTAACTAAGGAAGGCTATAAGCTATATATCATCCCGGAAATTGTAGGGTTCCCATGGGATAGATTTGTCTACATCCAAAGCGTTGGAGGTAAAGTGCTGATATTTTGACAACAGATTTTTAAAATAGTGTTCTGGTGAACTACTAAAATTTGTTAGTAATATAGTGAAAAAATAAGTGACATAAAAATAGTAAAATGTAGTTATTTTTCTAAGTTTCCTCAACATTTAATGTCTTAGTTATTGTAAAAACTCATTTTAATATTATAAGGAAATACAAAATACTACCTTAGATTTACGAATATTTGACATTTTAAAGAAAACTATCTTTTCGTATTATTGATTTGGGAACCAAAAATATAGTGTAATTACAAACACAAATTTATACAAAATTAAAAAAGTTTCAATTACCGGTTAGTCTGAGTAATACATGATACATCGCAAGACTTAAAATTTTTAAATCCCAAAAGTGATCAATTTCATCAGCATCCGGCGCGTTAAACGTCAAAAACTTTTTTATACTCCGGCAAAATGTTGCAAGTGAACAATTTTCAACAAAACTGGGCAAGGCATTATATAAGCATGCGGCTGAACCGGCAGTGTCTTGAAGACAATAAATTACTAAGCTTTGACTACGCCGATGGTTATAATTAATTGTTGATGATTGGCCTATGTAATGTGTGCACAACCTGATTTTTACTTTAAAAAAATTTAAAAGATATTAATGAAAACTTGTAAAAAAAATATTGTGAATATACTATACGTGATTTTGTCTTTAATATCTAAATAAAACTATCTTTTCAGATTATTTCGCGGATTTATTTTGATTTTTGGTTTCCGATGTTTCGAATACTTTACAGCTATCATGGTCACGAGAGAGACTAAGGTTTTAGACATCTCAAAGGCGTTTTATACTTGGTATAGACAGTGCCTACCCACAATTTTACCAAAATGATTGATAAATAAATGATTTCTAAAATTCACCTTAAACAATCTTAGCATTATTATTTCGATGTAGTCTATTGCAAAAAATATCTAAATCTAGTTCATAAAAACAAAGAAATTATTGTAGTGAGTGTAATAAGTTGGAAGCAGTTTTTAGCTTTGGCTAGGTGAAACGACGTATGATTAACGATGATGACGATGACTGCGATGGCAAATGCCTTCCGTGTCGAGGTCAATGCCACTGGGCTTTATTGCTTCAATTCACAGCTTATTTCAGCAGAGTGTCTTTTAATATTGCTAATATTTCAATAAGGATACATCATTTTGTTTTTCTTGCCTCGACTTTCTTTATATTATTATTAAAATCGATTCCTTCAAGAATTACCTTCCTCTTCACATGCAACTCGCAATACAATTTGCTTCGCTGTTATTATCTAAACTTACTTTTATAAAATATACTTAGATAATATATTTAGAACTAGCGACTCACCCTCGTTTCACTCGGGTTCGTCCCTAGGTACGTTTTGACGGTTAGTATGGAATAGATAGACTATATATTATATGATATATAGCCTATAGCCTTCCTCAATAAATGGGCTATCTAATGCAAAAAGAATTTTTCAAATAGGATTAGTAGTTCCTGAGATAAGCACATTCAAACAAACAAACTTTGCCTCCTTATAATATTACTAGTATAGATAAAAAAACTTTCTTTTAAATATTTAAATGTTTAAATGGAAGTTTTAAAGTAAACTGGTAAGCTGTTTTTAAGTAAGGGGTAATAAATTAGTTTTTTGATTTACGTTTTTAGGTAAGAATGGTTGGTAGCATAAATAGTAGCGTAATTGATAAAATTAATTCATCAATCATATGCTGTTATAAGTCAAGTTAATTGACCTTATCTCATGATCATTATTTTGAAGATTTGTGTAATGAAGTAAAGATGTAACAAATATAATATGTTTTATTTCCTGTATCCCGGAAACGGCTTTAACGATTTGGATCAAATGTATTTAGATTTTGCTTTTTAAGTTTGTCTTTGTAAGTGTCTTTTTTGAAAAAACACAATTTTTATATCTTTTCCGAAAAAATACCGAGCGAAGCTCAGGTCGGTAAAGCTCAATGTTATATGGAGAATAATTTTTAAATATTTTCCCATAACTGACAATAAAGGAATAAAATTAATTATTGTTGTTTTCTTGATTTTTACCCAAGTATCTAGATCATGCAAAGTTCTTTTATATAAATACATATGTTGGGACATTAACACACAGCACCATCTAATTCCATGCAATCCTTTAACTTAGCAAAGCTACGAGGCTTGTGTTACGGATATCAGATAGTTAATACACTACTCATATGTAACTTTAAATACATACATATTATAAATATAAACACCCATGACTGGACAAACATTTGTGCTCATCACACAAATGAATGACATCAGCGGGACTCGAACCCCCGAACATTGGCACAGCAAGTAGGGTCACTACAAACTAAGCCAAACGTGTCGTCAAAACATTGTTATAGTATGCCAGAGTATGTTTACTATTAGTAAAATTGTATTTCCTTAGCCACACAATTGCCTATCATCTATACTACGTAGCTTATACATATGTATGAGCAAAACGCATTGAAGCTAAAAGTCGCAATTTGATTTACAACTTCTTTGAAAGTGTAACATATTTATTGACGTCTCTCTGTTAGTATAAAGCTATAAATCGTTCAAAGGGCAAGGTCCATATAAAACGTACTATTTTTGTTTTTAATGTTTCATGAAAAATTAAACTAACATCAGTTAATATGTATAAGATTTTCAGTCTAATATACTAATGAAATAGAAGATAATTATCTATTAAATATAATAAATAATTTTGACTTATACTTCGTTTTCAAATGTAACTGGCAATGTTGGCTGTTTTAAGATCAGATATAATATGCGCAAGCGCACGCGCCCACGGCACGCCTGTTCAAAGTTAGCCTTTGGGTCTTTGTTGTGAAACTGTGATTTACTTTATCTATGACCCCTTTTGTTAAATGCTATTAATGATACTTAAAATTAGTTTATTTTATGCAATTTTATATATCTATACAAATAAATAAAATTGGAGTGTCTGTTTGTAATATTAAAATAACCGCTTTTTACTAAATGCATATGGATGTGTACACGGTACATATATCAAAACAACATTTTTTGTAATTTTTGTCTGTCTGTCTGTTTGTTCCGGCTAATCTCTGAAATGGCTGGACCGATTTTGACGGTACTTTCACTATCAGATAACTGATGTAATAAGGAGTAACTTAGGCTACTTTTATTTTAGAAAAAAAAAATAGGGTTCCACAAAAAAAAACTAAAACCAAATTAATTAATTAATTTTGTTTTGGGAAGCAACCTAGGGAAGAACCCGAGCGAAGCGAGGGTGAGTTGCTAGTTATACTTAAATGAATACTTTTAACAATTGCATTATATTTTTACTACCGACTCACCCTCGTTTCACTCAGGTTCGTCCTTAGGTAGATTCCCTTTACAAACTTCCATCCCCATTTTCACTCCCTTAAGGGATGATTGCCGGGAAAAAACTATCCTATGCCCTTCCCAGGGTCTCAGACTATTTCGTACCGAATTTTACCTTTGTCTCTTTATTATATTAGTATGATTATTAAAATTAAAAAAAAAAAAATTACTTTCTTTCATATGTAATTCTAATTAAAACCAAAAAATGCCGAAGACGTGGAATGTATGACATTAAAGTACTAAAAGTGCCTTTTACTGGAAGCTTACAAAAATATCCACTAATAAGTGTTATTTAAATAGTTTAAAACATTTGGAAAATTCTCATGTTGGTACGTCGCCTCGTTAAAATTTTGGAGAATCGCTGCACATACTTTATCATTTGACCATCGCAGATTGTAGAATTCGCTACCACCAAAACAATACTCGAGATCTAACCCACTTACATTTAGCTATAGCTTTAAAATGTATATTTATATAATTAAATAATAATTATTATAGTTATTTTTGTTATAGCTAGCGACTTATCCTTACTTCTCTGGGTGCGTTCCTAGCCTATGTGTTGCTCCATGTAATAATCTATCTCTGTACTAAATTTTATCCAAATCCGTCCAGCCGTTTTCGCTTGAAAGCTTAAAAAAATATACACATATCCAAACTTTTTCATATAAAATAGTAGTCCGATTGTTACAATTTGATATTTAATGTCTTCATTATTTCTTAAGTAATTTTCTATCAACAGGCCGTTAGTATGTCAAAACGGGGCTACGTGTACCAATTCCGTGGGCGGGTTCTCGTGCATCTGTGTGAACGGATGGACGGGGCCGGAGTGTTCTGTGAACATCGACGATTGCGCTGGTGCTGCGTGTTTCAATGGAGCAACTTGCATAGATCGTGTGGGCGCGTTTTACTGCAAGTGTACGCCGGGAAAGACTGGTAGGTTTACTTAAAGGAAAGAAGAGGTTTTTTTTGTTTTCAGTTTGTTTTTTAGCAAATATTATATATGTATGAATAAACATTGCACTATATAAAAGAATTCACGATCTCTGTAGCAAGAAGCCGTGTCTGTGAGAAATAATAGCTCGCATTTATCTCTCTTTTAACATTATGTTAACATTTGCTAATAAAGTAAAAAAAATAATATTATTATTCGAATAAAAAGTATTATTTGTTCGTTCACATAATATACATATATACCTATACAAGTATAGTGAAAAATATTTAGGACTACTGAAGCGACTCCGTATATTAATTTAATAATAATTTCATGCTAAAGTAATTCTAAAAAGAAGTGTAGTTTTGAAATTACAACAATCGTTTCATTCTTAACTTTAGGTCTCCTCTGCCACTTGGACGATGCTTGCACGTCGAACCCGTGCCATGCGGACGCAATCTGCGACACCAGTCCCATCAATGGCTCCTACACTTGCTCCTGCGCATCTGGCTACAAGGGATTGGACTGCTCTGAAGATATAAACGAGTGTGAACAGGGTATGTATATGTTTTGGTATCTTTCTTATTTATTATCATAAAAAAATATAACATTAGATGTAAGTTTAGGTATAAAATACTGAAATTTTGTCAAAGTAGTTTTTTTTAACAACTTTCGTTATAGTGATTTTATTTATTTATTTACAATTAGTTTCTCAATAAATCGGCGAATAACTTAGAAAGATATTAAAAAAATTTTAGGTTTTCATTTTAGGCTGCAACGATAAGAGGAGAATTTTTGATATTTTCAAGAATTCCTGATAACCGATTCCTATAATTTAATTTCTATCACGAATGCACAGTTGATTTCATCAACTATATATTTATTTTACTTATATCAACCCCTTACTTAGGTTCTCCCTGCGAACACGATGGTATCTGCGTCAACACACCAGGCTCATTTGCTTGTAATTGCTCAGTGGGCTTCACCGGTCCTCGATGTGAAACCAATGTAAACGAATGCGAGAGTCATCCTTGCAGAAACGATGGATCTTGCTTAGATGACCCTGGTACCTTCAGATGTGTATGCATGCCTGGTAAGTACATTCTAAAATAAGCTTTTTCGTCATGAAAACCAGATTTTTGATATCAGTAGACTTAGATTTTGATCTTAATTATATTTCAAACAATGTACTGTTTGTGGCAAAGATAGTTTTAATATGCTTTGAACAAACGTCTAAATTGTGGTTTTTGATAATAAGTTAATATTATGTGACTGTTTGTCTGTGAATGAGTTTGTTACTACTTTACGTCGTAAGTGCTCAATGGATTTTGAGGAAATGCAATATCGAGGAATAATATGTATAATATGTATAAACGATTCATAATCATATATATATATATATATATATATATATATATATATATATATATATATATATATATATATATATATATATATATATATATATATATATAACTAGCGACTCAACCTCGCTTCGCTCGGGTTCATCCCTTGGTTGATTTCATCTCCATTTTCACCCCCTTAAGGGATGGTTTCCGGGATAAAAATTATCCTATGTCCTTTTCAGGGTCTCAAACTATAATCTTGCCGAATTTCATATAAATCGGTTTAGTAGATCCAGAAATTACCCCCTACAACCTCACAAAGTCACAAACTTTACCTCTTTATAATATTAGTATAGATTTAGATTTAAAAACGAAAAGAAATAGAATAATCTTTTACAAATCAATGGTTGAACAGCTTGATTTCTATAACGGTACACCGTACGATACAATTTGCTCCTCAGTTGACAGCGTGATAGCTGGATGTTTATCATTAGATGGAATGAGTTGGGAAGGATTGACAGAAAAACTAAAAGAAACTTAAAAAAATAAACTTAAAATATGATTTTTGTCTTCACTATAATTATAATGTAATAATAATAATAATAATGTCCTCCTGACCGATTCCGGCCACGGCGGCCAATCTCAATGAGACTAGCCAACTGCGCAGGAGATATTATAGTGCACAAGTGTACGCGCAGACACAAGTGCACTCTCTATTCCTGTCACTCTCATACTCCGGTGGGACGACTACTCGACACGACCGGTGAAAGTTAAGGCGCAGGACCGACGGCTTTACGTGCTCTCCGAGGCACGGGGGTGAAACACCGCCAACTTCCCAACTCCGGGCTGTTACTGAGGCTTACTATACAGAAAGACTCAATAACTAAACTTGCCCCGACCCGGGACTCGAACCCAGGACCTCAGGATGTGCAGCCGTACATGCTAGCCACTACACCACCGAGGCAGTTAATAATTATTTTTATAGTGGCTTCTTTAGCTTTTATTCACATTCTCCTAATATATAGACGTATTTTTGATCGGTATCAAATGGAAGTAACTAAGTGCAAATCATCAATATAGCTGTCAATTAGAAACCAAAATAATATTTATGTTTTGAAAAGAAGAGATGATAAAAACATCGGCTGAGTGTACTATAGGTTATTTTTGACCAATTTCAAAAAGAAGAAGTACTTAATTAGTTTTTTTTTTTTGTGTTATTATATGCGATATTTCGTCACTAAACAAGCGAAACCATAGGCTAATGGTAAATAATAATATAAAAATACGTCACGATACACTAAGGATAGTGAGTTTGATTCCATCTAATGTTTTAATAGAAACATGTTTACAGTAACATTAATTGCTTTCCATGAGATTGTAGAACCTCTATATATGTAAAACAGAATTATCACAACTAGTAGCGAGAATTAAATTTTTTGCCAACGTTACAGCACTCAGTTCCCATGACGATGTGAGCGGCGAGACGGAAGCTCTTACTTGATTTAACATAATATAAGTCTTATTAAAATGCAATAAGAACTATTTATGGCTACAATAATTATGTTTTCTTAATGCCTAGTTTAGCTAAAATAGCCTTCTATATAATATACTATGGAATATTTTATTAATGTATTTGAATTTTATGTTAATTCTATTGGGATGTATAAATATTAAAATTAAAAGTCAAAAAATTGGTTAGCAAAAATTTTGAGTTAAGTTAAAATATTATTGTAATATGTACTTAGTTTTATGCTGTATTGCGATCAGTAAAGCGATTTTAACCTAAATAACTTAATAAATAAACTATTATAGAACTAGAGAGTATTCAGAATGAAGATATTACTTTATTATACTTTCATATAGTTTTAAAAATATTTAATTTAGTTTTAACGTTTAGTATAGATTTCTCAGAGATGAGATATTTTCCCGCAGTAAAAAGTATCGTCCTGATGCGTTCCCAGACATACAGACAGACAAAAATTCTAATCACTACATTCAGCCTCTGTATCGATAATAATGACTATTTCAATAAGATTTTTCAAAAAATATTTAATGTACAGATTCAACTCAGAATTTTATTATATGTGCAGATAACTAATGAGAAATATAAAATGCTATATTTATATATGTCAATATATTTTTCTTTGAATGATGATAGAACAAGCAGATTTTTAGAACTATTAACAAAAGTAGCAACTAAAATAATGTCTAGAGATTGTATTTATATCGATTATAATCGTATATCGATTCTTAAAAATAACAACTGCACTTTAAACCTATGAAGTACCCACATGCCCATAACCGATACATTGTCAAGTACACAAAACATGTCAGCGACGCAATGATGCGGATGGAAGCACTCAGTGGAAAACATAACCCGATCGAATTGCGAATGCATCGTAACCCGTTCCTTTATTATATGAGATATCACTTCCTAATTTAGCCATGCAATATATAACTTTGACTTGAGTATAATACTGGCAAATTGAAAAGGTTGTGTAAGGATTAAGAGTTCGAGTGTAGAGGAGGAAATTATACATAGTTGTGTTATACCACTTATCTCACGCATGAGTGATTCCAGACTCGTCTGGCAAGTGAACTAATAAGGGCAGGCTTGGGGCTCGGTATGACGACATTATAATTTTTTTTATAGTTTAAACATGCCTAATGGGCCCTTGCACTCGGTTTTTATAACGATATAACCGTTGTTTATGCCTAGATGGATCTTTAAATATTATTAAAAGAAATAATTGCAGTTATTCCCATTTAAGAATAACCGTCAGTAAATATTTTCTTTTTTACCATCTTATTTAAAGTGTAAGATTTTCTTAATAATTCGTAAGATTACTTTAATTCACTTGGTTTTTAGTTAGGGAAGATTTGTCGTCTTCCACTTTTGGTAGGTTCTCTTGGGAAGGTTTTGAATTAGTAGTCAGCGTAAACTCGTATATCTTCGTGTGTTTGTTTCACTATTCCATCATCTTTATTTACATGAGACCGTTGAGTTTCTAAAGAAAACACGATTACTTTCTTACATTTAATTATCTATAAGATAATATATCATGAAAAGAAACTGATTAAATTTGCAATTCTAAAAGTTATTAAAAACTACTTTCATGTTAACCTCTTATAACTGTTGACATTTGTATTTTTTTTTCTTTTATTTTGTTCCCAAAAAGCAGCTGGTCAAGTAATGTGTGTATCTGAAGCATTAAACATTCAAATATGCGCATAAACCGGCATTAGCTTGCGCCCCGCTGGACATTCTTATTGTACCTTGTGATCCGAAATCGTGACGATGGCGTATGGTATAAAAGTGCACGACAGCGGATTAGAAGTTAAATATAATACTTCCCGTACTTTAAGTCCGTCTTAATTCATAAAAGAATGTCCAAATGTTTTGGATGTAGGATGTTTCTGTAGACATCCTACATCTATACTAATATTATAAAGAGGTAAAGTTTGTGAGTTTGTGAGGTTGTAGTGGGTAATTTCTGGATCTACTGTACCGATTTAGATGAAATTTGCTAAGAAGATAGTTTGAGACCCTGAGAAGGACATAGGATACTTTTTATCCCGGAAATCATCCCTTAATGGGGATGAAAGTTTGTATGGGGAATCAACCTAGGGATGAACCAGAGCGAAGCGAGAGTGAGTCGCTAGTCCTCCATAAGAATGTAACAACTATTTGTTACATTCTTATCGAATTTAAAAGTTACCGTTCTGCATTAATTGTGCTGTATAATATCTTTTCTTAAGGATTCATCATAATCAGTATTGTATATGGTTTCTATATAATATGTGTGTTTTATTATCCTACTAATAATATTATAAATGTGAAAGTTTGTGAGGTTGTATGGATGTCTGGATGTATGTATGGGTGTTTGTTACTCTTTCACACAAAAACTACTGAATGTTTAATGAAACTTTACAATAATATAGCTCATACATCAGAATAACACATAGGCTACTATTTATCCTGGAAAATGTTCGGTTCAGTGGGATAGATTTGTTTTTTCCGGCGAACCCGAGCGAAGCAAGGGTGAGCCGCTAGTATTTTAATAATTGCCGTACATTGTAAATACTACATTTTTATTTTTTTAAAAGTGTGTTTATAATTTGCACCGAACGTTTACCCGCGACATGCGCTCGCGCACTGGGCGTGGCATCCCCTCTAACTACCATTTTGGTACGGCAAAGGCTCAATAGGCCATGTCAGCTATACAAATACTTGCATAATACTTTATTGCTCTCAAAATTGGAATTTGAATTATTATTCAAACTAATGGTCTTGATAATGGGTTAAAAGGTTATTATTGTTTTAGAATTACGAAATATATATCTTTACCAAAAACAATTACGCAGAATTGGTCAAACAGAAAAATTTACTTTCAAAATATTTGTTTTACAGTTGCACAATTTTCAATGAGGAATAAATATCCTTAATATAACTAACGGTAAAAACAATTGCAAACTCCATACATTTCGATTCAACGTACACACTCTCTTCGACATTCTAATTAAACCCAAGCCGTTGTAATTAACATGCTAACTTGTACCTACTGTTCCTGTGAACATTGTTGTGAACATTTCTTATTAAGTTTTATGAAATTGTATTGTAGTTTTTTTGTTTAAACGATGTGTTAGTTTTCATTCCAAATTGTCAATACAAATTAAGGTCGCTCACGGAGTGCACTTTCAAAAAGGTGAGACTAGCTGTTTCAAATGCCTCTAATCGTACTAGAACATCTCGAATAAGGATATTCAGAATGTTGATTACTTTAACTTTACTCTGTTGTCTGATTACCTCGTTGGTATAGTGGCTGTAATACATCTGTTATCTAGAGGTCCTGGATTCGAGTCCCATGTTTGGTTCTTGGGGGTTTCTGTTAAGAAATTCTCAGTAGTGGCTCGGAGTTACGAAAATGGCGGTGTGCACACCTCAGTACAATAATACTTCTTAGTTCCTACGCATATGGGTAGTCTCTTGATTCATACTGCTGGTTTGACTGCCGTGACATCGGTCCGACGGATATTACACTTTATATGTACATATATGTTTATTACATAGAATACTATGCATCATTAAAAATATTGAAGAAATATAAGTGGCAGTGGTAACCCAGTGGTAACGCGCTCGCTTGAAAATCTCGGGTCTAGCACCTCTGATATTTTCATGTGCGAATCATTTCCAACGTGATTACCTCTTGTCTTAACGGTGAAGGAAAACATCATGAGGAAACCTGCATGTCTGAGAGAACCTAGCAAGTTTTCAAAAGACATGTGAAGTCCACCAACCCGCACATGGCGAGCGTGGTGGACTATGGCCTGATCCCCCTCGTACTAAAGGGAGGCCTGTGCCCAGCAGTGGGACGTTAAAAAAGACCGAACACATTAAAAATATTAACATAATTCTATATTTACTTATACGTTATATATAAATACGTACATGATCTTTTACAATCTGATCAATTATTATAATTTTAAGCAATCAATATGATTTTACGATATCCTATTCTTTCAATCAAAGTAAATATCATTGAAATACTATTTTACCTTCAAAAACCACAACTTAGATATTTAAATTAGTCCACAGACAGATCGGATCCAATAAATAGTACAAAAGTTTGACTGAATAACAAATTTTAGGTTTCACTGGAACACAATGCGAGGTGGAGATAGACGAGTGCGCAAACAATCCGTGTCTGAACGGCGGCGTGTGCCACGACATGATAAATGCCTTCAGATGCACCTGTGTTATTGGGTAAGTTGAAATTGTGTCATTTTGCAAAAGACTCGCTAAAAGACTTGAGCTGGATTATAATCATTTAATTATATTTAATATATTTTATACATCAAAAAACCAAAATCTATACATATAATAATAGAATGTGACGGACCTTCTTTCACATAACTTTTAAATTTTCTGTAATATCAGGCTTGCATTGAAAATTGACATGTGATTTGGGCGCAATTTAAATTAAAAGTCAATACTTTTTCTGTCACTAAATTAACTAAGTAGATATTTCATGTATGAATATCGTCCTTTCCTTTGCAGATTCACTGGAGCAAGATGCCAAGTTAACATCGACGATTGTGCATCAAGCCCTTGTAGGAATGGAGGTACTTGTCATGATTCAATAGCTGGATACACCTGCGAATGTCCTCCTGGATATACTGGTAAGTAAATGTTGTATTTTATAGAGAAAATCATAGTTTTTTAGGTATCCATGGCCAAATGTAAACTGAAGCCAGAATCTGTGTGAAAAAAAAATATGAAAAAAGTGAACGCAAAGTACTTGTATATTCAAATTCAAAATATTTTATTCAGCATTAATTTATTACAATTTTTTACTGAATGTCATGAGTCTACTACCAGTTCGGAAAGAAGAAGCCTCAGTTCGAGAAGAAATGGCGAAAGAAACTCAGCGGGACTAATATTATTTCGTTGTATTTTTTATAAAGTTAACATACATATGTATGTATATAGGATTTAGATCGGCAAGTCCGGCTGAAATATTAGATACTTTACGTTTGCAAACTGACAGCACATCTAGCCTTATTTAGGTTTCAGTCCGATAAATAATGGAACACCTACTAGTACCACGTCTGTCTGTCCATCGTAGTCTTCTAATGTCAGTTGTATTGATATATAATCATTATTTTTTCTAATTCCTGCACTATTATGTTCTACAGCATAACTATAATTAGATGAGATCTAAGGGGATTGTTCGTAATTTTTATAATTTTTAGGGTTCCGTACCTCAAAAGTTAAAAAGGAACCCTTACTTGTACTCTCTTGTCCGTTTGTCCATCGCTCTGTCCGTGTATCATCACCGATTTTCTCAGAAACGGGGGGACCTAGCAAGTTGAAATTTATACCAGAAGTCTATAGACTCTATGTTGTTCGGATTTTTACAATAATGTTTAGATATAAATATTTTAGTAATTTCCTAGTTAGTTTCTTAGTAAATATGTTAACACTCTCCGCCAATACTGTCGGAAATCGTGCCACTTTAGGAGAATAAGGTTGCAAATCGTGACGTTCGGCATAAAGTCGTGCGGTGTCCAGCGGAGACATTTGTCAATGGGTGTCACATATATCAAAACAAGGGTTTACATGGGCTCAACCGATCTTATAACATGGGAATTTAAATTTGTTGCTCGATTTGTGCTTCGATTACTAAGAATATATTGGTTTTTAGTTTGAGATGTATTGTTGGAATATGTTATGTTTTGAATATTTAGGAATAAATTAATTAAAATATGGTTTTTGTGCTGTGCTTTAATGGCTAATACAAACATTTTTCATTTGACGGAATCAAAACTTTAGGTTTACTAGGCGTGGCATTTTTACGTACTACAGCTATTAATGGAGAAGTTCCCATTTTTGTATTAATTATAAAATTTTAAGCATAATATAACAAAAATATAAAAGAATTATTAAAATTACTCAACAAATGAAAAAGTTATGAAACTTAAAAGTTGCGCTTGTAAGAATAATTTCGTGACATCACACGACCTAAACGACCGAAATTTATTTTAATTTCTCAGTCATATATATTGATAGATTTGAAAAAAAAATCACTGATTTATTAGTTTTGATCTATATTATAAATCCATTGCATTAAATATGATATTATCAACATCAGGAAACTTCTCCATTATCTATACTAATATATATAATATTATAAAGCTGAAGAGTTTGTTTGTTTGTTCGTTTGAACGCGCTAATCTCAGGAACTACTTATCCGATTTGAAAAATTCTTTTTGCATTAGATAGCCCGTTAACTGAGGATGGTTATAGGCTATATATCATCCCGAAAAAAATGTAGGGTTCCCGTGGGATAGATTTGTTTTTGTCTAGGGACGAACCCGAAGCGAAGCGAGGGTGAGTCGCTAGTAATAAATAAAATTGGGTGTGTCACAAGGTATTAACTTAGATCTCCTACAATTCAAATTTGTTAAAGAAAATATATTAATACTATGTTTCCATTTACGAATTTGAATACAAAGCTATTTTACAGGAATGTCTTGCGAAACAAATATCAACGATTGTCTCTCAGCGCCGTGCCATCGAGGGGAGTGTATCGATGGTGACAATAGCTTCACTTGCAACTGTCATCCAGGATACACTGGCCGTGTGTGCCAAACTCAGATCAATGAATGTGAATCTAATCCTTGTCAATTTGGAGGTATGTAACATATCTAGATATCCATACTAATATTATAAATGCCATAACTCTGTCTGACTATCTGTTTGTTACCTTTTCACGCTTAATCCGCTGAACCGACTTAGATGAAATTTGGTATGAAGATAGTTTGAGACTCTGGGAAAGACATAGGATAGATTTTATCCCGGAAATCTCTCCTAAAAAGGGTGAAAGGGGGGTGGAAGTTTAAATGGGGATCTATTATTTCTCAAATAAGGTATATAAAACTCACCATATCTATGTATATATTTAAAACGTACCTAGGGATGAACCCGAGCGAAGTCAGGGTGAGCCGCTAGAAGTAAATAAAAACGAGTGCTGGTTACTTCTATAAGTTATTTGAGCACTTGGACGACCGAGCTTTGCTCGGCCTTTTTCGGAGAAAATATAAAGTTTTTTTTTTAAAAAGTATCTACCTATACAGTAATATAAACTTAAAAAGCAAAAACTTATCTAAGTACAAAATTTGATCTAAATCGTTACAGCCGCTTATGAGATACACAAAATATATTTATCTGGTTTTTGAGTCTGTACAGATTATAATATACCATTTTATTGACAATTTTGGCCGTACATCCTTCTTAAGGCAATTATATTTTTTTTAATTTAAAGGTCACTGTGAAGATTTAATCGACGGCTATCAATGCCGATGTAAAGCTGGAACATCTGGACGGAACTGTGAGATCAATGTCAACGAATGTTATTCAAACCCATGCAGGAATGGTGCCACCTGTATAGATGGGATTAATAGGTGTGTATATTTTTTTGTTTATATTATAACAGTATTAATTATTATTTTTAAATAAATTTCATATTTAATTGTCATATTAATATTTTGTATTTGTTCTATTCGTCCATATTTTTTTTTATTTTAAGATATAAAAATATTATATTTATTATCTGTGATATTTTTGCTTAGTAATTATATTGTTTACTACTTATATGGGTTTGGTTAGATTGGATAAGTTAAAAATAATAATTTTATACTAACAAATAATATTTTCTTATACCTCTTTTGCTTTTAGAGTTGTCAAAATTTCCCTTCTTTTAATTTAATTCCCTTTTTTCTTTCACATGCAGCAACAATTACTTTGAGTAAGTGCTTTTAGAAATTACCGCATGTATTAGTGTTTAGCTTTTCATGTCTATGTAATCGATTTTAGCTTTGCGATTGATGTTCTTATAACTATTATTACATTCGAGCTTTTTTACTTTGAGCTTTTTTAAATATACTCTTATTTATAGTTTTCATTCATGTTATATAAATTGTAAACTCAGCTGTTTTAAAAATATCAACAGTCAACTGAAATAACTTAATAGACTTATCTTTTTACTTAAGAAACATGTTGGTAATTATTATATACTAGTGACTTACCCACACTTCGGGTTCGTCCCTAGACAAAAACAAATCTATCCCACGGGAACCGTACATTTTTTCCGGGATGATATATAGCCTAAAACCTTCCTCAGTTAACGAGCTACCTAATGCAAAAAGAATTTTTCAAATCGCATCACTAGTTCCTGAGATTAGCGCGTTCAAGCAAACAAACAAACTCTTCAGCTTTATAATATTAGTATAGATGCAAACGTTTTCCTTTGGATTGTTTTGAAAAGCATTAAAATTGATATGACTCTTTCAACCCAAAAAACCAATGTTGCATGTTAAAAAAAAACCTTAAAAAGCATGTCATAGCAACACACGAGCATGTATAAAGGCACTATTTATTTAATGTGCCCGTACTATCAGGTATACGTGCGAATGTATCCCGGGATTCACCGGGCAGCACTGCGAGACCAACATCAACGAGTGCTTGTCCAATCCCTGTGCGAATGGCGGCAAGTGTATCGACCGCATCAATGGCTTCCGATGTGAATGTCCACGGGGCTACTACGATGCTAGGTATGTGATGTCCTTACAGATTTCTGTTACGGCTTCTAATCTCTTAACACTAATCAATAGCATATGATATTATTACTATACTAGCGATTCGCCCTTGCTCCGCTCGGGTTCGTCCCTAGGTTTTAAGGTTGGTATAGATTTCTCAGAGATGAGATATTTTCACGCTGTAAAAAGTAACCTAAATATTGACTCGGATAACCAGCTATAATCATACCAAATTTAATCAAAATCTGTCCAGTGTTTTTCTTGTAATGCGTTCTCAGAATGACAGACGGACAGACAATTTTTTTTAAACTATACATTCGGTCTCTGTATATATAATAATGACTATTTCAATAAGGTTTTCCAAAAAAATATTTAACATACAGATTGGACTAAGTTAAAATTTTATTATATGTATAGATTATGCTAATATTAGCACACAAGTGTGTGCAGACACAAGTGCAGTCTCTATTTCTTTTAAAACTCATATTCCGATGGGACCACTTGACACGATTGGTAAGAGATAGAACGTAGTACCGTGTACGGTCACAGCGTACGGTCTGCTACTGAGTATTTTGTCTTAAAAAATCAATAACAATTTCGGCCCGACCCTGGAATCGAACCCAGGAACCCTCGATCTGCAGTCGTACATGATAGCCACTGGACTAATAAGACTGGCTAGGTACATAATAAGAGATGAATGCCATTTTGGATCAATTTGAATGATGTATATATTCGTAGTATCGTATTTAGACACACATTTAAAAATTTGTGTTTTGATTTAACGTATTTGAATGGAATATTGTAGATTTTTATTATAATAAGTTTTTTAAAGAATTTTGACGTATTTTAGTCTTATGTAACATATTTTTATGGTTATATTTTAATTATTTTTGTTAATATTGCAGATGTTTATCCGACGTGAACGAATGCGCTTCAAATCCTTGCATCAACGGCGGTACCTGTGAGGATGGTGTCAATCAATTCATATGTCACTGCTTGCCGGGCTATGGAGGTATGTAATGATTAATGATTTTTACTAGATTTCCAATTATTAAATTTTTAGGTACATTGCTTAGGTTTTCATTTCAAGTTTAGAAAAAAAAAATACATAATATGGCCATACAATATGTTTGTTTTTGTAAGCTAAAAGAGCGTGTCGTTGATAACTTCAAATTAAATCGTAAGAATTTGTGTTATTAATTATTATAGAAATGTTCAGATACTATGCTTAGTTTAGAAATACGTATGCATTCATATACATATATTTTATACTAGCGACTTACCCTCGCTTAGCTCGGGTGCGTCTTTAGGTAGGTTCTAATTTTTTTGAGCGGAATCCCAGTTCTTTTTCTAAAATAAAAGTAGATTGAGTTGTTCCTTATAACATCAGTTATCTACCAGTGAAAATCCCGTCAAAATCAGTCCAGCCGTTTCGGAAAATTGCCGGAACAAATAGACAGACAGACAAAAATTTTAAAAATTATGTTTTTCTTATAAGTATCGTATATAATCAATAATCATATAGATTTAGTAAGAAGCTGTTATTTTAACATTATAAAAAGACACTTCAATTTTATTTATATGTATAGATAGTGGAGTACTTCAATATTATGGACACTATGAATGTTCTTATTTTAATGTATATAATATAATTAATGAACTGCCTCGGTGGTGTAGTGGCTAGCATGTACGGCTGCACATCCTGAGGTCCTAGGTTCGAGTCCCGGGTCGGGCCAAGTTTAGTTATTGAGTCTTTCTGTATAGTAAGCCTCAGTAACAGCCCGGAGTTGGGTAGTTGGCGGTGTTTCGCCCCCGTGCCTCGGAGAGCACGTAAAGCCGTCGGTCCTGCGCCTTAACTCTCACCGGTCGTGTCGAATAGTCGTCCCACCGGAGTATGAGAGTGACAGGAATAGAGAGTGCACTTGTGTCTGCGCGTACACTTGTGCACTATAATATCTCCTGCGCAGTTGGCTAGTCTCAATGAGATTGGCCGCCGTGGCCGGAAACGGTCAGGAGGACATTATAATTAATATTGTTTCATCTCCACAGGCCAACGCTGCGAGCGTGACATAGATGAGTGCAGTTCGAACCCGTGCCAACATGGCGGCACTTGTCACGACAGACTCAACGCGTACAAATGTGACTGCGTGTTAGGATTTACTGGTGAGTACTTAAGAAATAAAATAAAAATTATTCGAACAAGATATTATGATATAGTTTTTTTTTATTATGAATGTGAAAAATTTGTATATATGTGTACATATCTTTGTTACTACTTTACGCCTAAACTTCTGGATAGATTTGAATGTAATTCTGTATACAAATAGAGTATTACAGTGTATAAAGAGATAGTCGAAACTACAGACCCAGCCGACTGATGCTACGATTAGTCACTAATATTGGCATCTTTACAAAAAATATTATTTGTATTATATAACAATTTCATAGAGTTTTTCTTTATTTTAGCCATAATTAAATCATTATTTTAATTAAGTTTATACTTTAGCAGTATCATCGTAGCCATTGTTTTACTGTATACATATAAGAATTGTTACTAAATAAATAAATTTTATTTCATTTTTTACTTTCTAGGTGTTAACTGCGAGACTAACATCGACGATTGCGCCGGCAACCCCTGCCTCCACGGCGGGTCCTGCATCGACCTCGTCAACGGCTACCGATGCGTGTGCGCTCCGCCACATTCTGGCAGGAATTGTGAAAATACACTCGATCCTTGTTTACCTAATCAGTAAGTTATACTAATGTTGTTAATGCGAATGAGTGAGTGAATGTAAGGGAGGCTTAATAGAAAATGGGGGGGGGGGGGGGGGGGGGGGGGGTCATGTCTTATTTTATAAATTAGCACGTAAGCTACTTTTATACACGTATTTTGCGAGCATATTCATATGTAAGAATAAGTATTTATTTTCATTGATCTTACTTCTAATCAATATACTTTAATAAAAGTCGTTTTAAGGTTTTTATCTATTACAATTTGTTGCATCTCTTCAGTTTATATTATCAATCTTAGCGCCTTAATAAATTTCAGTCGCAGCGAATACTTTCTTAGATATACGCGAATATTTGACATTTTAAATAAAACTATCTTTTTGGATTTTTACGCGAATTTGTTTCGATTTTTGGTTCCTGACGTTTCGAATGCTTTACAGCGATCATGGTCATTGCCTTATAGTTGTTACAGACAGTAGAAAAAATATATATATATAAAAAAAATACAAATAACATTTTTTATGGAACCAAATTTCTAAATAAATCCGAAAAGATAATTTCATTCATAGACTATAACTATTTTTTTTTATTTCTCGATATTACCCTAAAATTGTACGCCGACCCGCACTTGGTCAGCGTGGTGGACTATGTCCTCTCCTCGTATTGAAATGAGGCCCGTGCCCAGCATTGGGACGTAAAAAAAGGGCTGAATACATTCCCTAAAATTGTAATAACAGTAATAAAACCTTATTTAACATAATAAACAATTCCAGATGTCGTCACGGCGGTCGTTGTATAGCCGAGGCGTCGTACGCGGAGTTCACGTGCCAGTGCCCGGTGGGCTGGACGGGCGCGCTGTGCGAGCGGGACGTGGACGAGTGCGCCGTCACCGCGCCCTGCCATAATGAGGCCACGTGTATCAACACTGAGGGGTCCTACGCCTGTCTCTGTGCCCATGGGTATGAGGGGAAGGACTGTGCGATAAATACGGACGATTGTGCTTCGTGTAAGTTATTGTTATCATATAATTTTTTAAAACTCCTTTATTTGAGATTTAAACGCGAGATTATAACTTTTTAAAAATATAAAAAAAAGGCATTAGAAATGAAACCCAAATTTAAAAAACCCACGGACAACATTCTGTGGTGTTTTTATTTTTTAATTCACATAGCCATGTGATACTAAAGGCAAAGTTTCATTTAAATTCATCCATCCATATATGACAGATTAGCGACTCACCTTCGCTTCGCTCGGGTTCGTCCCTAGGTTGCTTCCCCATACAAATTTTAACCCCCTAAGGGATGATTTCCAGGATAAAAACTATCTTATGTCCTTCCCAGGGTCTCAAACTACCTTTTTACAACTTTCATATAAATCAGTCCAGTAGTTTCGGAGCCTATTCGATGCAAATAAACAAACAAAAAATAACTTTTTTTCCTCTTTATAATATTAGAATAGATGATCATAATAACAGCTAGCTACAAATTGAATTAACAATTTATTTACACTGCCGAAAATGTCCAATGTTTTTTTTTTATCTCGTACATTTCTATGGGTTAATATTAATTTCATTAAATATTTCAGTCCCCTGTCAAAACGGAGCGACATGTTTAGACAGTATCGGTGATTACAACTGCGTGTGCGCGAGCGGCTTCGCGGGCAAGCACTGCGAAGTGGATATAGACGAGTGCCAGTCTAGACCTTGTATGAATGGTGCTACTTGCAATCAGGTAAATATTTTATACATACATATATATTTTTGTATTATACTTTTTATATATAGATATAGTGATATATTTAACTCTATTATTTGCATCCCTTCCCTCTCACAGTTTGCTATTACCTACACCTAAAGGTTGCCTGGAAGAGATCGCTGTTTAAGCGATAAGGTCGCCTCTTGTACATTATCTGTTTTGTATTTTTTTCTATTTTTTTTCCTTGGTGTACAATAAAGAGTTTATTATTATTACATTCACGCTATATATTATTTATATATAAGCGTAAAACTTAAATATTAAGATCTTTGAAGAGCAAAATATACATTTACGTACGTATGTATGTATTTATATAAATCGAAAGTGGTTAAGTTATAAGTGTATATAAGTTCGGTGGAAACTGCTCCATTTAGTGACAAATATGTTAATACTAATTATTATTAGTTAGTCAAAGATTTTGACATTAAGGGCTATTTCACAAAATTTTAAAAATCACATTTTTAAAAGGGTGGTCCGTTAGCACGTTAAGGTAACTCTAATTTTAACATCAGTTAAAATATTTATCGTGATGCTTGAGTATGTATCAAAATATGCTGAAATTAGCCTTAATTTGATTTAAAAAAAAATATATAGTAGAATATAAAGTCAACAATATAACTACGAGGTAGTGACGAGCTTGTATGACGAGCCAGACAGCAGGTTCCATTGAAAAAAAAAAAATTAAATCCATATACACATTTGCTTGTTACTTTAGAAATGTCTTAAATTAATTTCTACATAATTTCATTTTCCTGTCCAGTACGTGGCGTCATACACCTGCACTTGCCCTCTGGGCTTCTCGGGCATCAACTGTCAGACCAACGACGAAGACTGCACAGAATCTAGCTGCATGAATGGAGGTTCCTGTATCGATGGCATCAACTCTTACAACTGCTCTTGTCCCCCTGGGTGAGTGATATTTTTAACCGACTTCCAAAAAGGAGGAGGTTCACTGATTTGGAAATTTTTTTTTGTTTCAAAGGGTCTATACTTTCTAGGAGGTCCCATTTAAATTTCATCGAAATCAGTCAAGCGGTTTTTAAAAAATCAACAATAAATTATTTTTAAATAAATTGCTTAATCGAATATGTTATTAAAAAAACTGTCTTCTTACAAATTACCTGCTTATTACGTCTACACTAAAAAGTAAAAAAAAAACTAAACGGGGGTTTTCATTTAGAATAGATACATAATTAGATATTTTCGAAGTCTGTGCCAGCCGACAATATTTTAATTGAATACTGAACATAATACTCATTCTATGGAAGTTATATTATATATATATAACTCATTACTTTATAAGTATTTTTCTCTATTTTTTTTTTTCAGGTACACGGGTTCAAACTGCCAGTTCAGGATAAACATGTGCGACAGTTCTCCTTGCGACAACGGCGCGACCTGCCACGACCACGTCACCTACTACACTTGCCACTGCCCGTACGGATACACTGGAAAGCATTGCGAGACTTTTGTTGATTGGTAAGTTTGGTGTTTTTTATAATTGCATGCATTTATACTAATATTATAAAGAGAAAAGATTTTTTTGTTTCTTTGTTTGTATAAGCTCCGATATTACTGAATCGATTTAGATGAAATTTGGTAAAAAGATCGTTTGAGACCCTGGAAAGGCCATAGGATTGTTTTTATCCGGAAATTATTCCTTAAAGGGGTGAAAATGGGAATGAAAATTTGTATAGGGTGCAACCTAAAGAAGGACCCTCGCTAGTATTATATAATCAAATAATCAAATCTTATAACTTTCGAGCTTCTCAAAATTAAATTCATTTTTGTTTCAAGATTAGTCTTCAACTAATAGGTAATCTGTTAGAATAAAGCCACTCCAGAGAAATAACTGTAGCTAGCAAAACACGAATTCTAAAGCCCTGGATTACACCGGGACTCTTACGATGTATCCGAAACCGTGATAAACTTTTTAGAAAAACCAAGAAACACCCTGAAAACAGCGAAATTTCTTTAATTTATAATCGGTACAAAAATTTTTGCAATAACCTTCTCAAACGAATAAAAAAAGAATTCGATCATAATAATTTCCTAAAAGCAAAAAATAATGCCAAGGCCACATGGGATTTAATAAAAAACGTAGGCTATCTCAAAAAATCATCTAAAACATCTACAGACCTTTTTATGTTAGCTGATGAACCATTTTCGGCAGTCTCGGCTGTTAACGAGTACTTTGCAAACGTTGGCAGAAATTTAGCCACGCAAATTACTGATTTTAATGACCCAGTCCTACCTGATAATTTGTATACCACAACTACTTCCTTGTCATCTATCTCACTATACACCACTGACTACACTGAAGTTGAAAATGTCATCATAAATCTTAAGAATACCTCAGCGACAGGATGGGATGGTATACCAACCTCGCTGGTAAAGTCGGCTAGACATATCGTTATTCCAGTGCTGGTCCATATTTTTAATTTGGCGATTGAATCCGGCATCTTTCCTGAAGTTTTTAAAAAAGCTCTAGTTCACCCAATTCATAAAGGCGGAGATGGAAACATTGTCAGTAACTACAGGCCTATTTCGATCCTAACTACGTTATCTAAAATATTTGAAAAACTTCTAAATAGTAGACTCGTTAATTATTTAAATAAGTACAATGTCATTGCGGCTAATCAATATGGCTTTAGGAGTGGTAAATCTACGGAAGATGCTGTTTTGGACTTAACAAATTCTATAGTTACAAATTTTACTAACAAAGAAAAAACTATTGGCATATTTTTGGATCTAACGAAAGCATTTGACACTGTTTCCATCCCTAACCTTCTTCAGAAATTACACCAGGTGGGTGTACGAGGTATGGCAAACGATATTTTTAGGAGCTACCTCAACAATCGTTCACAATGCGTTGTTTTTGATGGTGTTGTGAGTGACGAGGAAAATTTAGACTTTGGAGTACCTCAAGGCAGTGTCCTTGGGCCGACTCTTTTTCTCATTTATGTAAATGAATTGTCCAAGCTAAATTTACAAAATTGTAAAATAATCTCATATGCCGATGATACAATTCTACTTGTTAACGGGAAAAACTGGTCTGAAGTTACAAAATACGCTGAATCTGCATTATCTGCTGTCAATAAATGGTTGTGCAAAAACATCTTAACCTTAAACTTAGATAAAACGAATTTTATAACCTTTGCTCCTAGCAGTATTTCTCTTCCTTCTCCCCCTATAAAAATTTTTGTTCATAATCCAAGTTGCAATAGAGATGGCGCTTGTAATTGCAGAAGTATTAATAATACCAGTCAAACCAAGTATTTAGGCATATACATTGATAGCACCCTTTCATGGCACGAGCACATTAAAGTTACCTGCAATAGACTTCGTAAATTAATATTTGTCTTTAAAAGACTTAGAAACATTGTTGATTTGACAATACTTAAAAACATATACCATGCCCTCGTAAAATCGATCTTATCATATTGCATTACTGCCTGGGGAGGCACTGATAAAACGAAATTATTGCGTCTAGAAAGGGCTCAAAGATCTATACTCAAAACAATGAACTTTAAACCTATATATTTCCCAACCAGTGAATTGTATAGAATTTCTAAAGAACTTTCTGTTAGAAAATTATTTTTACTTCAAACCATACTGCGTAAGCACTCACAAACACCTTTTGATTACCACTTAATCTCTAATAAACGCAGATCGGATCAAGTTTGCAAAACTATTCGTATTAGATCGACTTTGGCTAAACAACATTATGACTTCTTTTCCCCAATTTTATATAATAAAATAAACAAAATTCTTAATATATATCCCCGAACTTCACGTGCATGCAAAAATATAGTTACAGCTTGGTTATTAGAATTGACTTATGAGGAAACTGAGAACTTACTAAAATAAGGTACATTTATATGGCTGACACACATACACACACTCACACACACACACACACACACACACATACACACACACACACATACACACACACACACACATACACACACACACACATACACACACACACACATACACTCAAACACATATACACATACATGCGCGCACACACGCATACATGCTAATTGCAAATACTGTCAAACTACTTTATGTATCATTGTCATAATTTAACTAATATCTTAATTTAACTTTAAATCTTAAATTGGAACAAAATGTATTAAATTATAATCTGGAGGTGGGCGTTAATGACTACGACACAGTTGTATAACTAATGTAGTCCTTATCGAACATATTGTATAAACTGTAATCTTTAAAAAGTTACCAATAAAGATTTATTATTATTATTATTATTATTATTATATATCACTATATTTTAAATTAAACTCCCGTAAAGCTGGGTTTATGTTTGTTCGGGCTTATCTCAAACTACAGTACAGATTTTCATACGATCATCGCGAATAGAAAGAAGATTTATCTAGGATATAACTGATATTTTTGTATTAAGTCGGAAAAATAATTCCTCCTAAGAGTAAGGGCATCTATGCATGCAATTGTATTTTCAACGTCCAACTGCTGGGCACGGGCTTCCTTTCAATACGAGGGGGATAAGGGATAAGGTTGACGGACTGAGCATGTCTTTGGAAAACTTGTCAGGTTCTCTCAGACATGCGGGATACCTCACGATGTTTTCCTTCACCATAAGGCAAGTGGTAATCATGTTGAAAATGTTTCTCCCATGAAAATATCAGAAGTGCGTGTCCTGGGAATTGTACCCGCTTAACTCCGTTTCCCAAGCGAGTGCGTTACTATAAGGATGCAATTATAAAAATAACGAATATTTTAATATTTTTAACGACACGTTTGGCTCAGTTTGTACTGACCCTACTTGCTGTGCCAGAGGTGGCGGGTTATAGTCCCACTGGGAGGATTCATTTGTACTCCCAATTGTTTTATTGTCCCAACAATATTATATTTATTATATATAATATTTCTGCCTGCAGGTGTGAGAACAACCCCTGTGAGAATGGAGCGACTTGCTCACAGAAGGGCCCGCAGTACACGTGCACGTGCGCGCCGGGCTGGTCCGGCAAGCTGTGCGATGTTGAGATGGTGTCGTGTAAGGACGCTAGTATTAGAAAAGGTAAGTTGGTCATATTGTTTTAGTTAAAAGTTATAGTTAAAAGTGGAAAACCGCTAATTTAGATGATACACATATTTAATGTGAAAATAAATATTGATCTGAAATATTCTTAGTAAGGTATTCTCGATATTTTTTAGTGTTTTATTAAAACACTAGCGACTTACCCTCGCTTCGCTCTGGTATATTCCTAAGTACGTTTTAAATAGATATGAATAGTTATTGCGAGTGTAGCTTAGGAGAAAGACTTATGCTATTGCAGATTTTTCTGTGGGCTTTTTTAAGACCTACAATTTTCTAGTATACTGTTTTGGTACTCTTAAGGTTTAGCCAGCGTTAGATATGAAAATTTCTAAAGACGTCTCGATAGCACCACTTATTGTCTTTTCCCATGGGAATCAAAGATTTTCTTGTAGTAAAAGCTATTCTAAATGATTACCCAAGTTATCACTACAAAAAATTTAATTAAAATCATTTCAGTACTTTTTGCGTGAAACGCGAACTGTCAAACAGACATGCAGACAAAAATTTTAATATTTAATGTTTTGGGGTCTATATTCTGTACACAATATATTACAGTTATTGTTCTTAAAAAATATTTAATGTACAGATGTTGCTAAGTTATTGTTTTATTGTATACATAGATGTACGAGTATGTTAAATTATTATGTGTCTTTCGCAGGTGTGAAACTAAAACAACTATGTAATAACGGGTCCTGCGAAGATATTGGCAATTCCCATCGTTGTCACTGTCTCGACGGATACACCGGCTCCTATTGTCAGAAGGAAATAAATGAATGCGACTCAGCGCCGTGTCAAAATGGCGCCGTTTGCAAAGATCTAGTTGGTACCTACCAATGTCAATGTGCCAAAGGATTCCAAGGACAAAATTGTGAATTAAACGTCAACGACTGTCTGCCAAACCCATGCCAAAATGGCGGGACGTGCCATGATTTAATTAACAACTTCTCATGTTCATGCCCATTCGGAACTTTGGGTAAAATCTGTGAAATTAACGTAAACGATTGCAAGCAAGACGCATGCCACAATAATGGTACTTGTATTGACAAAGTTGGTGGGTTTGAATGCAAGTGTCCTCCAGGTTTTGTTGGGCCGAGGTGCGAAGGAGATATTAATGAATGCCTTTCTAACCCATGCTCCAGTCCCGGGACACAAGATTGTGTGCAATTGATCAATGATTACCATTGTAACTGCAAACCTGGATATATGGGACGACATTGCGACGCTAAAGTGAACTTTTGTGCAAACTCACCATGCCAAAATGGTGGGATATGTTCGGCAATCCAAGGAGGTCATGATTGTTTATGCGGTGATGGGTTCTATGGGAAAAACTGCGAGTACTCCGGCTATGCGTGTGACTCTAATCCATGCCAAAATGGTGGTTATTGTAGAACATCAGAAATTGGTGATTACGTTTGCGACTGTCCCTCAGGCTTGTCTGGTGTTAACTGTGAAATTGACTCTATGAATGAATGCTTGAGCAGTCCTTGCAAGCACCCAGACGCTAGATGTATAGATAAACCTGGCGATTACTTGTGCTATTGTCCAAGACAATGGACCGGAAAAAGCTGTGACATCCATGACCCTCACTCACGAGGTGGATATGGAAGCCCTGTGTCTGGAGTATTCAGTAAAAACCCTGGACTTACTCTACAAGAGCTAGATTTAGCTTTCCAAAGAGAGACATGTGTCAAATTAGGCTGTAAAGAGAAGAGGGGTGACCATCATTGTGACGAAGAGTGTAATACATACGCATGCGAGTTCGATGGCAACGATTGCTCCCTGGGTATCAATCCGTGGGAAAATTGCACAGCCCCGATTAAATGTTGGGAAGTGTTTATGAATGGAGAATGTAATGAAGTGTGTAATACGCAAGCCTGCTTGTTCGATGGGAGAGATTGTCAGAAATCCCTCCAAAAATGTAACCCTGTATATGACGCGTACTGCCAGAAGCATTATGCGAACGGACATTGTGACTATGGATGTAACAACGCGGAATGTAATTGGGATGGTTTGGACTGTGAGAATGAACCCCCTGACCTCGCAGAAGGCGTAATGTCTGTTATTCTTTTGATGGATATGAGAACGTTCAAAGAAAATTCTGTGGCATTTTTGCGTGATTTAGGCCATCAATTAAGGACAACTGTGTTGATAAAGAAAGACCATTTGGGCAACGATATGGTGACTCCATGGAAAGGCTCGACAGATGTTGGCCTTCAAGATACTGAATTTGGAAAGAAACATCAGATTGTTTATACGGAGAGGGGACAGTCGGGGGTTAAAGTTTATTTGGAAATTGATAATAGAAAATGTACGTCGATGTCTGCATCAGAGTGTTTCTTCTCAGCACGTGAAGCGGCTGAGTTTTTAGCTGCAACCGCATCTAAGCATTCATTGTCACCAGACTTTCCTATTTATCAAGTCAAGGGTGAAACACCCCCTGACGTAGATAATTTACCGACCAATTTTAAATACGTCTTTATTGGAGTCATTCTAGTTCTTCTAGCTGGTCTATTGATTGGGGTGCTGGTAACCGCTCAGAGGAAACGTGCGGCTGGTATAACATGGTTCCCAGAAGGCTTTATTCGTAATAATTCATCAACCCGTCGTCGCTCTCGACGCAGAGGTCCAGATGGTCAAGAGATGAGAAATCTGAACAAAGGGTCCATGGGATGTATGGATGTAGACATCAATGGTGGTCACATGGGTCCTCCCCATTGGTCTGATGATGATGATGATGGATCAGCACCACCAAGGGCCAAAAGACCTAGAGGTCCAGGAGACGCGAATGGAGCACCCGGTGGCTACGCTTCAGACCACACAGCAATCACGGACTATGAGGAAGCCAGTCATGAGTCCAGGGTTTGGACTCAACAACATTTGGATGCTGCGGATATAAGAGTACCACCGAGTATGATGACGCCACCTGCTATCGTAAGTGTATCTAATATTTACAATTTTTACTTTTTTTCGTTCTATATAAATAAAAAAGAAAAAAAAAAAAGATAACATTAATCAAAAAAGGCACAACAAAGATTATTCTCATTACTTTTATTAATCAAAATCAAATACACTATGCAATTTTACTAAAAAATCGTTTTTTTTTTTGTAGCACGATGGCCATGTGGATGTCAACGCAAGAGGACCTCTCGGCATGACACCGTTGATGGTAGCAGCTATAAGAGGAGGTGGTCTTGACACTGGTTCTGACGTGGAAGATGAGCAGACCGCTCACATTATATCAGAGCTGGTCGCTCAGGGGGCACAGCTGAATGCTGCTATGGATAAGACTGGGGAAACCAGTCTTCATCTTGCTGCCAGGTAAGATATTAGCAGTATTATTAGTTTATTATGTTTCAATAAGTTTTTATAACGATGTTTTTGCTATAAATATAAAAGGGACAAAATAACAAACTAGTATTGAAATTAATATAAAAAACGTAACGAAACATTTTTAAATGATAAAGGATTATCTCTTGAAAAAAATATTATTTCGTTATTTAAACAAAAATAGTAAAATTTAAAACACGCTTATATAATAACTAGTTTTGACCCTCGGCTGTGCTCGGGGAATTTTTATCAGATTTCATTATCATTCAATTAACATTTAACATGAAGAAGTATCAAATAGACAGACAATATGAATAATAATTAATAATGCAAAATTTAACACAATGAACATTTACAGATACGCACGCGCAGACGCAGCCAAACGTTTGCTAGATGCGGGTGCGGATGCGAACTCACAGGACAATACGGGCAGGACGCCGTTACACTCGGCGGTCGCGGCAGACGCGATGGGCGTGTTCCAGATACTTCTACGGAATAGGGCCACCAATCTCAATGCTAGGATGCATGATGGCACCACCCCTCTTATACTGGCTGCGAGGTAATTTATTTTTTGTGAAGTAAAATTATGATTAAACTTATATATGTATACTAGTGACTTATCCTCGCTCCGTTCGGGTTCGTCCCTATTTACGTTTTTACCTTTAGTATAGATTTCTCAGAAATGAGATATTTTCTCTCACTAAAAAGTATCCTACATGTTGACCCGGATAGCCATCATACCAAATACCATCAAAATCCCTCCAGTGGTTTTTTCGTGATGCGGTCACAGAAAGACAAAAATTCTAAAAACGATAGATTCGGCCCCTGTATCGATAATAATGTCTATTTCAATAAGATTTTCCAAAAAAATATTAAATATTTAATGTGAATACTGTTACCACATCACGGAAAATCCACTGGAGGGATTTTGATGAATTTTGGTATGATAATAGCTGGTTATCCAGGTCAACATATAGGATAATGTTAACTGTTTACTATCTTTAAAAAATCTATACGAAAAATTAAAACGTAAGTAGGGACGAACCCGAGCGGAACGAGGGTGAGCTGCTAGTTAAAATATAGAACCTAATGTTTCTCGAGTGTTTTTTTCAACGAAGGTAATTTCAGAAGTAATATATTTCTTATTGATATGATAGAAGCTATGTAAGAGAAAGGCTTATTTTTTTTTCTCTCTCTATGGCTTAGAGTTGAGAAAGGTTTATACACCATGTAACAAATCAACAAATAACAAAATCTTCCAGATTGGCAATAGAAGGAATGGTGGAGGATCTCATCAATGCAGATGCGGATATAAACGCAGCAGACAACAGCGGCAAGACCGCCCTGCACTGGGCGGCGGCCGTCAACAACGTGGACGCCGTCAACGTTCTGTTGGTGCACGGCGCTAATAGAGACGCACAGGATGATAAGGTGCGGGATATATGTATATATTGGCATATTTTGAACATGTTTCTTTGTTTGTTGCTCAATCATAAGAAGTCTGATGAAACTTGCCTTTAAAAAACAGACTGGCAACTCACCCTCGCTCCGCTCAGGTTCGCCCCTAGTTACGTTTTAACGCTTAGCTCAGAGATAAGATATTTTCCCGCAGTAAAAACTATCCTATATGTTGATCCGGATAACCAGCTATCATCATACCAAATTTCATCAAAATCTGTCCAGTGGTTTTCTCGTGATGCGGTAACAGACAGACAAAAATTCTAAAAACTATAGATTTAACTTCTGTATCGATAATAAAGTCTATTTCAATTAGATTTTCTAAAAAATATTTGATGTACAGATTTGGCTTAGTTACAATTTTATTATAAGTATAGATATATTAGCATATTGTGAACATGTTTGTTTGTTCAATCATGAGTAGGTTGAAACTTGCTAGTGTATAGATAGATTAAATCCTATGTTAACGTGTAGTGTATAGGCCCATGAAGTAATTCTACACGTAACGTTAATTTATTTAATAAAAATCTTTTTTTTTTTGTAACACTCGTTGGAGAAAATGTGTGTTTGTTTGTTTGTTTGGGATACTAAAATAGTTAGTATAAAAATAACTACACTTTTAGCTTTAGAGAGTATTGATTCAAATATTTAGTCGCTTAGGTTTTGAACATTACGTTGACAAAATGGATGAATTTCTCTAAAAGTTTTTTTTTGTGACTAAAATCCTTTTCGCTCATAACTATATAATACATTTACGTATAACTATACAATACTAGCTCTAAAAGTCTACATAAAAAAATCTCCATCTTATCCAAAATTTCTAACACAAAACATTCTATTACCAGGACGAAACACCACTATTCTTAGGCGCTCGTGAAGGCTCGTATGGAGCATGCAAAGCCTTATTGGACGCGATGGCGAATAGAGAGATAACCGACCATATGGACAGACTGCCGCGAGACGTCGCACAGGAAAGAATGCACGATGATATTGTGCGGCTTTTAGACGAGCACTGTCCGAGACCGCCGCAGCATCATCATTTGATGTGTAAGTTATTTTTGAAGTTATACTTCTTTTGGAATGTTTGGAAAAAAATATGAGAGTAAAATTTTTACGATGCGCGCACACGCCCACAGCCAAAAAGCGACATGATGAAGTTAGCTGCATTTCTTTTTACAAACAGAGTTGTGACATACGGGATGAAATCTTTAGCTATTTTTGTTCTGTTACGTCAAAGAAGTATGAATTCTTACGTGCGTACATAAGTACAGACACATGTTTTTTTTTTATAATTGGTTTTGTCATTTACATATATTCTTCACTTTTTTACCCTCGCTTCGCTCGCATTAGTCCTTAGGTACCTACGCGGGTTTGTTCACAATTTCATGGGTTTTAACTTTTATTGCGCGGAACCCTGATTCTTTTTCTAAAATAAGAGTAGCAAAAAAGCTGTTATTTTGATATTACAAACAGATATTTCAATTTCATTTATATGTATAGATATATTAGAAGATTGTAGACTACTTAAAATTTCTTGTCTCGCATCTAGAATTTCGTCATTTATGAAGTAAAAGTATGGAAATCGTTCATGATTCTCTTTGTATTGCGAACGAGAAATCTCATCGAGCTAACTGCTTTCATATATTGTTTTAGATTTTAAAAAAAAATACCTTAATTTTGTACAGAAACTATATTATTAACAAAATAATACTACTGTACCCCTATTTTTTTGCAGCATCACCCAACCCTCATCCGCAGTTGATAAGTCAACCCACTGTTATCAGTGCGACGGCGAACAAAGGCAAGCCCAAGAAACCTCGCGCGAAGCCCGGACCAGACAGTCCACAGGAGCAAGCCTATGACAATAATTTACAAGCATCCCAAATAAGACGGTATGTGGCTAGAATTTTTATAATATTACTAGCGACTTAGCCAGTGGTAGCCCAGTGGTAACACGCTCGCTTAGGAAACCAGTGAAACGGGTTCAAATCCCGAGTCGTCTGATGATTTCATGTGTGAATCATTTCTAACATGATTACTACTTAATCTAAGGTGAAGGAAAACATCGTAAGGAAACTTGAGTGTCTACGACAATATAGCAAGTTTTTGAAAGACATGTAAAGTCCGCCAACTCGCACTTGATCAGCGTGGTGAAGAAAAGCCCTTGCCCAGCAGTGGGACATTAAAAAGGATTAAATACTTAATAGTAATAGTGCGTCCCTAAGCTTGAATGGTTAAGGCATTAAAAGACTAACGTCCAAAGAAAAAAATCTTTTTTTTTTGCACCAGGAACATTCGCAGGCGTATTGAACATAACCCACTAGAGTTTCATCATTATCGGATCAGTGGTTTAGGAACACATAAAGAACAAACATAATGTGAATGTTTGATTCATTTTTATTGATATAGAAGATTATATAGATTTGTATGACATGTACGTCTGTGTGTTGTGTAACTGAGGAACTGTTTTACTGTTGTATCTGTCATATACGTACTTTTTAGTTTTTGTTCATTCATATAGTCTTTTTGATTACACGCCTAATAATATGCACTTATCATCGTTCCAGATCTATAAAACTGTTAATATTACAATATAATATGATCTTTGCCTTCGTTATTTTTTTACTTTCTCTTTCTACATACTAAATTGTATGTTTGTCTTTTTGTTTGTATGTTGTCATTGTATGGCGAAACGTGTATATTGATAAGAATAGATATAGAAATAGCATGCATAATTATTTTGATATTATTCTAAGTATGTTATATATCATCAATATCTGAGGATCTTAACAAAATATTTATTTGTCTGTATACAGGAAGCCGAGTGTAAAAAAGAATAATAAGAAGGTGGCGCAAGAAGTGCCTCAAAGTGTAGAGAGTTTGGGATTCAGTCTCAGCCCTGTTGAGTCACCACTGCAAAATTTACAGGTATATTATTTATTTACTTTAATTATTCCAGTAATATATACATTATAATTTATAATAATTAATTAATTTTATAATAATAAATACATGATTTATTATATAAATTACTATCTATGTGTGAGTTAAATTAATTGAAAAATTGCTGAATATTTACTCTAGTTTCACACCACCTTCTTACCAGATTTCGTCTGAATCAATTCAGTACTTTCGGATATTATTCCTTACAAACAAACAAACAAACAAAAAATCTTTCCTCTTTATTATAGTAGTATCGATTTAATGTGTTCATTACATTTATTATAATAAATATAACCTCTCAGGACCTACCGTCGCCGTACGACGCGACGTCGCTGTACTCCAACGCGATGGCGCAGTTCCCCCTGGAGCAGCTCGTGCAGCACAAGCAGCCGCCCAGCTACGATGATTGTGTTAAGGTAATTATTTAAACACTTTAGTTCCTGAATTTACGTCCTCTAGAGGACGCCATATTCAATTTAATTTGACACCACATAGCCTATAACTAGCGGATGATCAATACGCTTCCAACGATACCTCATTTGTCAAATTATGATAAGTAGTTTAGAAGTTATGAGGTCAAAATCATAACCGTTTATTTCGTCGTAGTCGGGTAAAAAGGCATACCGTGATTTAAAGCAACGATTTACACGGCAATAATGGCGTTACTTGGGACGATGCAGCAGGTCTAAGATATGTTATGGGCAAATTTCATCCAAAATTATTTGACGATTTGTACGTGATTGTTTCATCTCTTATAATTATCATACATATGCATATGGTGATCGTCTAACATTAGTTACTAATAATGGAGACTATAAAAATTTATTCTTCATCGAAATTCTTTGTCCGTCAGGTACACTCCACTACTTTTGTTTATGTTCTGTTATAATAATATGCTAATCATAATAAATCAGGACGCCATCTTTGGGCAATTACATATGGATTGCTCAAAAATGGATTCCGGCTGATGCGTCACATTAAACCAGCTTGAATCTCTTATAGTGCCTCTAAGTGTTGGAGCTATGTCCCCAAGCAAGTCTGCCAAAGGATCGGGTTCCTTTCAGCTCGTTAATTCAAAAGAAATAATAATGTGTTCATTATTGACAGACGGGCCAAACACTGCAGTACGGCGGCGGGCTGGGCGCGTCGCTGTCGCCGCCCTACTCCAACCACTCGCCCACGCACAGCAACCAGACGACCTCCCCTCACGCGTATATAGGTAATATATTCAGTTATTTGTTTATTAAAGTACTAGTAGTACGTTTTAACAGTGAGTATGAAATACAAATCTTTGAATTTGTCGGCTTTTCTGTATTATAATATGCATGTATTATACATATAAACCTTCCTCATCAATCACTATTTGTTGAAAAAACCGCATCAAAATCCCTTGCGTAGTTTTAAAGATCTAAGCATACTTAGGGCTACTTGTTTTATACTATGTAGCAACTTTGTTTTATATACTATATAGTGATATTGTGAAGGATAAAGAGCCTTTATGGCAATACTAAACGTCGCCATTTTTACTTATTTGGTATACTTGGTTTGAGCAATGGAATTTGTATGATCATAAGATTGAGGTTAGATAAATACTTCATTGCACACATAAAGAATAGACTACAGATAAGATATTTAAACGAATTGAAAAATATTAGCAATATAATGCCTAAAAGTTTCAAATTCCTTTGATATTTGAGAGTATTTATCGCTAGTCTGATTGGAAAGTTTCTAGAAATTGCTAAATTTAGATTAAATATAGCAATTTCTAGAATACTAAAATTATAGAGATAGAGTTTGTTTGTTTGTTTGTTTGAACGCGATAATCTCAGGAACTACTGAACCGATTTGAGAAATTCTTTTTGCTTTAAATAGGCCGTTTATTGAGGAAGGCTATTGCCTACTATAACTATCCAAGGGAGTGGAGCAGTAATCATAAATGTCGAAAAGTCGGGCAGACTTCCATAGATTATTGTAAAACTGCTATTTATAATCAAACAAATATAACGCGAATGAAACCGCGTGGCACAGCTAGTTTAAAATAAACTTAATTAAATTAATGTACTAAATTATATCTATATTCAATATATCCATATATGAGGGTGACATATTCGCTTTGTGAAAAATCCTTCTATAAAATAGAGAAAAAAAATATTTCGACGACACGTTTGGCTCAGTTTGTTGTGACCCTACTTACTGCCAACAGTCGCGGGTTCGATTCCCGCTGGAGGCATTCATTTGTGTGATGACCACGAATGTTTGTACACCAGTCATGAGTGTTTATATTCATAATATGCATGTATTTAAAGTTATATATTGTATTGTGTATCAACTATCCGTTGTCCAAATCACAAAGCTCGTAACTTACTATGGAATTAGATGGTGCTGTGTGTTAATATTTCAACATATTTATTTATATTAAAGTAAGATATAATGTGAGCAGGGTCCCCGTCGCCGGGCAAGGCGCGGCCGTCGCTGCCCACGTCGCCGGCGCACATGGCGGCGCTGCGGCACCACCACCTCGACGCGGCCGCCTACTCTGCGCTTGCGCACCTTAGTGAGTGTTCCTACATACTTATATTATAGCAATTCACCCTCGCTTCGCTTCGGGTTTGTCCCTAGATAAAAACAAATCTATCCCACGGGAACCGTACATTTTTCCGTGATTATATATAGCCTAAAGCCTTCCTCGATAAATGGACTATCCAACACAAAAATAATTTTTCAATTCCAACCAGTAGTTCTTGAGATTAACGCGTTCAACCAAACAAACAAACAAATAATCAAACAAACTCTTCAGTTTTATAATATTAGTATAGATTATTCACTATCTACTAAGTACGTTGTAACTGTTAGTATGGAATAGATAGACTATATATTATATTCATACATACATAGGTATGTATTATATTCCTTACTCGAGAAATGATTGATTTCCCATACAAACTTCTATGCCCTTTTCACCCTTAAAAAGATGATTTTCGGAATAAAAATCTATCCTATGTCCTTCCTAGAGTCTTAAATTATCTCCATACCCATCTACATCAGTTAAGCGGATAAGCGTAAAAAGGTAACAGACTGACAGAGTTACTTTCGCATTTATAATATTAGTATGTATGGTTATTTTACCCGTACATATCAATAATTATCCTATCAAATGCATAATAATATTAAAGGATACATATATTTATATACTAATAACAAAATGTGTCTGTCTATAGGATACGAACATGCGTGCAAGGAATACTATCTTGCCGTCATACAGTTAATCTAGTACGGAGAGTAGTGTTTACTTAAACATTGTTAGCTTCACTTTTAAATACTTGTTTATAAAGTGTTGTTTATTGTATACTAGCGATTAACCCTTGCTTCGCTCAGTTTCGCCTCTAGCAAAACAAAAATAAACCTATCCCACGGGAACCGTAAATTTTTCCGGGATAAAAATGCCTATGTGCTATTAGAGACTATAATCTATATCTGTGCAAAATTTCGTCTAGACCCGTTCAGCCGTCCTGGCGTGAAAGAGTAACAAACATCCATACTCACAAACTTTCACATTTATATATTATTATTATATATTTACATGTTATATGTACAGATTAAATAAATAAATATATGAATAGGTGCGAATGGGCAACACAACGCGCAGCTGCAGGCGGTGATGACGCACGCCGCGGCGCTGGGGCAGGTGCAGGGCGCGCAGCATCCCGCCATCACTAACATCATGTCTGGTGAGTGGTAGCAGATACTTTTCAAAGTGTTAGGAGATACTTTTTTGGGATACTTTCTGTTTTAGTAAAGTAAGATGATTAAGTTAGTTGTATTGTTATTGTATATAATTATGTATATTTATTCTAATTTTTTTCTTAAACTATTATTTTCTCTAGTACAGTCATTATAATTCCAATTTAGGACCATAATGAATAAAAAAAGTTTAGATTTTATTTTTTTTCACTATGTCTATATTAATAAATAGTATATTCTACTAATCTATATATTTGTAAAAAAACTAAATACAACCTTCGCCCCCAGGTCTCTACGGCAGCTGGGGTATGGGCGACACGTTCCCCACCCCTTCCCCCGAGTCCCCCGATCACTGGTCCACCCCCTCCCCCCAAACACCCCTCACACAATCCCCCCACTCTGATTGGTCGGACCGCGCGGCGCTGTCCCCCAACGATATTCAACAAACAAACAAAGGTGCGACTGAAGCGTTTTATATATAATAGTGGTGTTGGACTGCCTTTTTGAGATTTTCAGTTCTTAATGATTCTATGGAAGTTATTTTTTTGTGTTATTAAATTAAACGCCAAGTTTGATGTCGTCTTTTTTTATTAAATTAAACGGTTAAACTGTATGTAACTTGTGAAGTTATAAAATATCAGATTGTAACGCCATTTCATATGTCTCTTTCTTACACATGTTAAAACATTTGGCTAGACAGAGACGGATGTATTGAAATTGACGCTGATTATAAACATTCGGAAGATTATTTGAAAATAGCGCCTTGTAAATTCTGTACGAATCGTAAAAATGGAGTACCTAGTTGATATTTTGAAAATCTCAAGGTGCTAGAGTGCCGTAGATGATAGACTGATTTGTATAGCCATGACGTAGCATAGCTTGAGAAAATCCCATGACAATAATCTTGGTGTATTTCTATAGGTTTAAATATTTGAAACTATATGTATGACATTTATTATGTATTTAATATACTCCTCTGTGAATGTAAAAGATCGCATTTTATTGTAAAAAAAAAAATGAAATGTCAAAACTGTTTATTATCTGTCAGTGAGCACGAGATTATATACATTTTTAATATTTTAAAATAAGAAGCGATTTTGAACTGTTATATTATTATAAATAATCTGTATATTTTTTTAATAATATAACATAAAGAATGAACGAATGTAATGTAATGGCTGCCATAATCGATTTGTCGGTTTTTTTTAATATCGATTCATAATCGCTAACGAACTACACTCGGCCACGACACGGACGGACACCGTGAGCTAGTTGTTATTGTTATACATATGTGTTTTTATTCTTGTTTACAATATATTTAAATGGGAAATATCAACTTATGAGATTGTTTTGCGTACTGACGTGAAAAATTATTTATGTGTGATTCTTTAGCACGTAATGTACTGTATTGTAGATTTTTTTTTATAATTATAAGTAAATTTTATAGTTTTAGCTTAAGTTATAAGTATCTGGGATCGACGCTTGTTATTTTAAACTGTAATATTCGAACACATAAGCAGGCTTCGATGTCAGTTTTTTTTTTAAATTAGATTTTGTTTTCCGCTTTACAATCATTCCATTTTTGCTTCCATATTGTTATGTTTGAAGGTGACACGCGCAAGAAACGGCAAATTTAGTATTTTAAATGATAAATTGAAACGTTGAATTAAGTTATTTATAATTATTTCTATTTCTATCAAAAGTCACCTTAAAACAAATGTGTGTCTATTCCAAAAGTACGTTATCACGTACATTAAGATCTCATCATTCCATTATCGCTTTAACATGTCGGGACCATATGCTCAATTTTGTTAGAAAAAAAAATCAAATTCATTCATGTATTTGTATTATATTAATCGTAAGATGTTTTTAATTAAGTTTTTAAAACTGCTACCCACGTCAACTTCGCCTATATTGTAAATAATATTTAATGAAACTCGAATTTTGAAGGATCTTCGTAGTTTTTATAGGTTTAGTTATAATTTTTTTTTTCTCTGTGTCATTGTTATGTGCCAATGAGCCAAGTGTTTTATTTCTCAAAGGTGAAAAACCTGGATTCCATGCTTGTTGTTTAAAGACGTCAACAGATAAAATATTTTAGTGATAATTGTGTACTATTAGTAAGTAGGGTACGTTTAATGAAACGCGTGCTTCCCTTAAATGCATTCTTTTATAGATAAAATATAAGAATAATGGTTAAATAAAAAGTGTAGGAAAAATCTTTTAAAGTACAAAATTACTATTTAGTTTTCAATGACAAAATAAAATGTTAGGCACAATAATTTATTTCATTACCATTTGTGGCATTTTTTTTTTTATTATAAAAAAGTTAATGTAATCTTGGCACATTGTTAAAAGAGCGTAAATGCATGTAAAGTAGGGCACATATATTATATTTTCTCTGCGTGCCTTAAAATTTTAAGTATTGTAATAAACTATCGCGTATAGTTTGAGGTCTTTTTTAGCGTAAGGCGAGTGTAAATACGTTTTTATCATTATTTTTATGAAATGCATTTCATTGTAAGATTCTAAATTGTGGAGAATAATTTTTAAATATTTTCCCATAACTGACAATAAAGGAATAAAATTAATTATTGTTGTTTTCTTAATTTTTACCCAAGTATCTATATCATGCAAAGTTCTTTTATATAAATAAATATGTTGGGACATTAATATTATTCTATCCAATTTTATGGTAAGCAAGCTATGAGACTTGTGTTTATGGATACCAGATAGTTGATACACTACACATCTGTACATATAATAAAGTAACTAAGCCGAATCTGTAAAAGACATATTTTTTGGAAAATCTTATTGAAATAGACATTATTATCGATACAGAGGCCGAACCTATAGATTTTAGGATTTTTGTCTGTCCGTCTGTCTGCTACCACATCACGGAAAAACCGTTGGACATTTTGATGAAATTTGGTATGATGATAACTGGTTATCCGGGTCAACATATAGGATACTTTTTACTGCGGAAAATATCTCATCTCTGAGAAATCTATACTAAACGTTAAAACGCAAATAGGGACGAACTCGAGCGGAGCGAGGGTGAGTCGCTAGTATTATATAACTTTAAAAAATATTTATGTTCAGAAGTTTAATAATCGTCTCGAATTTTTCTTGCATCTCTCTAGGCCTTATTCTTTCGTATTTTCGTATTTTGTATGTCAACTTCAAGAAAAAAAAAAGTCATACTCTACTTGGGAACTTAAAAAAAACTTGAGCGACCTTTAAATAATAAAATGTCGACTTGAAAATTTCAGAATCCTAATCATTTTTATAGTAGAAAATAGTGAAATAACGATAAAAAAATAAAAAAAAAACGATGTTCAACGATTTTGGAAATTTTCAAAAATTCTGAGCGACCTCTTTTTTTTAAACTGCGCTTTGGAGGGGGCTTTTAAAACATGATAAACTTAACATATTTTCGTAAGAGACTCGAAAAAAAATTATTTGTTGTTTTTTTTGGGCCACCTAATTGAAGGGAATTTTGTTTTTTTAAAGCATTAGTTATCTTACTCTTGAAATAGAGATAGCATAATGGTAGCTTATTTAATTTTGTTTTCTTTATCATAATAAAACCCTTTAGCTATTTTTATTTATTAACATTTATTTTCTTTTTTATAGTAATGAGCATTACGTACCTACTATTTTAAAACATTATTGTTTGGCTTCATGTTTAGATTATACATGATATTATAGTATATTAGCGGTTCACCCTCGCTTCGCTCGAGTTCGCCTCTAGGAAAACAGAAACAAACCTATTCCACGGGAACCGTACATATTTCCGCTATAAAAAGTAGCCTATGTGTTATTCCAGACTATAATCTATCTCTGTGCCAAATTTCATCCAGATCCGTTCTGCCGTTCGGGCGTGATAAAGTAACAAACATACATCCATACATCCATACTCACAAACTTTCACATTTATAATATTAGTATAGATGTATAGTGCAAATTACATTTTACAGTATAAACTCCGGTCTCCGAGATTTGAGTATTCTTTTGATATGACAGGGCCCGTTATAATACGTTTCAAAGTACCCACATATAATTGAAAAAAAAAAAATATGGTATTTTATTAGAGTACGTGTTGAATAGGTGACAGTTAGCTTTGTTAGTATCGTATTCATTTTGTGTGAAATAGTGCATAAATTGAGGAAAATTGAAGCACGAATTATGTGAATTTTTAATACTCAAATGATTTTGAACATTGCTAGTAAGTATTATGAAACATGGCAAATGTAGAATAGTCGTATACTTTAATTTTCATTTAAATATGTTATATATCTTTACCTTATCATACATATAAAAAAGCTCATACGCTTTATAGATCTAACTAAATTCAAAAGTTAAGCTAATAAGATGTATAAAAAAAAATACTTGAACAAACAAATTGACAAAAAACAGAGCAATTTTATTGTAATTGATATAGATGATTATCCATTTATATTTTATACTTTACAAGATTGTGCTAAAATTGGTATGTGAAATAATAACAAAACTACCAGTAAACAGTGGGGTTACAGCCACGAGGCGACACTACAACGGGATGGTGGGTCGCTGGGACAGCCATGACCATGATCACCATAGCCACCATATTGGGCAACAGTGCGGTGATGATGGCCCTCTGGAGAGTGAGGAGGGCTCCTTCTCATTACCCCTTAACTAGCTTGGTGTTTGCTGACCTGATGGTAGGATTGATGGTTCAACCGTTAGCTGCTGCAAGGGAGCTGTTTGTGTTTAACCTAAGTAAGTTCATGCTTTCTAAGCTTTAATTTCATATACACTTGTAACTAAAACTAACAATACAAACATAATTTATAATACCTATATATTAGTGAAAAAATAAATAAAATCGGTTCAGTAGTTTATCAGCTGCAAACGAACACATCTTTTCTCTTTTTATATATATATGTTATATACATATATATTACATATATATATTTTAGTTTAGATAAAGAAATACTCAGTAGTAGCCCGGATAAAAAAAATGCTGATGTTTACATATACCCGTGGTCCCAAAGGAGCAAGTTAAGACGTTATACGCGTGACCTCTCACTAATTGTGTTGAATTTTTGCTCCACTGTAATATGAGACCTTAAAAATAAAAAGTGCATGAGTATTATTATATACATGCATTGCATTGTTAGGTCTCGTACGCTGGTAGCATTTGGCTAATTGTAGTGAGGTTGGTCGCTGAAATTACATTAGGTACCTACCATTTAGCAAGATAAATAAATTAAAAACTATTTTTTAAATATAACTCACTGATAAAGATCATGAATAAAAGTATTAAGATATAGAAGGCCGTGTGACGTTTATCGAGAGGTTAAAGCCAGCTGAATATCATTGTAAACGATAATATTTCTAGATCGTATAATCTGCGCATGTTGGAGCACATTAGATGTGCTATGCTGCACAGCATCCATCCTCTCACTGTGCGCTTTGGGCTGGGAGCGGTGGTCGGGCATCACGGCTCCTCTAGCCAGAGCCCGGCGAGCAAGGAGAGCCAGGTTACTTGCGGTGCTAGTGTGGCCGGTCGCTGCGATGGTGGCCTTGCCTAACGCCTTCATACCCTCCCCTAAACACTTCCATCCCGGTGAAATGGAAAAGGCTTGTTCTGTTAATATTAATGTTGGGTGAGATTTTTTTTTGTAATTTTTAATATATTGGTTGTATATATTGCTTTAGGTTAGACTTAAATTAATAATATATAAAAATATGTACAATATGATAAAGTATTCAAAAAATGTGACGATTTACATTTTTGAAAAGTACAATTACATTTTTGGCAGCAGTCATTCTTTGGTTTCAATTCAGTTTTCTATTTTGTCTCGTTATATTTCCTTGACTTTAAGCTCTAAAGCGAGAACAAATTAACGTATCATTCTGTTTTTTATTTAAGCAACTTATCACTTAGTAGGTACCTATTAAGTAAGACATCTAGTACTCCTTTATGTATTAACCGAAAATATTGGTATTTTAAATATTACGATATTTATAGAAATATTTCTCTTGTGCGAGAAATCCACGACCACCGATCATATCGAGTCACTAAAACTCATGCTATTGTGATATTATAAAAGATACTTCTTTACAGATACGTGTTCTTCAGCATAACATTTTCGTTCTATATACCGGCGAGCATGTTAGTGACGATGTACGGGTACATACTGCGGGCCCTGTCTGCGCCTCCACCGATACGCGCCCACCGCGGCCGCACACCTTTTCCTAGCAGACACGTAATAACTAAATATTCTAATGTTTGAAATCGTAAATCGTTTTTTTTTTGTTTGTTTTAATTATTGTAAATCTTCAAAGCTAACAATTTAAAATTGACAAATTCTTTTTGTAATAACATAATAATTTCTTTAACAGCTTTCATCAGTAAATCCAATGACAAAATGTGCACCCTCGAATTCTGAAGACACCAATAACAACCAAAACCAAAATTCACCTATGTGAGTAACACTTTATTAAAATTTATATCTTTGAAGCCATTAACAAGAAAATTGAGTTGAAGTAAAAAGTTTTAATAACATATTTTCAATTTAATGTATAAAATTTAATAATGTATAAATTTAATGTATAAAACATGTTTACATAGCACAGTTTTCATTTTATTTTTTCAGGAATATATCCCTCAAAGGACAAAAGTTGAATGTCCCTACTACAAACATGGCTTGCACTGCTCCGACTACAGGAAAATGCAATCATCAGTAAGATAATTTTTATTGTAAACTAGCGACTCACCCTCGCTTCGCTCGGGTTCGTCCCTAGTTTGCTTCCCAACACAAAATTAATTAATGAATTTGTTTTTTTTTTCGTGTGGCCCTATTTTTTTTCTAAAATAAAAGTATCCTAAGTTACTCCTTATTACAGCAGCTATCTGTCAGTGAAAGTCCCGTCAAAATCGGTCCAGCCGTTTCAGAGATTAGCCGGAACAAACAGAGAGACAGACAGACAAAAAATGTAAAAAATATTGTTTTGGTACATGTACCGTGTATACATCCATATGAATTTAGTAAAAAGCGGTTATTTTAATATTACAAATAGACACTCCAATTTTATTTTTATCGGTATAGATTAAATTTTCAACTGCTGTTAATATAGATTTTGAGGAACACTACACTATAAATATAAAAAATAAACTTTACGATATACATATATAACTTTTTTTATTAAAACGACCAATGTATATGATATGCGAAAATATTCTTATTTTTATTTTAGTATAATGTTATTTTACATTAAAGTTACACACAGAAATAATTACGAAATCCTTTAGAATAACTTTTTCATAATACACATTATGTGATTGTTCGTTTTAGTATAATTCTTATTTAAAAAAAATATATATATTTTTAGTGAAAGTTTCATCGACCGTCAGCGTCGTGCAACACGAACGATTGTAATGTTGATGGCTCTGTTTCTCGTGTGTTGGACGCCTTATTTCGTAATCCTGCCTTTAGGTAAGACAATATTTACTTACATTTCAATCTTTAGAATCTATACTAATATTACAAAGCTGAAGAGTTTGTTTGTTTGTTTGGTTGAACGCGCTAATCTCAGGAACTACTAATCCGATTTGAAAAATCATTTTTGCATTGGATAGCCCGTTAACTGAGGGAGGCTATATATGGGCTATCATCCCGGAAAATGTACGGTTCCCGTAGGATAGATTTGTTTTTTCTAGAGACGAATCCGAAGCGAAGCGAGGGTGAGTCGCTAGTTTAGTAATATAAATCGAAAGTTTTATATGAATACTTATACAAAAGAAATAAATACATATTATTATAGAATTATGTATATTTACATTACATTTGTTCAGTAATTTCTCTCTCTGTCATGAATGTTACATGGTTTTTCGTGTCATCATTATACTTTTCCTCAAGCAAGAATCGAATTTATACCATTAAAATACACTAAAATTTTCATAATACAACCATTTTATTCCAGATTCTCTCTACGACTGTATATGGGAGACGACATGGCAGTGGTGTACTTGGCTGGGCTATATTAATTCAGCGTTAAACCCGCTCGTGTATGCGGCCGCATCACCCAGTGTGAGGAGGGCCTTACATTCATCCCTCACCAGCTCTGGGTCCCGAAAAGTTGATATTCCTTTGACTGTCAGAAGAGGATGAGGTAAGGAAACCAATCTCCTTCGAGTGTTCTCCATTCTACGTGACATTGGCGAAATAATCTGTGCTTAACTGGCACGCTTTGAAGCCGTTAACAATTGAATTGAATTGAAATAAGGTTTAGCATCCATAGTGGGTTTTAGTTAGTACATAATTGAATTTATTTATATATTTTTTAATTTTGAATTATTTAAAATATGATATTTTCATAATATCATCTTATACTGGTAATTGAAACAACAATAGTTTTTATTTTGAATGTGGCTATATTGCTAAAAAAAACATAAGCATTATTGCAGTTTTCATAAAATCATACTGTCCAGGAAAAATTATCTGCTAAAAAATAAAACTTTAAATTAAAATAAATATCCTTTATTTACATTCGATTAGTTCGTGTACATATCTTTGGCATAATCTACCCATTCATATATCTGGCTTTAACATCAAAAATTGCACTCAAAATACTGCCTTCATTCAGTGGAAGCTTTAGAACTACTCTTAATTAAAATTTACAGAAAAAACAACAAACAACAGTGATAATATTATTTACAACTTATCATAGACTTTGTAACCAACGAGAAACAACAACGCCGCTTTGTGCATAAATACCATCGATCAAAAAAGTACTAGATACACAATCCCATGCAAAAGTTCTCTTAAAACTATCACCAATTGTGTTTCGGTAAGCTCTAGTTGAAATAAATATACAATAATATAAATTAAACCTTAAAGTGCAATACTTAAAGTTGTTTCCACAAAAAAATATTAAAAGCGTGCTCAAATTTTCAAATGAGCGCTCATTCAGTGAGGACATTTTATGACGTTGATTGTGTATCTAGTACTTTTTTGATCGATGATAAATACCAATTTTCTTAATAATATTACGTAATATATATTATATATGTATTTATGTATTTTATTTTGTTTCTTTTTGAATTCGAATGGAAGCAGCTTATAATGTAAATATTGAAGGAACTTGTACAATTATAGAATCATATTCTACATACTCTTAACACTGGATTATTTTTACAGATTATTGCAAACCATAAAAACAATGCAACAGCTATATAAATCGAAATAACGTAATCGTAACCTGGAACAAACTTCCCGAAACTATTGAAAACAGTTGACAATTAAAAATTGGTCAATCAAAATGTCGTCACAAGATGGCCGCTAGCGAGCTAAAATGGCGGCGATGGATAAGATGGCGGCGGCAAATGGCGGAGCGATAGCGCTTGCTCCACCAAAGTCTCTTGCATCTGGAGTACAAGTCTTGCATGTGCAGCGACCGGAGAGACAATAGCCCGGCTCGTTTTCTTCCGATACGCATTCCTTTAAATATAAATTTTAATATTGTAAAAAAATATTTAATTTAATTAGAGTCACTCAATGAATTGGTTTAATAAAAAATATGATATATTTGTGATGGTAATTATTATTATAGTACCAAAATTTCCTCAAATTTTAACAAAACAAGCTTAATTAAATCAAATCAATATCAAATAATAAAACTACTTATCTATTTGAAAAATTATTATATGAATTTAACATTAATAATATAATAATATATTATAAAAAATATTGGAAGCTATTCTATAGCTTCAAATATTTTTTAGAAAAAAAAAGAAAACGTTTAAAATAAAATACTGATACAATAACAAATAATAATAACCTTATTACAAAATAATAATAAACTTATTAAAAAAAAGAAATTGACAAAAAATAAAACCTATCCTCATATTTCTTATACTCTTCTCATGTACACTACCATCTCCAATACCGCGGGGAGTCCCCACATTGCATCTAACAGTTGGATTTTTTAACGTCGGGAAATGCATTTTCATATAAAACCAGTAATTTGTATGTAAGTAGTTACGTGAAGATTTTCTATAACTCTGGTAGAGTTATCAATTCCCAAAATTAGGCCATGAGTGGGTAGCCTGGTGGTAACGCGTTCGCTTGGGAAACGGAGTGAAGCGGGTTCAAATCCTGGGTCTCATAATTCTGATATTTTTATGTGCGAATCATTTTCAATATGATTACTACTTGTCTTAAGGTGAAGGGAAACATCGTGAGGAAACCTGCATGTCTGAGAAAACCTAGCAAGTTTTCGAAAGACACGTGCAATCCGCCAACCCGCACTTGGCCAGCGTGGTGGACTATAACCTGATCCTCCTCGTATTCCTCGTATTCAAGGGAGGCCCGTGCCCAGCAGTGGGACGTTAAAAAGGGCTGAATACATTTAACTCACCTCATCTCTACTACACTCTTGTCCCGGTCGTTTCCTTCTCCAACACCGTGGGGGATTCCCCACGGCTCGTGCGTCATACGCGCATGCGCAAGTACCGCCCAAACATAAGGCAGCGCCCGGCGAAGGCGTCTCGGGTACACCGGCCAATGCGTCACATTGCACGTCGTATTGACATGGGTCTTCTATTGCTTTTGCAGCTATTGGAAGAAAATTAAGAATTATATTATATTATATATTGGAGTAAATTTAAAGAATTAAATTATAATATTATTATTAGTTATAAATAATATTTATATATATACATATATAATAAAATTGTAACTGATCGCTGTCTGTACGTGGAAGATATTTGAGAAAAAATATTATTGGGGATTTTTATTAACGCAATAGAACCCAAAACAATGATTTTTAGTTTTTTTGTCTGTTTGTCGGTTTATCTGTGCGTTTGTGCGCGCTAATCTTAGAAACAGCTTAACCGATTTACTAATGTATTGTGGTAAGCTTCACTTAACATTTAGTATTTGTTTTATTTCAGTCGGTTCCTAAATAAAAAAGTTTGTCAATTTAAAAAATCATTTCGGGCGAACCCGAGCGAAGCGATGGTGAGCCGCTAGAAAATAAATGAAATAGTAAACAAATATGTTGGGACATTAACACACAGCACCATCTAGTTCCATGGTAAGCTACGAGGCTTGTGTTATTGATACTAGATAGTTGATACACTACAAATATATAACTTTAAATATATACACATTATAAATATAAACACCCATGACTAAAGTGCAAGCATTCGCGCTCATCACACAAATGAATGCCCCCAGCGGGACTCGAACCCGCGATCACTGGCAAATCAAGTAGGGTCACTACAAACTGAGCCAAACGTGTCGTCAATTAATATGAATAAATAATAACAATTAGTCCAGTAGTAACACGCTCAAATGGAAAACAGGAGTCAAACACGTTCCAAACCCTCTTTATTTTTCCTTTCTTACCTCTAAAAATTTTCATGTGTCTTACAATAAAGAAACATATCGCGAGGAAACTTGCATATTTAAAAGAGAACCTAACAATTTTTGACGGACATTTGAAACCCGTCAACCCGCATTTGATCTAATCCTCCTTGCACTAAGGCGCCCAGTATTGGGACGACAAAAAAAGGATTTAATTAATTTTTAAATAATTACCATGTAAATCATTATTACTCAGAAAAAGAATTGGATGAATATTTAATATATGATAATATGAAACATTCAGTATATGAATAAAGAGTCACAAAAATATATGAATAAAAATTTCTTTTAAAATTACCATTAGTACTTAAAAAAAAATATTTCTAAGGCTTTGACAAATAACTAAAATGAACTGTAAATATAACTTACATTCAACACAAGCGTTGATATCTTGATAGGCGACCCAATTGTCCTTGCAGCGACAGGTGCCGCGACACTCGAGCCCGACCCCCGCGCACTGCAGCTCGTCTTCACACGCTTCACCCAACACAGCGTCTCGGACACATCTGTTGTAATTGTACACTTTTATTAAATAATAATTACTTTTTAATTAAAAATGACTTAATGCGAGATAAGTTATTTGTTAGAATCCACAATGAGAATGAGAAAGAGTTTCGAGCCCCGCCCGAGGCTTAAATGGTGTAGTAGCATGTTTATGTGGGTTGAAATTGTTCAAATTTGTTGAAATTTTCAACATTATTATTACTGATACAACGAGTAAAACATTCAAAGGAAACCTGCAAATCAAAGAGAACCTAGGAAATTTTCAAAACACATATTATGTGTTATGAAGTCCGTCAACTTGCAATTCAATGTGGTGACCTATGGCTTGATCCTCTGCGTATTGAAGGCAGAACCGGACGTTAATAAGAGCAAATTTCAAACAATTAAGAAAGATTTTAGTCAATGAGTTTGTATAGCACAATCCATGATGCCATTTGCCTATTAGAAGACCAAAAAAACATTGTTGGTATTAACGTGAACTCACCTAGTGCCATTGTCCCTGGGACTGAACTGCAGCTGGCACGTGCAGTAACCGCGCACACAAAACGCCTGTCGCTCCGGCCCTTGTTCACCCAAATAACAATTCTGGTCCACGACACATCTCTCGCCAATCACTATAACATAATTATTATCTTTATAAATCACTAATATTATTAATCTGACAACTTTGTTAATGTATTTGAACGTAAATCTGTGAAACTATGAATAATATCTGCTTTTGTTTAGATTTTATGGCATAATTATTGAGGAAAATTTAAAGATCTTACAATTCTTAGAAGTAGATTAATTAATTATTATATATAAAGTTATTAAAGTCGTAACAAACAAAAAAAAAACGAATGTACAATAATATTTTATTCTCCCCCAAAGTACATGGAGATTGGAGTGTATCCCTAAATTTCTATTTTACCTCAGCAACTTACAGCAGTTCCCATCAAACATCTATCTGCCTTCCAAATTTAAGAGTAAAATGGCTGTGACACACGGACAGACGTACCTACATGACGAATTTCCGTGTTTATCATTAGATTTGGAAACCATAAAAACGGTCCTTACCCGCAGTTTCATAGCAGCGATCGGTCTCTAAATGCGCGGTGGATGCGCAGGCGCAGGCACCGTTGATGCATTCAGAGTGCACACCCATTGTAGAGTGACATTGTATATGTTGCACGCACTCTTCGCCATTGCGCGCCTCTGGAAAAACAAAGGTAATAATGAAAGCGCTTTTTAGATAAAAGTTACTTACAATTTTAATCGTCGTAATGTACCATGACGTTGTAATAGTTTTAAATTTGAAAATATCCTAAACAAAACAATTAAAATTTAACTCAATGTTAAACATTTTAAACAGTAAGTAGTATTTAAATCAGTTAAACTGCACATGTACTTACTGCCACTTTATATGAAGCGAAAGTAGATTACAAGGATCAATTTATTCTTTACCAAAGTGAATAAAGAAATAGAATTAATTATATATGTATAGGTACCGGCTTAATAACGCATAATGGGAAACCGAGTGAAGTGGGTTGAAATCCCGGGTCTCGCACCTCTGATATTTTCATGTGCGAATCATTTCTAACATGATTACCACTTGCTTTACGGTGAAGGAAAACATCGTGAGGAAACCTGCATGTCTGAGAGAAGTTTTCAAAAGACATGTAAAGTCCGCCAACTCGTACTTAGCTAGCTTGGTGGATTATGGCCTGATCCCCCCTCGTATTGAAGGGAGGCCCGTGCCCAGCAGTGGGACGTTAAAAAATAGGACTGAATACAAAAGAAACCTACCCTTCAAGCATCCCTTATGCGTGCTATTAACAGCTGCGTACACGAAGCCATCTTTGCATACGCAGTAACTGCTCTGGCGACAGAACGCGTTGTCTGGACATTCAATATCCACGTGACATACGTTGCCTGTTCTACCTGTAAGGAAATGTATATTTTGTTAATACTTTGCTAGATTTATGCGAATATTTGACATTTTAAATTAAACTATCTTTTTAGATGTTTTCGCGGATTTATTTTGATTTTTTCGATTTGGTTTCGAATGCAATCGTGGTCACGGGAGAGACAGAGAGAAAAGATAGTTTTATTTAAAATGTATTTGTTAAATGAATATTGATTAGATTATACATCATTATATTTTATTGTCAGTTATTGTCATTGCGTCTTGTTTTATTTATTAGTGTGAAAAAAATTGGGGAGTCCCCAATTGTTATATATATTTTTTGCTTATTTTAAGTTGTACAAAGTTGTGGAACAGTACTAAAATTAGTTTTGGTTGGAAACCATTGACTTTACCTTTTCCGTTACTTCTCAAGCCATACTAATACCATTATTAGTATGGCTTGAGAAGTAACGTAACGTAGGTTACATCTTATACTGGTATATGCAAGTAGAGGCCGTCGCATAATATATTCTAATATATATCCAAAATATATCAAGTCTCACTAAGATTGGCCACTGTAGCCAAAATTTTTTTCTAAATACATAATCATTAAATCAAAATATATACACGTTATTATTATATACTAGCGACTCACGCTCGCTTCGCTCGCGTTCGCCCCTAGGTACGTTTTAATTTTTTTTAACGAAACCTTAATTCTTTTTCTAAAATAAAATTAGCCTAAGTTACTCCTTATAATATCAGCTATCTGCCAGTGAAAGTTCCGTTAAAATTGGTCTAGCCGTTTTAGAGGATAGCCGTAACAAACAGACAGACAGAATGACAAAATTTTTAAAAATTGTGTTTTTCTTATAAGTGCCGTATATAATTCCATATGCATTTAGTATAAAGCTGTTATTTTGACATTACAAACAGACACTTCAATTTTATTTATCTGTATAGATGTACTATATAAATCACAAAAGAATTATCGCATGAAATGCATGCGAAAATTACAAAATTGATAATGGGTACCCGATTTCCCAACAGTCGTACATTTCAATGTAACAATGAGCTAAATTGCGCTTTCAGATGAGCACCGGACCTATTATCTGACCAGTCGATATTTATTTGAAACAATACAAACAATAGTGCTATAACAATTGGACAAAAGAATATTATTATCTAAATTTTATTCACGAGTTATCATAGTGTGCTCAATTTTTTGGCTGTATCATTAAAATAAATTAGAATGTCATTTCTTTATAGCTACTCCATATTAAGCTGGAATAATTATTGTCATGGTATCAAAGTATATTTTTACCCGTTAATTGGTGAATAGTTAAGCAGATTCGTCGGGCAGTGGTAGCCCAGTGGTGACGCGTTAGTTTGGGAAACCGAGTGAAGCGGATTCAAATCCCGGGTCTCGCACCTCTGATATTTTCATATGCGAATCGTTTCTAACATGATTACCACTTGCTTTACGGTGAAGAAAAACATCGTGAGGAAACCTGCATGTCTGAGAAAACCTAGCAAGTTTTCGAAGAAATGTGAAGTCCGCCAACCCACACTTGGCCAGCGTGGTGGAATATGGCCTGATCCCCCTCGTATTGAAGGGAGGCCCGTGTCCAGCAGTGGGACGTTAAAAAAAGGGCTGAATACAATACATACATTTAAACGGTTCCTTAACAAATAAAAAATAAAAATATACGTATTTATCTAAAACATTTCTTGAACCGATCTATTTAAACCATGCGGAAACCAAAAATTGGTTAATAAGCGTCTTAAGTAACTATATCGGAGCTCGCTTGAGAAACCGAGTGAAGCGGGTTCAAATCCCGGAACTCGCACCTCTGAAATTTTCATGTGCGAATCATTTCTAACATGATTACCACTTTCTCTTACGGCGAAGGAAAACATCGTGAGGAAACTTGCATGTCTGAGAGAACTTAGCAAGTTTTCGAATGACATGTGAAGTCCGCCAACCCGCATTTGGCCAGTGTGGTGGACTATGACCTGATCCCGCTAGTATCGAAGAGAAGCCCGTGACCAGCAGTGGGACGTTAAAAAGGGCTGAATACATAAACAGATTTGAACGGAATTTTCTCTAACAGGAAGTTTCAAGCGAAAATGACATACTACTTGGTATATAAGGCAAAAAAAAAACAGCTAATTAGGCTTTATATAATTGATATAGATCCGGTAAAGTATAGACATATTAGCGTTAAGTTAGCCAATTAGGACATACAAAAACAGTATTAAAAGTACGAGTTGAGGTGTCTACATTTTTCTCTCTATTTTGTAAACTTAAAGTTATATATGATGTTTTACTATATTATAATGATATATAATATAATTTTGCATCTAACATTTATTTAAATAACATATAAACTTCATGTACTATTATAATAATGTAGGTATAGTTAGTTTGTTTACAATCACCATAGATTACATAATACTATACATATTATATGATCTGTGGTATTATACTATTACAATCACATTGGATGTAAATACATGTACGTAAAGTTAGAAACACAATTCACATATAAAGTTGGCATTTAGATTTTTACGAGTACAAAAACCTTTACATATATTTTGTATGTATGGAATAATCTGAAACAAAAATTTTACTGCTAGAAGGATGCCGTATCTGAGTCAAATAATAGCTTATTTATATAGATTTGGATAAGGTGAAAAGAGCATTGAAAAACCCAATTATGTCATTCCATCAGCCAATATATAAATATCTCGTGTCACGGTGTTTGTGGTCGCACTCCTCCGAAAGATCGACCAATTTTAATATATATTTTTTTAATTTGGTAGGTAGGAATAGATCGTAAAGTATTTTTCACCCTCCTATCCCCACCCCCCATTTTTTAAGTAACTAGGGGTGAGCAAGGGTGAGTCGCTAGTAAGATTGTATGGGTAGTAAGATGAGTCATAAGTATTCGAATGATTCTGAACTTCATATGGTTAAAATCGACCTCCAAGACTAATAAAAGCGATTACAAAAAAAAACTAATGACCACAAAATGATGAGATGATTATAATATTATGTACACTTGTAACCTTAAAGCTAATATAGAAGGAAATAAATAAGAAACATGGCTAGTTAATAAGTCAATTATATAGATTTATAAATAAATATGGCAGTTCATGCTATGAGAGTTTATTAATGATTCTAATTTTGCTCAACAACTGTTCATATTGGAATTCTTTACTTGAGGAAACCTGCATGTCTGACAAAAGCTAGCAAATTTTCGAAAGACATGTGTAGTTCGCCAACCCGCACTTGGCCAGCGTATTGAATGCCCGTGCCCAGAAATGGAACGTTAAAAAGGACTGAATACATGATTTGTAAGGTATTTTTTTCTTAAGGTGAGGTCTAAGTGATTTTGAAACGGTGCATCTATAGTGTACGTGAAATGGATTGTCATCACGGAAGGATGTCCGGTGTCACTGACAACTGTTAACACTAATCTGTAGCCATCTCATGGACGCGTTGATTCACCTTCACCCCTGGTTATGATATGCTTACGTTGAAAGAACTTGTAACATGTGCTTAAGACTAAATAAACACTCTAGTGCCTCAAGTTGTTTTTAATCTATACATCTATACAGATAAATAAAATTGAAGTGTCTGTTTATAATGTCAAAATAACAGCTTTACACTAAATGCATATGGAATTATATACGGTACTTATAAGAAAAAACACTATTTTTTAAATTTTTGTCTCTCTGTCTGTTTGTTCCGGCTAATCTCCGAAAGGGCTGGACCAATTTTAACGGGACTTTCACTGACAGATAGCTGATATTATAAGGACTAAGGCTACTTTTATTTTAGAAAAAGAATTAGGGTTTCGCTCAAAAAAATTAAAACATAACTAGGGACGAAAACGAGCGAAGCGAGGGCGAGTCGCTAGTTATTAAAATAAGACACGTTGCTACACTACCTTATATGTAGTTAAAAATAACTCATTCTATGGTGTGCTTGTTTCCATCATATATATCATTGCAGATAAGTATTTTACAAAATGTAAGGCTGATGTTTTATTATCACTCATAACAATTGAAAGTTAATAAGTAAATAACAAAAATTTAATAATCAGATTCAAGTTTCAGGGTAAAAGTACTTATGTATTTGATATCAATGCGACGCGACGTCTGGATACAAGTGCTTTGTAAACAGGCGCAGAAATATGAATATGAATTTAAGAGTAACTACTGTCGCCGTCTAGTCATTGATACATTTATACATACATTTACATATATTTTTATGTGTATGTTTGTTTGTTTAACTGTTTGTAATGAATGTGATCCTATAACAATAATCCGATTACGATAAAACTTTCATAAGTTGTTGCATGACTGCTAATGTCACGGTAATCTATACATATAATAAAATTGTAACTTAACCGAATCTGTACATTAAATATTTTTTGGAAAATCTTATTGAAATAGACATTATTATCGATACAGTGACCGAATCTATAGTTTTTAGAATTTTTGTCTGTCTGTCTGTCTGTTACCGCATCACAAGAAAACCACTGGAGGGATTTTGATGAAATTTGGTATGGTGATAGCTGGTTGTCCGTGTCAACATATATGATACTTTTTACCGCGGGAAAATATCTCATTTCTGAGAAATCTATACTAAACGTTAAAAGGTAACTAGGGACGAACCCCGAGCAGAGCGAGGATGAGTTGCTAGTGTAATCTAACATTGCGGTGCTAATGTCTTTGATGTAGTACCATTAACGAATGACAGATGGCGTGCACGAGAAGTGACATTTTTAAATAATTTATATGAGCGTGATTATTACTTTACACCTGTGTAAAGCCAGGGTCGCTAGTAGGTAAATAATAAAAATCTATTTCGTTCAAATGACAACCAAGTGTAATCTTTATATAGGACGACCTCGTAATATCGTTAAGCTACGTTTGCAAACAGTATAAAATATATAAACAAGACTGTGTACACAGCATCTCAGCTAAGATCTTGTCAACATGTTTATCTTAATTATTAAGATAATTGATTATGACGAGCAGGTTTACTACCGTATTTGACAAAGTTGCGTGATTTGCATGTTTATATATCAAATGTACTCATGAAGTATTATTTTACTACTTACTCGTAGTAACTAAGTTAGCAGGTATGAGCTTAAAAACAGACAAACATGTTTTAGGGAAAATATGTGAACATTTGAATTGGTAGCTTAATATAGATTCAATATGAAACGACGCATTCATGCCTCTTAGTTTATTCAGAAGTAATAATCTATGCTGATAATATATGAAAACTGTACAACCCAGAACCTTTATATATTTTTTTTAATTCAATTCGCATGAAATGGACGTAGTTATGCAAAATAGATCCAACCACAAAAAATTACTTTTGAGAAAATACGAGTTTTAGTGAAATCGGTATATCAAAATAACAAAACCGTAGTATTTTTTTTAAATTACTCTTAAATATTGGGTATTTTATGTACTTTCTGTAAATAAGCTGTTATGTATGTAGGCCATTTATGACAGTAACTCAAGAGACGGTTTTCGTAGGTTGGATCCATTTTGCATGTATACACCCCTTTTTAACGTCCCACTGCTGGTCACGGGCCTCCCCTCAATACGAGGGGGATCAGGCCATAGTCCACCACACTAGCCAAGCGCGGGTTGGCGGACTTCACATGTCTTTCGAAAACTTGTTAGGTTCTCTTAGACATGCAGCTTTCCTCACGATGTTTTCCTTCACCGTAAGGTAAGTGGTAATCATGTTAGAAATAATTCGCACATGAAAATATCAGAGGTGCGAGACCCGGGATTTGAACCCGCTTCACTCGGTTTCCCAAGCGAGCGCGTTACCATTGGGCTACCACGGCCTTTTATTTTGCATAACTACGTCCAAATATGAAGTGGAGTGACGAGACAAAGCGTGAGTTATCTCGCACCAGTCTTATTGTACTTTCATCAAATTAAAAATTTAGTAATACAACGGTATATTAAATAACTTTTCGATTATTAAACCGAGAAAGACCGCGAAATTTAAATTTACGAATAACTGTAAATATTATTAGAGAGCGACCGCAATAACTATTACGAATCGCAACGTCTTTACGCGTTTTTAAAAAAAGCAAACAGAATTTTGATTGCGTTTCTTGGCGAGTTTTATTTAATTGCCATAGTATAATTAATGGGCATTTGACCCGGTTTTTCGATACTAGTTTATTCTAAATATAATACTGGTGGAGTCGTTATAATTGCATACCTTAGCGGGTAATAAGTAGTAATGCGTTATGATATCACAATTTTAATTGTTTATTGTATTGATTTAAATGTATTTAACGATGGTTTTTTTTAAATAAAACTATCTTTTCGGATTTTTTTTGTGGATTTATTGTGATTTTTGGTTCACGACGTTTCGAATGTTTTACAGCAATCATGGTCACGGGAGAGACTAAGGTGTTAGATGTCTCAAAGGTATTATATAGTTGTTACAGACAGCCTACCCACAAATAACAAAATGACAAAATGAATTCATTTCGTTTCAAACGTCGGGAACCAAAAATCAAAATAAATCCGCGAAAAAATCCGAAAAGATAGTTTTATTTAAATGTCAAATATTCGCGTAAATCTAAGAAAGTATTAAAAGAAAATTTCTTAAATAAATAATCGGTATTCGTAAGGACTCATAGGAAATTCTAAAAATAAACCTCCATTTATCAATACATTTTTAAATAGTCTACGACATACAAATGCCCTCAATTCCAAAACTGATAAGGTAATCACATTTCGTACTCGCATTTGACACACATTTTACTTAAACTTTAAAAAGGTAGAGCCACGTTGACTTACTGATATGGCAGTTGTAATCGCTGTATAAGGTGTAAGTGACGAAATTTTATGACAGACTTATATACTTAAAATTACGAAATGTAAATAAAATTAATATTTGGAAATGACTGTGTGTTTAATATAATTTTAAAAAAGGCTATACTTAATTTAAATGTATTTGTGATAAAATTGTCGTCTTAATACCTTATAAAGATACGTAAAACTAATTTTAAAATTAAGAAAATATAATAATACTAGCGACTCAACCTCGCTCCGCTCGAGTTCGTCCCTATTTACTTATTAACGTTTAGTATAGATTTCTCAGAGATGAGATATTTTCCCACAGTAAAAAGTATCCTATATATTGACCCGGATAACCAGAGATAAATCAAAATCTGTCTAGTAGTTTTCGAGTGATGCGTTCCCAGACAGACAGACAGACAGTATTAAAAATTAAACAATTTTTTTTTATAACAACAATTAATATAAACTAGATGTCAACAATCGTGATTACGACACGTATGTACTACATACATATGTATGTGGCTTCACTTTGTGTGAATCCCTACGAGTATGTACAGAATTGACACAGTTAATAATTTATAACTTAGTTAGCACTTTTTATTGACATAATATTTGTAAATAACGTCAAAGAATTCAAGAGTATACTTTAGGTAAACATCTATATACTTTTTTTTAAATGAGGCCTAGGCTCATGATAATATAAAAATCCTCAATGCGATTATAAGTAGTAAAACTTTTTATTTAGGCACATTTAACTAAAAATAAGACACATGTATGTGCACAGTATATGTATTTAGAGTTTAGACCTTTTTAACGTCCCACGGCTGGGCAATTCGGACTTCACGTGTCTTTCAAAAACTTGCTAGGTTCTCTCAGACATGCAGGTTTCGTCACGATGTTTTCCTCCACCGTAAAACAATTAATAATCATGTCGTAAAATTATTCGTAAATGAGAACCCGCTACACTTTTGGTTTCCCAAGCAAGCACCTTTCCACTGGGCCACCACTGCTTTTATATACCTACGTGTGTATATAATATAGTATATTCCGTATTATACATAAACCCAAGTAATTGTATATAAAAAAGTATTATTATGTAAAAACAATGTATACCTACCATCTCGCGTTACGCAAGGAACAAAGCGATATGCTTTCACTTTTATTCGACGCAATGTATGTGCATAATTGAACGCAATAGTCATGGTAATTGATACATTGTTGGCGTAATACGGTACGGATGAATGAATAAATTCATAAATAAAACTATATTTTTGATGTTACCCCAGATTTATTTATTTTGATTTTCATTGATTTGAAAAATCGAGAGTGATAGTTTTATTTAAAACTAGCGAGCGACTTATCCTCGCTTCGCTAGGGTGCGTCCCTAGGTGCGTTTTAATTTTTTCCAGTGAAACCCTAATTCTTTTTCTAAAATAAAAGTAGCCTAAGTTAGGTTACTCTTTATAATATCAGCTATCTGCCAGTGAAAGTCCAGCCGTTTCGGAGATTAGTCGGAACAAACAGACAGACAGACAGACAGACAAAGATTTTAAACATTGTGTTTTTCATATAAGTACCGTATATAATTCCATATGCATTTAGTATAAAGCTGTTATTTTGACATTACAGGCACTTCAATTTTATTTATCTGTATAGATGTATAGACCAGCGACTAGGTACATTTTAACTGTTAGTATTAAATAGATTGAATATATACATAGGTATGATGAGTTTTATATCCCTTACTTGAGAAATGATTGATACCCCATACACACTTCCCCCTTTTCATCCTCTAAAGGGATGATTTCTTGGATAAAAATATCCTTTGTTCTTTCCAGGGTCTCAAACTATCTCCACACCAAATTTCCAAAAGATAACAGTCAAAAAGACATACCTACAAAATTAGCTTTCGCATTTATAATATTAGTATAGATGTCAGATATTCGCGTAAGTCTAAGACAGTAGGTATTATATGAATCAATTGATAATTTAAAAAAATCTATAAATTTATAATAATAAGGGTTTTTACCGACAACACTTGTAAACTATGTATGAAACCAAATCCTGAAAGTCAATTTTAATCTGTCTGTCCGTTCATCCGTCCTAATTTCAGGAAGTCTCCAAACATAAAGTTTTTAAAGGCTCATAAATCTTTCTACTCCATTATAAATAGCAACACAACACAAGTATAGCAATAAACAAAAATATTATTACGTAAAATTATATGGCAATGAAAGCAATTATTCCTTGATTTAAAGCCAGCGATTGCGGGATCAAATCCAGGTTAATAGCTTAGCGGTGCGAGCGCAGGAACGCTGCGTTATTTAGTGTAATAATACGAGTGTTATTACAACAAACTTGTACTTATATGACTTTATATAATACATAGTAGTAATTTTACATCTTTTTAGGGTTTCTTAAATCAAAAGTAAAAAGAGGAACGCTTATAGGATCACTTCAATGTCCGTCTGTCTGTCTGTTTATGTGTCTGACTGTCGAGACCCTTTTCCACAAGTACGTGTGGAGGTATCAAGTTGTAATTAATACCAAATACTCAATTCTGCAATCCCTTGAAGCTGTGAAGAAATCAAACTTCTCAGTCAACGCAATCACAAGATACGCCCGTTTGTGCTGAATATTTTGACACTCGTAAGGAAATCAAACCCTATAAGGTACTTCCCGTGGACCTAGAATCATGAAATTATGAGGAAGCAATGTCTTATAGTACAGGTAAAGGGAAAAATCTTCGTCACAAAAAAAAAACGATTATCAACTTTCAATCAATTTCATCAATCATCAATTTTTAATGTTTCATGCTACGGTATCTTCGATGTGCGAGCCAGACTCGCACTTGTCCAAATTTTTTATATGTATGTTTAATTGTCTAGCTAAGCCAGTTTGTTCTTTTCATATGTTATAGAATATTATTTTTGAAGTAAAACTACTTTACGCACGCTTGACTTGTTGGGTAAGCTGGTGAATGCGTTACATAAAAATGTACGTAGGTACGTTTGTTGCCATGGTAACCGTTGTTATTGTCTGACAAATGATATATAATATTATATTCTTTCCTTAAATTATATTCTATAAATATATGATTGTAAGATGCCTAAAACGCGTTATTTTTAGTATCTCACCTATCCTAATTATTTAAAACATAAATTGAAAAGAGTACCGATAACCTACAGAAGTTTTACTTCTTGTGCGTGTAGACATTCATACACGCACTCTTTAATTTTTTTTATTTGTTTATTTTTCCGTATAATTGCAAGAGGTTTCTAAAAGTATGATTTGCTAAAATGACAAACGAATAAAATTAAGCTATGACGATACCATAAGTCAGATTGCCAATTAGGTTTGATAAAATAAAAAACGAAATATAGAATCTTCTATGCTATCTTTCTTTTCATCTCCTAAGAAAACAAATGTTAAATTTTATGTAAATTTTAAAATTCCACAAACCATTTTGAAACGACTTCATTTTAAAGTCAAAATTTTCTTTCTATTTATTCAAGAACATTATACCTAATATACCTATATGATAAAAATATATTATGATTTTATGCAGGGTAGCTACTGCATATTTGAACGTTTCATTCGCTACGAGCCAGCAAGCCGAGCTTCCTCATAAATAACTCCTCATATATGCATTATACATCAATATTACAGAGTCAAAGGTATAAAAAATATCATAAAATTTTATTTTAACTAGACTACTATTATAAGTGCGAAAGCTTGTATGTGTGTACGTTTGTTACTGAAGGAGCAACAAACACACAGATAAAACGACTAAACAGATTTGGATTAAGTTTAGTACACAGATAGACTATGATCTGTTAAACACCTAAGAAGGCACTTGAATTAAGCGACGATAAATGGCAAGATAGTTAGAAATTTTGTAAGTTTTCCGTAAGTAATCTATACAGATAAATAAAATTGAAGTGTCTGTTTGTAATGTCAAAATAGCAGCATTCTACTTAATGCATATGGAATTATATACGGTACTTATAAGTAAAACACAATTTTTAAATTTTTTGTCTGTCTGTCTGTTTGTTCCCGCTAACCTCAGAAATTACTGGACCAATTTTAACGGGACTCTCACTGGCAGATAGCTGATATTATAAGGAGTAATGTAGGCTACTTTTATTTTAGAAAAAGAATTAGGGTTTCGCTCAAAAAAATTAAAACGTACCCGAACGAAGCGAGGGTGAGTCGCTAGTGATAGCATATAACGTAACCCGAGGATATAGGAGGTATCATATAACCGTCAGTTGCGTATTTGTATAAAAAACAATTACTAAGTGGGAAGTGCATCAATGGATGGAGAGTGGTATGTAATGAAGCGAGTTATTTTTACAGTGAAGCATTTACGCAATTATGACTTTTTATTTAGTCTCGCTAGCTTTGTTTTATCTGTTTCTACTACCGCGTAATTTGGATTATGTCAACATTCTTTGTTTTTGTTAGTAAAAGTTTTTGTCAATTTCTAAGTATTTTATTGCCTCTCTCTTAAAGAATTTCAAATGGGGTTATTTGAAGAACTACCTATATAAATCATTTAAAATCACTTTGGGATAGAGAGCCCGTTTATTGAGTACGGTTTACAATATTTAAAATAAAACTATCTTTTCGGATTTTTCTGCGGATTTAATTCGATTTTTGTCTGTCGTGACCATGATTGCTGTAAATCTGAATGCTGTGAACTTAAAATCATAATAAATCCAAGGAAAAAATCCCAAAATATAGTTTGATTCAAAGTGTCAAATGTTCCGGTATATCTAAGAAAGTATTATACGGTTTATAATTACTTTATAATGTGTCTCTCTCTTTGCAATCTTACTGAGATTTTTAGCAATAAGAAAAGTCATAATGTACATAGGTTACTTTTTATTTCAATTAAGGATGATTCCGGGATGTCAAATTAAAAATAAATATCCTTAGAAAGTTTGAATCTAGCATGCTAGGATTTTACTCTATTTAGTTTAAGTTAAGGATTAAAAATATATACATAAGTATATATTGAGCATTCTTGGGTATTTATACAACAGTCATACAACTGAATGGTGAAAAATATAATATAATTAAATCATATATATATATATATATATATATATAATCTTATATAATAGAGATACATGGCAAAAACAAGACAAGGAATTTATTATGGACAAGGATTACTAAAACATATTATATACTTTTACTAAAACTATATTTCTAAAATCATTTTTATTTAACTATCACTGTTTGCAATAAACTCAAGCTGTTATCTCTTAACCGACTTAAAAATAAAATGTCTTTCAAGCCTATGATACGTGATCTTTAAAGTAAAATATAAATGAAATTCACGGTTAAAAATAATTATAAAAATAATTATAAGTCAAATCATAGGGATATATCATATTTTAATTTAACCAAATCTCTTTACGGCATTGAAAGTATAGACAGACGTATTAAATAACCAATCGCTTTACAAATGAAATATTTCTTCTTATATTAAATCGCCATTTTTATAAGCGTTTGCTTTAAGTTATGGGAAATTTTCTACTGACAATCAAAAAAGCTGTAAAAAAAAAGGTTTACTTACGTTTTTCCGGTCCTTGAGCAACTGCTAAGCCCAAAAGGGTGCAAAAAAACAGCCAACCCCACGCAGCCATCCCGTGACGTCACTGCGCTCTCTCACGTCTAGAACAAGTAACGCACAAAGAATATTTAAATTAACAAGCCTCCATCACTGCGTGAAGAGATAAGATAATTTTATCTAGACTTTTGTGATTAATTATGATAGGAAAAATACTTAGTAGTCACGAGATGAAGGCATAGGGGGGAGGGGGGAAAGGGCTTTCAGTTCTATTACTAAAGACCTGTCTGTCTTTATGTCATTTATTATAAAAAACTTCTATTCCACAGGCACTTGCACATACTCTTTTAACGATATATTATGTGGAACTTTACATAACGTATCAAAGAAGTCAAAAGTCAAACGTTTTACTGCTGTTGAAAAATACCACAGTCGACTTGGCACATTATAAGATTAACTTGGTGTCAAGTTGTTGTATTGTCATTTGGATGTTACATACATAATATGTATGTGAGTTAAAAAAAGAAATAAATGTTAAATTAAGTTAAAGTTGAATGCCAGAACTTACCTATTAATCTATACTAATATTATAAAGAGGTAAAGTTTGTGAGTTTGTGAGATTTTAGGGGGGAATCTCTGGATCTACTGAACCGATTTAGATGAAATTTAGTAAAAAGATAGTTTGAGACCCTGGAAAGGACATAGAATACTTTTTATTCCGGAAATCATCCCTTTAGGAGGTGAAAATGGGAATTAAAGTTTGTATGGGGAATCGAGCTAGGGGCGAACTCGAATGAAGTGAGGGTGAATCGCTAGTTAGTTATAATTGAAGGTAAAAAAAGCATATGAACCTTAATAGTTCCTTTTTAAGATTCAAATATTTTATTTTATATAATATTATTAGAGTCGCAATAGAGTCATAGAAGCTCTATTGAGATTTCTGAGTCTGAGACCAATGTTTGCGGTATAATCAAGTGAAACCGCAAAATGCTATGTCTAACAGCGTTTTATAAAAAGCATTTAGAAGTTACCAAGGTACCTATATATTTTTAATAGAGTAGAGAAAGTATGCCCGAAAAAATTGTTTTAAATGTGTAGAAGTGTGCCTAAACATGCAATATTGTGATATTACATAAAATAAAGAAATTTTTATTTAGTACTAGCGACTTCCCCTTACTTCGCTCGGGTTCGTCCCTAGGTACGTTTTAAGGGTTAGTGTGGAATAGAGAGACTATATATTATACTAATGCATATTATATATAATATGTATACATAGGTATGACTTGTTGTGGATTGTATTATAACGTGTTTTCCCGTGGGAATGAAAAAAGTAGCCTAAGTCACTCTCCAGCCCTCCAACTGTTTTCATATAATCACGCCAATCCATCACTCTATTTCGACGTGAAAGAAGGAGAAACAAATAAACAGACAAACACACACAATTTATAATATTAGTATGGAAGTATGGATTAGAAAACAAAAATATAAATTTGCACTTCTATAAAAAAGATAACAGTATTTATATAATAATATTACTTTTTTATGTACGACTTAAATATAAAATATTGGATAAGTTGAATCATCATATATATTTTCAGAATATGCAAATGCATGTAATTTGATGTCTAACACACTGTACAAAAATGTTAACAAACAGACCTAAAAACATTTTATTTTATTTTTTATTTGAAGACTAGCGACTCACCCTCGCTTTGCTCGGGTTCGTCTCTGTATCGTCATATAAACTTTCATCCCTATTTTCACCCCCTTAGGGATGATTTCCGGAATAAAAACTATCCTATGTCCTTCCCAGGGTCTCAAACTATTTTCTTACCAAATTACATCTAAGTCGGTTTAGTAGTTTCGGAGCTTTTTCGGTACAAGCAAACAAGCAAAAAATCTTTGCTCTTTATAATATTAGTATAGATTTTGTTGATTTTCCATCTATCAGGCATACTTAGAAATCGATGTGACAATAAAGTTTATGAACTCGACAGTGATATTACCTACTTTTTATTCCAGTAAAAGAACTAGTTCTGGTGAGAAACTATTTGATACAAGAGTATCTACTTATCTAAATGCATAGATGATAATAAAATTGTTATTAAGCCGAATCTGTACATTAAATATTTTTTGGAAAATCTGATGTCTGTCTGTCTGTGATTGTATCACGGAAAAACGACAGGAGGGATTTTGATAAAATTTAGTATAATGGTAGCTGGTTATCCTGGTCAATATGTAGGATACTTTTTAGTACTTTTGTTACTACTCAAAATATCTCATCTCTGAAAAATCTATGCTAAACGTTAAAACCCGACGAACACGAGCGGAGCGAGGGCGAGTCGCTAGTTTTCTATATAAATACCAATAAGTAGTAAGAATACTAAACTCGATCCAATTCCAAATCATTATGTAAAATACTTAAATAGACACAAATTCACTTTGTATCTCCAAATATAATCTTAGAACAAAGAAAGAAGCGATTTAGTAATGTTTTGGTCTAGTAGAAAAATGCTTCACACGGCAGGCACTCTTCCGTCTCGACTCTCGATAGACCAATCGTAATAATAAGTGCTTGAAATTGTATGTTTATGTAGCGTAACTGGATCGAAATAATCACATTTGAAACATCTGAATTAATTTCTTTAAATTCTTACGGCACATTTGGCTCAGTTTGCAGTGATCCTACTTGCTGTGACAGCGGTCGCGGATTCGAGTCCCGCTCGGGGCCTTCATTTGTGTGATGAGCACGATTGTTTGTACTCCATTCATGGGTATGGGTTTATATTTATAATATGTATGTATTTAAAATTATATATGTGTGTATCAACTATCTGGTATCCATAACACAAGCCTCGTAGCTTACCTTGGAAACTAGATGGTGCTGTGTGTTAATGTCCCAACATATTTATTTATATTTAATTAACAAAGGGAATCGGAAATAATAAGTTAAATAGCTTTGTAGGGCTTAAAACGTTGAGTGGTAAATTAGAACTACTAGTATTTGCTTTATACTAACTTTAAAAAGGAAGAGTTACTCAATTTGTCTCTTTTGAAGCGAAACTTCTTTAAAATCGTTGTAATTTGAAATTCGATGAAACGGAAATGCAACACTAAAAAGAGACAAACACATAAATATACAGGATTAAGCCGGCGAGAGAATGAGGTAGAATACATTGCCATGTTGCCATGGTAACCGTTGTTATTGTCTGACAAATATATAATATTAAGTTTCATTTTTACCATGTGTGAATTTCACACACACGCACTTTTTTATTTGCGAGTATATAATATTAATATCTTGGCGAACTGTGGGCATATTTTCATAATCCTTTATATCTTCATATAATTTTTATAACTATTTTTTACTTTTTATGAAGTTACAAAAGTGCCTAATTTATATAAAACTGAGATTAGAATTTTGTGTTCCTAGTGAAAAAACTTAAGTTTAAAACACTCAAATTGTCCTAAATATATTGGGCAAACAAAAAATACAATTACGTTGTGAAATTGCTGGGAATATTCACTAGTATTATATAAGTGGCTAGACTTGTATTCAATGCGATATAATTTTTAATTAGTCAGGTCATCTCAATAGAAACGTAATCTCTTAATTATTAATAGATTAATGCACAAACGTTACTCTAACCCGCACATTAATGGACTACAGTAGCAGCGACCGACGTTTACTGCGCAACATTTTGAAATATGTAATGCTGTCCAACTGGCGTCACCGGGAAGATGTATTCAGCCCTTTTTAACGTCCCATTGCTGGGCACGGACCTCCTTTCAGTACGAGGGAAATCAGGCCATAGTCCACCACGCTGGCCAAGTGCGGGTTGGCGGACTTCACATGTTTTTTGGTTCTTTCAGAGATGCAGGTTTCTTCACGATGTTTTCCTTCACCGTTAAGACACGTGGTAATCATGTTGGAAATGATGCGCACATGAAAATATCAGATATGCGAGACCCGGGATTTGAACTCGCTTCAATCGGTTTCTCAACCGAGCGCGTTACCACTGGGCTACCACTGCCTATTACATCGGGCAGGTATTAGGGCAGAATGTCTCTAAGAAAGTTGAGTATAAAGCTCCAAGGGAATAACTAAGTAATGGAACCTCCTGCATTCAGATCACGAATTATGAAAATATTGGAGGCAGGTCTTGCGATATAGGAGACGGCTTCAAATGAATCGGAAGGAGTCATGTGATACTTACACGCTTAAGCGTGATCGGGCCGTAATAAACACAAGACCTACTACTTGCCGGCGGGAATGGTGAGTGTGTGTATTATGTTAGCGTGTATTCTAATAGAAAGCATTAGCTAAAGTACTAATATCATCTGGGTCGGTCAGTACGTCTTTCGGTTGTCTGTGATTTAACTACGATACTGCGAGCCCCCAACAAATTGCGACCCCAAGTAATTTGGGAAATGGGCAGGAAGATGATAATAGTTTTATTATAATAAAAAAAAAGCTACTTTTATACGTCTCTCTTTCAAGGCTAAGAGAACTAACGCAAAATAAACACAAAAAATATAATTTTTACTATTTATATCTTACAAACAAATACAAACCTATCCCACGGGAATCGTACATTTTTCCGGGATAAAAAGTCTAAGTGTTATTGCTGTGATCTACCTCTGTGCCAAATTTCATCCCGCTCTCTTTAGCCTTTTTGGCGTGAATGAGTAACAAACATCCATACATACATACTCAGAAACTTTCACATTTATAATATTAGTATAGATTCTCAAAAATTGCATATTAATTTAACTAATACATATATATAAAATTTCCGTTATTCTTTAAACAAAGTAAACAATTTGTATGGCAAAATCGAGAATAGTAGCATAAATAGCAAATCACGCTACTATTTTTGACTTAAACTTTTTTTTTTGATAGGCTCCATCTATATATTTTTTTAGTCTGAGCTTACAAAGTATTTTTTATATAGGGTAAGTCTCTACAACAATTGCTTATTAGGCCTGACATTATCGACGTTTAACAGCTATGAATCCAATACAATTATATTACACAATTCCAAACAAATTGGAGTTAGATGAAATGAAAAAAGAATCACGATCAATCGTGACCGACGGCTGATCTACGTTCACGTAACTACAAAAGACAGGCTGTTTCCAAATATAGCGGTTAAGGCTAGCACACACTTGCGTTATAAACGCTCTTGTTTGAGCTTTAAATAATTTTTCTTATAAATATATACTTTAAATTTTTATATACGTTTAGATTTTATTATTGAAATAAGTATTTTTTTTATTTCTTTAAACTATTATTTTTAATTTAAAAAAATATATTTTTATACAAATCATTATTTGTAAAAAAAGGGTTTTTTTTTTAATATTATCTTAGTTGTATTATTTTAATGTTGTATAATGATATTATATTATATTTAAAGAAACTAGTCAAAATAATATAACAAAAATATTTTTATGCGTTTTCATGGATTTCTTATAGGGAATGAATAAAATACCAGTATGATATATAAAATATATTGAAATATTTATTTTGCAACTGCTAAGTGTGTAGTAGCCCTTATATTTTTAACTTTTTTATTATAGAACCAAAAAGCCTGTAGGCTCCTATAACTGTATGAAGTAAGACGGTTCATATCTAAAGGCCTCTTGTACGAATTGGGTGTATTTGTTATTTTTATTGCTTTAAAATGCGGCTTTACACGTATTTATGTTTAAAGCTGACTAAGAACTAAAATGCTGCCAAATGGTAAAAACCTTATTTAGTAAAATCATTAGAAACTTTCACATGTTTTTGATGTTTTGTCATATCATTTATTTACTAAAAAACAGATAATACTTTTTTTATTTACATATATTTAAATACTAGCGACTCACCCTCGCTCCGCTCGGTTTCGTCCCTAGTTACGTTTTAACGTATAGTATAGATTTCTCAGAGATGACATATTTTCCCGCAGTAAAAAATATCCTATATGTTGACTCGGATAACCAGCTATCATCCATACCAAATTTGATCAAAATCCCTTAAGCGGTTTTTGCGTGATGTAGTCACAGACAGACAGACATACATATAGACAGACAGACAGACAAAAATTCTAAAAACTATAGATTCGGCCTCTGTATCGATCATAATGTCTATTTCAATAAGATTTTCTAAAAAAAAATTTTATGTACAGATTCGACTAGTTACAATTTTATTATATGTATAGATCATTTAGATTTATTTTTATTATTGCACTAACACAAAGACAAAGTGTCTAACTTTGTTTATATTTTTTACGTAGGTACATAGCTTGTAGAACTCTACACATAACTATGTGAACCTAATCTTATCGATAATGAAATATTTGATCTAAAATCACGTATTAGCATAGGAATGAAAGTACACGATAAATGGTATTTCTTAGATAATATCAGAAAAATTGATTATAATATATTTCTATACAGAATCAATCGTTTATATGACAATTTCTCTGAGAGTAAATTTTTCTTAAAATTAGTATATTTACTATTTAAGAAAAAAAAATCATGACATTTTTTTTTGGAATTGTTTTGGGAAATAAATTCTTTAAACATATATAAATATACCTATCATTTGCTAGTAAATAAATATTTTATTTTTGACTTAAAAAAGATTCACTCACACCTGGAAATAGTTTTTATGTGTATTCGATATATTCGCCAATTCTGATTCGATTTTCATATTTTTTTTAATGTGTAGGTCCTTAAGGAAGACTCCGTATATGTATATATTAATTTTTATTATACAGTAAATATTAATTTTTATTATACGAATATGTTAACATTAGGTTTATATACTATTTCTATGAGGTATAATACTATAGACCTAAGATAAAATAATTTCCTTTTATCAAGGAACGTAATAGCATTATGGGAGCTCTCAGTCCGTGTAGAGCGTAACAGTTCTCTTAGTTAATATCCGGCGACCATGACGTCCCGTATTACCACTATAGGGAGTGTAGAGTCGCTAAAAATATAAATTCAAATTGCCTTACTCTATCACGAGACACGGCGCGAGATTTTACTTGTGGTTTACACTTCCGTCACATTCGAAACTAAACAAGTGATGTTTGATCATTTGTGTTTTTTTTTTGAAGTGAAAACAGCACAAATAAAGGAAAAATTCCAAAAAATAAAAAAAGTTGAAAATTAAAGTTAAACAGTTTTTTTGTTTTGAATACTGGTAATAGAGATATTATTATATACGCATTATAATATCTTCTGCGACGATGGATAGCCTCAGTAAGATCGATTGCCGTAGACGATATCTGTCTGGAGTAAGTTATGTACATATGAAGGGTACAGGATACTTTGATATCAATAAAAATATACTGCTAAACTTTAAATTGATTTTTTCTCATCATCTATTCATTAGGACATTCTTGTTCTTTGCTTGTACCCTATATCCCTATATATAGTATATCCTAAGAAAAAATAACTATAAAATGTAACAAATTACATTAAAAGTATTATAAAATGGTTCATTCAACGAGTTAACTTGATATGCGAGTGTTATACCCTCTTGGTTTACAGGAAGTTCTTTGTCATCTCGGTACTTGACCCAGCATCTGGTAACCGTTGCGTTTAAATGAGACCCGTTAATGAAGTTAACCGAAAGTGATCAATTTGCACAGTTTCTCTAAAGTTATCGTGCTTTCTAAATCTTTACGCTTTGCGCTTTAATGTGTAACAGACAACGAAACGCGATATTCGCGTGAAACTAAGTAAAATTAGTGAGTTTAGATGAAAGTTTTTCTTTAGGATTACCTGAATTTGTGAAATACAAGCGACTTACCCTCGCTTCGTTCGGGTTCATCCCTAGATGCGTTTTAACGGTCAGTATGGAATAGGCTATATATTATATTTACATAAGTACAAAATAGATAGTTGAACTTTTCCGATTTTTCAGCTGTTTTTTTTTTGGGGTTTTCCCCTATTTTTTTATACTTAAATCACCCCTGATACACCTCCAGAAAAACAAAAAAAAATATTAAAATCGCTTCAGCCGTTTTTGAGTTTTAGCTAGACTAACAAATGGCAATTGATAGATTTAGATTTGGAGAAAAAAATCCTTTATAATTTATTTATTTATAAATAATCTTTTCTTAGATATTGGAGGCTTGAGAATTGAGATTTGATTAGTTTTATTTACATTTATATAATGTACATAAATAGGCAAAGACAAAACAGTTCAGTAGGTACCTTTTTTCCTCTGATTGTCGACCGAATCATATTTGAGGGTGTAATAATTACTTTGAAATCAGTATATCTTTTTCTAAGTAAAAAGTAATATAGATAAAGGCAACATGTATAACATAATTTATCTATACTAATATTATAAATTTGAAGAGTTTGTTTGTTTGTTTGTTTGGTTGAACAAAAATATTGGTTGAAAAATTCTTTTTACATTAGATAGCCCGTTAACCCGGAAAAATGTACGGTTCCCGTGGGATAGATTAGTTTTTGTCTAGAGACGAACCCGAAGCGAAGCGAGAGTGAGTCGCTAGTATAAAATATAAAATCGCACCATATACTCAAAATCCTCCTTAAATTCCCGCACTATCACAGATATACGTATCACTATCACATTTATTGTATCATATCACTTGAATAATAAATAAATGTTTGCACCGTTTAAACAATTAAGTGCAGCAAAATAAAACACTTGTTCGCGTTGATTTGTGTTATCGACTGACCGAAACACGATAATGCGAATTTGATTCATTCATTACTCACGTTTTATCGGTTTACGAAAGATAGCTGGAAACAAAGATATGGACATTCTTGCTTCGTTGAGTAGTCTTTTGGTAAATTGTGCGAATTAAATTAGATTGATAAGGTTTTAGATAATCTATACAGATAAATAAAATTGAAGTGTCTATTTGTAATGTCAAAATAACAGTTTTGTACTAAATGCATATGGAATTATATACGGTACTTATAAGAAAAACAATATTTTTAAAAATTTTATCTGTCTGTCTGTCTGTCTGTTTATTCCGGCTAATCTCCGAAACGGCTGGACCAATTTTAACGGGACTTTCACTGGTAGATAGCTGATATTATAAGGAGTAACTTAGGCTACTTTTATTTTAGGAAAAGAATTAGGGTTTCGCTCAAAAAAATTAAAACGTACCTAGTACTAGATATAATAATAGTTTGCGATTGTCAACGAAAGTGGCCTAACACAAAAAACAATACTACTCATTTTACTATCCTACTTTCTAGTTGAGAAATAATCTATACGAATATTTTATATATGCGAAAGTGACTCTGTCTGTCTGTTACCTTTTCACTCTTAATCAGATATGGAAATAGATTGAGATCCTGGGAAGAAGATAGGAAAGATAGAAGAATAAAAACATTCCGGAAATGATCCCTTAAGGGAGTGAAAAGGGGGGTAGAAGTCTGTATGGGGAATCAGTGATTTCTCAAATAAGGGATATAAAACTATATAAAACTCATCATACCTATGTACATATATATAGTTTTTCTATTCCACTAAGCGCCTAGTAAGGATGAGACCCTAGTTAATAAATAAATGTGTAAAAACTGATAAACTGTCTCTATGTAAAAAGTAACCAAACATGAAAACAAACAAACACTTTCATATTAGTTAAGATTTAAAGATTTATTTCATTTATAATCAAGAAATTTGCCGAACAAAATAATAGAAGATAATACCAAGAAGAATTGTTTGAATTTTGATAAATGGTGGGCTAGGCCACATTTGGGTTGACTGCCTTATTTATATATAATTAAGTCGAAAGCAGGTACTTCTTTTTAAAAAATATAGCTCAGTTACCTCAGTTTCTATTACAAGTGTAACTACTGCATACATCCCTGGTGGGGATCGAACCCACGACCTTTGGATTAGAAGTCCAACGCGCTATCCTCTGCGCCACAGGGACGATGATTAAGTAGTCTAAAGTATACAGCACTTTCTGTAAAGTAAACGCGATACTTTCGCGATATTATACTAAAGACTTTTTCAAAGTGTTTGTTGGTGAGTCGATACTTTTTTTCTAGCAACTGAATCACAAATAATTTGTCTTTTGGCAAAAAGATAATATACAAATACCATAATGATAAGATCTATCAATTAAGACCTATCTATTAAGCTATGACCTATCTATCAAGACTTATCGTAGCATCTCAGAATTAGTTCTGGTGAGGTACCTATTTTCATTATTGCAAATAGTTACCAGTTACGTCCTGTCCGCACTGCGGTATTTCAGCGCACGTTTTTTTTCTCGCAATTCTGTAACACATTAAATCCTATAGGAGTAGCCGCACTGGCGGTTAAAAATTTTCGCGGGAAGAAAATCGGTGATTTGATGCAAATTGAACGTGATGCGGTGCGGATTTCTCAAGGCCATAAATGGGTGAATACAATGTTCATGATATCTTTTGATAAGTCTGTCACGCCGCTGGTCATTTCATCAGGTAAATTATTTTTTTTCTGTTATTCATTTTAGACGTTTGTCTCAGTCGGGAACTGCATGGAACTGACAAAAATCGTACGAAATTTTATTCGCAGTGCGTAATAAGTGTAATTCCGATCACGGAATATAATACGCAGGAATTAAAATCGCACAGTGAAATATCGCAGTGCGGGCAGGGCCTTACCGTATGAAAAGTAACTAAATATTGGACCAGGTACATAAACGTGTTTTAATGATATTCGAAACGAGTTTTTCTATACGTGATAGTATCGAAAAATTCGAAACTCGTTCTCATTTTCGAATGTCATTCAATTTCATAATAAGGGCACTGTGAAGCGAGGATTGATCGCTAATTCATATATTACTAGTTAAGTACTATATTTACCTATATTTTATAATATATTTAAATTGCTATTGCCAATTGCTGTTCGTTAGTTTCGCTAAAAATCAAAAATCAAAAATTTTGTTGGTTGGTGTGTGGTGGTTGAAGTATAAAAAATAGGGAAAACCCTTAAAAACATATGAAAAATGGAAAAGTTCAGAACAGTTTATTTTGTATGGGAATCACAATTTCGGATTACTTTCAATAGTGGTGGACCTACCATCAACAACAATACGTCAAGTTCAAATTGAAAAAAAATAATATATGTATAATGTATATAATATATTATCTATCTATTCCATATTACCCGTTAAAACGTACCTAGGAACGAACCCGAGCGAAGCGAGAGTGAACCACTAGTTTTAAATAAAACTAACTTATGTTTTCGGATTTTTTAACGGATTTATTTAGATTTTTTCCGAAAAGATAGTTTCATTTAAAATAATAAATATTCACGTAAATCTAAGAAAGTATTATATGTTAAACAAAATCTTCACATTTCATGCAACTTTTTTTGTTAAAATTGAGAAAATAGAACTGGTGAGCAAAACGTATTTTTTTTTTCAAAATGACTTTCATTCGAATTCGTAGTTTCATGTCTTTTCTTAATATAAAAATGATTAATCTAAATAAATTAAACGTGGAATAAAAACTAAGTTAAAGAAGATTGCTATTAAAAGTGGAATAAAACATAAATAAAAATAAATAAGAAAAACATTTTCTTCATTTAAACATTATAAAAAAGATCTTTCCCATATCTTTAATCTTTCTTGAATCCTTAGTTCTAGCATACAACAAAATCTAGTGGGTTTTTAATTTTATTTATCTAAAACGAGCGACTAACCCTCGCTTCGCTCCGGTTCGTCCCTAGGTACGTTTTAATTTTTTTGAACGAAACCCTAATTCTTATTCTACAATAAAAGTAGCCTAATTTACTCCTTATAATATCAGCTATCTGCCAGTGTGAGTCCCGTTACAATTGGTCCAGCCATTTCGGAGATTAGCCGGAACAAACAGACAGACAGACAGACATACAAAAATTCTAAAAATTGTGTTTTTCTTATAAGGACCGTATATAATTCCATATGCATTTAGTATAAAGCTGTTATTTTGACATTACAAACAGACACTTCAATTTTATTTATCTGTATAAATAAATGTACTTTGCACTTACTCCATTTTGCTTTCTACCTTCCCTATAATAACGTAGCGCCATTATTTTTACGTAAAGCCAGGCTAATTAATATTATGTTAGTGAAGAATGTAAATACGTCTAATGTGACAACAGACAGTGGATAGGATGCGTATAACGGAACTCGGAACTGGTTGCACTGACCTTGAACACGTGCTCTAGAATTCAACATATGTATATCGACACTTGCAAAGAACAACATTAATTCATTATATATACACTTTATATATATATATATATATATATATATATATATATATATATATATATATACACACATTACGAGTATATATTATACTATAGCAATTTTAAATTGAGACTAAAAATTATGTAGGTATTTTCTTTTTTGCATACTTTATATATTCAGCTGGTGCGCATGGGCCTTAATGCGAATGGAACAGGCCATATTCCACCATGCTGGCCAAAGTGGGTTGCTTAACTCCACATATTTTGCGAAAAATTGCTTGGTTCTCTTAGACACGCTGGTTTCTCACGGCGTTTACCTTCATTGCAAGTGAAAATGAATGACCTTGAAAATAATTTTATGAATATCAAAGACTTATATCTTGTATCTAGAGTTTGAACCCATTTAACTTGGTTTCTCCGTTACCAAGGGGCTGTCACTGCAGCTTATTATTTATAAATTATCTCAATACTAAGTTACAGTCGTGTTTTTTGCAGGTGTCAATACATATGTTTTTGTCTCATTTTGGATAAATTATTGCTTTTCTGAATTTTCTCGGTTTCAGCGGTAATCATTTTTGAGGACAAAAAAGGGTTTTACCAGATTATTTATGAGGACAAGAATGTTTGTGTATGTTCATGTGTGGCTGGATAGGTTTGGGTGAGATTTAGTATACAGAATACAGATAGACTATGACAAAAGGCATAGAATAACATATACGATACTGCCAGTAATAAAGTGTGCCAAAAAGGCGACACTACCTATAATATTATAAACACAATGATAACCTCCTCCTTTTGGAAGTCGGTTAAAAAGTCATACTTTCTTAGATTTACACGAATATTTGACATTTAAATAAAACTATCTTTTCAGATTTATTTTAATTTTTGGTTCCCCTTATTTTTAAATAAGGGGGTAAATTCATAAAATAAGGGGAACCAAAAATCAAAATACATCCGCGAAAAAATCCGAAAAGATAGTTTTATTTAAATACAAAAAGTTAACTACGGGCTTTCCGAGCGAATCGAGGGTAAGCCATTAGTTTTATGATATTATCTATTAATTAATAGAGAAATTTTAAACTGTCATTACTTTAATATTTTCTTAGATTTACGCGAATATTTGACATTTTAAATAAAACAACCTTTTCGATTTTTTCGCGGATTTAATTTGGTTTTTGGTTTCCGACGTTTGAAACGACTTGCAACAATCATAAACACGGGAGAGACAGTCTTTCTACGTCAGGAACATAAAATTAAAATAAATCCGCGAAAACATCCGAAACACAGCTTGATTAAAACAGACATAAATCTTAAAAGTAGAGTGTTTTCTATTTGCCAGTCACACTTCTTAGCCTTAGAGGTCGAATCAATACAAGTGACGACCTTAGAAAATAAGAGGCAATACAAAGTATATTCACGTAGCAAATACCTGCTGTTGTGCAACGCTGTACGGTGTACGCTCAAGGAAAAATTCTTCACATGACGAATGATTTTTTTTGAATACATAAATAATTGTTATGCCCTCATGTTAAGTAATATATGATGACAATATTCTTATATAATTATAATAATTTTTTTATATGTTTTTTCAATAATAATATAAATAAATAAATAAATATGTTGGGACATTAACACACAGCACCATCTAGTTCCATGGTAAGCTACGAGGTTTGTGCTATGAATACCAGATAGTTGCCAGATAGTTGATACACTACACATATATAACTTTAAATACATACATATTACAAATATAAACGCCCCTGACTGGAGTACAAACATTCGTACTCATCATACAAATGAATGCCCCCAGCGAGACTCGAACCCGCGACCGCTGGCACAACAAGTAGCGTCACTACAAACTGAGTCAAACGTACCGTCATAATGTGAGATAGTTATATATTATATATCAGTATCTACTGACTTATTTTATACATTTCAACTAAAAAATGGCTAAGACAAACGGGTAAACCGACACATAAGTGTCTCTATATTTCTGTTTTGAATTGCAAGATCTAAAAAATAACAATATACATCTTGATATACCAACAAACTTAAATGCCTCTAGATGACCAAATTTCCTTACGAAAATAACTCTTTTAATAGCTCCAAAGCATGTTTTAGATAATTTATTACGCTTTTTTCTAATAAACCTTGAACGTACCATTCTAAAAACGTCTCAAACAAAGCGATGACTTATTTGGCTAATCGATTTTTAACTCTACCATATAATTTATTAACATTTTGTCTCGAATACCTACTCTATATATTACGATTATTCATTATACTATGAGATATGAGATGATTAATGCACTAAATTAATATTTCACGTTCTATCTCTTACATGGAAGATATAAAATGACTTAACCGAATATTGATTACGTTCCCACGATAACCACATTCATCATATTATAAAACTAGCGGTTCACACTAGCTTCACTCCGGTACGCCTCTGGAAAAACAAAAACAAATTTATCCCACGAAAATGTACATTTTTCCGGGATAAAGTATATAGTAGCCTATGTGGTATTCTGATGTATAAGCTATATTATTGTAAAGTTTCATTAAAATCCATTCAGTAGTTTTTGCGTTAAAGAGTAACAAACATCCATATATCTATACATCCAGACATCTTCACAAACTTTTGCATTTATAATATTAGTAAGATATCAATATATAAAACTAACAAGTGTCCGTCAAGTTGTTGAAATTCAACCATAATAAATAATAATAATAAAATAAATAAATATGTTGGGAACCATCTAGTTCCATGGTAAGCTACGAGGCTTGTGATAGCGATACACTACACACAATAACTTTAAATATATACGTATTATAAATATAAACACCCATGACTGGAGTACAAACATTCGTGCTCATCACATAAACGAATGCCCCCAGCGGGAATCGAACCTGCGACTGTCGGCACCGCAAGTAGGGTCACTATAAACTGAGCCAAACGTGTCATCAGTCGTTGTAATTAATCATTATTGAAAATTTCAATAATTATAGAGAAAAATTACTAATAATAAATAATATAACTGGAAAAAAGGAAGCTCTTTAAAATCATATAACAGCATTCTTTTTAAACTATACAATGTTTTCGCGTATGTAGGTCTTCGGAACATAAAGCAGACCTATCAGTTTTTATAGTGCCAGAAAGATGTATGAACTTATTGACCGACTGACCGACAGACGTTATGGTTAAACGCGGCGTTGAAAACCTGATTGAATTAATAGTGTATTGAGAACAGTTAAGCGGTACTGATCTCGTTATAAATTTTTGTTAAATACCTATTATAGTTTTGTATGTTTGTATTTTACTAAACGCCAAAACAAGCTATTAAACTAAATATTAGTTAAGAAAATTGATTTATTAATTTAAAGTATCTTTTTAAATTCATTTTTTCTTGAATTATCACATAAATTATAAACTTTTACATACATAAATTATTACAATATTATATTATTATAAACGTTAAGGTTTTTTAAATGAATACGTTGTTTGTGATATGAAAAAGAATTAATTATTTTTTTAGGGTTCCGTACTCGAAGGGTGCCAACGGAACCCTATTACTATGCCTCCGATATCTGTCCGTCCGTCCATCTGTTAGTGGGCTGTATCTCATGGACTGTAATAGGTAGAGTTGAAATTTTCACAGAGTATGTATTTCTATTGCCGCTATAACAAATAATAATAATAATAATAAATAAAAAAAAACAAGAAATATTTTTTAACGTTCGTAATCGATAATCATAAAAATGAAGAAATCAATATAATACATACATAGAGTAAAAGTCATATTAATAAAAAGTACATGTACAGTGGTACGGAACGTTTCGTGTGCGAATTCAACTCGCACTTGACCGAATTTTAAAATCCTAAAATACTATAATTTATATGTAGAGAAAAGAAAAAAGAAAAAGTAATTGTGACATCCCTGGTGGGGATCGAACCCACGACCTTTGGATTAGAAGTCCAACGCGCTATCCTCTGCGCCACAGGGACGATGAAGGAGTGAACGAAAATGTAGATCATTTGTTATCTTGTATAAAGAACACTTGGATGACGAAATAGTGTTGTGTTATGTAGTAATATCTCATTGTATATTTTAATAACCGTTCATAATATTCAAAAAGCAAATATTACACACATTTTTCACATCAATATTACAATAATAACAATTTTCTTATAAAAATGTTTTCATAGTTTGACAATAGATGGCGCTCTATGGACTTTTTATTTAAAATTATTTTTTTTATTGCAAACTAGCCAAATAAAAATAAGAAAGGTCATAATATATATATTTTTTATTATATTAATAAGTAAATGAATGATTTTATTCTAATTCATTCAGCTCGTCCCTACAGAAGGCCAGTCACGTTGTTTGACAAAAACATATTTGCGACGATATTTATCAAAACATCTTCTAAGGTCATTTCAAATAACTCGTTATTAATTGTTTACTATTGTTATTGTATTTCATTTATTTAGAGTTTTTTTTATATCTTCCATACTAAATGGGCTGCCATATGTTTGGACGCAAATCATATCTTTGGACAGTAAACTATAGAGGTACCTATGCAATAATATCACCACTTTCGCGATTTAGGGTTCCGCACCTCAATAGTCCAAACGGAAATTCTTATAGGATCACTAGAATATCTATTCAAATCGAAAGTAAAATTTTTATTTATTCTTCAATTATTACATTTTTTTACTGAATCCTACTAATATTATAAACGCGAAAGTTTGTAAGAATGTATGTATGGATGTATGTTTGTTGTATGTCTTTCACGCCAGAACGGCTGAACGGATCTGGATGAAATTTGGCACAGAGATAGATTATAGTCTGGAATAACACATAGACTACTTTTTATCTCGGAAAAATGTAAGATTCCCGTGGGATAGGTATGTTTTTTTTTGCTAGGGGCGAACTCAAGCGAAGCGAGAGTGAGCTGCTATTGTCATAATAAATTTACCACTAGTTCGGGTAGAAAGGGTCATCATAGTGATGAGAAAAACTGGCTTGACTACAAGTTGCGTGAATCAACTATAAGGAAGGTTAGGTTAGTTTAGAAAGATAATAAGTATGTTAAAAATAAGGACATATGTATACAGAATATAGTGACTCAATAACGAGTGACTAACTTAAAATTGATTCTGTTTTTGGGGTCGTTAAAAAATAAAATTTTATATACATAAATACAAAATGAGGGTCATATAAAAGCTCTTATTATGAGGGATACACAGTATTTGTTTTAGTTTAAATATAAGTTAAGCTTAAAATATGTAAAATATACGAAAATTATATTTGATCCACATTTATAAAACAAATTCAACTTTATCTATAAATATAAATATGTTGGGACATTAACACACAGCACCATATAGTTCCATTGTAAGCTACGAGGTTTGTGTTATGGTTACCAGATAGTTGATACACTACACATATATAACTTTAAATACATACATATTATAAATATAAACACCCATTATTGGAGTACAAACATTCGTGCTCATCACACAAATGAATGCCCCCAGTGGGACTCGAACCCGCGACCGTTGGCACAGCAAGTAGAGTCACTACAAACTGAGCCAAACGTGTCGTCCAAACTATCTATATATGGAAAATTGCAAATTAAATGCTTACCTAATATAGAAATGTAGAGTACTTACGTACATTCTACGTACTTTAGGTAAATGTGACCTACTTATTGTTGATGCAATCAACTATCTCGAATTTTGCCCTTCGAAATTTCTTTATTGATCTTTTTGTAACATTTTAACTCGATATAAATATATGTTACAGTAATCGGCAAAATTTAAGATATTTAAGGGTCAATTTCCTACTAAATCCATACTAATATTATAAAGCTGAAGAGTTTGTTTGTTTGTTTGTTTGTTTGTTTGGTTTAACGCGTTAATCTCAGGAACTACTAGTCCGATTTGAAAAATTCTTTTTGCATTAGATAGCCCGTTAACTGGGAAGGCTATAGGCTATATATCATCTCGGAAAAATGTACGGTTCCTGTAGGATGGATTTGTTTTTGTCTAGGGACGAACCCGAAGCGAAGCGAGGGTGAGTCGCTAGTTTAATATAAATACAAGCAATATAAACATGTGCTACCGAAAATCAAATAAAATTAGGTATAACACATTAATAGTGTTACTCATACATTAGCATAACAAATTAGTCCGTAGTATGAAGTAGTTTTATCGTCGTTAATTAATAACTGTATTTAAAGCATAATAATTGAAAATTCACTGTAATAATAGATTTTAGAGTACAATATAATGACGTTTATTACGTACTAGCGATTCACCCTCGCTCCGCTTGAGTTCGTCCCTAGTTTAGTGTAGATTTCTCAGAGATGAAACATTTTCCCGCAGTAAAAAGTATCCTATATGATGACCCGGATAGCCAGCTATCATCACACTAAATTCATCAAAATCTGTCCAGAGGTTTTCTCGTGATGCTTTCCCAAACACAGACAAAAATTCTAAAAACTATAGATTTAGCCTCTATCGACAATAATGTCTATTTCAATAAGATTTTCCAAAAAATATTTGATGTACAGATTCGACTAAGTTAGAATTTTATTATATGTATAGATATAGATAGTTATTAAGAAATATGTGGCCTAAATTTTTGAAATTATTTGTACAGTTGTTCTGAAACATAACTACATAATAATATGTAGCGTCCGGAAGCAACAATAAGTACTATTTATAAAAAATACATTAATATTGCATAAACAAGATTATTATGTGTAGAAGGTATAGAGTCTTCTACAATTTTCCTAATGTTATATTAGCTTTTACCCACGGTTCTGTTTACTTGAAGTGCATCGATAAATTACAAATAAATCAAGTGCTAAAATAAAAAAATCAATTGTTATTTTATTGTTAAACTAGCGGCTCACCATCGCTTCACTCGGGTTCATCCCTAGGTTGCTTCCCAAAACAAAATTAATTAATTTGGTTTTAATTTTTTTTTCGTGGGACCCTATTTTTTTCTAAAATAAAAGTAGCCTAAGTTACTCCTTATTACATCAGCTATCTGCCAGTGAAGTCCCGTGAAAATCGGTCCAGCCATTTTAGAGATTAGCCGGAACAAACAGACAGACAGACAAAAATGTAAAAAATGTTGTTTTGGTGTATGTACCGTGTATACATCCATATGCATTTAGTAAAAAGCGGTTATTTTAATATAAAAAACAGACACTTCAATTTTATTTATCTGTATAGATAAATCAAGTGTTATTTTCAAAGGTTGCTAGTTTAGTTAGTAGTTCTGGAGATTATTCCCTACATACGGATGAACTAACAAACAAAAAATCAAATACCTCTATTTTTATTAGTATGTGTTAGGGAAATAACACATGAAAGTTTAGTACCTACATATTTACTCTAATTGTATTTATTTCTTGTTAATAAAAGAGTAAGGATTTTAATTGTGAAATAAGTATTTATTGCTTCAAAAGACAAGGAGGTTCTAATTAATAAGGTTGTATGATAATTGTAGGTACTAATAATATCATCATGAAAGGATGTTAGTTAGCTGTAATAAATTAACGAATAACGTTCATAAATTGGCAATGGCCTAAAATATTTGTAAATTAATCGAACGCCTTGAAAATATGTACAATAATAAACCTAGTACTTGGCCCCCTACCTCGTTGAGGGTAGGGGTTGAAATCTGTATATTATATAAAAGGAAACCGTGATTGACTGATTTATCAACGCATAGCTCAAACCACTCAACGGATTAGGTTGAAATTTGGCACACAGATATTATTACGTAGGCATCAGCTAAGAACGGATTTTAGAAAATTCAACCCCTAAAGGGGTTAAACGGGCATTCGAAAGTGTGGATAAATCATATAAGAGAGATGTATCAATTAGAAAATTCGCAGATTACCCCTGCCAATAAGTAAATAAACAAGTGTTTCGTGCGTTTTCAAAAATAACCCTTTAAGGGGGTGAGAAGAGGTAAATAGCCTAAAAATTGACATGGATGTTACTATGAAGGTTTATGGACGTATATATGTTAACAATTTTGAAATTCATTACACTTGAAAAAGTCAAAAAAGTCCGTTTTATTATTTTATTATTAAGGCTAAAACTAAAACTTATCAATCAAAATTTAACTTGGCGCGAGCGAAGTCGCAGGCAAAAGCTAGTAAGCGGTAAAATCTACAGTTTTCGTTTGTTAATAACTGTTTGTCGTCATTTTTATCGACACATAAAAAATGTTATTAAAATATAAAAATTCCAATTAGTACAAAAAAAAATATCAAAAATACTTGCCGTAAACGTTTTCATGACGGTATGTCAATAAAAATTCGTAGCTAAGCTGTATAATAGAGCAATTTTAAAGAATGTAAGTTCATTAACTATAAGTGTATATATAAATTGTTTTACTACTTTTGAACCACTTCCGACCAAAAAAGAAGGAGTATCTACTCCATCCGCCTGTATATTATTTGATAAGTTTTCATAATAATAATTTTTTTTTAACTACAAGGGTAGTCCTTTTTTTATTGTTAGATAGGCTTGCGCTTGATCAACGCTGGGAAGTACTGATGAGGTCTAGGTTGGAGCACGCTTGCCTAGAAGATGCCTATTCACTCTTGCCTTGAAGGTACTTATATTATAGGTGGCAGGAAACACGGATGCTGGAAAGGTGTTCCACACCTTAGCAGTTCGTTTCAGAAACGTAGAACTAAAGTGTTTCGTGCGAGTTAGTTGGATTTCTACCACGTAAGGATGGCAGCGCTCACGACTTCTTGCAGTTCTGTGGTAAAACGTGGAAGGAGGCACAAGTTTGTAGGTAGTTGTAAGTTCTACATAAATTCCAAAACCAGCCACCCTTCTAGGATGAAATCTATATAAATAAAAATGAATGTTGGTAGGCGCATAACTCAAGAATGGCTGGACCAATTCGGCTAATTTATTTTTATGTATGTTCCTTACGGTCCACGGAAGGTTTTAATATTTAAAAAGAACTATATCCATTTTCCTATATCTAAACTAGGGACGAACCCGAGCGAAGCGAGGGTGAATCGCTAGTAAGTAATACAAATAAGTGTTTTAAACTTTAATTATGTAGGTAATTCAGTAGATCTTATCAAAAAAAAAATACATACCGTACTGAACTGATTTCAAAAGGTCAATGAACGTTTTATATGCTGAAAATGACTTGTATACCTATATTTTTACTTCATGATGTCAATTTTTTTACTTCAATTAATTTATGAACGCAAAATGCTAACTAATTTGTTACGGTTGTTAAACAACCAGTTATGATAATAAGTTTTTGAGTATATCACAACGTACAAAACGAGAATAGAGGAACCATTTAAAGCAGTCTCGAAGATATGCACAAAATAGAAACAGGTTTCTAGTCTGGCGTCTGCAAATTCTTATGGGTTATTAGGGTGGCTTTCCAAGGAAGTTGACTTACGATTACTGGTTGTTTTAAATTCAAGAGCATTTTAAATTGGTCTACATATTTTAATATTCATTTTAAGTCTATCTGTCTGTTTGTTACGTTTCCATGCTTAACCCACTGAACAGATTTGGATAATATTTGGCAAGAACTATATGCTATTCATTCCTGTTTCGCCTAACATACAAAATAAGCAAAGCCGCGGATAAAAACTGGTATATTTACTTATACTCATCTCGTTTTTTTTGTTTTATTTTTGAATTCCAAACTTATTCTCGTTATTATTTTAATAATGAATGCGTTTTACCTCAAAGGGACTGCATGTGATTTTCAAGATAAAATATTCTATATATAAATAGGCAAAGACAACACACTTATTTTTAAGGTCAGACACCATATGAAGTACACTCACAGGCACAATTAAACTCCCGAGTAATTGTAATGGTTCGCCGAAACAGTCAAATTTTACATATATTAGATGTATAGTATGTTGAAAATAATCTTTGATTAATAAAAGCAAATGAAAATATTGCAAAGTAAAATATTTATTAGGATTTTATTCCACAACAACATCAATTTTTTCAAGATTTTGGTTCATTCATTATTTTTGTTCGATTAAAGAACAAGGTCATTTTTTTGTCATTGGTTTTAAGTTTATTAATACGCATTTGACCAGCGTGGTGGACTATGGCCTGATCACCCTCGTATTGGGAGGCCCGTGCCCAGCTTTGGGACGTTAAAAAGGGTTGAATACAATGAGTGTTACCAACTCGAGTTCTAATGACTTCTTCTTGAAGCCTGTTTGGAAGACCATCGATGATATTTGAAAATCAACTCGAGTGTCTAAATGTTTATTTTATTTCCTAAGTATCCACTCAAACAAAGACTGTAATAGACTAAATGCAGACAAATAGGGTGACAAAAGGTGTAATTGGCCGGTTAATTGTGCCTAGAGTGTATATCATCTAAGAGGTTTTTCAATCTTGACAACACGTTTGGCTGAGTTTGTAGTGACCCTACTAGCTGTGCCAGCGGTCGCGGGTTCGAGTCCCGCTGGGGGCATTCATTTGTGTGATGAGCATGAATGTTTGTACTCCACTCATAGGAGTTTATATTTATAACATGTATGTATTTAAAGTTATATATGTGTAGTGTATCAACTATCTGGTATCCATAACACAAGCCTTATATCTTACCATGGAACTAGATAGTGTTGTGTGGTAATGTCCCAATATATTTGTTTATTTGAATATTTTCAGATAGTTTCAAATTAGCATCCCTTTTCAGCTAAAAAGAGATCGTTAATGTTCTATTTTGGATTCTCGCAAATGTGAACGGCATCGATCAGCTTACAGATGTCTGTTCCGGTCTACTTAAAACAAAACACAGCGTTGGTACCTAGACCCCATACAAGGTCTTACTGATGGAAAGCAAAGATTGCAAGGAACAACACTGTAGCTTAAAACTGGAAATCATTGTTTTTTCCAAGTCCAAATTCAAAATTACGACATAATTGAGTTGTAGTATTATTAATTGCAGGTGTCGATGTTTTCTTCAACTATCCTGCTAGAGAATATCTATACAGATAAATAAAATTGAAGTGTCTTTTTGTAATGTCAAAATAACAGCTTTATTCTAGATGCATATGGAATTATACATATACGGTAGGTACTTATAAGAAAAACACATTTTTTTTTAATTTTTGTCTGTCTGTCTGTCTGTTTGTTCCGGCTAATCTCCGAAACGGCTGGACCAATTTTAACGGGACTTTCACTGGCAGATAGCTGATATTATAAGGAGTAACTTAGGCTACTTTTATTTTAGAAAAAAAAATAGGGTTTCGCTCAAAAAAATTAACACGTACCTAGGGACGCACCCGAGCGAAGCGAGGGTAAGTCGCTAGTAAAGAATAATAATAAAGAGGTACAGTGTATAGAGAATTAATTCTCTTTCTCTATATATGAAACACTACTGACATACCCTCGCTTCGCATAGTGTTGCTACAATTTAATAGAAAGATCTTTTTAAGAGGAATAATTCTGTAATACATTGTTTTCAAATAACTTTATTAGTTTACGCGGCGCACGCCAAAAGCTCCCAGTCGGCATGTTTATTTCTGACACCCTCACCAATCATCGTCATATTTCAGTCAATTTACATAAAACTTTAATGAATTATACACCTAAACCTTCCTCAAGAAACCACGAAAACCTATGAAAATCCGTTGGATAGTTTTTGTGTTTATCGCGTTCAGACAGACCCAGTGGGGGACTTTATTTTATAATATATAAGTATGTAGTGATATCACAATATAATTTGTACAATATTCTGATGAAAACATTATTTACTACTAGCGACTCACTGTCGCTTTGCTCGGGTTCGTCCCTAGCTTGCTTCCTCATACAAACTTTTATCCCCATTCTCACCTCTTTAAGAGGTGATTTCCGGGATAAAAAGTATCCTATGTCCTTCCCAGGGTCTCAAACTATCTTCTTACCAAATTTCATCTAAATCAGTTTAGTAGATCCAGAGATCACCCCCTACAACCTCACAAACTCTCAAACTTTACCTCTTTATAATATTAGTATAGATGAAAGAGCATCACATTAATAACCGATATGAATATATATTATTTGGTTATATAGTGTATACGTAAAATCAAAACAAACTTATTTGTACAACAAACCATTTAGAAATTTCAAGGACGAATAACTAGGAAAGTTGCGATCCAATTATTATTTATAGAACAGTAAGCGAGAGGTAAAGTTCAAGGATTTGGGAGCTGACCACTTTTGTATTAAATGTTACATTATTCATACTACGAGGTAACGTGATAAAATATAGCTTTTTAGTTTTCTAAGAAAAAAAGCTCCTTTTGAAGCTCCAATTTGTAATTTAAACTCTATACATAGAAACAAGAAACGGAAAATATATTATTTTATCTATTATACGTATTATTTATTAATAAATTATAATATAAATAGAAAGTTTTCTTAGAAAAGCTCTTCTTAAGCACTAGATAAGTTTTTCAAGTAGACAATGAAGTTTTCTCTTAATAATTTTTATTCAATATATAATAGCTAAATTATACACCTCAATATGTTATCAGGCACTAAAAATAACTTTCAGAACCCTATAAAACAGTAATTATATTTATTAAAGCAAGTACCGAGTTCAAGGATATGGGAAACCGGTCAAGTGCAAGCCTTGCGTATTCAGCGCATACAACCGTAATAAACTGTTTAAACATATAAAAATAGAATAAACCACGTTATTGATAATAATAAGTATAGATTTTATTATAACTCTTTATTATAAGGGAGAAAGCGAATGTGATGTATATATAGGTCGATATATCGATTTAGTGTTTACGATTTTAGATTAATACTATGTAGAAGCAAAATCGATTTTCGGTAAACAAGAAAGGTTTACCGACTTCAAAGTTATTTAAGAGTCTTTATTTCACGACTAAGGGTGTAATTTCTTTATATTTAGGTGAAACCACCCTTGAGATATAAATTTGGGCACACTCGCTAGATCGTAGACCTTATCTATGCCTTAGTGCTAAGATGGAGGTCAAGAGTAAGCCCATTTATAATAAAAAAAATATCGATTAAAAAAAGGGTTATATAAATCGATTCACAATTAGCGAAAATATCGAGTGATATACACACAAATAAAAGACGAATTGAGCATCTTCTTATTAAAGTCGGTTAAATAGACATAAATATTGAGCAAAATACATTTTTTTATTATAAAAGAATGAATTTTATTTGCTGTCTTTAACTGTATGAATGAATTGACTTTCTCATTTACTATAATACATTTTTAAACATGGCTAGAAATTAAAATAGCATGTATGACATAATCAAGATGATTCTATTGTATCCAACACTAGGAGAGTTTCAAGAAAAAAGTTTTAAGTAGGTACATAAGTTGTTACGTTTTTCGTGTCAAACTGATAGTTTTTTGAAATTAATTTGAAAAATATTACTTAGGTATTTATTATATTAAATAAAATATAATACTGGCCTATATGTTCGTTTATGATTTATTATTACGTTAATTTAAAAAGTAATAAAACTGTAAATAGTACTTTTCCGAATGAATTCTCTACAAATTATGCGTAAGGCGAAATATGAAAACACGGCCTTGTTTGTAATATGCGGAAAATAGAAAATCGAGACGTAAGTATGAGTCATTATTATATAAAGTAAAATTTAATTTGTCATCTTAACGTAAACATATAGTTAAATTCTCTCGTACGTATAGTAGAGCAATTAATATATAATTTAAAAAAGAGAACAGGTACCTAATGAAATAACAGGTAACTTAAATTAAAAAAAAAAAACAATTAAATTATATTCTAAGGAATAAAAGCCGTTAATTATAACTGTGTTAATTAAGATATTCATTTCAAGTTCCAAAAAAAATTGCAACTTAACCGAAAATTTTCCGATAACGCGAACAAACAACAAAAACAATTAAAGAAACAACACAAACTATCGCCTTTATAGCACATTATTCTCAATCTATATAAAATTTGAATAACTTACCATAATTTTTCAAAACACAACCAAAAAAACACAAGCTTCCAGCACTAAAGTTTTAAAACTTTATTATAGTTTATATATACGTCACTATGACAACGGCGCATGCGCAGTGTAAGCCGATCGCGGTCAGACTGACTGTTTTCGCGCCAGAGAGCCTCTAAACTACAATATGTGAATTGTAGTAAACAAAAGGTATACAAGATGGAGAATAAATTTATTAATCTAATCAAATATAATAATAAATTCTTATATTTGATTAGATTTTAGATATTATATATGTATGTAGATTAAGGATGTGTTTGTTGTACATAAATAATGTTGTTTTTAATTTGTTGTTGTGTTTTTAATGTAAATTAATTTAGGATGATACAATTTTAGTTTTTTGCTCTAGTTATATGATACTTGATAGTGTGAGCTTAATACAAATACAAATACAAATGCAACAATACTTTATATTATTGGATTTTTTTTCGTAACTAGGCACCGTCCCATTCTACCTCTGCTCATTCGTGCTAAGCTAAGTTTTTACTATACATAATATTTAGCAATTTAGCACCTAATTATATTTTAGTGTCTAAATTCTGTACCTATGTCACTCTTTACCCAATTAACTTCATGTTAATACATACTTTGTAACTATGTAAAAATAATACAGATCAGTTATATATGTACATATTTTAAATTAGAGGATTTTCTTTTATCATTCTTTTATTTACAATTTATGTACCTTTTTAAAAAAAATCAAATATTTTACATCGATCCTTTTGTCTCGCTATTGCATAAAACAGTCCATATTAACGTGCGCATCGAATGACGTTCCTTCCGCGATTATTCCGGTATGTCTCCTTTAGAAGGCTTCAGATGTATCAAAAATGCCAAAATAGATGTGAATGTATCTAAATTTAATAAAGATTAATATTTCAAAAAAGTTACACTAACTTCAAAACCACTAAAAATAATTATTTTATCTTTTTTTATCACCATTGAGTTATAATGTATTCATTAAAAAAAAAGAATTACGATGATCGATTTATAATTTCTTAAGATATCGAGTAACATGCACATAAAAAATGCAGACGACTAATATACTTCCTCGTTTTTGAGGTATATCGATATAAAAAAGCCAGCCCTTTTAGGACCAATCCACACTATAGCGCCGATTACGATTCGTTCTTGGTCCGATATAGTAAACTATTTTTATAGAAATGCGAGCTGGAGTGTCATTCGACCGAAACTTGACTCTTAGGACCGATCCACACTATAGTATCACGGTTCGTTCGATCGATTCGATATTGGTCTGGTAAAGTATTTTTATACAAGAAACAATAAGTGCATTCACACTATCAGCAAGAGTCAAGTCATGTCGAGTCACACTACAGCGCCTTTTCTTGTATAAAAATACTAGCGACTCACCCTCGCATCGCTTCGGATTCGTCCTTAGACAAAAACAAATCTATCCCACGGGAACCGTACATTTTTCCGGCATTATATATAGCCTATAGCTTTCCTCGGTTAACGGGCTATCTGTTTCAAAAAGAATTTTTCAAATCGGATTAGTAGTTCTTGAGATTAGCGCGTTCAACCAAACAACCAAACAAACAAACTCTTCAGCTTTATAATATTAGTATAGATTTTACCAGACCGATATCGGACCAAGAACGAACTGAGATCGGCACTATAGTGTGGATCAGCCCTTACTGATGTGAATGCACTTATTGTGGTATATATAGTGTAGATCGGCCCTTAATGCACCACCTGTAGCCACAAGCTTTCTTTAATGTTAAGGGGATTAAGGACATAGTTTATCACGCTAGATAAATGCTGGTTTGCGGTCTTCACACATTTTATCGTATCAACGAGTGGTAATCATTAAAAGCTAATTCCAGCTTCACTTTGATTCAAGTTTGATTCCCGTAGAGGGAAAACTTTTTAATTTCGAAATAGGAGTTTGTGAAAAATAAGTCAAGGTATAAAATTTCTTAGTGTATATTCAAATTACATGCATTCAGATTTTTAAATTTCATTTTCAGCCGTAAAAATATATACATATTTATTTCGTACATAAACCCAATCCTTAAATCTTTATTTAGATCTTAATTTAAAGATAGAAGAAATTTTGAAGTGTTGTATTTTCACATTAAACTACATACGAAATTATTTACTTATAAATATAATATATAGGTACATAATTTTGCAATTACACATATGTATAATGACGTGACGACTTTGGCTCAGTTTGTAGTGACCCTACTTGCTGTGGCAACGGTCGTGGGTTCTAGTCCCGCTGGGGCATTCATTTGTGTCACGAATGTTTGTAACACCATAACACGTGTCTCATAACTTACCATTACCTTACATATTTATTATTATTTATATATAATAAACACACGCAGTTGAGATTTGAGCGAAGCAAGCTTAACTTAATAACACTCGTGTATACATGTAACCTGTCAAACAAGGCACTTAACTTACCTAACATAAAATATCAAGATTTAAAAAGAATATACTATTTTGACGTTATCTATTCATTTACAAAGTAAACTATTCTTTAACTACATAATAAGTATAGGATTACTTAAAGATGTTTGACATATCTGAATGAATGGGTGTACTCGGCAGTAAAGCATCGCTCCGGTGCATATGCGTAGGTAGAACAAAACAGTGATCACTTGTTTCTTGACGTTATGTATATCTATACTTCTATACTTAATTATCTATACAGATAAATAAAACTGAAGTGTCCGTTTGTAATGTCAAAATAACAGCTTTATACTAAATGTATATGGAATTATATACGGTACTTATAAGAAAAACACAATTTTTAAAATTTTTGTCTGTCTGTTTGTTCCGGCTAATCTCCGAAACGGCTGGACCAAATTTATCGGGACTTTCACTGGTAGATAGCTGATATTATAAGGAGTAACTAAGGCTACTTTTATCTTAGAAAATGAATTAGGGTTTCGTTCAAAGAAATTAAAACGTACCTAGAGACGCACCGAGCGAAGCGTAAGTCGCTAGTAATATTATAAAGAGGACAGATATTTTTTTGTTTGTTTGTTTGTTTGTACCGAATAAGCTCCGAAACTACTGGACCGATTTAGATGAAATTTGGTAAGAAGATAGTTTGAGATCTTGGGAAGGACATGGGATAGTTTTTATCCCAGAAATAATCCTTTAAGGGTGTGGTTATACATATGTATCTACAGAAATATATGTGTAGCCAAACGAAGCCGCGGCTTCTGCTAGTAAAATAAATATGACAAAAAGTTACACATTTGTTTCTAGCAAAAACTCTACATTTCTCTATAAGCTCAAGAAAATCATGTTACATATAGTATTTATTACTTTAATAAGCTGACCCTAACATCTCGAAGGGTGTTATAACTCTCTCATATCGTTTTAATAGCCAAAAATGCTATTAATAGAATGAAGACAGAGGCCTCAGACAAAAAAGGGTAGTACTGACGACACGTTTGGTTCAGTTTGTAGTGACCCTATTTACTGTGCCAACGGTCGCGGGTTCGATTCCCGCTGGGGGCATTCATTTGTGTGATGAGCATGAATGTTTGCAGTCACGGGTGTTTATATTTATAATATGTATGTGTTTAGAGTTGTATATGTGTAGTGTATCAACTATCTGGTATTCATAACACAAGCCTCGTAGCTTACCATGGAACTAGACGGTGGTGCGTGTTAATGTCCCAACATACCTACTTATTTATTTATTTATTTACTATTCAGTGAAATAGAGCACGTATTGGAAATCTATACTAACAAGTAGTTGATGAAAGTTGTTCATCCCACATTCAAAATATTTTTCATTGTAGAGACCACATAAAGTATTGCTGTCAAACCTGTTAATATATTTTTTTTTATTGTCTAATAATGTATATTGACGGTATTAATCTATACATTCTACAAGCTATTATTCTTCTACGAGTAAAATCTCTATCAACATTTTATCTCAAGAATAAAGCTAAATTTTTATGGGATTTTCACATTATGTAAAATTTAGTATAGTTATAATGTAAAACTATTGTAAAAATTCTTTAAAAATATATAATATTAAATGAGCAATTCTCGTATATATATATAAACTAACTAGACAAAAACAAATCTATCCCACGGGAACCGTACGTTTTTCCGGGATGATATATAGCCTTTCTCAGTTAACGGGCTATCTAATACAAAAAGAATTTTTCAAATCGGATTAGTAGTTCCGGAGTAGTAGATTATCGCGTTCAACCAACCAAACAAACAAACAAACTCTTCAGCTTTATAATATTAGTATAGATTTATTTCGTGTATCTCAGAAACGGCTCTAACGATTAGGATCAAATTTTGCATTTAGATAAGCGAAGAAAACAAAAAAAAAAAACACCTTGTCAATATTAATCGCTCAGGTTCTTACATTTTATTTAAAACTGTGTTAACAATTAGAATAAGAACCTTTTATATAAAATTAAATAGGGCATTTATACAGTAGATAATCTTAAAATAGCCACAAAATTAAAAAGTCGTTACTCTTTGAATTCATAATTATTTGTGTTCTCTTAAAGCATGACAACTGATTACTTGAATTAGAAACGAAATATTGTGCACCTGAAATAAATAATTTAGACTCTTCCATTACATTTAAGATTTCTAAAAGTTTGTAAGCTACAAATTGTAACACTTTTTAAGATGCCGTAACTAAAGTGTTCAGACGAAATTATATTTACTTTGCTTACTCTGCCCGTTCTATCGTAAAGAGTCTCTTTGAAGGAATCTTGTGAACCATAGATAATATGGCGTTTCCACATAAACTGCTATAATGGAGGGTACTATGTAACTTTGATGCTTATATCCTACTAGCGACTTACCCTTGCATCGCTTTCTGTTCTTCCCCAGATAAAAACAAATCTATCCCACGGAAATTGAATTTTTTTCCGGGATAAAACGTAACTTATGTGCTATTCCAGACTATAATCCTTCTCTGTGCCAAATTTCATCCAGATCCGTTCAGCCGTTCTGGCGTGAAAGAGTAACAAACATTTATCCATCCTCATAAACTTTTATATTTATAATACTAGCGGCTCACCCTCGCTTAGCTTGGGATTGCTTCTAGAAAAACAAAAACAAATCTATCCCGTAAAAACTGTACATTTTTCCGGGATACAAATTAGCCTATGCGTTATTCTGATGTATGAGCTATATTATTGTAAAGTTTCATTAAAAACCATTTTATAGTTTTTGCGTGAAAGAGTAACAAACATCCATACATCCAGATATCCATACATCCTCACAAACTTTCGCATTTATAATATTAATAGGAATAGTATGGAATGGACATTATAGGTCAATCTTTTATTATATAAAAGGCAAAGATGATTGACTGATGTATCAACGCACAGGCCAAACCCTTAAGGCTAGCAAATTGAAATTTCGCACACGTATTCCTCATATGACGAAGGCATCCACTAAGGAAGGATTTTTCAAAATTCAACCCCCAAGGGGGTGAAATAGGGGATAAAAGTTTGTATGAAACTTTTTATTCCTTGGACATATTTGCATGAAATTTCGTATGAATTGAGTACGGCAAAAAGAATGAGTTACGTATTTCAGCGTTTTCTAAAATTCAACCCCTAAGAGGGTGAAATGGGGGATAAAAGTTTGTATGAAACTTTTTATTCCTTGGACATATTTGCATGAAATTTCGTATTTTTCGTAGTCGATCGCGAGCGAAGCCGCGGGTTCTGCTAGTATTTTATAACAGTGAGAAAAATGCGCTACTACATGTGCGATACAAAATCACTGTTTATTTATTTCCTGTATTGTTTTCATTGGTCCTCCAATACACTTAATATTTATTTAATCTAAATTATTAATAAATAAGCCTCGCTTGATCTTTTTTACATCAGTTCCAGTTAAGGTTTAAACAATCAACAGTATTCTTTAATGAGAGCGCGTCGAAATAAAAAGGCCGCATTACTTTCGCGGTGGCCGAATCGTATGGTCACGAATTTTATTAAACGAGATAGTTATATATAAATTTGTATGTGCGAGAAGGAGATAGAGCATACAGGTTATACCTCTCACAGGCTTTCTCACGGTGTTTTGTTATGATATGTTTTTGAACAGGGCTGTACATGTTTTTCGAATGTGATTTTCATGGGGATTCCTTATGTGTAGACCTTTAGTGAGTAAGCTTTTATTTATTTAGTAGTGTATAGTACAGGTTCGAGTCCCGTCTTAACTATATATTACTTCTATGTATTTCTGAGTTATTTTTTGTTACATAATCAGAGATAGTTATTTAGATCTTTTTTTATTTAATGCCCAACTGCTGAGCACGGGCCTCCCTTAAATACGAGGGGGATCAGGCCATAGTCCACCACGCTGGCCAAGTACGGGTTGGCTGACTTTACATATATTTGTAAATTTTCTAGGTTCTCTCAAATATGTAGCTTTTCCTTCACCATAAGACAAAATGATTCACACATGAAAATATCAGAGGTGCGAGACCCAGATTTCAAATTGTTTAAAATTACTTATATATGGTGTTTGATTGTAAGCGATAACATTATTCAAATACCTGCTTTAGTCACCCCTGACTCAAAGTACCGAACATACAATATTACGCACTGTAATTGCTGTAAGCGAGTTTAAACAACGATAAGGCTCTTTAACATCACATTACCATTATGGCCTCCAAAGTCTATAAAAGCTTTATTGCAGTAAAAGGTTATAATTTCATGGGAAAATAACTGTTATATCATAGACTCTTACTCGTACGAATTAAAGATGGGTTTAAGCTATATGCCTTGACTAGCAACTAACCCTTGCTCCGCTCGGTTTCGTCCCTAGTTACGTTTTAACGTTTAGTATAAACCTCTGGCTTGAGATGTTTTCTCGCAGTAAAAAGTATCTTATATATTAACCGGATAACCAGCTATCATCATATCAAATTTCAATAAAATCTGTCCAGTGGTTTTCTCGTGATACGGACACAGACAGACAGACAGACAGACAAAAATTCTAAAAACTATAGATTCGGCCTCTGTATCGATAATTAACTAATCGATAATAACTATTTCTATAAAAATTTCCATAAAATATTTAATGTAGGTGCAGATTCGACTGATTGTGAGTTAGAATTTTAGTATATGTATAGATGGAGGATCCATAAAAACTACCATCCATCTATCCTAAACACCTACTCGATGGCAAATCAGATGGGTGTAAAATGGAGGCAAGCCTAAACTCAGGTGTTTGGACGGCGTAGAAAAGAACCTGAGAATAATTGGTATCAGGAGTGAAAATAGAGAGGTATAAAAAATTATGCTTCATCAGTTCTAGGCTTATCCGTGGCTGTAGCCATGATGATGATAATCCCCGACGACTGCAATAAATATTTTCAAGATAGGTAGTAGGTTCGTAGCAAAGAAAACGTTTCGAACAAAGTGTGCAGTGTGCGGAATATTTTAAAACCGACTCTCTTAGAACATACATTTTTGTTTGTGTAAAAATATCATCATCTAGCGACTCCCCTCGCTTCGCTTCGGGCTCGTCCCTAAACAAAAACAAATCTATCCCACGGGAACCGTATATTTTCCGGAATGATGTATAGCCTATAGCCTTCCTCAGTTAATGGGCTATTTAATGCAAAAAGAATTTTTCAAATCGGATTAGTAGTTCCTGAGATTAGCGCGTTCAACCAAACAAACAAACAAACAAACTCTTCAGCTTTATAATATTAGTATAGATATATTAGTATAGATAACGCTATATTTTATACATTGAGCATGTGCATATTTGACTCCTGGTTAAAATTAATTATGTGTTTTATAAGTATAGCATCTAAATAATTTGAAATTTTGCTTACTCATGTAGTTTTATTGACAATACAATAATGTGATAAAGCTGGCCATGTTAGAGCCCTATAGCCTATACCATAACCATATACCATAGGAAGATGAACATATAAAACACTTTTACGATCTATTTTTAGAATTTCTTAAACGAAAACGAAAATTAGACGACATAGGGTTTTTCCAATCTTATTAAGTTACCATTGGAATTTATTGTTATCAGTATTCAATTTGCGTCTTGGATTTACATTAAACGTGTTCAAGAAAAACAAAAAGCAATTTATTTTTTTACAGAGTTGTACCTTACCTACTCGATATTTACTTTCGCCTAACTAACCATGTAATTTTTATAGTTTAGTAATAGTTCACCCTCACTTCGCTCATTGAATTCTTGTCACATTTAGTTTTTATGGATTATATTACTGTTAAGTTTTGTCTAAATTTGTTCAATAGTTTTTGGGTGAAAAAGTAATAAACATCCATCCATCCATCTTCACAAATTTTCACGTTTATATTAAGTTCAGATTCAATATAAAAAATATTAAAGAGTGCGTGTATGAACATGTACATGCGCAAGAAGTAACTTCTGTAGGTTATCGGTACTCTTTATGAAATTCAATTTATGTTTTAAATAATTAGGATAGGTGAGATACTAAAAATAACGCATATTAGGCATATTACGGTCATATATTTATAGAATATAATTTAAGGAAAGAATATAATATTATATATCATTTGTCAGACAGTAACAACGGTTACCATGGCAACAAACGTACGTACATTTTTTCGTAACGCATTCACCAGCTTACCCCCCAAGTCAAGCGTGCGTAAAGAAGTTTTACTTCAAAACAAATATTACGAATTTCGGTCTATTAGAGATGGGCCGACTATGAGTTTTGTCGACTAACCAACTGGTCGGTTGGAAAAAAGCCGACTAATCGGCGACTAGTCGGTTCTTGCCTCAAGGTTATATTACTTTTAAAAAAACTATGATTCAAAAATAAATAGCAAATAGGAGATTGCATAATTATGTTCTTTATTCAGAGTTGTAAAAACTTGCGTTCAAAATTTTTTTTTTTTTTGTTAATCTTATAGTCTTATAAGTAAGCAGTGGCGTAGCGTGCACTTATGCCGCCGGGGGCCGAAGTCAAATTCGCCGCCATCTTCTTTGGGCAATTAATTTAAGGCCAATAAATCGGGACCATTTCCGATTAATAACTTGGCAAGCGATTCGACCAGATCAAGTGAGAATTCAGTTTATTATGGATATTATTTAACAATAAGGCCCAATGCTTTTGCTATTCCAAATCAAGAAGCATTTAATTGCGCAAAATAGGTTAAAATCTATAATGCTACAGGTTCGGGATCACAAATAGTTTGGTAATTAAATGACAACGATCAAAGAAGAAACTGTAAATCACATGTACTTCAAGAAGTTTGTAAGATTATAATATGAGAGTACAATATGCTTAAATTATACCATGTTATCTGCTGTCTGATGGAATGGTGAAAAGGTTAAGCTAGACCTTGGAACGGCATCTAGCAAAAGTTGTGACTTGTGGATAGAAATTAAAGAATTAGATCGAACATTTACCATTAATATATAATTCATTCATCGTAACGAACTGCCGTACACGAAAATAATTTACATCAGCTTATACTATCGGCAGTCTGCTACGCATATGATCAGGGGAGATCCCCAGAAACATTATACCACATATCCTAGTGACGTGAGAAAAGTAGCGCAGAACGCCTGCAACAGAAAATGCCTGCCATGGTGATCACAGTAGGCTTACAAAGCGGGACCTGAACAAAGCCACAAAAAGGCCCCAAACACCAATAAGCCTGGTGAAGCTAAAAGTGAAAACTACAAGGAAGACAAATAGGACAGGAGCCGACACGGGACAGATTATTACACCAAACCTCTCACCAACCAAAGAAACCAGATACCACATGCATAACGCCTATATATAGCGGTTGTGAGACAAACTGGGAAAACGCACCTTACAACATGTGAAATATCAGACAAGCCTTTCGAACTTGGAAAAGAGGGTTTGCTGAAAGCATTACAACATCAGAATACATTAGGGGCAACAAACCATGGAGCAACGCCGCCAATCACATGGCGCTCTATAATGTAAAGCACGGTCTCGTGCAACTAGAAAAGTTGGAAGAAGGAAGAACCGAACCCTTTAAAAAGGGCTATAATATACTACAATGACTAAAGATGGTAAGACGAAGAGTTAATCAGAACGCTAGCATCCTAAACCAAATGTGTCAGCATAGGAAGCCAAAAAAACCAATCGGGAAGCTGGCAACCTACACCAATAATGTCAGGATCTCACACCAACATCACCTGAGAATACCGTGAGAAAAGGAGGAAATCTCCCTCTGGCATACTGCACCAAAAATGCCAGCATTCTACACAAAGAGGACCTGAGAGCGCAGTACCAACTTATAGCACAACTGCTCTCAAAGCTCTTAAAAGTTGCAACGACAGGCTCATTTAGCCTGAATTAAAATAAAAAATCGCAAATAATGGCACGGAAAAAGAGTTCCATAAAAAACGATCTCTCTGAGGCGTTCTTTGAGGTAAGGTGAAGCATTGTCAACTTCCCAACTTCGGGATGTTACTGACAATTTCTTCACAGAAAAAACGAATTATTATATCTGGTCTAAACTTGGACTCGATCACAGAATATTCTCAAAAATATATATTTTCAATTTTATACTAACCAAAGTTAATCGTGGAAAAATAACCGATCAGTAATTGCAAAAATGATGCAAAAAGTTTGCTTTTTGTTTAATAATAACTATAACTACCTACATCTTATCACACTAAAATAACTAAATAAATATAACTGTGTGTTATAATTTTGCATGTTTTCCACTTTTCACGCCTTTTGCGTATGAAGATTCACCCAGGGCGGAAAGGTTTTTTTTTAAATTATTTATTATTAGTCTTCGAATAAAATGACTGAACTTCCGAGTAAAATTAAATGGACGAAAGATGATGATGATGTCAAAATTTTAAAGATTTCGTTTGAGCCATTCATTTATGAGATCTTATAATTTAGTAAGTAATAACAATGATGTTATAACCTCATTGAATAATAAAAATAAGCAGTTCTTCTTTGTCAAGTTTTTTTAATTTTTTTCGCACCGTTATATTTCAAAAGTAAAAAGTCTTTCGTAATCTTAGTCCAGTAGCTTATATAGGGGGCGGCATGATCAGAATTCCTATTCATTTTTCCTATTTATTTCATTTCAATGAAAATTACTTAACAAAACCCGGTAGAATTGAATGCTGGTAGTGATTTTTGTGACAAATAATTAATTTTCTCTATTTCATGTTGGTACACAATATTTATTATGAAATTTTGCCGCCACTTTAAATATGCCGCCTGGGGCCGCGGCCCCTACCGCCCCCCGTACGCTACGCCACTGTAAGTAAGTACATACTTAGTCTTCTATTCCTTCCTTCGTGTCTATTCTTAGATTATATTGCCAATTGTAAGACTGATACTAAAATATAAACAATAATTAATAATAATTACGGAATTTCAATCGCTCTATTTTAATAATAAACAATATGAATACAGTCATATTATTTATTTTTAAAATAGAGCGATTGAAATGAAATTCCGTCATTATTATTCATCAGACTGTGGTAGCCCAGTGGTAACGCGCTAGCTTGGGAAACCGAGTGAAGTGGGTTCAAATCCCGGGTCTCGCACCTCTGATATTTTCACTTGCGAATCATTTCCAACATAATTACCACTTGCCTTACGGTGAAAGAAAACATCGTAAGGAAACTTGTATGTCTGAGAAAATCTAGCAAGTTTTCGAAAGACGTGTAAAGTTCGCCAACCCGCACTTGGCCAGCGTGGTGGACTATGGTCTGATCCCCCTCGTATTGAAGGGAGGCCCGTGCCCAGCAGTGGGACGATAAAAAGGGCTGAATACAATATGAATAAAGTAATGGCCCGACTAATCGGTGCTTTTTGTCGACTGATCGCCGACTAGTCCTCGATAGTCGACTTTTCCGACTAATCGGCCACTAGTCAGTACATCTCTAGTATATGTTATATCGGTATTTGTAACTCTATATTATAATAAAACAGTGTTGTAATATGAGCCTGTCACGGTAAAACCGAGCAAGGAACGAATGCATGCAAAATTCCCCTATACTGTTAGAATCACGATCGAAAACATCGTGAGAGACGAATCGATTCGATTTATAGAACCTTATGCAAGTAGACACAATTTCAGTTATTTGTATAGCTATATAATATTACAATAAATATATTTTTAAGCTGTGAAAATTTGTACGCATTTACGATTTTTAATTCCCGACGCAAAAAAGAGGTGTTATAAGTTTAACGTGTGTACCTGTGTATATGTATGTCTGTTTATGGCCTCGTAGCGCTCAAACGGGTGAGCAAATTTTAATTCAGTTTGTTTTGTTTGAAAGACAAATCAAGGAAATCCGTTCAGCCATTGGCAGGCTATCAGCTCTTTTCTAGACGGTAAAAAGATTTGAACAACTTCCACAGATCTAATCGATCAGAAACTTTGTATCCCGTTACTTCAACGACATTGCAACGATATGGTAGCCATGACCTTATGCTGCAGCATCACCTGGAATCTGCAAGATACTTAACTTTTTACTAAAATACTGCAGAGATATCATGTTTAGGCTCATTGAAATGGCGTCATTGAATATGTTATTGCGCTGGAGATGTTTTTAAATCTTTAATTTATTTTCTTTATCATAATAGTTAACTTCAAAATATATTTGTTATATACACATAACATTTGCATATAAGTTTAAAACTGCCTTGTTCGTCTAATCTAAACCTACTAATATTATAAAGAGGTAAAGTTTGTGAGTTTGTGAGGTTGTAGGGGGTAATCTCTTGATCTACTGAACCGAAGATGAAATTTGGTAAGAAAATAGTTTGAGACCCTGGAAAGGATATAGGATACTTTTTATCCCGGAAATCATCCCTTAAAGGGGTGAAAATGGGGATGAAAGTTTGTATGGGGAATTAAGCTAAGGACGAACTCGAGCGAAGCGAGTAGCTAGTAACTAGATAATATGGCTGCAAGTCAGGTCTTGGTTTCCATTAGTTCCAGTTCTGGGATTATTCCAAAGGATCCATGGGTAGATTGTGTTAAAAAAATATTAATAGCAACCAAGAGTACGAAATTTAACGTCCTATGCTGTTTTTGCTCATAGCAGACTCTACTATTGTAATGATAGAATATTATATATTATAGTATATTGTATGCCACAGGTCCCATATATAATGTAGTCAGATTAGATGAAATAAATTGAACAAAGACGTCAAATATGTTAGCAACACTGTGTATTTCATTCTTGACAGTTGTGTACGACTAAAATAAGAAATAAAACAATGGCTTCACTGTACCATTGCTGTCATAACCATGTCGTAACATGTAACAACCATCAAAGAAAGATTAAATGAAGAACAAAGACATATTTTGACCATGGCATATTATCCTTACGCTTTATGTTAAAAAAAAATAATTAAAAAAACGTCTGGTGACCCCTTTTATTGACAGTTATGTTAACTACCATTACAGATTATAATTAACTAGCGGGCTTGTCGGGCTGTTCTTAATGTTATTTAAAACAAGCGACTTACCCTCGCTTTGCTCGGGGGCGTTCCTAGGAACATTTTAATTCTTTTGAGCGGGTTCCTTTCAGAATTATTTTTCTAAAATAAAAGTAGCCTAAGTTACTTCTTATAACATCAGAAAGTCTCATCAAAATCAGTCCAGCCGTTTCGGAGATTAGCCAGAACAAGTAGGCAAACAGACAGATAGATAAACAGACAGACAAAAATTTAAAAATTGTGTTTTCTTGTTGGTGCGACACTTTAATTTAATTTATCTGTACAGATACATATATCTGGCATAGCATGGCTCTCTATAAAAATTATGTATTATTTCAGCCATTCGTTTATGGTTTGAGTTTTAAAAAATCTTACTTACTTAAATTTCATTTCTTCAGGTCCAATGGTTGGTCCGTTGATGAATCTGTTAGAACAAGTCAATTAAAATTTGCTAAATATATAAATTTTGAAAATTGAGTTCTATTATACGTAAGTAAAAGTTAATTGATGTTTAAGTAGCAAAAAATTGATCTGAAAGAGTAAAAAGCTGTAAATTCGAGATAGATTTTTACCAAATATAATCACTAACTAAAAGTTTATTTTTTAAAATTTTCACGCTTTTTTCTAAAACAAAACATCAATATGACCGCGTATAATCTATTTTGTTACGCCCTAAATTTGATTATGGGAAATTCTTTGAAGGAATCTTTGCCCAGGGGCATTTGCTATGTCACAATAAAAACAAAGCAAATCTTAAGACCTCAGACATAATACTCAAAATGAATTGAGAAATAGATAATTTACGCTACATAGAGCAAAGGAAAAAAAGATGGTTATTTTAATGATTAAAAATCACTCACACATTTTATTTTTGAAGTAAAACTTCTTTACCCACCCTTGACTTGGGGGGTAAGCTGGTGAATGCGTTACGAAAAAATGTACGTACATTTGTTGCCATGGTAACCGTTGTTATTGTCCGACAAATGATATATAATATTATATTCTTTCCTTAAATGATATTATACAAATATATGATTGTAATATGCCTAATGTGCGTTATTTTTAGCATCTCACCTATCCTAATTATTTAAAACATAAATTGAATTTTATAAAGAGTACTGATAACCTAAAGAAGTTTTACTTCTTGCGCGTCTACACATTTATACACGCACTCATTATAATTTTTTTAATAAAATTTATTAATTATATTGATTAAATAGGTATGTAATAGGTATACAGTATGTACATATACATATAACCTTCAAAAAGTGAAAAAATCTGTGATGTTTCACATTTTTCCATTTTCAATAATCATTTTTTATCATATTTTCGTGCCATTTTTGATTTATATATAAATCTATTTTTAAATTTATTTAATTTTACTCTTTTAATATTTACTGAGTTTATTATATATCATTTCCAAGACCTGTTTGTTTTTTAATTCAATTCAATTCTCTTGTTGCCTTCAAAGCGAGCCAGTTCTGTGTGATTTTTCTTCTATGATATATCGCTTGTCAAGTTGACGTGGACAGTACTTAACGTTATGGATTTTTTCTTCTAATAAAACGAAGGACCTCACAAATTGTTAGATGAATACCGTTATTTTAAAAATTAAAACGGAGTGTAAGAAATATTTGATTAGCGCTAGAGGGAAATTGTTTCATTGATACAGAGTGTTTCTTAAAAAAATAATTTAACGTTTATTAATTATATATTTTTATAGATAATTGAATAAACATTGGTCATAATAGTTCTAAGCTTATTAAAAAATATACATATTTTATTTTATTCTATATGCTAGCGACTCACCCTCGCTCCACTCGAATTCGTCCTTACTTACGTTTTAACGTTTAGTACAGATTTCTCAGAGGTGAGATATTTTCCCGCAGTAAAATGTATCATATATGTTGAGGCGGATAACCAGCTATCATCATACCAAAATTTCATCAAAATCCCTCCAGTGGTTTTTCCGTGATGCGGTCATAGACAGACAGCCAGATAACAGACAGATAGACAGACAGACAGACGGATAGAAAAAAATCTAAAACTATAGATTCGGCCTCTGTATCGGATAATAATGTCTAATTCAATAAATTTTCCAAAAAATATTTAATGTACAGATTCGCCTTAGTTACATTTTTTTTATATACGTATGCATAAAGATAGAAAGGCACAAGTAGAGTGGTACTTCTATTCGTTCTATTTGACTGTCTTACAATCGTATTATTTCGAAGCGATTTTTTTAATAGTCAAGTAAATAAAACCAAGTAATTAATTTATTCAAGTACAAGATATTGCTAATTATAATCGATTTTGGTTTCCGTCGCTATTAAATTACCATTAAGATAATTTTTATTGATTTTATTAGTATCGCCTTTATCTATACATATAATAAAATTGTAACTAATCCGAATCTGTACATTAAATATTTTTTGGAAAATCTTATTGAAATAAACATTACTATCGATACAGAGGCCGAATCTACAGTTTTTAGAATTTTTGTCTGTCTGTCTGTCCGTCTATCTATCTGTTACCGCATCCTGGAAAAACCACTGGAGGGATTTTGATGAAATTTAGTATGATGATAATTGGTTATCCGGGTCAACATATAGGATACTTTGTACTGTGGGAAAATATATCATTTCTGAGAAACCTCTACTAAACGTCAAAACGTAAGTAGGGACGAACCTGAGCGGAGCGAGGGTGAGTCGCTAGTATTTCTATAAAATAATAACATTTCAACTAATAATATATACCCACGTATTGTTATACACATCAAAATTACTTTAAAAAAATGATGCCACCTGTAGGGCTGGAATTGCTTTTTTTACATTTATATGAGACCTTTGAAGTATAAAAGAAGCATTAAGAAAATCGATCAAAAGTTAACAAAGTAATTACGTAACATAATATGTACCAATATAAATAAAATAAAATATATACTGCCGCATAGTAAGTACTCGTTTTTTTAAAGTCGGTAAAAAACTTACGTTTTCCCACATTAGTGTGTATGAGTAGGTACATGTGATCTTTGTTAGTATTTAATAACTATTTATTATAACACTAGCGGCTCAGCCTTGCTTTGCTCGGGTTCGCCTCTAGAGGAACAAAAACAAATCTATTCCACGGGAACCGTACATTTTTTCAGGATAAAAAGTAGCCTATGTGCTATTCTGATGTATGAGCTATATTATTATAAAGTTTCATTAAAATCCACTCAGTAGTTTTTGAGTGAAAGAGTAACAAACATCCATACATTTATACATCCAGACATACATTCTTATAAACTTTCGCATTTATAATATTAGTGGTTATAGATAATAGGTATTTAATTGCTTACTGTACATAAAAGTCGTGTCGTACAGTTGTAATGAGTTTATATAAAATGTTCTGTCAATTTGAGATGCGCTTGTGTCGGCTTTGCGAAGCTCGATGTTCCCACGATAAAAGTACTCGGAGTACTGTATGTCAATCCTCATAGGGTGGCAATATTATTATAAGGACGGTGGGATGAGAATGGGGGGTAATTATTCCTAACACTCCGTCGCCTTGGTGCTTATTTGTTCAAACTAACAATACTTGTCGTACTTTACAGTGGAGTTTATTTCTCTATTTTAAAAACAAAGCTTTATCGTTTTTTCTCTTTTTTAAAGTAAAATATTTATTTTATAACAAAAGCAATTCTTTTGGTATAAAATACATATTTTACTTTTAAAAAGAGAAAAATTTTTTTATTTTACTTTAAAAAAAAGAAAGACATCCAACACCTTAGTCGCTCCCGTGACCATGATTGCTGTAAAGCATTTGATACGTCGGGAACCAAAAAATCAAAATAAATCCGCGAAAAAATCCGAAAAGATAGTTTTATGTAAAAATGTCAAATATTCGCGTAAATCGGAAAAAATGATCGGTCTGAGTAGGTACCTAGTAATATTTCATAAAATATGTATCTGAGCAGCAAAGTAAACTTTACAATTCAACGATTCCGCTTAAAATAAGTATATGTGTGTATATTGTATATAGTTAAGGCCGCGAGGTAACGCGCTTGCTTGTAAAACCAAGTGAAGCGGGTTCAAATCCCGTGTCTCGCGTCTCTGATATTCTCGTGTGCGGATCAGTTTCGAACCATTACCATTTGCTTATGGTGAAGCTAAACATCGTGAGGAAATCTACATGTCTGAAAGAATTTAACAAGTTTTAATAAAGACATGTGAAGTCCGCAAACCCGCACTTGGCCAGCGTGGTGGGCTATGGCTTGACCCCCCTCGTATTGAGGGAGGCCCGTGCCCAGCAGTGGGGCATTAGAAAGGGCTGAATACATAATATATAGTTAAGTGTATACCTATATAGAATATTATATTTACGGTCACCCTACCGATGATAATCTCAGCGTACTCGACTCATCCCACACAAATCTTTGCATTAGATTAGGGCTATACGTTCTAGAACCACCGGGCATATCTTAGCATTTGTGTCCTCCTGATAGCCTTGTGGATGATGTCTTGAAATATGGACGACATTTCAACTGACTTCTTTAAAAAGGAGGAAGTTCTCAATTCGATAGGAATCTTTTTTTTTATGTATGTTCACCGATTACTCGAAGACGCCTGAAGCGATTTGGAAAATTCTTTTTTTTGTTTCAAAGGGTAACTCCATTTAAATTGTATTGAAATCGGTCGAGCTGTTTTTAAAAAAGCGAGAATAAAATATTTTTAAATAAATAAATGGCGTAATCGAATATGTTACTAAAAACTTTTTTCTTACAAATTATTCGCAAGATGCTAAAGGAAAATACGATTGTTAGTATATTTTTTTTTCAATTTTTTTGATAAACATTCGTTTAAGTGCTCTTTGCTTTTTAATAACGAATAAACTAAAAGTTGTTTTAAAATAAGCGTATTGTGAATACAATTATAATAATAATCAGTGTCTAAATAGGATTAGGTTTCTTTATATATATATATATATATATATATATATATATAGAATTTAACCTGTTAAAAAGCCTATTTGAAAGCTGAAATATTGAAGCAGAATATGAAAATTTATTAATAAGTGACACATGCACATAACATAAGATTTATAATATTTTATATTGTTACGTTTGTTTCAAACAATTCAAAAAAAAGGAATCGCGTAGTGCAAGTAGTTTACCTACTATTAGAGAAAAACAATTGACTTAGTAGTCACTGAGGTTATCCTCAAAATACCAATAAATAAGGTAGAGTTCAATTGAATAAGAAAATACAAAAACGAATATTTAACTAATCGACATACATATTTATATACACAACTAAAAAGGTATTTTTTAAAATTAAAAAAATAACTTATGTATACATTATATACTCGTAATTATGCCACCGTTAGAAGATGGTACCTATAAACAATTCACTAAAAATCGGTTTATATCGCGAAGATATGATGCATTGACATACGCACAAACAAAAACATACATTCGAATTGAGTACATAGTCTTTCTAAGTCTTTATAATTTCATGGTCACTCAGACCGACAATATTCTCATGATATAACTGACCTCTGTATAGGAACCATAGCTCTTCTAACAGTTCCGAATTAGCAACTCTAAGTTCTAACTTCTAAGTTAGAGTCTTCTCTTGCTTTTAATAACTTTTAAAGTTGCAAAAAGTGTCTGTTTGTAATGTTAAAATAACAGCTTTTTATATAATTTCATATGCATTTGCATATGAAATTATATACGGTACTTATAAATAAAACACAATTTGTGTCTGTGTTTAATTTGTTGTCTGTCTGTCTGTTTGTTCTGGCTAATCTCCGAAACAGCTGGACTGACTTTGATGGGACATTCACTGGCAGATAGCTGATGTTATAACGAGTAGCTTAGGCTACTTTTATTTTTTTTTTAAATTGGGTCTTGCTCAAAAAAAATTAAAACGTACGTAGGGACGCACCCGAGCGAAGCGAGGGTAAATCGATAGTTTTCTTATTTAAGTCGATCAAAAAGAAGCGGTGACAAATGTAAAGTTATCTAGTAAAACGTAGTAAAATCCTATAAATAGATCACGGCGTGACACATTCATACCTAATATGGAAAGACATTCGATTTATGTTAGTCATAGTTAATTTAAACGGTTGAATAACTATAAGTTGTAATTTAATTTATCGGTTTTTCAAAAGGCTTAGTTGGTATAGTGACTTACCTTCGCTTCGCAGTTATTACTTAATATTCAGCCCTTATTGAGGTCCCATTGTTGTAGAGCAGCCAGCAGCCAGCAGATTGAGCAGGCCATAGTCCACCACGCTGGCCAAGCTTGGTTGGCGGACTTTACAATGTCTTACGAAAATTTACGATAATATGCAGGTTTCCTCATGATGTTTTCATCGTATGGCAAGTGGTAATTATGTTGAAAATGATTCGCATACGAGAAAATCTGAAGTGCTAGACCCGAGATTCGAACCCGCTTCATTGGATTACCGTTCATTTGAAGCGCGCGTTACCACTACCTTTTTATTTTTATATGTAAATAATACTTTCTTAGATTTACGAAAATATTTGACATTTAAATAAAACTATCTTTTCGGTCTCTCTCGTGACCATAATTGCTGTAAAGCAATCGAAAAATAAATCCGCGAAAAAATCCGAAAAGATAGTTTTATTTATATGTAAATATTTAAAAAAAATATTTACATATTATAAATAATTTATATTTTTATATGTAAATAATTTTTTTTAAATTTTTTTTATTATAAGTCATAATATTTTTTTCTGAACTGAACACAATTTTTTTTTAATTTAGCGCCATCTATTGGTACATCTTAAAACTACTTAGAAACAAATGTTCTTTTCGTGCTTTACCACATTTCTAACAGATGTCGCTTTTGTATTGACGAAAGTCAGTGAAGTACTTTTATTTTTATTAGTTTCTCAAATTTCTTCATAGGTGGTGTACATTTTCGTAATTCCACAAATTTTTGATGACATGATCTATACTAGAAGTAATACTAAAATACAATAATGTATGCATTGTTGTGTGCACATTTTGTGAAATATGTATGTAGTATGAAATTACTCCAATTTTATATTCTTGCAACAGCTTTTATACAAGATTTCTATAATCTAAAATTAAAAAAAATGAGAAAAAATACTTTTTTCCTGCTGGCTGGCAATATGGTAGTTGAAGAAATTTTAGAATCTATGGGCGATTTTTCTGCCAAGGAATTCTCAATAAAATCCCGGAGTTGGGAACTTGATGGTGTTTCCCTCCCATGCCTCGAAGAGAACATGTCACTTCACTCGTGCGCTGGATCCCTCAACGTCTAATTATTATCTAAATGCATATCATTCTACTGGATTTTAGAGTGAAATAAATAAGCACTTGTATTTACGCACACACATGTGCACTATAAAATCTTCTGTGCAGAAAAATAAAATAAAATATGTTATAAAAACTTTTTGTTTAAACAGATAGTTAATTAAAATTATTTTGTATCTATGGATAAAGGTCAAATGTTCAAACGTTTAAGCATTATAACTTACAACGTCTATAGATAAATCCATTGCCTCCAACCTAATTGAAATGATCTGATTGATAACTATACTTTTTATAATAAAAAAGGGCGTGTGTAACCTTTACGCGCGGTTGAAGTAAAACTTCTTTCGCAAATATCGCAATTAAATTAAATGAAATTTATAATTAAATAAGACATATTAGGCATATTACAATCATATATTTATAAAATATCATTCAAGGAAAGAATATAATATTATATATCATTTGTCAAACAATAACAACGGTTACCATGGCAACAAACAGTTATCAGCTAACTTCATCATGTCGCTCTTTGGCTGTAGGTGTGCGCGCGCATCGTAAAAATTGTACTCTCATATTTTTTTCCAAGCGTCCCAAAAGAAGTATAACTTGAAAAATATTAAAAAAAGCAATGATCGATTAAAACTTCAAATCATCTCCATTTTTGTAATCTTTTATATGGAGCGTTCTACGCTTTTAATTTAATTGTATCAACGTCTAAATTAATATATCAATATTAAGCGCACAAAAAAAATACGCACAGCGATCGTTAGAGATTAGCTGCCTACATTTCAATAACTTTCTATTATGTTGTGTTTAATCTTTGTTTATTGAATTATTACAATAGTTTTAGCATCACAAAGGGATAATGACCGACTTTCGGTCATAGATATTTTTATTTTTATTTTTAAAATACGTGACTAAGCATAGACATCCATCTGACCGTAAAAAGTGTTATGTCAGAACTATTTAGCTAATATTTTATATTTTGTATGTAAAATAGATGGTGATTGATGGATAGTTTGATGATTTTAGTCTTTGGTTAAATTTTAGTTTAAAAAAAATAACTTATAAGTTAGTTTTTTTTTTATTTAGGTAATAACATAAATAGTAGTTACTTAAAAAAATCATATTAATGATTATTAATATCACTAATTTATTAGGAACTGGCTTAGTGGCTCATACCCATAGTGCTTGCTGCTTACGGATAACGATGTTGGAAAAGTATGGTTGACGGCGGTGTTATTAAAAAAATTAAAGAGTGCGTGTATGAATGTGTACACGCGCAAAAAGTAAAACTTCTGTAGGTTATCGGTACTCTTTATGAAATTCAATTTATGTTTTAAATATTAAGAATAGGTGATATGCTTAAAACAACGCATATTAGGCATATTACAATCATATATTTATAGAATATCATTTAAGGAAAGAATATAATATTATATATCATTTGTCAGACAATAACAACGGTTACCATGGCAACAAACGTACGTACATTTTTTCGTAACGCATTCACCAGTTTACCCCCCAAGTCAAGCGTGCGTAAAGAAGTTTTACTTCAAAAAATAATTGGGTATTTGACAGCGAAATTTCGCCTAGAAATCGCATAACTATTCTGGAGATTAGCGGTAATTAACAGAAAAACACACAAAATCTTGTAAAGAATGTCTTAATTATCAATAATAGTCGAGTAGTCAAATAATTATAGGGCCTTAATATGAGATAGAGCTGTTTTGAAATATCAGTCCCAATTTATTTTATAAGGGATAAATAAAATTGATTAGTCCTTTTTAATTTATGTTTTTAATTTTAGTAATATTATAGTTTAAATTTGCTTTTCGACATAAGAAGTAAAGACTCTTTTTTACGATATATTTTCATTCTAATAATACTTATACAAAAAAGTTGTCATCATCATCTAAAAACACTCCAAAAACTAAACAAAAGGGATGGTCTAAAATCTCTTATATGAGGGGTTTGTTGGACCCTTAGATTATTTAAACGAAATCGCGGAATCACTGCAAGGGTTGAGGATTATGGCCTTAAGCACCCCATGGTTCGATGGCTCATAAACAAGGTATTACGGTTATGGCATTTTGGGTTAGGGATGTTTGTTTTTCATACTAAAATGAGAAAGGTATATAGAAAATTTTATAAGGCCCCTTTTGATGAAATTATATTTTATTGGGTTTCATTTGAGCTCATGATATTGAAGCTTTGAAAGTAAATTATGGCTCTATCAATAGACTCACTAACTTCGTTTCTATAGTAGATATTCATACATACATGATATGTTGGGACATTAACACACAGCATCATCTTGTTCCATGGTAAGCTATGAGGCTTGAGTTACGGATACCAGATAGTTGATACACTATACATATATAACTTCAAATACATACATATTATAAATATAAACACCCATAACTGGAGTATAATTATTCATGCTCATCATAAAAATGAATGCCCCCAGCGGGACTCGAACCCGCGACCGCTGGCACAGCAGGTAGGGTCACCACAAACTGAGCCAAACATATGTATGTATAATATGTAAGTATTAAAACAGAGTAAAAAAATTTAAAAAAATGAAACAATCATACAGCATACACCTAAGTCAAAAAAGTCAAATAATAAAAATGGCTACCCTCTCATGAAAATAATAAATCAAAAAATGTCAGTGAGTTTCAAACATTTAACTAGCTCAAAGTTAACTTCAAAGGTTTTTTTGAGAGGACTAACAATCCCTATCCCTCGCCCAACTTTTGCACAAAAAAAAAAGAGCAGACAGAAGTTATAAAGCAATTCGCCCTGCGTTTTTCGCAGATTTTTTGGACGGCGCATGTAGGTATTGGTTCCGGATTTTCGTTTTTACTCAACTACTGGTGTGTTAATTAACTAAAAGTTATAACTAACAAGTGTATTTTTTCGGGCCACGTTTTTAAATGTGTTTCATTTTTAAGTTATCTGATCCGACAAACGTTCCTGTCAAAATTGCAATTTTGTTTCTTTATATCACACAAAAATCCTTAACAAAAAAGCACAAACAGTATTTCCCATTAAATGTTCCAGATCTTTTTTAATTTTTAGTTATATAGTGTGACTCGCCCTCGCTCCGCTCAGGTTCGTTCCTATATTTTAACAGTTAGTATAAATTTCTCAGAGATGAGATATTTTCCTGCAGTAAAAAGTATCCTGTATGTTGACCCGGATAATCAGCTATCACCATATCAAATTTCATCAAAATCCGCCCAGTGGTTTTCTCGTGATACGTTCCCAGACCGACAAAAAGACAGATAATAATTCGAAAAACTATAGATTTAGCCTCTGTATCGATAATAATGACTATTTCAATAAGATTTTCCAAAAAAATATTTAATGTACAGATTCGAATTTTATTATATGTATAGATGGATAAATGGCTAGAATTAGGAATATTCTGAAAAGAAATGAAATGAAATTTTATTAAATTAGACTTATTACAAGCATTATTAGGTCAATAAAACAAATATATTTATTTTTTAAACAATTTTATTTATATGACTAATTACTCTGTATTATTTATCTAGATTGTCATTTCTGATCTAGATTAGTTTTAATTTGTTACATGAAAATAAATCACAATAATCAAAACAATTCTTAATACTTTTGTTTTACTTACATTATTAGTTTTCAATAAAAAATATACTAACATAAGATCCATAAAGAAGTGAAGCATGAGACTCTTCATAATGCGATTTATTTGCAATCAGCTTACTACTTTCCTGATAGCAGTAATAGCTAATAGCATTACAGCATGAAAGCATCTCTAACTTGTAACAACCTCAGATGAAGATCGAAGAGAGATGCTATTAGTTAAGAACTTTTAATCTAACTCTAAAGCTGAATTTGTGATCATCTATACAGATAAATAAAATTGAAGTGTCTGTTTGTAATGTTAAAATAACAGCTTTATACTAAATGCATATGGAATTATATACGGTACTTATCTGCAAAACACAATTTTTATAATTTTTGTCTGTCAGTCTGTTTGTCTGTTTGTTCCGGCGAATCTCCGAAACGGCTGGACCAATTTTAACGGGACTCTCACTGACAGATAGTTGATATTATAAGAAGTAACTTGGCTACTTTTATTTTAGAATAAGAATTAGGGTTTCGCTCAAAAAAATTAAAACGCACCTAGGTACGCACCCGAGCGAAGCGAGGGTATATCACTAGTACTTCAAATAACATATTTAAAATATGATCGCGGATTCAGCAGTTGAGTCTTTCTAGACTGATTCAGTGTTCACACTAACCTGCTACATTACATCAATATACAGTACAACTGTACAGTGTACAGAACTTGCCTAACTAACACGAGTAAGGCATCATGTAACAAACCCAAAAATAATAAAAGTAATACTAAAAGTATTAAATATATTTAGTGAATAACTTAGTGCTATGTCATCTACATATATCAGGCAGTTCAGCAGAAACGCGCTTGCTTGGAAAACTAAGTGAAGCGGATTCAAATCCTGGCTCTTGCACCTGTGGTATTCTCATGTGCGAATCGTTTCCAACATGATCACCATTCTCAGAGAAGTTAGAAAGTTTTCGAAAGACATGTTAAATCTGCCAACCAGCACTTGGCCAGCGTGGTGAAGGCCCCTCGTATTGAAGGGAGGCCCATGCCCAGCAGTGGGACGTTAAAAAGGGCTTACATATCATTTATATCCTTCATATCTTTAATGGTGAAATCAAAAACACAAAGGTATATCCATAACATATATTTACCCTTCTAAAGTTTTCCACTTGAGAGAATACGAAGGGATCACTTCTAATTGATAATAATATCTTAGCAAGCGGACCATAGCGAATTGGTTGCGTTTTATACTCATTACACCTTAAAGGGGGCCTTTCGTTTATTCATAATACGTAGTTTACATACATTAGTAAGCTTTACTTTAGTCGCTACTGGTTATAAATTAGTATTTAGCACATCATAACAATTTATAATAAAGGAAATACATTAAAATTACAAAAATACACTTAATTATTACTGTACAAAAAAATCATGTCCGAGGAGAATAGTGGCAAGAATGCTAGCCGCATTCCGCCGCTGAATGGCAATGCCGATTTTTTGAGCGAACAACGAGCTCTCTTGTCACCAGTAGAGGCGATAAGACGAAGTGTTATGTCTAAGTGTATGATTTAATAATATTAATTTTGTTTAAGGTTAATAATGTTAGTGTCTTATACTATATTAGTCCATTTAGTCACATTGTTTTAGTTGTTTATTTATTCATACAGAAATTTATAGTCTATTTTTTCTTACGTGTCTTCAATAGTAAACAAATATGGCGTACAGGTGACCAGAGATAATTCATAGAGATGTGCATGACGAATGAATGACTGAACTTAATGGTTTTTAATTTTTATGCAGTGAACGTAAAGTATTGGGTAGAAATAATACGACAAGTTATTTTAATAATTTTATTAGTCTGATTCCGATGATAAATTACTCGACTCTTCTGATATATGTATTATAAAATTAGGGGTCGGTGTATCTGTTGCAGCATCTATTAAGCCGTCAAGCTGCAACATTTTGTCTTCTTCTTTTTTCACATGTTCAATACAATTTATCCAAGACGCCGTACCAATTTTTCTTAATCCTTCTCTGACTAGCTCCTTGACTTCAGCCATTTTAAAACTTTTATTATTTTTTCCTACATGTGATTTTTATTGTGCCCATATTAATTCTATTGGATTTAATTCACAATGATACGGCGGAAGGCGCAGAACAATTATATTTTTATGAGCGGCCATTTCATCAATAACTTTTTTATTATAATTGTCTTTATTAAATTTTAATAAAAGTTGTCAAAATGTCACTTGTCTATTTTAAAATCAATGACGTGAAAGTTTTTTTAAGATTTTTTTGGCCTTAATATAAACTCATTTTTAAAACTTTAACCTAAAAAAGCAAAAAGCGGTCGGAAGTCCCTCACTCCGTTTTAATAAACTGTGCAATAAGATACGAAATAATAATAATTACAATAACAAATAAATAATAAGTATAAATTCATTAAAAGCAATTAAAAATCTTCTATATTCTACAGAAGACATTACTATTTTTAAGCCTAATAACAATTTGAACAAAATATCGTACTTTGTAATTTAAAGATATTGTTATTTTTAATAAGTTCAGTTTTCACTCTCGATAATTCATTCTAAATGTACATCTCTATAATTCAAAGACAAAGTAGCGTATCGACACGTCAAAATGTTGTGTTCATATTTTTTCTGTGGAAGTTGGTTCTGTCAATATTTCAATTTTAGCAAAAATAATGTGTTTAAATCAATAATTAACAGCTTTTATTAGTGTAATTCGTAGCGTGTGTGTTTCTGAAATAGTTATAAACGATAAAACCAAATCTAAAATGTATGATTGTCCGAAAACAAGTGATTTTCGTTCATGGTAGTGTTTGTTTACTAATTAGGACACGTAAGAAAAAATGGACTATAGATAAAAAAGCCCCACAAAAACGTGTGTTCGTTATGAGTGTTGGTACTTGGTACTAATGATGCAGTTCACACATAGTACCGTAGGTATCATGTGTGTCAACTATATAAATAAAATTAACAAATACATATTACACATATTCGCTTTCTACTTTAAAAAAATATTGTTTTCACAAATTAAATATACTAGTTGTTGCTATGTTGTTAGTAAAAATTTGAAGAAAATATACCTATATAAATTGAATTCACCTATCTATATAAAAACTATTTCCTATTGTTTTTTTAATGAAAACACTCGTCAATAGCTTTGAAACAGAAAAAAAATTAGTTGACAAACAGAGAAGAAAAATTAGGTACTAAACTGTTTCGTCTTTGCCTATTTGAACAAAAATATAAAATATTGTAACACTATCGTTAGCCTGCGAGTAGAGTAATGTTTAAATCCTATAACTTTAATATTCTATAGTTTTTAGAATTTTTATTTGTCTGTGCCCGCATCACGAGAAAGCCAATGAGCAAATTTTGATGAAATTTTTTATGATGATAGCTGGTAATCCGGGTCAACATATAGGATACTTTTTACTGCGGAAAAATATCTCCTCTCTGAGAAATCTATACTAAACGTTAAGTAGGAACGAATCCGAGCGGAGCGAGGGTGAGTCGCTAGTAGGCTATAAAATTCAAAAATATTTTACTCTCATAATTTTTTCCAAACGTCCCAAAAGAAGTATAACTTCAAAAAACGTAAAACGTGAATTTATTCAATTTATCAGGAACTACTAACAGATGTTTAGCAGGTTTTTTCCTTCGTGTTTGTTAATAATGAACTGATTTTCACGTTTCTTTCTTTATTGATATCTCATAATATGAATATCAAGAAATAATTATATCTCCGGAGGCTTTTTTGTCAAAAAGTAGTGATACACGGACGGAGCTGCGGGCGAAGCTTATCTATATTAATACTATAATAATATAATTTAATATTATAAAGAGGATAGATTTATTTGTTTGTTTGTATCGAATAGACTCCGAAACTACAAAACCGATTTTGATGAAACTTAGTAAGAAGATAGTTTAAGACCCTGGGAAGGACAAGGAATAGCTTTTATCCCAGAAATCATCCCTTAAGGCGATGAAAATGGGGATAAAAGTTTGTATGGGGAAGCAACCGCTAGCAAAATCGCTAGTTCGAAATACAGTTGGTAAAAATATTACAGTATAAATAAGTTCTTTGTTAGCAAAAGTTCTTTATTGCTATTTAGTACTAGTTTTTACCAAAATATTCCTCCATAATGTAGCATTTAATTTTCGTTCGTAAATTTCTCCTTTATTATGGCTCTATCACGCTTCATTAACCGTAAATGTTTATTTATAAGGCAGCGACGCTTAAAGTTTAATGTGATGGCTAATTGATATAAACCACACAATTATAGAGCACGAGTTACTTATTGTATAAGTTACTGCCTGCGGCTTACCAGCGGGATTATAAATATATAAAGCTTAGTTCTGCTCTTGTAAATCTATACAGATAAATAAAATTGAAGTGTCTGTTTGTAATATTAAAATAACCACTTTTTACTAAATGCCTATGGATGTATACACGGTACGTATACCAAAACAACATTGTTTACAATTATTGTGCCTGTCTATCTGTCTGTCTGTTTGTTCCGGCTAATCTCTGAAATGGCAGGACCGATTTTGACGGGACTTTCACTGGCAGGTAGCTGATGTAATAAGGAGTAACTTAGGCTACTTTTATTTTAGAAAAATAAATAAGGTCCCACGAAAAAAATTTAAAACCAATGAAAAATTAAATAATATCCGATTCAAATAGGGAAGTTGTATACATACATTATATTTTTTCTATATTTCTTTTATTTAAATTATAAACTATATATAATATACCTAGACACGAATCTGAGTGAAGCGAGGTTGAGTCGTTAGTTTTCAAATATAAATAAATTAATGTTCGCTCAATAATCTAAATTCGACTATAATCCTTATTGAAAATTTGAGTAAAACATATATGACTAGATTTTAAGTATCTATATAAAAAAAAACTGTTTCTAATTTATTTTATTGATAACACTAAAACTCGTCAATAGCTACTAAGCAGACAAAAAGATAATCGGTTGATAAACGGAGAAGAAAAAGGTAGTGTTTGGTCTTTGCCTGTTTATATATAGATCGTTATGTAGGTATCTACCTACATAACGATTTTAACACAAAAAATGTAAATTTTAATAAAAAAAAATATATTAATTTTATAACCTAATTATTATGATTTTTGACCGGTTTCAAAAAAAAAGTACTCAATTACACTTTTTTATAAATATTTCTTAGGTCTAAAGGTCCCGAAAATCTAACTATTACGTTTTTTAGTTACATACTTATTATCTTATATCATATGTGATTTAAAATTTTAAATTACTTGAAATATGAGAATAAGAAGTAGGTAGTATTAATGTGTCAATTTTCAGCTCATAAGCATCAAACCAAAGCAGTTTGAAACAAAGCTGCAGAAAAGGGAAAAAACGAATAAGTTAGCTAATAGCCTTTTTAATGAATATTAAAGATGTAGTTTTATTTTAAATATACCACCTTTGAGGTACAGCAATTTTTTTATCAAGTAAAGAGTCATCAAGGTAACAACCTATCAACCATTTATATTAAAATGCAAAGTAAAAATAATTTTATTAATTAAAAAAACATATCCATATGCGCAAGGCGGGTCAAATGATTATAGCGTCCTGTTATAATTTAAAAAAAATACGATGGACCTTAGATAAGAGTCGTCAAGGCTATATATATATATATATATATATATATATATATATATATATATATATATATATATATATAATATAAGTGAAGATATTGTTAGAATTAACATTATATAAAAATTAAAAATTTGTTAAGTACACGTAATGAAAACCACCTCACTCATATACGGGATTGTATTTGCCGAATAACTCTGGCTGACTCTTTGATCAATTCCATATCAAATATTTACTTTTTTGTCTTTGACATTTAATGATATAATTGAGTTGCGTTATTATAAATTCTTCTAGAATTTGTTTAAATATGAAGATACTTGAAAGAGATGTTGTTTTTATTGCTTATACATAAAGGCAATTATATTTTTATTTATTAACTAGCGGCTCACCCACGCTTTGCTCGTGTTCGCCTCTAGAAAAACAAAAACAAATTTATCCCACGGAAACCGTACATTTTTCCGGGAGAAAAAGTAGTCTATATGTTATTCTGATGTATGAGCTATATTATTGTAAAGTTTCATTAAAATCCATTCAGTAGTGTTTGCGTGAAAGAGTAACAAACATCCATACATCCATACATCCTCACAAACTTTCCTATTTATAATATTAGTAGGATTAAGAGAATAATAACATATTGAAGGATATTTCAGCAAAGGCCAGCATCAACTTTCAAAAGCCTGTATATTCACTAGATTTAGTTACGATTTATTATGAAACACTTATTTCTCCACAATTTCTTTCCTCGAGGTTAAAATCACGAATAGCATCCACCCATGTCAACTCTCCGCCGACCAATTCCCTCTTTTGTTTTTATTTTTGTTCTTTCTATTTTATTTGTATTTTTTTTCGGCCTGGCCATTCTCGTAATTTTAACTGCCTGATTTATAAAGGTATCATAATTTGTGCATTCGCATCGTCAGTGTGGCCAGCATGATTATATTAATACTAATAAATTAATATATTCAATCTATACTAATATTATAAAGAGGTAAAGTTTGTGAGGTTGTAGGGGGAAATCTCTGGATCTACTAAACCGATGTAGATTAAATTTGGTAAGAAGATAGTTTGAGACCCTGGGAAGGATATACAATACTTTTTATCACGGAAATCATCCCTTAAGGGGGTGAAAATAGGGATGAAAGTTTGTATTGGGAAGCAAACTAGGGACGAACCCGAGCGAAGCGAGGGTGAGTCGCTAGTGTATAATAAAACAATTATTAATTGATTAATTAATAATTGTTTTATTATACATTAAAATAGCAAAACCTTACAATATACAAATGAACTTATTTGGTAATAAGTTGTCTATGTACTAAAGCGAATCTAAAACACCAAACAAAAGTACTGAATATAAGAATATTTCAAGGATTATCTCGAAGTTTTTATTAGGGTCACCCTACAGTAGGTATTCTTACAAAAATAAGCTCAACGACTTTTGAGTTATCGAACATTTTTATGTAATAGTGCTAAAAAAGCTCGTATTAATATAAATCTAAGAAAGGTAAAATATATAAAGTAATAATCCATACAAATAAATAAAATTGGAGTGTCTGTTTGTAATGTTAAAAAAAACACTTTTTACTAAATGCATATGGATGTATACACGGTACATATACCAAATCAACATTTTTTACATTTTTTTGTCTATCTGTCTGTCTGTTTGTTCCGGCTAATCTCTGAATCGGCTAGACCGGTTTTGACAGGACTTTCACTGGCACGTAGCTGTTTTAATAGGGAGTAACTTAGGCTACTTTCATTTTAGAAAAAAAATGGGTCCCACGGAAAAAAAACTAAAAAAATAAATAAAAAAAGTTTGTTTTGGGAAGCAACCTAGGGACGAACCCGAGCGAAGCGAGGGTGAGTCGCTTGTATTATTAATAAAATGGGAATCTCAATTTCGCTTCTATTTTAGTAAAAAATAAGTGATGAAAATAATACAAAATGAATTTCATATATAGGTATACGAGTATATGTATAGGGGAGACTGGGTACGGTTGTAACGGGGTACGGTTGTAACAACTCGAATATCACCGAACCTATGCGTGGTAGGTGCAAGGTACAAAGGGAGGAAATACTCGGGGAACAAGTCCCAACACGACTCCAGCGTTGCTTCGTCTTTCGCGCGGTGAGTGCGTTTACGAGGAGGCCTATTGTCTTTTGCCAACCAAAAGTAAGTATTTTTGGCGAATTTATTTATGATATAGCTCAAATATTAATGTTATTATTGTATTTCAAAATGTATTTACGTAATCCTCGTATTTTAGAGATTATAATACGCTGATTCATTTTTGTGTAGGTTATGTTATCTCGTTACTATGAGAGCCTTATGACCAAAAAAGGGCAGTGGGGACGGTTGTAACGATTTTCATGGGGACGGTTGCAATAGTAATTTTATAATATTTTTTATTGCAGATACCTAGGAAACGTATAAGAAAAACTTTGAGAGGTAAAACTGATATAATGTCGTATAAGGACGCTTACGATGAAGTCAAATTAGGCACTTCACTAAAATGAGCTGCTTTTCTGCTCAAGAAGACTAACCCACCACCCGAATTATCTGAAGAAGAAAAATATTATTGCCTTCTTTGTCAAGACGTATTCAGCGAGTCGATCTGGAGAGAATTGAAATCAGTGTCAAGGGGGCTGCAAGCAATGGTCTCATCAGTAGCTTGTACTGATGGTAGTAAATATTAGATATACCATAACTGCTATGAGTCTGATTAAATATTACACGGAAAAAATATTTTGTTTTAACTTAGATTTTGTTGATAAGTTTTTTTTTAAATTATTATTTAGAAATTATTTTTGTTTGGGAAGTCTAATAATAAAACTACTCAAGTGATACACTCCAAAGAAAGAAATATTATTTCTGTTGACTTGTTTTAGTTTAGTTTTAATAATTATCTCTCTTAAACGTGCCTTAAACATTTTTAATATGTTTTAAGTACATTTCAGTGTTTTTGAAATAATAAAACTGATTTTAAATGATTATTCTTGAGTGTTACAACTGTCCCCCATTGATGTTACAACCGCCCCTGGTATGGGGACGGTTGTAACAATCGCACACACTCATTAAAATGACATATTCCTGCCAAACTGTTATACCTGAGCTATTGGTTTTGATATTATTTTAAAGACAAATAATTATGCTTTCATCGCAAAGACATTAATAGCTGCTTTTAGCTATAATAGCTTTGGTGTGGACATTTAAAGAAAAATTGTTACAACCGTACCCAGTCTCCCCTACATATTATATTTTATGATTATTAGAAATAATGATTACAGTATATAGACTTCGACAGTTTTCGAGCAGTTTTGTTAGAAAGTTTCTACATAGTGCGAATAGCCTACTTTAGTTTCCATAATATGCAATTTAGTGTTATTGTTAGCTATAGTAGATATATGCGGGTAGCCGTGACGCACCAGATGTGCCCGATGGGCCGTGAAGCACCTTTTATTTGAAATTCGAGTGCGATGGACTTTTATAGTGAAAGTCGGGAGATCGATTTGTTTTTATAATATATATAACAAAATAACAAAATTTTGGCAACATAAAAATATGTGAAAGCTATATTATGAGATTAAGGCAATGGTAGCCCAGTGGTAACACGCACGCTTAGGAAACCGAGTGAAGCGGGTTCAAATCCCGGGTCTCGCACCTCTGATATTTTCATGTGCGAATCATTTCTAACGTGATTGCCACTTGTATTAACGTTGAAACACCGGAAAACATCGTGAGGAAACCTGCATGTCTTAGAAAAACCTAGCAAGTTTTCGAAAGACATGTGAAGTCCGCCAATCCGCATTAGACCAGCGTGGTGGACTATGGTCTGATTCCCCTCGTATTGAAGGGAGGCCCGTGCCCAACAGTAGGACATCAAAAAGGACTGAATACAATATTGAAAGGCATAGAGGTATTAGTACTTGAAGTCAGACAATATTTTAAAGTATCAAAGCATTATTATTTTTCTTTTTTGATAGAACGCTATGGTATTTAGAAGTTTAAAATTATTCCAGTTAAAGTATACACTATGCCCGTTTCCCAAAAACAATATTTCATAGGTCCGCGGGCCGGCTGCCTGTTCGTCACATGCTAACCCTTGCCGTATTTACATTAGTGTTGTACCGGCATATGCTGTTTCATGTACACTTCTAAGCACAATTCTAATTTGAAATACATGTTTTTTAAGTCAAAACAATCAATTTTTTAAATTTGTAAATTATTAAATATTTTAATTAATACATAATATATAAGAAAATGAATATTTCTCTTTCTTTACTTCATAATTTTGACTCATTTTCGCTTTGAAATTTGAATTAGCGTAGCCTATAATTATACTCGTAAGTTCGAAGTTTTATATTATGAGTGTGTATGTTTGTCACTACTTAATGCCGAAACGGCTGGACGGACTTGCATGAAATTTAGTACACGAATAGGCTATAACCTGGAGTAGCACATAGGCTATTTCTAGTAAAGAAATAAAGGTTACTGGAATAATATAAATAAAAATTTTTCTTTGACACAGGCTTTATTCTATCAACAAGGATTTCAAACCACTTTCGTTGTTGTCTGTATCTAACCGTACACCGCGCGTGGTATTTCGATCCCACTTAAGATATTCCTTATTTGAATACAAAATTATCGTTCACCTCGATTTATCTGAGTGCGTAACGCACGATATTGTTTCGTGGTTTTGGCGGTACTGAATATAATTAGGCGGTCCATTAATTTCTATTAACGGCCTTTTACGAAGACGTAGGGTACTCAATTTACAAAATTCAATATTTATGAAGGCACGGTTGATTAATTTAAGAATTCATTCATTCATATTACGAGTACTTATTCCCATCCTTAGAATAAAACATGGAAAAATAGTAATTTAATAAATAAATAAAATATAATTTACTTGTATATTTAATGCTTTTCTAGTCTTAGTAAAAAATATAAATAAAAGTGGAGCATTGACCTTCTAAAAAAAGCATCCAAATTAAATAATAAACCATAATTACTTAAAAAAATTCAAAACCATGTGCGCACGCGCATATAATTTCGCTAACGAAATAATTAGCTCACACTTAATGCAAAAATGGTCATCCATTATTGAACAATTGGCTATTGTTGTAATAATAAATAGTTTAAATTGTTAACAAAGGGCACGTGACCGAAAATATATGATTGGGATAAAAGTGGACGGTCCACGCTTTCAAAGGGTTACATCTGTTATCGTGCATTGCATCTAACGTATTGTATTCTAATGTCCTGATATTTACGAGAGGCTGTTAACTAGTATTTATGTTATTTTTAAGCATTTTTTATGGTTTTTATTATCATTTTAGAAGTAATCATTGGGTTTGAAATGTGTAATAAATTAGATTTTTAAGAAAAAAATATTATTAATAAGCCACTCATAGCAGCTAATCTGATAATTCTTATGTGGTGGAATTTGAAATTTTTCTTTCTATAAAAATCATCATAATATAGAGATTTTTATGTTTTTGTTTTTATACTTTACACGTTTTTTTCATGCTTATTTTTCACTACATGATATTCTTTCTAACAGTAACAAGATAATAATAGGTATCTAGCCTTGTCAATGGAAATATTCACTCTTTAAATAAACGACTATTCAGAGTTACAATAGCCTACAGTCGTTTTTGATCGAAATCAAGATCAAAAATTTATATTAAAACAAATTATAGATTAGAATAAAATTCATAAACAGAACACGATCGAGCATCCTGCTTTTATAATAGAAAAGTAAATCAAATGTACCTACTTACACATATAACATAGTTAAAAAATGAATCTAAGGGCGATCCCTCACCGGGAGCATTCGCCTGTAATGTAACAGTTCAGATTCGAGCAATACGTAAGTGAGGGAGAAGAACTGAGCATATTAATATAAGTAATGCTTTACAAAGTTACATTACAGGCAAATCCCCCCGGTGTGGGACCACCCTAACGTTTAAAAAAATACATACCCAACGATTTTTTTTAAATGCAGTTATATATAAACCAAAATGGACAGTTAGTTTCGATAGTAAAACCGTTTAAGAGTAAATTACACGTTACGTATGAACATCTAATATTATTAAGTTTATCTACGAGTAGGTCACGGACCGTTGGTATTGTAGGGTTGACACATCCGTACAAAAATCCTGTTTGAATGTCTTGATAAATGGAATAAAATGGTTTTCATATAAAAAAAAATAATAAACTACTCTTGCTCTTGGTTTCACTCGTACATTATTAAGCTTACAATTGAAAGCATTTCCAATACTATTATAGCCCACTGGAATGCTATTTCAGTTTCTATTCTGCAATCTATCTATTTTTAAGTCTATTTTTAAAAATCATGTCGACAAGAACAAATTGACAAAATCGAAACAGAATACATTTGTATTGTATTCAGCCCTTTTTAACGTCCCACTTCTGGGCGCGGGCCTCCCAATACGAGGAAGATCAGGCCATAGTCCACCACCCTGACCAAGTGCGGATTGGCGGACTTCACATGTCTTTCGAAAACTTGCTAGGTTCTCTTAGACATGCAGGTTTCCTCACGATATCTTCACCGTAAGACAAGTGGTAATCATGTTAGAAATGATTCGCATATGAAAATATCAGAGGTGTGAGACCCGGGATTCGAACCCCCCTTCACTCTGTTTCCCAAGCGAGCGCGTTACCACTGGGCTACCACTACCTTTTTTTTGTATTTACTTTATTTTGTTTATCGCAAATAATTTTACAATACCAACCCTTAAATGCAAAATGAAATGTATGAATTATTTATTATACTGAATAAAGAGGTGGAGATATTCCATTTTCTGAAGATTTCTGAAGATGATGAAATTTTCTTGCTTAGTGACAGTTTTTTTGTACTGTACTCAACCAAGTAGCCAAATACAAGTACATTTCTTTGCAAAGTAATATAAATTGGCGTGAAGGTTACAGTCATTTTGACCTAGTTGGAATTTTTTTTGTTTCGTAAACCTCGAAAAATTCTACATAGTATACATATATATATATATATATATATATATATATATATATATATATATATATATACGCACTTCCATATATGTATATATGTACAATGTACATATCTATACCTGGGATACACATAGGATAGTTTTTATCACGGTAATCATCCCTAAAGGAGGTGGAAATGGGGATGAAAATTTGCATGGGGAAGCAACCTAGGGACGAACCTGAGCGAAGCCTGGGTGAGTCGCTAGTCTGGTAAATTGGTAATAGGCCGCTATTATGGACTACGGTACTATGTATTATGCCATTTCTAAGAAAAAATAACTTGACAAAATGAACATACACATAATTTTATTGTTGTTGTTTTTGTACAATAATAAAGTAAAATTTTAACTATTCTAATTCTAATCTAGGCTAATATCGGCACTTCACTTCTTGCTCTGCAGTGAATATTAGTCTTAGAAACGTTATATACAAATTGAATAAAACCATGAAAGAGGTTGATACTAATAAAAACCACTGAACAGAATTCAATAGGATTTTTACCGCATAAATACTACTATGTTTATTTTAAAGGTTAGGTATTCATATTTAGTTAATTTATTTCAATTGATTCAGTAGGTACATAGATTAAAAAATCTCTTTAGCTTTCAATTTTTATAGAATCTAATGATACATAATAATAATAAATAACGGTTATTTTAACTGATACCTAACTAAAAAAAACTATACCTACCGGGCAGTACCATAAGTAGTAAATAATCCATACTTATGTTATAAACTAGCGACTCATCCTCGCTTCGCTTCGGGTTCGTCTCTAGACAAAAACAAATCTATCCCATGGGAACCGTACATTTTTCCGGGATGATATATAGCTTATAGCCTTCCTCAGTTAACGGGCTATCTAACGCAAAAAGAATTTTTCAAATCGGATTAGTAGTTCCTGAGATTAGCGCGTTCAACCAAACAAACAAACAAACTCTTCAGCTTTATAATATTAGTATAGATGTAAAGGCCCGTTATATTTATGTTAGTATTCCTCGCTTAAACCGCTGAACAGTTTTGATAAAATTGGCAAGGATTTATATAGATTACAATAGGTTTCGTTTATGACGACAGAGACAAATGACAACTACGAACACCACAGACTTTTGTACGTAATTTTTAATAAGCTTTTTTTCTATTTTGAGTGATTTTTATTGTTTTAAAGATTAAGATTATACCTAATCGCGTTCTTTGAGCTATTTAAAGCGCGCATTTTTTGAAGTTTAAAGAGCAGTGGAAGTGAAAGTTGGTATAAATTATTATAAAACAACTTATCTTGTTGATAAACCGTCAACCCTGAACAACAGATGACCTCTAAGGGTCGATAAATAAGATACGCCTACGGTCGGGACACTTCAGTAAAACGATAATTCCCACGAGCTAGTCCTACCCTCCGATATAGTTACTTAAGACGCTTATTAACCAATTTTGGGTTTCCGCATGGTTTAAATAGATCGGTTCAAGAAATGTTTTAGATAAATATGTGTATTTTTATTTATTAAGGAACCGTTTAAATGTATGTTTTGTATTCAGTCCTTTTTTTAACGTCCCACTGCTGGGCACGGGCCTCCCTTCAGTACGAGGGGGATCAGACCATAGTCCACCACGCTGGCCAAGTGCGGGTTGGCGGACTTCACATGTCTTTCGAAAACTTGTTAGGTTTTCTCAGACATGCAGGTTTCCTCACGATGTTTTTCTTCACCGTAAAGCAAGTGGTAATCATGTTAGAAATGATTCACATATGAAAATATTAGACGTGCGAGTCCCGGGATTTGAACCCGCTTCACTCGGTTTCTCAAGCGAGCGCGTTACCACTGGGCTACCGTTTAAATACAGGGTGACAATACACTAAACTCTCCACTCGAATATTGCTTTATGCAAAAAAGTTATTTGACCTCTCCCTCTTTTATACTTAATTTCTATTAGAATCTATATATAAATAGACAAAGACGAAACAGTTCAGAGCCTTTTTCTTCTCTGACCTCAACAGATTTTCCTTTTTTTAGGAACTATTGACAAGCTTTAGTGTTATAAATAAAAAAATGGAGATAGTTACTTTTTTATATAAATATCTTATATATATATATATATATATATATATATATATATATATATATATATATATATATATATATAAATATATATATAAAGACAAAACAGTCCTTTTTCTCTTCTGTGTGTCAACCGATTTTATTTTTTCTTTTTTGTTTTATTTAGAATTTTGACCACTGGGCGGGCAATAGTTTGTATAATTTCAATTCGGTGAATGTTTTTTTGTGTAGGTATATTACACGATATATTTTAGTGAGTTTATCGACACAGGTTTTTGGTTTAATCTATACAGATAATGATAAATAAAATTGGAGTGTCTGTTTGTAATATTAAAATAACCGCTTTTTACTAAATGCATATGGATGTTTACACAGTACATATACCAAAACAACATTTTTTTCAATTTTTGTCTGTCTGTCTGTTTGTCTGTTTGTTCCGGCTAATCTCTGAAATGGCTGGACCGATTTTGTCGGGACTTTCACTGGCAGATAGTTGATGTAATAAGGAGTAACTTAGGCTACTTTTATTTTAGAAAAAAAAGGGCCCCACGAAAAATTAAAACCAAATTAATTAATTAATTGTTTTGGGAAACAACCTAGGGACGAACCCGAGGGAAGCGAGGGTGAGTCGCTATTAATATAATTATTATAAAGTCTAAAACAACTTCCACATATAATAAAAAAAAAAATATCTTATAATTTCCATGGCTAAACATGTACTTATATGATTATAGTGTGGATACGTCTGATCTCAATACATCTCACTAATTTAACTAAACAATAACCGATGTAAGCGAACACAATAATATTTTAAAATTATTTCTAATCAAATAACAGCTACTTTAAAAATTGTATAGATGAATAATGAATAGTGTACCCCAATCAATTGTCGCGACATCAACAATAGATATAATGACGTTATAACGTGATGCGCTAACCCTCTGATGATCAGCGGGGTACTATGTCCATACTCCATAGGCAATAATATTTCCATTGCTTTGTTATGGTTATGTAAAATAATGATAGTTTGCTTAAAAAAGCAAGTAGTCATTGTTTTTATGATTAAGTGCTGCGCTGGTGTGTTTTTACGTGATGTATCTATTCTAATACTAGCGATTCACCCTCGATTCGCTCGGGTTCGTCCCTAGGTACGTTTTAATTTTTTTGAGCAAAACCCTTATAATATTTATTTATTTATATATTTAATATCAGCTATCTGCCAGTGAAAGTGCCGTTAAAATTGGTCCAGCCGTTTCGGAGATTAACCGGAACAAACAGACAGACAAAATTTTTTAAAAAATTGTGGTTTTCTTATAAATACCGTATATAATTCCATATGCATTTACTATAAAGCTGTTATTTTGACATTACAAACAGACACTTTAATTTTATTTATCTGTATAGATTATTATAAAGAGGAAAATTTGTTTTGTTTGTTTGTTTGCTTGTATCGAATAGGCTCCGAAGCCACTCGATTGATTTAGATGAAATTTGGTAAGAAGATAGTTTGAGACCCTGGGAAGGACATCAGATAGTTCTGATCCCGAAAATCATCCCTTAAAAGTGTGAAAATGGAGGTGAAAGCTTGTATGAGGTAACAACCTAGAGACGAGCCCAAGCGAAGCGAAAGTGAGTCGCTAGTTATTAATAATAGGTAATATATGAGGTAATAACGACCAACATTATAAAACACATTCAAAAGGAAAGTTTTAATTAGAAATTATATATACACTTATTAAATAATTATTTATATAAATATTAGATGTTAGAAAATATTCAATTTGTTTTTTATATACAGCATGTATTTTTTATTATAAAATAAGTGCAAAGTAACCTCATTTAACCCCTCAATGTATACCTACAACATTAGTTGAAATAGCGCTCGCTTTAGAAATTTATTCCATCCATTAGTTTTGTAGGTTAGTGTTAGAGGATGTTTGTTCACACTATCGCAGGGTGATGCGGGCGGCAGATGTCAGCGGTAGTTAGTACTTTTGTTGTTTTGACAATTTATTACAAATAAAAATGTCATTATACTTGTTTTACTTCATATATTATATATTTATTATATTATCGATATTGCTGTAAGAAAAATTGTTTTTATTTTATTAAATCTACAGTTCACTTAATATATAATAGAAAATATATTTAATAATTCTAATCAGTAAATAGTATTAAAAACTAGAAATAGAGCTTTCTTCGACCCTTATTATTGGAAATAACAAAATTAAAAAAAATCTAGAATGATAATATCGAGAACATCTGTTACTGGATATACTATACTTTAAAACTATTTTTATTTTACAAAGAGTAATCGAATGATAACAAAACAATCTCTTTTTCGCCTTCGGCAAAATGTATAACGTTTAACTAACGTCCAATTGTCATTCAAGTGGATCAAACGTAATGCGAGTCGGTTCGAATTTAAACTGGTTTAAAAGACAAAAACACTACAATACCAGCAGTTTAACATCATTTAATAGTTAACATGTCCAGTTGAAATGTACTTTGTGTAAATAGGAATTATTTTTATTAAAGGGATAAATAAATAATTTCCATGTCATTTAAGGGTTAAGTACATACGCGGTAATTTCTGTTTGAATTTTATCGCAATGCAATATTTTGAATTGGGTAACTTGTTCTTTCAAATTCAATTTCTATTAGACCACTACATACTTTATTGTTAGAAAAGGTCTTCATGAAGTTCTGTCTAAGCCTATGCTTTTCAATCGTGTTTCAGTCATACGTAGGTATTATACTTATGTCTATGTTATGAAGTAGCTGCTAGATTAAAAAAAAAATAAATTAATTTCGTTGTCACGGTTTGTATAAAAATATTACTCGCAAAGCCAGACAAACCCGAAAATAAAGTCCAGTATAATATAAAAATATTGTTTTCCGCTTAAAAACTTGTTTAAAATACATGAAAATACTACCATTCATCTTTATTCCTTTGAGAATATGTAAAGAAAAGTGAAAACTGTACAAATGTTAGTTTCTTTTTTTTAAGCTTTTGTTTTTCTTAAAGCTTTTGATGCGAAACATTGAGGTCACTAGCACTGACACTTAAGAAATGGCTTCTATATGTTCAAAACTAGCGACTTACCCTCGCTTCGCTCGGGTGCGTCCCTAGGTTTTAATTTTTTTGAGCGAAACCCTAATTAATTCTTTTTGTAAAATAAAAGCAGCCTAAGTTACTCCTTATAATATCGGCTATCTGCCAGTGAAAGTCCCGTTAAAATTGGTCCAGCAGTTTCGGAGATTAGCCGGAACAAACAGACAGACAGACAAAAATTTTAAAAATTGTGTTTTTCTTATAAGTACCGTATATAATTCCATACGCATTTAGTATAAAGCTGTTATTTTGACATTCCAAACAGACACTTCAATTTTATTTATCTGTATAGATTACTGCCTCATTGGTTTAGTAGCTAGAATACATGGTTGAAAATGAGGAGATTCTAAGTTCGAGTACTGGGTTAGGCCAAGTATCTCACCAAGGGGGTTTTCCGTTAGGAAATTCTCTGCAAACATCCATTGTTTCAACTCTAGGCCTCAGAGAGGCACGTGAAGCTGTCGGTCCTGCGTGTAATCTTTCACCGCTTGTGTCGTATAATTGTCATCCCAAGAACATGAGAAACAGAGAGTAAAATTGTGTCTGTGCAAATATACATATCTGAATGTATAAAATACCGTGGTCGAAACCGGTCAGAAAGACATTATATAATAATATATATATATATATATATATATATATATATATATATATATATATATATATATATATACTTTAACGTTCAAATCCCGGGTCTCGCTCCTCTGATATTTTCATGTGCGAATCATTTCTAACATGATTACCACTTGCCTTACGGTGAAGGAAAACGTCGTGAGGAAACCTGCATGTCTGGAAAAACCTAGCAAATTTTAGAAAGACATGTAAAGTCCGCCGATCCGCACTTGGCCAGCGTGGTGGACTATGGCCTGATTCCCCTCGTATTGAAGGGAGGCCCGTGCCCAGCAGTGCATTAGAAGAGTAGTCTAATTAAGACGTTCGATGTGTAGTATGCAGTATTCATTGTTGGCAAAATAGATTCTATCATACAGTATTATAAAAAAGTATGTATGTTTGTCCCTTGTTTGCTAGGTATAATATATGGAACTGTTGAGCCAAAGCCTACATCTTTTAAAAACTATTTAAATAAGATCTCGTCACTATGTACTGAAGTATAGAGAGAATTTTTTGCCGTCTTATCACTCTATTGATCGCGGGTAAAATCTAGGACAATAGGTAATTCTTCTTACTTCATAGAATTGTATTATTACATCCATTTACATTATTAATTACATCTCGACCTTATTACGTTATTTTCTATACAGATAGGTATATAAAATTGGAGTGTCTGTTTGTAATATTAAAATAACCGCTTTTTACTCAATGCATATGGATGTATACACGGTACATATACCAAAACAACATTTTTTACAATTTTTGTCAGTCTGTCTGTTTGCTCCGGCTAATCTCTGAAATGGTTGGACCGATTCTGACGGGACTTTCACTGGCAGATAGCTGATGTAATAAGGAGTAACTTAGGCTACTTTTTATTTTAGGAAAACAAATTGGGTCCCACGAAAAAAATATTAAAATCAAATTAATTAATTAATTTTGTTTTGGGAAGCAACCTAGGGACAAACCTATACTATACTACAATAAACTTCTCACAGAAAGACGTTATGTCGGAATAAATATTATTTTACGCAAATGTTGCCTTTTATATTTTATATTTATGTATATATCTATACTAATATATAATATTATAAAGCTGAAGAGTTTGTTTGTTTATTTGGTTGAACGCGCTAATCTCAGGAACTACTTATTCGATTTGAAAAATTCTTTTTGCATTAGATAACCCGTTAATTAAGGGAGGCTATAGGCTATACGGTTCCCGTGGGATAGATTTGTTTTTGTCTAGAGACGAACCCGAAGCGAAGCGAGGGTGAGTCGCTAGTGTATAATATACCTACTCGTAGATATAGTATTTACCTGTGTCGTTAAAGTATTGAGTTATTGGTTAATTTTATGTATTTTATTTGTATTTATTTTGTATTTATGACATATTTATATGATACGTATGACCATATATATGAATATGTATTCTTTATAATATCTCTTTATTTATTCCCTTCTATCTTAGTACTATTTCCTACACCTAAAGGTTGCCTGGAAGAAATGCTCTTTTATCAATGAGGCCGCCTCTTGTACCTTGTCCTATATTTTATATATTTTCTTTTCTCTTCCTGAGTCGTACAATAAAGGGTTATTATTATCTATCTATATATATTATAAAACTCTCCACCGCGTCTGTCTGTCTGAACGCGATAAACTCAAAAACTACCGAACAGATTTTTATACGGTTTTCACCAATGTATTGAGTAATTTGTGACGAAAGTTTAAATGTATAACTTATTAAGGTTTTACGTAAATTGGCTAAAATATAAAGATGATTGTTAAAGATTTCAGGAAAAATCATGTCGACTGGAAGCTTTACTGGGGTGCGCCGCGTAATCTATTACAGGCAGAACTACGAAATGTTCTAACAAATTGAAAGAACATAAAAATTACTACCAAAATATCCGCAATAGCATAATATGTCTATCTTTTAAAGTGGACTCACAATAACAATTTTTATGGTTCTCAAATTGAATCTAAAATAAGTATGTAAATTATTAGTACGTATACATAGTAAAGATTTTAAAGGTTCACTCTTTCTTCTCTTAAGTACAATCTGTATAATCTACACTAATATTATAAAGAGGTAAAGTTTGTGAGTTTGTGAGCTCGTAAGGGGGTAATCTCTGGATCTACTGAACCGATTTAGATGAAATTTGGTAAGAAGATAGTTTGAGATCCTGGAAAGGACATAGGATACTGTTTATCCCGGAAATCATCCCTTAAAGGGGTGAAAATGGGGATGAAAGTTTGTATTGGGAAGCTAACGAAACTAGGGCGAGTCGCTAGTGTTGATATATGAGTATTTATGTAACGGTAAACCAGTAAATATAAATTTAATAAAAATAATAATACATATATTATGACATAATTAAGTAACCCTATATGGTTTTGAGCGACAGTATCGCACGCGCATGACATTTGGACAATTTTTCATAATTTTAATGATGACCACCCCACGCTTCTAATGCATTTTTAAACGTAACGTAAATTTTTAAACGCATGTATTTGTAATTGCCGAACAATTTGTTTGCGGCAGATGTCACTGGCTTCAATTATTTCATTAAGCGTAATCATGTTATGAATTTTGTATTGTTTTATCTATTCATGGCATGGTCTCAAATAATGGAAGGTCATGGTATACCTATATTGTATGCAAATATGAGGCCCCCATGGGCTATGAGGCCCTGTTAAAACTGTGAGTACTGATTAGGTACTGTTAAGTAAATGATAAAAAAGGAAGGGGTAGACTTTATGGCATTTAATTATATACATATTTATCTGTTTTTGAGAAGACAACCTCATTTCAAGGTTTTCCTATATGTAAGTTTCCGTAAAAGTCTCTATTATTTAAGTAAAAGTTTGAATTATAACCATATAGCCTTAGCTTTTATGTTATTCGTTCCATTACTTCCTAAAATATACAAAGCTGGAGTCAGATTTTATGATCGTAGAATAAATAGAAATACAATTAATTACAGTACAGTGATAACGTGCTCGCTTGGGAAACCGAGTGAAGTGAGTTCAAATCCCGGGTCTCACACCTCTGATATTTTCATGTGCGAATCATTTCTGACATGATTACCACTTGCCTTACGATGAAGGAAAACGTCGTGAGGAAACCTGCATGTCTTAGAGAATCTAGCAAGTTTTCGAAAGACATGTAAAGTCCACCAATCCGCACTTGGTCAGCGTGGTGGACTATGGCCTGATCCCCCTTGTATTGAAGGAAGGCCCGCGCCCAGCAGTGGGACGTTAAAAAAGGCTGAAAAAAATAGGTACATAGTTTCAACATTCCTTTAAGTAGACAATAAATATGTCCTACGGAGATTATCTTAGGCCAGTTCTTAGGTCTGACGCAGTAAGTATCAGAGGTGGTTCTACGTCGGCTCTCATCATGTGGTTGAAATGTTAAAATGTCCTGAGATTTCTCTTAATTTCTTGCGTAATGCTTTACATACGTGTATCTAACCTTTATTAAGTTAGTATACCTCGATGTGTATTATCGAAAATTCCTTCGATTCATTCGAATGCGTATCTAGGTATCTAACAATAAGTATTATATGATAATCTGTCTGTGAACTAAACAACAAAATCCGTCCATCCCTTTTAAGCGTGATGGAGTGACACAAACCTACACATATACACATTTATACAAACTTTCGCATATATAATAGTTGTTCGATAGAGTAAATATTACGCGTAGAGTACTTTCAATCCTTACAAAAGTGTAAATATTTGTTGTGTATTCATTTCTATAGTAACAGAAAATTTGCAAAATCAAAAATACTATCGCATTCGTAGATCAAAGTATGCATTATAATTAAATGCGCGTGCGCAGATCGTATGTCGATATCAATCAAATATTGTGTGTAATAAAGATATTTTGATTTTATCGAAAATTGCGTGTTTTTGCAACATGCAACAAATATTGTTATTTCCCCCTGTGCATATAAATTTGCATTTTTATTTATACAAGTAGGTACTTACTATAACTGCAATACTATAAATTAACTATACTATACACTAACCCAGCTTTTAGAGTACATAGTATATCATTGCTGTCTGCGTCTGTCTGTTTGTCCGCTTACTTCTCCTAAACCATACCACGGATTTTAATACGGTTTTCACTAATAGAAACAGCGATAAACGAGCAAGGTTTGTGTATATAATTTGTAAATATTTTGTACAAAGTGTTTAAGCCTATATTCGGTGTTTTGTCAAAACTGTTTTCGTACGATTACATGGTTAGCACTGGCTAAATCTTTAGAGATACTTCAAAAGAATGTCCTAGAAAAATGGAGATCTTAAAAGGCTAACAGAAAAGTCCATGACAGCATGTGTCTATTTCGTACGGTATGCTCACAATAACTATTTTTATCTATACAAAACGTATTTATTAGGCACCCAAGCGAAACGAAGGTAAGTCGCTAAAGAAAAAGTCGCTAAGCTATAAAAGAAAATTAGATAACTGTTGAATTATTAATAGATTGTTAAAAAATTACATACCTACATATCTACAAAAACAATTATCAGTACATTTCGGTAGAGGTGTCATGTTATCTATACAGATAAATAAAATTGAAGTGTATGTTTGTTATGTCAAAATAACAGCTTTATACTAAATGCATATGGAATTATATACGGTACTTATAAGAAAACACATTTTTTTATTTTTTTGTCTGTCTGTCTGTTTGTTCCGGCTAAACTACGAAACGGATGGACTAATTTTAGCGAGACTTTTACTGGTAGATAGCTAATATTATAAGGAGTAACTAAGGCTACTTTTATTTTAGAAAAGGAATTAGGATTTCGCTCAAAAAAATTAAAACGTACCTAGGGAAGCACCCGAGCGAAGCGAGGGTAAGTCGCTAGTAGTACGTAAAATAAGTAAAAAAGCTTTTTTAAAACGAACGGCGTAACAAGAATATTTAAGTAATTTTAGTAAAATTATAATAAAAAACCAAAGCGTGACCAGACCTTGAATTCTAAGTGGCAGATTTCCTTTAATTTAGCTTTTACCCCTTTGAAATTAATTAATAACTCACCGCAATAAGGAGAAGCGAAGTAACGAAGACTGATTGACTGTCTTTATAATTTGTACTGCTTACAATTACTCTCCATCTAGGATCGAAACTCTTTTATAAAGTACTAGATTTTGCCCGCGACTTCGCTTGTGTAGTTTATTTCTTATTACAGGGCTAAAAGGAAATAAATAAATATGTTGGGACATTAACACACAGCACCATATAGTTCCATGGTAAGCTACGAGACCTGTGTTATGGATACCAGATAGTTGATACACTACACATATATAACTTTAAATACATACAAACATTTGTACTCATCAGACAAAAGAATGCCTCCAGTGGGACTCAAACCCGCGACTGCTGTCACAGCAAGTAAGGTCACAACAAACTGAGCCAAACGTGTCATCAAATAAGGCTGAATAAGAAATAGGCTGTGAAATAGAAAAAGAATTTTGCAAATCTAATTAGTAGTTTTAAAGATTATCACGATTAAACAAACAAGAAAACAAACTTTTATATATACTACAGACCTGAACATAAATAGCCGCAAATGTGATTTATTTTCATTTTTTCCCTTCGAATTACGATGCAAAATTTCTATGAAAGGCCCTATTATTTTAATGTCATTCCATTCCAATATACAATTTCCGACTTGAGCGCTGAGAAACGCTACGCGAAACGTATTATTTTGATATCGACGAAAATTATTTAAAACATGCAACTATATTATTAGATCGATTAAATCAATATATCCTTTTGGTGATAAGAGAGCTAGCTCGTTTTTCGCCCAAAGAATCGGTAATGCCATTCATTGAGGGAATGCGGCTAACATTCTTGCCACAATTCCTCGAGGACATGACCCGTAAAATAATTAAGTGAACCCTTGTTTGATATATTATATAACTTGCTTCCTAAATAAAATTAATTAATTAATTTTGTTTTAATTTTTTTTGTGGGACCCTATTTTTTTTCTAAAAAAAGTAGCCTAAGTTACTCCTTATTACATCAGCTATCTGTCAGTGAATGTCCCGTCAAAATCGGTCCAGCCATTTCAACAAACAGGAACAAACAGATAGACAGACAGACAAAAATTGTAAAAAATGTTGTTTTGGTATATGTACCGTGTATACATCCATATGCATTTAGTAAAAAGCGGTTATTTTAATATTACAAACAGACACTCCAATTTTATTGATCTGTATAGATTGAGTGTTTTTGTAATTTCAATGTATTACTTAACAGTAATTTTATTGTTCGAAATATAATCATAATAGATACACCTGCTTTCTGTTGAAATATTACAACATACTCACATACAATTATAATTATTAATTATGTATTTGAAAAATAATTACCAACCATTGAGTGGTTCACGTTATCTGCCAAAGCCGCGATGCCAGAAGACCTCACAGAAAATTTTAATTAAATTTGTTTTCTTTAACCCTTAAATCCATCAATCTTGAATAAGGCAATACGTTAGGTAGCAGGTGTACAATATTTCAAAGCAAAGCCTTTATAAACTACTTGAACACCCAATCAAAATATATCACTGTATCCTTTACGGCTTCAAATAATCATTTTGTATTTATAAAACATGTTTTCTACAATATTTACCACAACTAGAAATCGAACCCGCATCCCATCTATAGGTAGGTACTATTCTTTGAATTCAGTTCCGCCCGCAGATAAATGTAATATTAGCGTCTATTACAAAATAGTGTACTTTTAACGTCCATTAACTGTTTTGTGATAGTCAAATTGTTAGTGATATCAAATTATAACGAGTGTATAGGGGCGGCAGATGCTTTGATGAGTTTGTCTAGTAGCATCCTGATTTAATGTGTGTTTGTACGAGACACAAATCGTCACTAACCAATTGTAATATTAATTTGGTACAGCATGGTTGGACTTCTAATTTATTTATACTAATACTAGCGACTCACCCTCGTTTCGCTCGGGTTCGTCCCTAGCTTGGATATAGTAAAATGGATATAGTATGTTATCCTTAAGAAATAGACCTATGCCATCGCGGACTTTTTTGTAGACCTTTTTAAGGTGTACAATACTGTAGTACATTATTTTGATCTATCTCATAGGGTTCACCCAGCGTTTGCAATGTAAGCGCAAAAAATGTGTTTATTTACGACATCACATTAGAAATCTCTAAAATATTATCAGAGTTTCTCTACTAAACTATGCATGTATTATACATATAAACCTTCCTTTTGAGTCACTCTATCTATCAAAAAAACTGCATCAAAATCTGTTGTGTAGTTTTAAAGATCAAAGCATACATAAGAACAGACAGCGGGAAGTGACTTTGTTTTTATTTATTTATTTATTTATTATAAAGGCTTACTAACTAAATTTACATAAAGCATTAATTTAACATAATAATATTTCGCTATTTTTATATAAATTTAATTTAAAAGTATGCACAGCTTTTTATAGAAGTACTTATTTTATTTAAGTTTTATTTTACGAGTGTATAAGGAGCCATTTAAGTTGTACAACAAGCAAAAAAAAATGAATCTAAATATTTAAATACAGTTTCTTTTTAAATAAATTTAGGCTATCAGAAAAAATATCTATATCACAATGCTGAAATATAAAATTGTATAATTTAAAGCTTCGTAAGAGTGGTGAATTGCAACCGTATCTATTTTTTCGTTGTGGGATATATAGTGGTTTGTAGTTAATAGCTCTTGCTGCGGGTCTTGGTGTTTGTATATTTACTAGCGACAGTAGTGACGGACAATCTATATAATTATTGACTAATTTAAAAACAAATATGAGTCGCAAAAAGTCGCATCTTTGGCGTAAAGTTTTCATGTTAAAGTGTTCAAGTTTTTCTTCGTATCTAGTATCAATAAAATTGTGGCGACTGGTATAAACAAGTCTTTTTAAAAACTTTTTTTGTATATTTTCTATTCGTTGAATATTATTCTGATAATCATAAATCAGGGTATTTTATACTATGTAGTGATTTTGAAGAGTAAACGTTTCTTTGTTTGTAGTCGATAAACTCTAAAACTATTAAACCGATATTAATAAAACTTTCACTAATAGATAATATTATTTGTATTATATGTTTTAGCCGAGCTGTCACAAGTTTTTGTTTTGTAAGTCGGAAAATGTGCGGCAAATATGTAAACCTTTTTCTAACTTTTATATTTTAGCTATACTTGCTATAATATTAAATTATTTAAACTACATAACATTAATCCTTAACGAAAATAAATAACGACTTGTGCGTAAGAATATAGGGACGCTAGTTTGTTACAGATTTTAAAATTTGATTTAATACAGAAATTTGTAAATTTTTATGTTAGCCTTTTTAACCGCCTATTGCTAGACACGACCTTCCATTCAATACAAGGGGGATTATGCCATATTGTACCTTGCTAGTCTGGACTGCCCCGGTGGTGTAGCGGCTAGCAAGTACGGCCACACATCCTGAGGTCCTGGGTTCGAGTCCCGGGTCGGGCCAAGTTTAGTTATTGAGTCTTTCTGTACAGTAAGCCTCAGTAACAGCCCGGAGTTGGGAAGTTGGCGGTGTTTCACACCCGTGCCTCGGAGAGCACGTAAAGCCGTCGGTCCTGCGCCTTAACTCTCACCGGTCGTGTCGAGTAGTCGTCCCACCGGAGTATGAGAGTGACAGGAATAGAGAGTGCACTTGTGTCTGCGCGTACATTTGTGCACTATAATATCTCCTGCGCAGTTGGCTAGTCTCAATGAGATTGGCCGCCGTGGCCGTAATCGGTCAGGAAAACATTATTATATTACCTTGCTAGTCAAGTGCGGGTTAGAAGACTTCACATGTCTTTCGAAAACTTGCTAGATTTTCTCAGTTCTTCTCGTCCGAGTTTTCTCAATTTTTTTTTTCACCGAAGTGTTGTTGGATGTTTATGTATTGCTTTTTCACGTTGTAACCATTGAAACAGTTACATCCACTCATATACCATGATTATCATGTATGACAAGCACATGGGCTACTTTTACATACCCATATATCATACAAAGGAACTGTGAAAATAAATTAGTATAGATATAAAATATTAAAAATAATGCTAGGAGCTACTTATTTTAACAGTGTAAATAAAGTCCGTCAAAGTTGTTTATAAAACTAGACAGTGCCGTCATAAATTTTACTCTACGTCAGCAAAACTAAAAGAAAAATGGTCGCTATGAACGCTCATATAATAAATTCGAAAGAGTGTTGGTTATTTCGTCTTACTTTTAAGCATTGCGACAAGTTTGACTCAGTTTGTAGCGATTGACAAATAATTTTCAAATAAATAGTGATGAACAAATAATTTTTGTACGACAGCGACTGGACCTCACTTGCCAGTGGCGCCAATTGGTGCCACCAGAAATGGTATTGCAACCAAATGCGTCCTGTATTTTCATACACACACTTTCACATTTATATTTGTATTCAGCCCTTTTTAACGTCCCACTGCTGTGCACGGGCCTCCCTTCAATATGACGGGAATCAGGCCATAGTCCACCACGCTGGCCAAATGCGGATTGGCGGAATTTAGATGACTTTCGAAAACTTGCTAGGTTTTCTCAGACATGTAGGTCAACCGTTCACCGTAAGGCAAGTGGTAATCATGTTAGAAATGATTCGCACATGAAAATATCAGAGGTGCGAGAACCGGGATTTGAACCCGCTTCACTCGGTGTCCCAAGTGAGCGCGTTACCACTGGACTACCGTTGCCACACATTTATATTTAATAGTGCATATATTTGTATAGTCTGATTACTTCAAACAGATTCACCGTTGGACTGTTATCTTGTTTCCAAAAATAAATAAATGAACCGTGAATTTTCAACTCTCATTCACTAATTTCTCGACAGCTTGTTTCTATTCGTACTTGAGCACATGACGTTTTAACATTTCATTTGTAAAAAAGGAAGGTTTGACAGGTGTTTTGACCAAATTATATATGCAGTTAATATGTGCCTTATTTCTAGAGTAATAAAGTGAAATATTTCGTATGCAATTTTTGTTTGAGTATGTTAATTTTAACGTGTTGACAGGATAGCGATTACGATCGTGTGTAAAAAAGTAAATTTTATTGTTATTGGATTAAAGTTACTTGGATGTTTAATGTTGGAACGGTTGTCAGTAGAACATTTGGGTGTGGTTTTTATTGTTGTTAGAAAGTTTGAATGTGTTTATACATTTCTTTTATATGTATAAATAAAAATCGGTCAAGTACGAGTCGAATTCGCACATAAAGGGTTCCGTACTATCGTACATGTGATGGATTGCGAACGTTAAAAATATTTCTTGTATTTTATTTTTATAGTTTTTTTTTTCTTTTTTTGTTGTTATAGCAGCAATAGAAATACATACTCTGTAAAAATTTCAACTCTCTATTGACGGAGGGACGGACAGCGGAGGCTTACTAATAGAGTTCCATTGACACCCTTCGGATACGGAACCCTAAAAATATTAAATTATAGTGAAATTATAATATTAATAGGTATATAGTAGTCTAATAATTGCTAAAGAATTTCATGTTTTTTATACTTAACGAAGATCTTGACATAAGTCTTAAGACTCTATGACAGTGTAGGAAGAGGTCGATAGAGATCATAGCGCTTGACAATGTTCTGTTTGATTACACCTCAAGGAATACAGCGTTTAATTATGTACCTCAAATATATGTAAATTGTACATATGTGTAAGTTCGATTTTTACCATACAATTTTCATTTCATTAGCCGAGATACTCCAAACACAAATCTGACGTTGTTCAAAAAGCTAAAAGTGCCTAAGCTTTAATGAAACTGGGCCATGTATATATGCCTGCACAATTGTAAGCCAAAGTTACCAAAGTTACTCTAAAGTGGTGCGTTGAGACAGGGAAGCTGGGTCGCGGCAGACCACGAACTAGGTGGCAAATGAACTAGACAAATTCTATCCATATTGACCTATATTTAGACTAGTACTACTGCAAAATCTAGAAACGAAAGAAAAAAATCTAGAAACGAAAAAAGAAAATAAGAATACAGGAAAGGCTTTTGCCCAACTGTGGGATGATTTAAGTTAACATTAACAGTAAAGAAGTTTGAATGACGCAATTTAAGCTTTTTCTACATACTTTCATATAAATACTGTACGTAGGGTAAGTCCGGGAGAGATGCCCATAAGGGAGAGATGCCTAATAAATTTAAAAATTAAATTAATTAATGTTGCGTGATTCGGAACGCGTCCATAATACGTCAGTCGACAGACAATGTCAGTGTGGAAGTTTTTACACAAAGACATATTACTTATAATCAATATTTTGGTGTTAATTTGTAAAATAAGATAAGTATAGTTAACTTTTATGTTAGAATATAATCTTTGAGATAGTTTGCAGTAATTTTTTTCCCTAATTTCTTTAGTTAAATAGTATTAAATTGTTTCATAATGTAACATTGTAATCTTATTTTGTTAACAATCGACCATTTTCTATTGTAAATGCTTTACGGTGTGTTCTGAGTCGATAGGCATCTCTCCCTAATGATCGGGAGAGATGCCCAATTATATTTTGGGGTTAGATGCCCAGTATATTAATTGGTTCCCCTCCAACGTGCGTTCACCTTGTCGTGGTGGGGGAGCTCATTAGCGTTCGGCAGTTCATCCGGACGCTAATTAAGGTAGTGGTAGCCCAGTGGGTAACGCGCTCGCTTGGGAAAGCGAGTGAAGTGAGATCCCGGGTCTCGCACTTGTGATATTTTCATGTGCGAATCCCTTCAAACATGATTACCACTTGCCTTACGATGAAGGAAAACATCGCGAGGAAACCTGCATATCTGAGAGAACCTAGCAAGTTTTCGAAAGATATTATGAAGTCCGCCAATCCGCACTTAGCCAGCGTGGTGGATTATGGCCTAATCCATATGGTTGCTCTTGGTACGTCTCTGACGGCAGAGTGGACCGTGGGAGCAACCTCACGGTTGTTGTAGTCTGCTTCGGCAGACCTGCCGTCGGGGTGCCCCATTAAGACGAGGGAGGTTTTGTTGGATTTTAGTGGGTAGTACTGGCTTTTCTAGCCGGTGAGTCCCACATAACCACCTGTACGTCTACAGGTAGTATGTTTGAATGGATAAAAAAAAGGATTTTTGCGTCACTAAGCAAAGTTCGTCTGATTATGCACTAATTAGTCGTCCTATACCTATCCCAGACATCTATAGGCAACTAACCCACATGTCTGGGTGAGATGCCTATTTTCTATTATTTTTAAAAACCATTTTTTAATCTAGAATATATTGCATAATAGTTCCAAATTTAATCTGAATGGCATAAGTAAATATCGAATTAAAATAAACTATGCTTATTTTATGTAGTATCTTACACATATAATTAATATTGATCGTTTTTTAAAACTATAGGCAACTCTCCCGGACTTACCATATGATAGTTGTGATATATTAAATAAAACTATCTTTTCAGGTTTTTTCGCGAATTTATTTTGATTTTTGGTGGTTTGGTTTTTGGTTGATTTAGTTTGGTTGGATAATTTTTTTGTTTTGATTTGGTTATTTAAAATGTCAAATATTCGCGTAAATCTAAGAAAGTATTAGTTGTGATATACATAAGTTATTTAAGCAGTAGGTGAAATTCCACACAGAAGCCAGATACATAAGGTATATTTTTTTAAATTTTAAATAAAAAAAAATAGCGCGTTTGACGTTATTTGTACTCTACATTCAGTATAAAAAATGCATTCAAATGCAAGAAATACACCCAGCTGGGCCACGTGTCAAGAATGCTCCAGATTTTTTTTTTATTTCTTTGTTGATCGAAATAAAGCCGCCTACTATCGACTTGAGGGCGAATTGAGAATATAATTTAAATTTATACTTTATTTCATAAGTTATAAGAACTAATTTAGAATAAATACATTTGTAAAAAAAACTATTAATTTTAAAACGAAGAAAATAACGCAACTGTAAGCAATAGTGCAAATGTTAACAATACAGGCTTCCTATGCTTTTTCAATATAACTATATTTTGAAAGAGAAACGGTTTTTATTATACATTAGATAAGTGCTATTTTCCTTTATTTCACTTTTTTATTTGATTATACGTAAGGTTTTGATTTTAAGATAACTTTGAAATTTTGACGCAAGATTTTCAACAATACGTGTATTGTTGATACGTCAATTTATAAGTTATTGTACAGTAAATTCTATGACAAATTATATCTATTGAACATTTCTATATTTAAAGATAGATTAATCTAAAAAAGATTCCACAGGAAACAGCAATAAATACATAATTGATTTTGTTTCTTACTTTTGAAAGAAAATAACCGCTTTTGAAGAAATAAATACACTTTTTGACTCCATTATATGATAAAGCGGTTCCGGAAGTAAGCTTTTTAAAAGTTTAATTCACTTTAGGTACTGTGCTTTTAATGTCAATTTTCATCTTTAATTAAAAAAAAAAACATTTTAGTTATTACAAATAATCTGATAGCGACTTTATATTTTGTAGCATTGATCTAGACAATATCTGTCTAATCTATCTAATATATTTAAACGCGCAATTCTTGTACATTTATACCGGCGATCTCGGAAATGGCTCTAACGATTTCGTTGAAATTTTGTTTCGTTTTCATGCGATTTTCTATTGCATTATTCCACGCAAAATCACGCATGTTGGTCAAGTGGCCAAGGTGCAAGATTGACAATCACACGTGTCCGAGTTCAAATCCCGGTCGGATACACAAATTTTATTTTTGTTTTATTTTTGTTTTTTTTTTTATTTCTTCATGTTTTTAGTTTAAAAAAAAACAATTGTACTTTTGGCCAAAAACTCCGAGCGATGCTCGGTCGCCCAAATACTGTTATTAATATGTTAATATTTTACAATATACTTTTATATGTAGATATTAAATTTGAAAAGTGGAAAAAACACACATAGTTTTAGAAAAGCTCCTAATACTAAACCTGAATGAAACTACAAAGGGGCTTGTATATACTTAAATAAATACAAGCGTAAAATTTATAGGTATTCATGTCCATATTTTTTATCGACACCAGAAGCAAATAGGTATGTCCGTAGCACGCGCCGCACCTGGCGTGTAGTGATGTAAACATCGATGATGACATTAGATATTATTATTTACTTAAAGAATTTATCTGTTTTCAATTTTAATTTTATTTTATATGAGAGGATAGAAATTATGTGTAATTTTATAATATATACCGACTCACCCTCGCTTCGCTCGAGTTCGCACCTAGATGATTCTTTAATTTGACATAACTTTTTTATTTATGAATCGATTGAAATAAAACAAGTACTAAATGTTAAGTAAATCTTGCCACAATACAATAGTGAAAACATCACCTAAATCAGTTTAGCCGTTTCTGAGATTAGCGTGCACAAATGCACAGACAAACAGACAAAAATTCTAAAAATCATTGTTTTGGGCATTGCGTTAATGAAAACCCCCCAATAGTTTTTCTAAAATATCTTTCATATTCATACACACTTTTACTATATGTGCACTTTTATTATATGTTTAGATTATATTTATAAAGATATCTAATTTATCATAAAAATGTAGAGTATAAAATATAATATTTTTTAAATTTTATAATAGAGAGGTACTTAATCAAAGTGTTGACAGTAAAAATTACTTTTAAATTTCTTTCTTTTTTTTTCTTTTAAATTTAATTAACACCACGAGCGTTTTGCCCATGCCTTTTTCTGATTTATTTTATTAAAGAGTGATTTTTTTATCTTTAATTATATAGAAAATGACCTAAAAACATTTTAATATCGATACAATGCACATGACTATATCTAACAATCATTTAACCGCATTTCTTCTCGCAAAATTTGTAAACGGGACTCCTTTAAGACGCAATATTTTATTCCAATTCATACAATAAAAGAACGGCAGCTGATTCCTTTGTGCACACCGAAAATCATTCAAATACATTTATACAATAAAACCAATGTAATTTAAACCTTAATTCAATAGAAATAAGAATTTTTCATAATTCTTTTAATAATTAGTACTCAAGTTACTTGACTTTATTCTTAAGTATTATATCTTATTACAAGGGTTTAGGTCGAGTAATTAAAAATGGTGTAAACGGAGCTCGCAAGTTTTTTAAAGGCTTGGTGTCATTTTAAATTGATAGTTTAGATTTAATTAGCGGTGTCAATATTGAAAAGGGTTTTATTAAGCATTAAGGAGAAAAAAGAAATTAAAAAGTATTTAAAGATTTTTTTGTGAGTTATAAGTATTATATGCAAGTAATGGATTCAATTAGGGTTTACGTTTCGTATACTTAGTTTTTGTGCTTGTATGAAAAAGAAAAAAAACAAGAATAATGCAAAGCATTTTAGTGAAATATGTAGATAATACGATTTTATTATTCAAGTGGGTATGATAGTTTTAGTGTAGGTATATTTTTTTATTACATGTCGATCGGACTGTAACTTCAGAAACGACACACGTTCTGAAATACCAATATGTAAATACGCAGATATTTCTATTCACATTTTTGTTTAATTTATGTCCTAAATGTTATTTATTTAAATATCTTTTTTACTCAAGCTTACCTTTAATAATATCTTCATTAATATTGGGATAATAAGATCCGCCGCCTTGAGGGAAGCCAGTTTCCAACCTGGTCTAAGTTGCGCACCCGTTCTGATGAAACAATATGATGCAAATCTAAGATTAAACACGTGAGTGTTTAACACAAACAACGAAAGTTGGGCTCAGTTTGTAGTGACCGTACTTGCTGTGCCAGCGGTCGCGGGTTCGAGTTCCGCTGGGGGGATTCATTTGTGTGATGAGCACAAATGTATGTACTCGAATCATGAGTGTTTATATGTATAATATGTATGTATTTAAAGTTATATATGTGTAGTGTATCAATTATCTGGTATCCGTAACTCAAGCCTTGTAGCTTACCATAGAACTAGATGGTGCTGTGTGTTAATGTCCTAACATATTTATGAGTAATAAATAAATAAATTTCAAAATATGTATGTCCCTAGCGACTAACTTACCTTCCTCATCTCTTAACTACCCAACATTATTCCAGGTCATAATCTATCTGTGTATAAATTTTCATCCGAATTCGCCCATCCGTTACAGCGATAAGAAAAAACAAACATACACACATATAGAAACTTCCGCATTTATAACAGCAGTGCAATAAAAACAAGTTATTTTTCTTTTCAACATAAAGATTTTACAAGCAAACGTGGGATTGCACAAACTAAATAAAATAAAAATGGAGACTGGTAGAGCTAATATTGTAGTCGTAAAACGTGTACAAATTGAACTCCCGTAAAGGAATATTTAATCTAATTCGTATTTCATGTTTATTCTCGCGTATGTACTAAATAAATACAGATGCTGGCGTTTTTTTACGCTTTGTGTGTGTTCAGACAACCAAGGACAGTGTCAATGTCAAATTGACATTAGCTGTCAACGCCCTTTGCATGTCATTTTTTACGAAACTATTTTTAATACGTGTACAATATAAAATAATAACAGATGCAATTTTCTATTATAATTAAAGCTATGCTGTTCATTTTTTTTTCTATTTTACATATCATTTAAATAAAAATTAAATGGTACTTGTTGACAAGAGCATCAATCGAGAACGGCTGAACCAATCTTGACATTTTTTTAAATGTCCGTTGTCGTCCGAATATGCAGTAGTAATAATATATATTATATCATATAATTCAAAATAGCTAATTTTGTTCATCTATATATATTTAGTATTTTGACCTACTAGTATAATCATTTTGATATATATATATGTATATATATATATATATATATATATATATATGTGTGTGTGTGTGTGTGTGTGTACATAATATATAGTTTGGCCGTCATTGCGGAATTTTGTTTCTGAAAGACTATTTTCAGATTATTATGATTTCTTAATTAGTTGTCTAAGCGAACAACACAGGTTGCTTTTAGATTTAGGTGTTAAACTTAGTGCGGATGTACTAATATTATATCAATGGGATACTTAAAACCAAATCAAATAAAAATTTGGATAATTATAAAAAAAAAATTGGTGACGGCTGTTAAAAATTATGCATTTTTTTCATTTGTAGCTGTCACGCCTGACATGCGCGGGCGCCGTTATATCCGAGACGTGTTAATAGAGGGTCAAATGCTAATGTATGTCAATCAATGCATGCGCGTTATGGAAAAATGAAAATCATTATAAATGCCAAAAATATTACCACCTGCCTTATACTTCCTAAAATTTCGTTTAGGGTCCTAATGTGATTTAATTAGAATAATTTAAATTTTCTTGTTTATAGTTACTTTAGAGTGGACGAAATACGTTATAATAAAGAGTCCTATAGACGACACTTAAATAATATATAGAAATATAGTACAATAGCGACTCACCCTCGCTTCGCTCGGGTTCATCCCTAACTTGGATATAAAATGGATATAGTATGTTATCCTTAAGAGATAGACCTTTGCCATCGCGGACTTTTTTGTAGACCTTTTTAAGGTGTACAATACTGTAGTAAATTATTTTGATCTATCTCGTAGGGCCCACCCAGCGTTTGCAATGTACGACATCACATTAGAAACTTCTAAAATTATTAGTGTTTCTCTACTATATTATACATATATTATACATATAAACCTTCCTCTTGAATCACTCTATCTAATAAAAAAACCGCATCAAAATCCGTTGTGTAGTTTTAAAGATCTAAGCATATATATGGACAGAAGGACAGCGGAAAGCGACTTTGTTTTATACTATGTATTGATATAAATAGTACCGATTTACGATGGGCATAGAAAAAATGCTATTGATGATTATAATATTGGGGTTAATAAATTATTATGTTCTGTTTTATACATCTTTCTTTATAACAGAGGTATCTCTCTAAAATATATTAAAAATTTATATGAAATATTTTCAAGACTAATAGTGTGTGAGAAAAATATGAAAAACTATTCATTAAGGACTAAAAAATAAATGGTCCGTAGATGAACTAAAAGAGGAATTAGAATTAATTTTATGTAAGAACGAATGATTGAAGTTATACTTCTTTTGGAACGTTTGGAAAAAAATATGAAAGTAAAATTTTTACGATGCACGCGCACGTCGACAGCCAAAAAGCGACATGATGAAGTTAACTGCACTCCTTTTACAAACAGAGAGTTGTGACTTGTGACATACAGGAAGAAATCTTTAGCTATTTTTGTTCTGATACGCCAAAGAAGTATAACTTCTTACGTATGTAACTACATAAGTACACAGTACACTTTTTTTTATTAAAAATCCATTTCAATAGGAAAAATGTCTATTTTTAAAATAATTACCTAGGTACCTATTTAACTTGAAACCTTCTAATAACGAATCCATTCAGATATTTAAGAGTTACGGTGCAATGAACTGACAAACAAACGGACATACATAAACAAAAAAAAAAGTTTTTAGAATTACATAACAATTTTTACAAGCTCATACGATTTTCGAAGGCGGTTAAAAGTATTACCAATAATTTATGAGTTACTTTCGCATATCGTCAAAGGCGTAATGTCATCGTGATCGTTACCAGGCCGGTTGAGTCGGGTGCAAGGGTCAAAACAACGTTGATTTATTTGAAAGGACCCCAGTCTTGGCCCGTTTGGTATCGGAAACAAGTTATAGGAACGCAATTAGTGGGTTTTCAAGTGTTCATGTGAAACGGAATCATTTATTATTACACTAGCGGCTCATCCTCGCTTCGCTCGGGTTCGCCCCTAGATGATTGTTTAAATTTACATAACTTTTTTTATTTAGGAACTAAGAAAATAAAGCAAATACTAAATGTTAAGTGAAGCTTACCACAATACATTAGTGAAAACCGCACCCAAATCGGTTAAGCCGTTTCCAAGATTAGCGCGCACAAACGCACAGACAAACAGAAAAAAAAACTAAAAATCATTGTTTTGGGTTCTATTGCATTAATAGAGATCCCCAATAATAGTTTTTCTCAAATATCTTCCATGTACAGACAGCGATCAGTTACAATTTTATTATACGTATAGATTTACATATGTATACCTATGTACTTTGTAATATGTAAGATCGAAGATACACCTGTCCAGTGTCTGATAAGTTTGAAAGAAAATTCTTAAGCCAGTATTGAATTGATTTTAACTGTAGGACGATTTGATCATACAATTATGCATATTTTTAATAATAAATACTATGAAAATCAGCCGATTATTAATAAATTTTATGACGTTGTTATTTTAACAAGTTTGAAGAGGGGGACTATTTGATCCAAACTATCTGTTTTGTAGGACAACATATTTTTATTGTTTAATGTTGGATTATCTCAAGATTAAATCGTAAAACAACCTGTTAGTAATAAATTTTAGGCTATCACCGCTTTGACATGTTCCGTATGAAGCCACAATTGTATCTACCACTATCAAATTCTCGTAGAAAGAATAATTGGGCGTCTCGCCAAAAAGAAACTACTCACGAAGTTTTAGCTTGTTACTTAATCATTAAAAAAATTCATTGGGGACTGTAGACTATTATGCCGTCATAATAAATATTTTAAATATGTTTAGATATATTAAGACATTGACACACATGACACAGCACCGTCTAGTAGAAAACACCCATGACTGCAGTACAAACATTCGTGGTCATCACACAAATGAATGCCCCCAGCGGGACTCGAACCCGTGACCGCTGGCACAGCAAGTAGGGTCACTACAAACTGAACCAAACGCGTCGTCAAATAATAAAGAAGGCCCTAACTAACAATTTGGCCAAAAATTACTTAAATGCAGATTCGGAATGATCAAAAAAAATGCTACTCCATAGTCTTACTCATAAAGCTCTCAGTCTTATGAATCTGGAGATACCATAACCATTTTCATGGTAACTACGCCAAAACTAGTAGTAATTTTGACGTAGTAATAAGAAAAAACTTCAAATATCTCGAAATCAATTTTGACAAAGTTGCGGCCTTCTTGTTTATGATGGCAGTATTAATATTACACATACATATATGTATGTACTAGCAGAGCCCGCGGCTTCGCCCGCGATCAAACTACGAAAAAAAAAACTTTTTCGCAATACATACTTTATTACTTGCAAAGATAAGTTCGTATAAGTTTTATTATTTCTTATAAATATATGGAAAACAAATTTAATTTTAGCGATCGTAACTCAATATACAGTATCTTAAAAGAGGTGTAGAGATCTTAAAAGAGAGTGTATAATCTGTAAATAAATTTACACTTTGAATATTTAGCAAGCTCACTAACTGTATTTCTTGCACATTTTTCTACTCCATTTTTCCAAAGTTAGAAGAAGAGAGTACAATGATACAATAGCATACAATCTTTACGACTTTAGAATCATGTAACACGGCTATTTATGTATATGTTGTCATATCGAATTTTTAATATTATGTCTAGAGTAAAACTTTAGATTCACTTAAGTTAGTCTACACTAAAAAAACCAGCCACAAATATATCACATTGATGAATATTCTATCTAGTTCTGGGTTCTGCTAAAATATCCCTGTAAGAAACAATCCTCTCTTAAGTCTACGCCTGCTACTTTTAAGGACTGGCCCTGAGATATATAAAAGATCATTGCAAAGCAAACTTTAAGAAATAATTACAATAGATTAAATTCATAGGCGTAGCCAGAAGTTATCAGTGGTATTCGAGGTATAAATTCTGATTCCCCCCGAGCACATCCAGCAGACACAGTGGCCACTATAATGTTTAATGAATTACTCAAAGTCTAATCCTGTTACATAGTGTAGGCGACTTTTTTATTGCAGATGTACCAACCTTCAGAAGGAGGATATAGATAGCAAGATACTCTCTAGCTAGGTTCTCTTTCTCGCGTTCTAGGTCTGTTATAGTTGTCGCTGCTGTGGCCAGCTGAAAAGTTATACATAATTTTCCTTTGGATTCGGAATAATTACCGTTCTCTACTTTATATCCCACACAGTAAGTGTGCACTTACAGAGAACTTGAGTCATGTTATTCTATTTAAATGTATTCAACAACTCCAACTTCGCCGCCCAGTTTTACCCATTTAGGGACTGAATATAAAAAAATCTACAATACATGTTTATTTAATTGATCATTAATACCAAGTTTCAAGTAATTTTGATCATAAACATTATTTTCCTCATATAAACAGCACACTCCCTTTTTATCCTTTTAAGGGATGAGTTTCGAAAAAAATAATTATATTTGTATTTTTTTAGTTGTCATTTTAAAGATAAATACCATTTTCTGTGCAACAATTACAGAGTTTCATACACACTTTCATCCTCTATTTGACAGCCTTATAGGATGAATTTCAAAAAATGCTAAAAAACGTATTTATTTAATTGTATTGAAGAGCATTAATACCAAGTTTCAAGTTATTCTGATCATAAATAATCGTTTGCCCATACAAACTTTATTACCCTCTTTTACCCTTTTAAGGGAGGAATTTCGGAATAAATGTAATACATATATTTCTTATTTTTCACCTTAAAGCTAAATACCAATTTCCGTGCATTTCGCATTACGAATGACAGAGTTTCATACAATCTTTTATCCCCTATTTTACCCTCTTAGGGGGTGAATTTTGAAAAATCCTTTCTTAGCGGATGCCTACATTGTATAAGGAATATGTCCTCCAAATTTCACGTTTCTACGACCAGCGGTTTAGGCTGTGCGTTGATCGATCAGTCAGTCAGGACAAAGCATTTTATGTATATATAGATTAGTCAAATATTTTAAAACTGTAATTTTTCATCTTTAATATTAAGGAAAATGATTTTTAAATAAATTACTATGAACTCACAAGTATGATAAAAAAGTAATAGATTATTTTTAATGAATGTGTACATACATTACATATTTTTTGGAAGATCTTATTGAAATAGTCATTATTATACACAGGGGCAGATACTATAGATTTTAGAATTTTTGTCTGTTTGTCTGTCTGGGAACACATGACGAGAAAACCACTGGACAGATTTTGATAAAATTTAGTATGATGATAGCGGGTTATCCGGATCAATATATAATATACTCTTTACTGAATCTCTGAGAAATCTATAATTAACGTTAAAACGTAACTAGAGATGAATACGAGCAGAGCGAGGGTAAGTCGCTTGTTTATTTAATAAAATAAGTAAAATCAATATGAATTTTTAAAGGAATAAATAAAATTATTATTATATAAAATTTCAATTTTTAAGTGTAATAAAGACTTTTGAAAAACTATAGATTTAAAAAAATTAACTCTTAATCTTCACTAAATAAAAGTTTTAACACAATATATTGATTACACATAAAAGAACAAAGAAAACGTGATTCTTAGATATCTGTAAAGTTTTATTAGAATAGTTTTATTAGTGAGGTCAAGAGCTTTTGTAAACATAACATCATGCCTGCAATGAATTCTCGCTAAGGACCTATACATAAGTTCTGAAAAGCACATAAAATATACTAACTCAAAGGCAACATATCAAGTTTTCTAATTCACTTCATTGTAGCTCTATTATTTAAAGGTAACAATTTGAAATCGACCCCAAAACTTTGGACGCATTCCCAAGCATTGTTGACGGGAATAAATCAAGATTTACATGCAAAAAACTAGTTCAGAATTGAAAAAAAAATGAAGGGAACGTTGTACGTCTTAAATTTTCGCACACGGAAGTACCCTCGCTTCGGTAACAATAGTATGACAATGACTGACAGAAGGGTGGCATGAATGGTTGGTGGCAGCTGATCTCGTTGCGTCTTAAATGTAACGGTAACGGTATTCCCAAAATTGTGTTATCTTTGCTCCAATTTACGTGGATTTATGTAGCTTAACTTCAGCTGTTAGTTAAGACATTGTGAGCATTCAATGTCCGACGCATTGTGAGTTTTCTAAGTAGCCGTCGTCCGTGACGTATGTGGACCAAGGTCCATGGGAGAATTTTAACTTTCAGTTACTATGGAACTAAATAAGTAAATTTGAAAGTTTTCAAAGAACTTTTTTCTAAATTAACACAAAGTTTTTTTAAGTAATTTTAGTGGACACGAATCTTAAAAGTATATTGTTCGGTATTTTTTCTCTATTTTATAATATTCATCGATTTCTAGTGTCCTATTATGTCTAAATCCTTAGAGTTTTAGTAAATTATAATAGATTAAGTGAATTACACATTGCATTAAACGATCTTATCAATATTTGTACATACATTATTAATGTATTTTAAATAATAATATTATATTATTTCTTATTAAATTATTATTATAATAGTTTATTTTCGCACATTTTTTCGCTTGATAAGTACTTAGATCGATAAGAAATGGCCTATGAAATTATCCGTGTCGCTGTCTCTTTTCTAAATTTAACTTAAAGTCACAAAAACTCGCATTCATAATATTAATGTAATAAAATATACATAATATATTTACGACTATCTTCGAAACTTATAGTAAATTTACTTTTTTAATTTTTATACAAATTGCTTTTGTTTTAAGTATAAAATAACAAATGAAGAAACAAATTTCAATTTACTGTATATAAAATATCATCTGAAAAATCCTATAGCAATGTTAGTTAAAAAGCTAAGAAAAAATAAAATTTTGACGTATGTATGATACTCGGCAAAACGGACCAAGTTGAAATGAGTATAGACTAAGAGGTTTTACCTAGTAACCATTTCAAAGTTCTACTATCCACCTTCCGGTTCCATCATCAAAAAGTTTTTTTCACACCCGCTAAGCTAAAATCAAATCTTATTTTAACTGAATTTCAACTTATGGTTTGAAGATTTGGGTAAAAAGGTTGACGTTCATATCACCTTAATATTCAAACATTTTAAAAATGTAAAGCTAGTTTTCATCCCGGAAACCCAGGAATTCGGAAAGAAACGAAAGCTTAATTTTATCTCCCGAAAAGAAAGAGCTTTTTGGTAACCAATGTGGTAAAGTCCAAAGCAAATTAAGTGTGAATTGCTACTATATATAGATCTATCAAATAATTTTTGTCCTACGGGTTAGATTATTTTTACTATGCCTTAAATGGTTGACATTTCGAAAGGTCATCGGAAAACCGAAGAAATTGCTGACATCTGCCAACCGTCTTATGTTTACAGTAATTCTCGGACTTACCTAGCAAACTCACGCGATAGGCAGGTGTATTGGAAATAATATTTTAAACTAGCGACTCACCTTCGCTCCGCTTGGTTCGACCCTACTTACGTTTTAACGTTTAGTAAAGATTTCTCAGAGATGAGATATTTTCCCGCAGTGAAAAGTATCCTATATGTTGACTCGGATAATCAGCTGTCATTCATTATACCAAATTTCATCAAAATTTTCCTAGTGGTTTTTCCGCGATGCGGTCACAGGTAGGCAGACAGACAGACAAAAATTCTAAAAACCATAGATTCAGCCTCTGTATCGATAATAATGACTATTAGATAATAAGATATTCAAAAAAATATTAAATGTACAGATTCGGCTTAGTTACAATTTTATTATATGTATAGATTTTAAAAAATAAATTTTGAAAAGCAATTTCTATAAATGTTACACACTTATAATATAATGAAGCAATTATGTTTGGGACGTCCATTTATAGTTTTGATATTGTTACTTAGTAGGCTTATTGTAGAAAAAAATGCCGAAATTGAGAGCTTGTATATGAATGAAAGAGTTTTTACAAAAAAATATTACAATGTAATAATCATTTATGCGAAAATTCGTAATGTATGTTTTTGTTAGTTCATCACATTGTAACGACTCATAGTAATTGAATGACAATGGACATATAATTATTTCCATATATAAAAATAACACATTGGCTATTTTTATTGAACGAAACAAGCCAAAATAAAACTAAAACGTCTTAAAATTTTTAAAATAAACGTTCAAAACAAAAAATGCTATTAAAATAAAGCAATACTTTCTTAGATTTACGCGAATATTTGACATCTATATATACATAAAATGCTTTGTCCTGACTGACTGATCGATCAACGCACAGCCTAAACCGCTGGTCGTAGAAACGTGAAATTTGGAGGACATATTCCTTATACAATGTAGGCATCCGCTAAGAAAGGATTTTTCAAAATTCACCCCCTAAGAGGGTAAAATAGGGGATAAAAGATTGTATGAAACTCTGTCATTCGTAATGCGAAATGCACGGAAATTGGTATTTAGCTTTAAGGTGAAAAATAAGAAATATATGTATTACATTTATTCCGAAATTCCTCCCTTAAAAGGGTAAAAGAGGGTAATAAAGTTTGTATGGGCAAACGATTATTTATGATCAGAATAACTTGAAACTTGGTATTAATGCTCTTCAATACAATTAAATAAATACGTTTTTTAGCATTTTTTGAAATTCATCCTATAAGGCTGTCAAATAGAGGATGAAAGTGTGTATGAAACTCTGTAATTGTTGCACAGAAAATGGTATTTATCTTTAAAATGACAACTAAAAAAATACAAATATAATTATTTTTTTCGAAACTCATCCCTTAAAAGGATAAAAAGGGAGTGTGCTGTTTATATGAGGAAAATAATGTTTATGATCAAAATTACTTGAAACTTGGTATTAATGATCAATTAAATAAACATGTATTGTAGATTTTTTTATATTCAGTCCCTAAATGGGTAAAACTGGGCGGCGAAGTTGGAGTTGTTGAATACATTTAAATAGAATAACATGACTCAAGTTCTCTGTAAGTGCACACTTACTGTGTGGGATATAAAGTAGAGAACGGTAATTATTCCGAATCCAAAGGAAAATTATGTATAACTTTTCAGCTGGCCACAGCAGCGACAACTATAACAGACCTAGAACGCGAGAAAGAGAACCTAGCTAGAGAGTATCTTGCTATCTATATCCTCCTTCTGAAGGTTGGTACATCTGCAATAAAAAAGTCGCCTACACTATGTAACAGGATTAGACTTTGAGTAATTCATTAAACATTATAGTGGCCACTGTGTCTGCTGGATGTGCTCGGGGGGAATCAGAATTTATACCTCGAATACCACTGATAACTTCTGGCTACGCCTATGAATTTAATCTATTGTAATTATTTCTTAAAGTTTGCTTTGCAATGATCTTTTATATATCTCAGGGCCAGTCCTTAAAAGTAGCAGGCGTAGACTTAAGAGAGGATTGTTTCTTACAGGGATATTTTAGCAGAACCCAGAACTAGATAGAATATTCATCAATGTGATATATTTGTGGCTGGTTTTTTTAGTGTAGACTAACTTAAGTGAATCTAAAGTTTTACTCTAGACATAATATTAAAAATTCGATATGACAACATATACATAAATAGCCGTGTTACATGATTCTAAAGTCGTAAAGATTGTATGCTATTGTATCATTGTACTCTCTTCTTCTAACTTTGGAAAAATGGAGTAGAAAAATGTGCAAGAAATACAGTTAGTGAGCTTGCTAAATATTCAAAGTGTAAATTTATTTACAGATTATACACTCTCTTTTAAGATCTCTACACCTCTTTTAAGATACTGTATATTGAGTTACGATCGCTAAAATTAAATTTGTTTTCCATATATTTATAAGAAATAATAAAACTTATACGAACTTATCTTTGCAAGTAATAAAGTATGTATTGCGAAAAAGTTTTTTTTTTCGTAGTTTGATCGCGGGCGAAGCCGCGGGCTCTGCTAGTTTTAAATAAAACTGTCTTTTCAGATTATTTCGCGGATTTATTTATTTTTGGTTCTCGACGATTCGAATGCTTTACAGCAATCATGGTCACGGGAGGTCTCTCTCTAAATAATCCGAAAAGATAGTTTTATTTAAAATAAAGTAGTAAAAATAAGTATTAGTAGTAGTTAGTAAGATAGTCATATTATTTTTATTACTAAACATAGTATTTACTACTAGAGTTTTCTCCAGATAAGTACCTAAGTTTTTATAGATTTTTTATTCTTTTTATCTTCCTTTTCATTTATTGTACCGCAATAAAAGAGTTTAGCCAAACATCCCTTAAGCTTAGACAACAGAAAACTTAACATATCGTACACCATCTCCAAATATAAGTAACTCTAACTTAAGTGTTACTTTCTTATCTGATTTAAAAAGAGTTAAACTTATAAATGCATTTTAAAATTACTAATTCAAATTATAAGCAAAAAACGAATTATCGCGTCAATATAATACTTCACCATACTATCAACGAAAGGGTTAAGTAAAATCGTAAATTAAAGCAAAGTTGATCGTCTTATATTGCTAGGGCGTTTTCTGAGACAAAGTACAAAAGATTTTGCCCTATATATATCTGTCTGACTGTCACATTAATACATTAAATCTCACCCCCTTTTATATTTATAATACATTTTTTATTCTTACGCATTAAAAAACGTGGGTAACCTTACAGGGGATGTGTTTGGTTTTTTTCGTGTGAGATAAGTTTAGTTTTATTCAAGCAAAAGTTTTTTTAGTTTGTTACACGTATTTTATGAACGTAAATAAAAAGAAGATAGAGTCGTAGATTTTGTGGGTATTTTTTTGGAAAAGAAATAAGTTATGTGGTTTTACTTTGTAATCGCTTGAACGCTTCCAATAATTGGTAGGGTACGATGGGCGCGACACGTAATGTGTATCTATCTGAGTATATTTTTTTATAAAAACAAGAGCTGAAAATAAAAATGTTATTTTGTTTTGCAGAGTGTTCACAACGTTAAGTTTTTTTTTACTTTTCTATATAAAGAAAACTATTAAAATTTTCCTGAATTTCTTTAAAATTTCTATAAGTAATAATAATTTCTATAAGTAATAGTAATAATAAATAATCCAGCCTTTAAGATCTCTTATCTCTAAGTTACAGGAATTTTTAATTTTTATACTTTTAAGTCATAAAACAAAGTACTATTTAAAGTTTAACAATTAACGCTTTACGTACAAACACAAAAACCAATTTGATATAATAAAAAGACTCATATTTATTTAAATATTATGACATTGATAGCGCTTAGATAGAAAAAACTCAGTATATTTTCGTCTATTAACACTTCAACATCCAAGTGAATTAAAATTACACCAAACCCTTATTGACGCCTCAGGCGAAAAAACATGCACAATAACTGCACGTGTCGAATTCCGTGTTCATTACACGTCGATTCATTTCAACCCTTTTGTCCACTGCTTGTGCCTGGACAATGCGCCCACACGCTGCGCTCGGTGGGTCGCCTCCACCCCCGTGTACAGTGGAAGGGTTAGATTTAAAGGCTATGTTACATATCGCACCTTTGCTAGCAATGGCTTGGTCATCATGCACTTAAAAATATAATAACGTTAACTTTAGTAAAAAGAAAAAAAAAACAGAAAAAAAACGCTTACGTATTTTATATACCTAAAAGTAACTTATGTTGCGAATTTCCAGTATTTATAAATAAAATAAATTTGAATCACATTAAAAATTTCACAAATTTTAACTTCAAACAGACATAAAAACATAATTTTGCACTATTATACAGATTGTTATTACGTTAAAAATAGTCCATAAGATCTCTAATGATAATGACATCTAATAATTTTATTCTTAGTCTAATTTAAAAGTATTGCATAAATATGTTCTGTCGTAGTTCATATAAAACTATAACTGCTTACGTAGTAATAACATTGCAGTGTCAATTGATAGAAATTGTAAGCGTCAATTGAAAATAGATTAAAAATTATTGTACTAGGGACAATTACATACATAGTTTATCCATGTAGTAAACGTCCAAATTCGAAACATATAAATATTTCGGTGACACGTTTGGCTCAGTTTGTAGTGACCCAAATTGCTGTGCCATCGGTCGCAGGTTCGATTCCCGCTGGGGCCTTCATTTGTGTGATGAGCACAAATATCTGTACTCTAGTCATGGGTGTTTATATTTATAATATGTATGTATTTAAAGTTATATATGTGTAGTGTATCAACTATCTGGTATCCATAACACAGGTCTCGTAGCTTAAAATGGAACTAGATGGTGCTGCGTGCTTAATGTCCCATCATATTTATTTATTATATACAAACATACACATATATTTTCCATAGTAGTCCGATATTTTTCAATAGCAAGTGTCAAAATAGAGCGTTTCGAAGCATGTTCAATGTGCGACAACCCTTAGTGATTGAATTGTTCTGAGGGACAAGCGGTCTCGTTAGTTTCTGTAATGAATAACATGGCTGCATTATTTTAATTTGGACGCGTGATTTTAATTCAGTCTACATTTCCTTTATGCCTTTTATTTTAAATTAAGTACAGTCTGCATGGGATTCAAATTACACCTTTGAAAATAAAATTGAAAAATGAGTATAGTTTCTTTTGTCTCTACCTCTTTAGAATGTTTGGAATAATTATATAGTTTTCGAACTAACTTACATGTTTTATAAGGCCGTGGTAGACCAGTGTTAATGCATTCGGTTGTGAATCCGAGTTAAGTGGGTTCAAATCACGGGTCTCGCGCAATAAAAGTTCTTTTATTTTTGATGAGTTAGTTTATAGACGTAGGAAATTGGCATAGGTTTTTATTAAGGCGGCTGTCGAGAAAATCTAAAATATCAACTAATACAAATAGGTACACTAGGGTGCTAGGGTAATCTTACGGATGGTGGGTGGTGGGTGGTGACCAGAATGAAATCTCTTAAGAAATTAGTAGGTATCTACCTTAAACGGTACTTTCTACATAAACCTAGACTCAATAAAAATACCATAGTCGGTCAAGCGATACGTTATACATTTTTAATACTGGAATAGAAACTAAGCTATTAAAGCAAAAACCAAAGGTCAACGAAGGAATGTAACGAACTCGACCTTTACAACACCTTGCTGGGTTATACATTACTTACTTTTATAGTAACGTGGTTCGCGTGCGTTTATTAGATAATAATTAATGTAAAATAAATTATTAATTTATTAATTATTGTTATACTAGAGACTCATCCTCGCTTCGCTCGGGTTTGTCCCTAGGTTGCTTCCCAAAACAAAACTTTTTTTATATTTTTTTTTCGTGGGACCCAATTTTTTTTTCTAAAATAAAAGTAGCCTAATTTACTCCTTACTACATCGGCTATCTTCCAGTGAGGGTCCCGTCAAAATAGGTCAAGCCATTTCGGAGATTAGCCGGAACAAACAGACAGACAGACAAACGGACAAAAATTTAAAAAAAAGTTTTGGTATATGTACCGTGTATACATCCATTGGCATTTAGTAAAAAGCGATTATTTTAATATTACAAACAAACACTCCAATTTTATTTATTTGTATAGATGTTTAGATTGTACTAGTAAAAACTAAACTTTAATTGTGACTTTGTGAGATTATGTTAACAATATCAGGGGTTTAACTATACTATAAATAGGCAAAGGCAAAACAGTTCAGTACCTTTTTCTCCTCTATTTGTCAACCGATTCTCTTTTTGTTTAGTAGCTATTGAGGAGTTTTAGTATAATATATAAAAAAATGAAATCATTTTTTATATATAGGGTAAGTCCGGGAGAGACGCCTATAAGGGAGAGATGCCTACTAAATTTAAAAATTACATTAATTAATTTTGCGTGATCCGGAACGCATCCAAAATACGTCAATCGAAAGTTTATGTCAGTAGGGAAGTTTTTACACAAATATATATTACTTTTAATTAATATTTTGGTGTTAATTTGTAAAATAAGGTAAGGTAATAAGGTAAAACTATAGGCAACTCTCCTGGACTTACCATATTTATATTTACCTATAAATTCTATTCATATGTTTTCTTCTCAATAATGATTATGGTCGAATATCGACCACTCGGCGAAAACTAGTTCGTACAATTGTTACAGCTATATATGATAAATAATTACTGTTACGACCGACTTCTGAAAAGAACGAATGAGATTCAGGTAGGTATAAGTTTTTAGGATTCCGTACCCAAAGGGTAAAACGGGACCCTATTACTAAGACTTCACTGTCCGTCCGTCTGTTTGTCTGTATGTCTGCCTGTCCGTCTGTCACCAGGCTGTATCTCATGAACCGTGATAGTTAGACAGATGAAATTTTCACAGATGATGTATTTCTATTGCCGCTATAACAACAAACACTAAAAAAGAGAATAAAATAAATATTCAAGGAAGCTCCCATACAACAAACGTGATTTTTTTGCCGTTTTTATAGATAATGGTACAGAACCCTTCGTGCGCGGGTCCGACTCGCACTTGGCTGGTTTTTTTATTTTAACTTATTTGCATATTTATTTATATACCATTTTCTGGCTCTTGCAAAACTAAATAAAATATTTTCGCCTTTAGTAAGAATTCAACCTACAGCTTAATAGTACAAATACGTTATTAAATCTTAGACACAATAAATAAAATTAGGGCATTGAACTTCATAAATATAGACTATTCATTCACTAACTTAATTTCGCATCTCCCGTGATTCAGAGCTTCCAATGTCAATAAATGTAGCAACTGTCACGTACCATCTGTTGATAATCTAATTTATCGAACTGCCTGTAAACCTATAAAATTAAACACCACGGCCACAACGTATTTTTGAAAGCGGCTTTGTTATTGTATCTTGAAATAAGTTTTTGAAGTAAAACTTCTTTATACACGCTTGACTTGGGGGGTAAGCTGCTGAATGCATTACGAAAAAATGCATGTACGTACGTTTGTTGTAATAAATTATTTAACTCAATATTTAAAAGAGTAACTGTTGAGTTTCTTGCCGGCTCTTCTCATCAGAACTGCTTTCCGACCAGGTAGTAGCTTCCACACGGACAGACGTACTGACGATTATAAAAGTACTAAATATAAGAATATGTGCAAAGAATATCTTGTTTTATTAGTCACCTCCTACAATATTGGCTAAGTATAATTATTTTTTATACTTATACTATTAATTAAAATACCGTTGGTCTGTTCGGTAATTTAGAAGTGATATTTAAATTTTGAAAGAGTAGTATTTTTTTAAAACTTTTAAGATTTATGTGGAAAAATCGAATTAATTTTATTTAATGAAATTTTAAATTAAAAAGTAAACTGTAATAAATTAATAAATAAATCTCTGTTGTCTACATCAAGGCACATTTACTACTAAAGGGTTTTATCTAAAGCTCTATATTTTAAATGGTACAGCTGGTCTATCTAGATAGGTTGTGGCAGAGCGGCATTCAAAGGTATGGTAACAGTTGTTTATGATTTAAGTAAGCCATTTAATTTTTGATTTTAGTTTTAAAAGAGGGTTACTAAACAAAATAAAAATAATAAATTGCCCATCTAATAACAAATTAGTCAATTATGTTTGTTGCAATACAGACGCCTACGCAAAATAATATTATTTGACAATACCGACTCACCCTCAATCTACCTATGTGCTATTCCAGACTATAATCTATCTCTGTGCCAAATTTCACCTAGATCCGTTCAGCCGTTCTGGCGTGATTGAGTAACAAACATCCATCCAAACTTTCGCATATATAATATTTATGGGATTACTTTATTTCTTAATTATTCTAATTTAATAATAAGTATAAATATAAACTTTTTTTCTTCACTTTTTAATAAAAACTTTAATTAATTAAGAATTATAGTAACGGGCTATAATAAAGCCGTGAACAAAAACTAATAATAATTAAGGTAGTATAAATTAAATAATAACAGAAAAAAAAATACAACACTATTATACTAGCACATGAAGCGTAAACTTTAAGAAACTATAATATATTGGCATTGGCATTTGAAGATTTATTTTTGATTTAATAAAAAAAATAATCGATCATCATACTTTATTATTTTAATATACATAATACATATATATTTGTTATGTTTTCTTTATTGTGTTCCAATAAAAAAATATATATCAAAGAAGCATATCTATTCTCTATTTCGTTAAATTTATTTACGCGGCGCAAACATCGCATCAAAAATCGCAAAAATCGCATCGTCACCTCCCTAGCGCAGAATAATATTAATGAATTAAATCACAATGTAATGACATCACTAAAATCGATGAAGCGTAACATCACTATAAAATATCGATAATTCCACTATTGAACGGTAATTTCGTTACGTAAAATTTCAATCAAGTACAATACTCTCTGGAGCACTTATACTTAGCCCAATTCTAGTGCAAGAGATTTTGAAATTTCCTGGCGTAGTAACATGGCACAAATTACAACAAAAAATAGAAAACTGTCAAATCATCACTTTTAATAGACTTATGGGGGCCTTTGTGACACCATAGTGACATCTTTGTTGGTGTAAATGGTTCGCGTTTTATTTACAATTCATTAGTTGCTGTTATACTAGAGAATGTCATGGTCATTGTCGAATTTAGCGAAAATATTAAACGGTTTACTTTTATAACTTTCGAAAATACCAAAGTATCATAAGTGTAACATAAAACTTTTAGTTTTTTTTTGAGTTTGCTTAAAACTCTACAACTTGAGATTTAACCTTATATAAAGAATATTATAAGTCTTTTTTTTCTATAAAAAAGACTTAGTGCGACAAATCGTACCACCCTTATTGATTTAAGCATTTCCGAAGTAAATTATCTATACATCTATACAGATAAATGAAATTGAAGCGTCTGTTTGTAATGTCAAAATAACAGCTTTTTACTAAATAAATACATATGAAATTATATACGGTACATATAAGAAAAACATAATTTTTTTTGTCCGTTTGTCTGTCTGTCTGTTTGTTCCGGCTAATCTCCGAAATGGCTGGGCCAATTTTAACGGAACATTCACTGACAGATAGCTGATGTTATAAGGAGTAACTTAGGCTACTTTTATTTTAGAAAAAGAGATAGGGTTCCGCTCAAAAAAATGAAACGTGCCTAGGGACGCACCCGAGCGAAGCGAGGGTAAGTCGCTAGTATTACATGTTATCAAAACATAATTTTTAAATTAAGTGATCGATACTGGAATAATAAGCCTGAAAAAATATTTTGTATAATGTATATAAAATTTAGAACAAAATCATTGTTTTATATAATATTTCATGTGAGCTTTCAAATAATAATAGACTTAGTAGGATTAAATACATTGAATAAAGCTTATCGGCATAAGTTTTAATGGCATATTTATTACCATAGCTTATAATGTAGATGGACTTTAAAGTTTGAAAAGGGATTAATTTGTAATTAAAGTTAATAAACAAAAGTAGCCATTACATATCTCATGCTTTAATACACAGTTTATTTCGTCTTGTTATTGACGCTTTTTTCCTGCCTCACTCTAAACAGAGTATCAAGTCTGACGCATCATTCGCGGCACCCTCTTGAACCTTAAATTGCTTTTACGATATTTTAATTTATCCATATTAATTTATTTTATACGTTTTACGAAATTAGCTTTCAATTTGGAACACATTAAGAGATACAGACACAAATACACTTTACATATGTACATAACACAACCTTTTTTTTTAATAATAATAATAATCCTCCAATGTAAGGTCAATCTCGCTAGCCAACTTTGCAGGAGATGTCCTCCTCCTTCTCCTGAACGATTTCAGCCACGGTGGTCAATCTCATTGAGACCAGCCATCTGCTTAGGAGATTTTATAATGCACAAGTGTACGCACAGACCCAAGTGCACTCTCTATTCCTATCACTCTCATACTCCTGCAGGACGATAACTCGACACGATCGGTAAAAGTGTAGGCAGGAGATATTATAGTGCACAAAGATACCCTTGTACTACAAGCAGACATAAGTGAACTCATAATTGCTTATACTCGCAACGTCCGGTGGTGAATAAAAAAAACGAGTGAAAATCAGATGCGGGCTTTTTTAAAATGGGAGGCCCAGGAGTATTGCTTAGCGTAACAAAATAGACAAAATATGGACGGTAGCATTCTAAGGAAAAGTTACTTCACGCGGAAATCAAATACACTGCCTCAGTAACAACAGCAACTTGCATTTAAAACATGTTATATTGTATTCTATTGACTAATTTTACATTTCAACCAAAAAGGCCGATTAACGTTTAATAGACCACCATATTGTGCAACAGGTGCATGCAGATAAGATGGTATCACGTAATTAAATTTCGACGCCAAATTTACACACGCTAGCGAGTAAACGGTTAATTTAGAGGCTGGAAATTGAATGCTTGAGACAAATTAATGATTAGATATAATATGTTAAGTAATATTGCTCATGTTTCAATTCAACTAATTGATAAATGTTTATTATTTTTGAATATTACCAGTAAAAATAATAAAAAAAAAACACTAAAAATCTCCCTAAAATAGTTCGATTCTTCTTTGCTTAAGAGGTAAATAATAACGAAGTATCCATTCTAGGTCCAATCAGTTCTATTTGCTAGTAAATTTGCAATATCACAATAGTTATGTCGCAAGTCGTTTTTATCTAATTTTAAATAAATATTACTGAAGTTTTCTTATATTTCGAATTGTCTCATGAAATAAAAATTATATGTTAATAAACTTAACTTTTTAAGGAATACCTAAGTACATTACTTAAGATAAAGATAAAAAATTATCTTACTTCGAATCTTAGAGTAAATAATATAATATTTAATCTATACTAATATTATAAAGAGGTAAAGTTTGTGAGTATGTGATGTTGTGAGTTTATGACGTTGTAGGGGGTAATCTCTGGATCTACTGAACTGATTTAGATGAAATTTGGTAAAAAGATAGTTTGAGATCCTGGGCAGGACATAGGATACTTTTTATTCCGGAAGTCTCCCCTTAAAGGGATGAAAATGGGGATGAAAGTTTGTATTGGGAAGCAAGCTAGGGACGAACACGAGCGAAGCGAGGGCGAGTCGCTAGTAATGAAATAAAACGTCAAAATTATTAACCCGTCACGAGTCACTAATAATATCGCCATTTTCTTTAATATCCTTTTAGCATACTAAGTTTATTTTAGGATAATAAAAGAGAAATTTTAAATATTAAAAAAAATCATCTATAAATACCTTTTTGAAAATTTCTAATGTAGTTAACAGGTACATTCGTATATCGCACATACTTAAATTAACTTCAAACGAGGGTTTTATCGTTATTTCTAATAAGGAATTGTTACATATATGGTTATCAGTAAAAGAAAAGCTATTACACTGTCTTTATAGACCATGTTACGTCAACGGACGTTCCGCTGCGCAAGCGCAGGTGTTCCATCTAATTAAACGACATGGGAAAAATAGCAATTTACTACGAATGCACTACCGAATTCGTTATATTATGACGATAATTTATTTAAGGTTTATTAATATGTTACGAAAACAAGTGACATAAACTTTAATTAAGAAATAAAAGTTTTTATTTGAAAAAAAAAAACGTGGTGTATACAAAAATAGCTAAAGATTTCATCACGTATGTCACAACTCTCTGTTTGTAAAAGGAATGATAAATTAATAAAATAATTAAATAATGCATATTAGGCATATTACAATCATATATTTATGGAATATAATTTACAGAAGGAATATAATATTACATATCATTTGTCAGACAATAACAACGGTTACCATGGCAACAAACAGTTATCATCTAACTTCATCATGTCGCTTTTTGGCTGTCGGTGTGCGCGCGCATTGTAAAAATTTTACTCTCATAATTTTTTTCAAACGTCCCAAAATGAGTATAGCTTTCAAAAATAATTTATTTTATGTTTTTATGTTTTTGGATTCGATGTCTAGTCACCATAGATCTTTGTGTTATGTACAATTATGAGATAAGAGCTGATTGTGTATCGAAGTTTATGTGATCGACTAAAAATTGTTAGACACTTATTTTTTGATACTCCTTAAAAAATCTTTCAGTATTTTAGATCTCTAGGTATATGTGGTTTGGTCCTAGATTAATTAGTAATAATAACATGTACATACTACGTAGGTATGTACATATGTAGCCTGCCCTTAATTTAGTTTTTTTAAGAGTACTAATAATCGCCGCGTGGTTGAAAATCAACCATAATTCATTAAGTTATATATTTATTGTCTTGCGTATATTACAATATTAATCTATTCTCAACTTGACCATAGACTTTAACAATAAACAAGAGTATATATGTATGCGTCTGTGTGTCAAATAGTAAGGTAGTGTGTGTAATGTTTTTTTATTGATTTAATGTATTTTTACGCATAATTTAAAAAAAAATATTAGCATTCTGCCCTCCTTCTTTATATAAACTATAAGTGTGGGAAATTTCATACTCCTCCGTCCGCGCAATTTTCGTAAAAATGGGTACAAAGTTTTTGCTTCACGTATTAATATATAGATAGATACTAACTTAGTATACTAATAGCATATACTATTAGGACACTAAATTATTACTATTAGTAACACATATCGATGGAATAATTATTAGGGATACCATAAGCAATTAGACTGTTATCTGATTAAATTTTATAAATAACGCGTTTCAATTGTACAATAAAAGTAAATTTATTCTTTCTTGTAATCCTAACACATTAAAAGACGGCAGAACGACTTACACCTGTCGGACTTGGAAACTGTAATTAGAAATTCTTGAACATTTCGCTCAACTCTGACATTTGGTAACAAATGTGAGGCAGCGCCTCTAAAAGTTATCTATACAGTATAAATAAAATTGGAGTGTCTGTTTGTAATATTAAAATAACCGCTTTTTACTAAATGCATATGGATGTATACACGGTACATATACCAAAACAACATTTTTTACAATTTTTGTCTGTCTGTCTGTCTGTTTGTTCTAGCTAATCTCTGAACCGGCTGGACCGATTTTGACGGGACTTTCACTGGCAGATAGCTGATGTAATAAGGAGTAACTTAGGCTTATTTTATTTTAGAAAAAAATAGGGTTCCACGAAAAATAAATAAAACCAAATTAATTAATTAATTTTGTTTTGTGAAGCAATCTAGGGATGAACCCGAGCGAAACGAGGGTGAATCGCTAGTATAAAATAAATTGTATACTATCCATATTCCATATTATGATGATTTTTTGTATTTACGTAAATGGCACACATGACATGGAAATAAACCTGTTTATACTCGTATGGGTTTTTTGAGTTTTAATTTGATTCTTGATATACGACGTTTCGGATGCTTTTCTACAAATATAGATGTAGAAAATATAGAGTCGAAAAAATTCGTAAATCAAATCTTGAAAGTCGATTTTAACTGACTTCTAATTGTGGTGTTGAAATAAATTTTGTAAATACTTATGTAAAATAGAATTTATGGTACAACGAGCGACTTACCCTCGCTTGGCTCGGGTGCGTCCCTGGATACGTTTTATTGTTTATCGTATTGTTATTTTTTTGAGCGGAACCCTAATTCCTTTTCTAAGATAAGAGTAGCCTAAGTTACACCTTACAACATCAGCTATCTGCCAGTGAAAGTCTCGTCAAAATCAGTCCAACAGTCCAAAGTTTTGGAGATTAGCCAGAACAGACAAACAGATAGGCAGACAGACAAAAAATAAAAAAAAATAATGTGTTTTTCGTATAAGTAGGCACCGTATATAATGTCATATGCGTTTAGTAAAATGTTGTTATTTTGACATAACAAACAGACACTTTTTATTTATCTGTATAGATAATTTGATACCATCAATCTAATCTGATGATGGAGCTAGAACGAACTCTTCAACTATTACTTGTAAAACCTTTGAGTTTAAAACGTTCTGACAAATCTCATACATTGCAATTGTACTAAGAATTGATTAAGTATTATTATTTTATTAACATTTTTCTATTGTATTTTTCTATTTAAGAATCGGGAATCGAACCTATAATATCTATTTTATATATGGTTGTTTGTATATTGCTTAGCTACTTTGAATATCGCTTTCGTTTGGAGCAGGTGACGCATCTAGCAATCTACAAACATTTGAAGTATCCTTAAAGACACCCTTCCTACATATTAATTTTATAGCGTCAATAGCAAATATATACAGAATATAATTAAAAAAAGACATATTAATTTATCAAATTAACGCGATAATGATTTAAAGCACTTAACTTTTGTAATAGCTTCAATAGTTAACAAGTTTAGACAATATTATATAGTCGCTCTTTCCATTTTACAACAGCTTATGCTGCACATAAATATTTGTTACGAGCAAGCATCAAAGCTAACACTGTTGGATAAGAAACCACTGTGCCACATAATAATTATGTATGAAAAATACAAGATATGAACAGGAATACAATAGAGTAGGACCCTATATAAGTACACGTTGGTTAGTGTCACGGTAAAGTAAAAAAAAAAACCATGGAAACGAAATTTTTAAAAACATCATAGAAATCCTTTTTTTCTTTTTTAAGTATGAAAGAAGTAAAAAACAGAAGTGAGGTGCAAATTTATTATGTTTTTTTAATAAACGCGATTTTTTGTCTAATCAAAACGACTTGAATCTCCTCAATTGCGTCACACTTTGATCGAATGAATGGACAATTTGTTCCATCATATATTTTTACCGTTTCCACCGTTTTCTATGATTATTACGTTTTTTATTAAAAAAAATATATCGTTATTTCAACATTATTGTTAAACCGTCAATATTCCATAGTACTTAAAGATAGCAAGCTCTATAGCAAGAACAATACAGAATCGTCCGCAGTAGTCACAAATCTTAACTGAGATCAATATAACAGATTTTTATATTCATTCTTTTAAGATTCTTCATTATGGAACTATATCCTAACACTAGCAGAACTCGCGGTTTCGCTCGCGATCAAACTACGTAAAATACGAGATTTCATGCAAATATGTCCAAGGAATAAAAAAATTCATTCAAACTTTTATCCCCTATTTCACTCCCTTGGGGGTTGAATTTTGAAAAATCCTTCCGTAGTGGATGCCTTCGTCATATGAGGAATACGTGTGCGAAACTTTAATTTTCTAGCCTTAAGGGTTTGGCCTGTGCGTTGATACATCAGCCAATCACATTTGCCTTTTATATATATGTATATATGTATATATATATATATATATATATATATACAGTTCATGTAAACATTTAGGAAAGTTCAGTATATTATGTATATTAATGTTAAAGTTATAAGTACTTTTATAACGTCGCTCAGGTATACAACTACAAACGTACATACATGCACACACATACACACATACGCACAAAAATACATAGATACACATGTATAAACTTTTTCAATTATAATAGTGGTATGATCGTTCTAGCATAAAGGCTTCATATTTTTTCCTAATCAGACCATGTGAACCGGAAAGTGCTAGTTTAAAGATTTCCATGTTAAAGAGTGGAGGAAATTGTTTAATTGCAGCTTTGAACCCACTAACCGGGATTTGACCGCTAAGTATAATGTGAATGTAACGGGTAAGCGATGACTTGAGACTTCTTTGACTTAGTTAAGAAACTAGGTTTTAGTTTCTATTAGCTTAAATTGTTGTTAAAACTTTTAACCTTAATTCATAAACCACTCGCTTTTATTGATTAATTATTATTTTAAAATAAATAGTTTTGTTATTATTCTATTATATATTTATGTGTATATGAAATAAACACTTTCAAATATGTATTTTTATTTTTTGTTTTAATAAGTATTATTTTAATAATAATTAACAATAATTAACAAGGCAGTGGTAACCCAGTGGTAACGCGCTCGCTTGGGAAACCGAGTGAAACGGGTTCAAATCCCAGATCTCTCACCTCTGATATTTTCATGTGCGAATCATTTCTACCATGATTACCACTTACCTTACGGTGAAGGAAAACATCGTGAAGAAACCTGCATGTCTGAGGGAACCTAGCAAGTTTTCGAAAGACATGTGAAGTCCGCCAAGCCGCACTTGGCCAGCGTGGTGGACTATGGCCTAATCCCCCTCGTATTGAAGGGAGGCCCGTGCCCAATAGTGGGACGTTAAAAAGGGCTGAATACAATAATTAACAAGAATTTATTTACTACCAATTGATTAAAGTATGTATATTAAAAAAAAATTAAACAAAAATTGTAAATATATTGAAATATAATTTGCATTAAAAATTGCAACAATTTTTGCAAATTATGCCTTCATTGCTACATTTCATTCATACATAAATATGTATAAACAAAGTAAATTTAAATATTTCATTCAAGCACTTATCATAGTAACACTTATCACTGACCGCAAAGATAACGTCGAAACAAAAAAAAAGAAGTAATTAGAAGAAGTTGCCCCCAACTTGGGGTCCCACCTTCACAATACATTGTCTGTCCTGCTCATGCATGCCAAATTGTTTCATATGTGAAAGAGACATAAACGTGACAAATGTCACAGTGTCCCAGGTAAGTTAAAATTAAAGTTATTCGAACGTCAGCTTTGCGCGGGAAAGCACGTACTTCGATGCGCGGTTCAAACTTTAAAAGTTTACGCAAATATTAACAAAGTTAACAACAACTTTTATTAATAAATGTTCTACAGATACTTTCGGTGTTTTTAAATATTGGATTATTGTGGAAATGTGGTTTTTAGTGTATGGATACTATCAGTGACAGGAACATCCTTTTGTGCAAGGGATTACTATTCTTAAGGCGGCAACTGTATCGGTAAGGATAAAAAATCCCCCTTCTATTAAACATTTACAAATGTCATATATGAATGCAGCCTTTACAAAAGCATATTATAATAATATTCGTGTGAGTACAAAGTTTGATTCCAGTTAGAGCTAAACATGTGCCTTGAGATAACTTTTATTTCCCACCAAGGCAATATTTATAAGCACTACGAGTAATTTGTAGAAAAGATATAGTTTTATCACGTATATTTGATTAATGTTCTTAAACTTTCAAAAAGTTTCAAGGCTTTGAATCTAAACTTTTAAGTTAGGTTATTTTGTATCTAGACGTATCTAGACGCAATAGTCTTTATAAAAACTTAAAAGAAAATATCATATAGACTTACTTACTAAAAATCATCCTAATATTATAAATATGTTGTGTGTGTATTATATGTAAAATACATTTTATAGAGATAATAATAATTAATTATAGTTTTAAAAAAATATATCAAAGCTCAGTTTCGGAAGACGTTGTCCATAAAATAAATCTCTTTAAAAGGAATGCACAAATCGTTTATTTTATCGACACCCTGTCACTTTAGAGAGTATTCGAGACCAATATTTGTAAAGGACGTGAGAATTGGGCAGTTGATATAAATTAGAATTTTTTGCTTTTCAACCTTATTTCGTTAACCTTCACGGTTTTTTGCCTTTTAAATAAAATATGTGAATATAACCGCGGGATACCATATGAGAAGCACTAGCCTCACTTTTTGCTTATATTTAATTTAAAATTAAAAAAATAAATTATTTAAAAAAATACTCTTTTAGATTTAGGCGAATATTTGACATTTTAAATGAAACTATCTTTTCGGATTTTTCCGCGGATTTATTTAGATTTTGGGTTTCCGACCCAAAAATCAAAAGTTATATTTATCTATATATATAAAACAAAGTCGGGTTTGTTACAACATTTAAAACCCGAGAACCGCTGGACGCTTTGATGATCTTTAATTTGTTGGATTTCTCTCCGCCCCGAATAGTAGAAGTATTAAAATATCGAAAAAATTCATGAAAAAAGAATTACATGGCTAATGCTGGCTAATAATTATTTATACGTACCTAGGGACGAACCCGAGCAAAGCGAGGGTAGCCGCTAGTTTAAAATAAATTCTAACATTTAAATAATTCCATAATCATTATATACGAACGAGATACCCTAGCAATTAAATTTAAGTCAAAACTTCATTTGAACTACATTGCAAAAAAATCGCCAATTCAAAAAGTCAACTGAGTATAACAAAAAACTTTATAAGGGCTCTTACACACTCTCATAACGAGAATACAATAAAACAAAGGATCATAACAACCACTTCTCACGCACTCTAATATATCGTTCACCTTCAAGGGTCAGTAATGCCTTTAATTAGTGATAGATATATATTTTTTACATTAGAGAGAAAGAGAGGCAGAAGTAAATAACTTATAATAGCGCACCCTCGTGAAGCGAAGCGAGCGTTTTCGCGAACCTCTTGATATGTAAGGCTAAGTCTGATGCATTTGAAAAGTAATGTAGAGTTTGAAAAAGGTTAGATTTATTTGTTTTTAAATTTGTTTAAATTAAAAAAAAACGTTAGCATTACAAAGATGTTACGAAGATGGAGTCTGATATCCAAAATTTAATCTTCCTAGTCCGTACTAATCCATATCCATACTAATAATATAAATGTGAAAGTTTGTGAGGATGGATGGATGGATGTTTGTTACTCTTTAACGCCAGAATGGCTAAACAAATCTGGATGAAATTTGACACAGATAGATTACAGTATGGAATAGCACATAAATTACTTATTATCCCGGAAAAATGTACGGTTTCCGTGGGATAGATTTGTTTTTTCTAGGGGCGATCCGAAGCGAAGCGAAGGTGAGTCGCTAGTTTATCATAATTATCTATGTAAAAACGGTTATCCGATACAGATATAAGGTTTAAATATTAAAAAATTATTACTGTATTAGGTACATGATTCAACCCTAGTTTGTTTCAATCGAAAGGATGTTATATTTAATCACTTGAAGAAACGACTCGTTATTTCATGTATTACATGTGCTTTTTATTAATTTTATTAGTTAAAAGGGTCGTCACTGTTCAAAATAACTTTGAAATCATTCGCACACCGTCACCACTTACTTCCTCATAAGCAAACTATAAAACTGTCTTACCAAGCATATTGTTATTATAATTTATTTGTTTTGCTTCACGCATAGAGTACACATCTAATTAATATATGCAAAGGGTAATTCTGAACTGCCAAAGACAAATATGAAATGCAGCTTTTTTTATAAAATATGCATTTTTTTATCGCATTATAATATTTCTTTTTAATGTGGGAGACAGTAGATAGTAAATTAAGCATCGTAACGATTAAATTTACATATTTAGTCACCATTTCTTGTTTTTTTTTTTAAATATATTCCTGAAAGCACTTTTTTTAAATATATTTTTGGTATTTTTTATCTATAGCCTTTTTACTTCATTTTTTTTTTCATAACCCCAACTTGAAACCCTATTTATCACTCTTACTTATAATACTTAAGAAAAAAATATTTTTATAATTTATATTGCCGAATTATCGAATTGTAAAGGTTTTCGTAAATTATGCAATAAACACGTTAATTTAAAATAATCATGTAAAAAAAACAAACAAAGATTTATATAGCTGACTGTAAAAAGTTAACTGTGTATTTATTAACTGTATGAACACAAAAACGAGTCACTAATTAAAATAATTAAAGTCATTCAATTACATAAAATCCTCTTTTCTCACGACACTCATTTGCGGATATGAGCGATATAAATTAAAAGAAGGTAAATAGTAACGACATGGGGTGATCACCCAGGAACTAACTTAACTGATACACATCAATGTGTTACGATTTGGTGCCCCTTGAAATGATTAAAGCTAGTAAAAAAAACTTAAAAAAACACGTTTGCTTTAATAAAAAACAAAGTTTGAATGGGAAAAGATATCACAGCTAAAATGTAAAAACAAAGGGTAGATAAGAAAGCTTTTTTCAGTACATAAATTATAGTTTTTATTTTATTTTTTTGGAATGCTAAGCTTATAGTACCCAAAGCTCAAAAACTTGATATGCCGAAGTATTGACTTCGGCTTACGAAAATTAAAGTATGATGCAATGCATAATGAAATTCACTATAAAAAAAATCTATGACAATTAATCATTTATGTCCAAAGACACGTCGTAATTTATTATTTATTCGGCCATATTTTAATTTTATTGCCAGTTATCAATGCTTATCGCTATAACAAACAAGATCCCTCAATTAATATTTGTATACAATTCTATCTCTATTATTTGAACTATAACGACTTTAACCACTGACTATAATCTATAAGAAGATTTTAAAGCCATTTTGAATAGTCCTTATGATGAATAGTATAAGAACTTTTTCTTCATATACATATTTTCCCAGGTGTGGTGGATATAAATCACCCTGTTTGGCCTTCTGACCTCCGGGTTTTGAGGATTAGGGGAGTGTTTCCCAGGACTTATAATCCGAATGAGGTTGGAGTAATTTGTTAAGACTTCAAATTTTTGGACTTTGACATTTAAATCTTATTAACTACTAGCGACTCACCCTCGCTTCGCTCGGTTTCGTCCATAGGTTGATTTCTCATACAAACTTTCATCCCCATTTTCACCCCCTTAAGGGATGATTTCCTATGTCCTTCTCAAGGTATCAATCTATCTTCTTACCAAATTTTATCTTAATCGGTTCAGTAGATCCAGAGATTACTCCTACAACCTCACAAACTCACAAACTTTACCTCTTTATAATATTAGTATAGATCACGCTTATTTACATATATCGTCAAAATATATTTTATAAGAAGTTAGTCACTCACTTTCTGTTACTTAAAAATAAATCTTTATAACGTCCTTGTTATATATCTTTTACTTTATGCAAAACCTGATTTAATTGAAATTACACATTATTCCCTACAAAATGCTAGATCATTTCTAGAACTCGTTTTTTTTTTTTAATTCAAACTACATATTTTGAAGTTGACAATAGCTTTTTTTGCGAATATATAGCTAAGGAACGGAACTTATAGAGCCAAAGTATAACAATAGAGTATCGTCTATCAAGGGGAGTATAAGTTGAGAAAATAATTTAATGGAATATTTCATGACAAAAAAACTATGACTTATATTGCCCTTACAGTTAATAATTTCAATATAAAAGTTTAATAAAAATTTTACGGCTCTATTATGAAGTAGGAACTTCTTCATCTATACATATAATAAAATTGTAATTGAGTCGAATCTATACATTAAATATTTTTTGGAAGATCTTATTGAAATAGTTATTATTGATACAGAGGCCGATACTATAGATTTTAAAATTTTCGTCTGTCTGTCTAAGAACGCATCAAGAGTAAATCCCTGGACGGATTTTGATGAAATTTGGTATGATGATAGCTGGTTGTCCAGGTTAACATTTAAGATACTTTTTACTGCGAGAAAATAACTCATCTCTGCGAATACTAACCGTTAAAACGCAACTAGGGACGAACCCGAGTGGAGCGAGGGTGAGTAGCTAGTTATTATCTATATCTAAGCATCCAATATCCACGGTAGTTGTGATAAATTTTGATTACTTGCTTGCTACGAGCCATTCGATGTTTATGTCTCATTTTCTTTTATGGATTTATATAGCTTATGGTGCGTGATGACTCTATACAATATAAAATAAGGAGCTATGTTTCATATCGCATACAGTTTGTGTTACTTGTAGTTTATGTTAAAGTAACACGATCATTTTATACGTAAGGAAAAATATATAGAAATTTCTGATATCTCAATATTAAAGGAGCAATTCTTGTATTATAAAGTTATTTATTAGGAAACAACTATAACGATTTGGATCAAACTTTGTATTTAGATAGGGTTTTGTTTTTTAAGTTTATCTATAATCTATGTAGGCCTCTTTTTTATTAAAACACAATTTAAAATTTTAAAAACTCAGTCGCCCAGGTAGGTATCTACTTACACATTATGTACATTAGCATTTAATATGTATTTATGATCCAAAAAGAATATGTTGTAAAAACGGTAATAATAACGGACCCAAGAATCTAATATTCCCGCCCCTCGATATTGCATCGTAAATTTCCCATACCAAGAAGTCATTGTTGTCAAAAATAAATCATTGCAGTACAAGAGCCTTTGAAAAAAACTAGATCGAAACCAATCTAATGTTCATAAAAATAACAAAGTTAAAAATCTTCAGGTAGAAAACAGCTGCAAAATGACCTTCGAACTCTAAGGGCGCATCCACATTATCCCGTTTTGCACACTTCCTCAAACAATAAAGCATCTCTGAAGTTAACAAAAGCTGATCCAGATTGCATAACAATTATAAGTATTGTTACTCAAATTTCTTATAAAGTAGAGTGATTGTTGACAACAATACTCCGAATTTGCCCAAGGGTTTGGATCAGACATCGTACATCTGCCATTTAAGGTTGCTAAGTAAATCTTAAGATCAAAGAGATAAGATGGAACCGTATTTATTTTAATATAATACTTTATTTGATTTACGCGAATATTTGACATCTATATACATATAATAAAATTGTAACTAAGCCGAATCTGTACATTAAATATTTAGTGGAAAATTTTATTGAAATAGACATTATTATCGATACAGAGGCCGAATCTTAGTTTTTAGATTTTTTGTCTGTCTATCTGTGACCGCATCATAGAAAAACCACTGGATGGATTTTGATGAAATTTGGTATAGCTGGTTATCTGGATCAACACATAGGATACTTTTTACTGTGGGAAAATATCTCATCTCTGAGAAATCTATACTAAACGTTTAAACGCACGTAGGGACGAACCCGAGTGGAGCAAAGGTGACTCGCTAGTTTTAAATAAAACTATCCTTTCGGATTTTTTCGCGGATTTATTTTGATTAAATCGGTACATTAAATGTTTTTTCGAAAATCTTATTAAAATAGTCATTATTATCGATATTTTCGGATATTTTTAATCCAAATAAATCCGCGAAAAAATCCGAAAAGATAGTTTTATTTAAAACGTTTTTATTTTCTTATTTTTTTTAAATAAATGTTTCACTTTTACTATTTATTAATATAGGTATATAATATACTAATGATTTTGCAAAAATATCTTAAGGCAGGACGTTATTAAGACAGTTAGTAATTAATAGAAAATAATATTAAAAAAAAAACATAATTAATTTATTCGAAAATTTTATTTTTAATTATATAAAATTAGTTTTTATTGACGTGACTTACGATATTGATTGTAACATAACATACCGTTAAAGGACTTATTTGAAGAAAGTTATCTATCCTTAAGCAGCATATTACGACAGCTGTCTCGTAATATTATTAGCCTAGATTTAAAAAGTAAACTTACTCTATAGTGTAAATTAGATAGAAGTACTCACAAAATATATTTTTCTCTATAGATTATTATTAATAATCGGGCTACTATGGAATTATAAGTGGAATTTTATACGTTTGTTAATTTTTCATATTAAAACGAATTGATGGATTTGGATGAAATTTTGTACATAAATAGATTATAATATGGAGTAACACATAAACTACTGAAAATATGAAGCGAGGGTCACTAGTTATTAGTAATGTCTTATGGAGTACAAGAGATTTAATATGTCACATGACATGCCTATTTAACATTTAGTATAGATTTTTCAGAGATGATATTATTATCCTGCAGTAAAAAGTATCCCAAATGTTGAGTCCCATAACCAGCTCTCGTCATACTAAATTTCATCAAATTCTGTCATGTGGTTTTCTCGTGATGCGGTCACAGACAGACAAAAATTCTAAAACTATAGTTTCGGCCTATGTATCGATAATAATGTCTATTTCAATAAGATTTTCGATAAAATATTTAATGTGTAGATTCGACTCAGTTATATATATATATATATATATATATATATATATATATATATATATTTATTCACAGAGTTTAACATATGTTTAATATATCAGAAATAAAATGTTACAATACGATTATTACTTTAAACGTTAAATTTAACAAATATTTATCAAGTATTTTTCATCTACAAATAATTTCAAGCGAGATATCACCTTGTCCATATTTGTCCATCACTGGAGCTAGAGGCCATATGGTAGTCATAGATCATATCGTAGATAACTATATTTGAACATATTGCTATGACGTTAGCCACACGCGTAAGCCTTATTTACTGAGTCAAAAATATACTTATTTTAATAACTCCTAATTATAAAATAACTAGGTATAATATTTTATAATAGCGACTCCCTAAGCGATAGTCGCTTCGCTCGGGTTCGTCCCTAGGTTGCTTCCCAAAACAAAATTAATTATTTATTTTGTTTTAATTTTTTTGCGTGGGACCCTCTCTTTTTTTCTAAAGTAAAAGTAGCCTAAGTTACTTCTTATTACATCAGCAATCTGCCAGTGAAAGTCCCGTCAAAATCTCTCCAGCCATTCAGAGATTAGCCGAAACAAACAGACTGACAGACAAAAATTGTAAAAAATGTTGTTTCAGTATATGTACCATGTATACATCTATATGCCTTTAATAAAAAGCGGTTATTTTAATATTACAAACAGGCAGTCCAATTTTATTTATCTGTATAGGTTAAAACCTTTTTCCATGAAAACAAGCAAAAATAATATATATGCCAAGTCTATCCATACATATAATAAAATAATAAATAAACACCCACTTATATATATTTTTTATAATTATATTACAGTTAATTTCAGTGTGAAATGATAACATTAGTATAAATTATGAAGTTTAAAAAAGTTTTAGCTTCACATTATCCATCTCCATTATAATAATACTGCATATAACATAAAACGATAAAATTTTTGAAATTTTGTTGTTTTAGTAAGTATAAGTATCATAAGCCCAAAGTTTTGATAGAAGCTTTTATAATAATTTCAAGTGCTCTACAATCTAGCAAAAACTCTCTATTATATAGAATATTTCATAAATGAAATGTATCATTGCAATTCGTTCAAATCGGTTAAATATACTTTACAATATACCTGTAAAAACAAAACCTACTCTAAGTACTTAAAGCTATAGGAAAATATTATTTTGATGTAGCAATCGGGATTGCAATTAACAGCACTTATCGTAGGGGGCGGCAGCTGTGTGACTTCAATTATGTCGAATTTGTAGGGACTATTTGTTCAATTCGTAATTGCGTATTAAATATAACTTCAGCGGGTTAAAAGTATTAAGAAGGACAGCTAATTTATGTTATTTTAATGGTCACAATCAGTGTACTGTAAGAAAAATATGTGATATCTATACATATAATAAAATTGTAACTAAGCCGAACCTGTACATTAAATATTTTTTTGGAAAATCTTATTGAAGTAGACATTATTATCGATACAGAGACCGAATCTGTAGTTTTTAGATTTTTTGTATGTCTGTCTGTTACCACATCACGGAAAAACCACTGGCCAGATTTTGATGAAATTTGCTATGATGATAGCTGGTTATCCGGGTCAACATATGGGATACTTTTTACTGCGGGAAAATATCTCATCTCTGAGGTAACTATACTAAACGTAAATTTTATATTAAACGACGAACCCGAGCGGAGCGAAAGTGAGTCGCTAATAAACATATATAATACAAGTACTAAAAACATCGTAAGTAAAAAATCAAGTACCTAAAAAATACATGAGGCATCAATAAAAGATTTACACTATTTATTGGTCTTGAAGTATAAAAATTGTTATACCAAAACGCGATATATGAAATTTATTCATACTAACCAAATTACACAATAACGTGCGACATAAAAATTATTTACTCAAGCGTAAAACCATGAAAAATATGTGTATATATTATTTAAATGAAAAAGAAATGTGATATTAGGAAACACAGTAAGTAGAAATGGGGGTGAGAACAGACATACTGGTCAATTGAATTATTCATGAAGTAACCCCACCTGCCGTCAACTGGCGACAAACCTTAGTGTTTGTTTACAGTACATTATTTAAAACTTGATAGCGAAATGAAAATTACTATTGAATTACGTAACGAAAGTATGTATGTACATACATATGCGTTAGTACTAGAGAAACTGTGACCTGGAGTAAGACGTAGATACGTGATGAAACGTTTGGCTCAGTTTGTAGTGTTGTACTTGCTGTGCCAGCGATCGCGGGTTCGAGTCCCGCTGGAGTCATTTATTTGTGTGATAAGCACGAATGTTTGTACTCCAGTCATGGGTGTTTATATTTATAATATGTATGTATTTAAAGTTATATATGTGTGTATCAACTTTCTGGTATCCACAACACAAGCCTCGTAGCTTACCATGAAACTACATATATGGTGCTGTGTGTTAATGTCCCAACATATTTATAGACTATGCTAGGCACGGGGACGCACCCGAGCGAAGCTAAGATAATTCACTAGTTTATAATATTTTAATTATTACGCTATCTGCTTCATGGGAATAATTTTAAGGGCAATTTTAATATTATCATAATAATTTTTTAAATCTAGAAGGAAATAGTAACAAATGTATAAAATGAATAGAAACTTTAACTACAAAATTAAATACATATGTATGTGAATGGTACGTACAAGTTATTTTCCAAATATAATTAGGTCTATCTATGTCAATTATAATAACTAGTGTTTGCGTAGTGTTCGAAATTCGACCTTAACGTTTATGTTATAATACTTTCTCGGATTTACGCGAATATTTGACATTTGAAATAAAACTATCTTTTCGGATTATTTCGCGGATTTATTTTGATTTTTGGTTCCCGACGTTTCGAATACTTTACAGCAATCATGGTCACGGGAGAGACTAAGGTTTTAGACGTCTGTTTAAGTTATAAAAAAAACCTAATTGTTTCCATATATTTTTTAATGATAATACTAAACCTCGCCAATAGTTACTAAGCAAAAAAAATCGATTGACAAACAGAGGAGAAAAGGTACTAAACTGTTTTGTCTTTGTCTATTTATATTAGAATCTTTGAACTGCATCTTATTATTAATTAAAAAAACGGTCAAGCACGATTCGAATTCGCACACGAAGGGTTCCGTACCATCGTACATGTACTTTTTATTAATATGACTTTTACTCTATGTATGTAGTATAATTAACTTCGGTGATCGATTACGAACGTTAAAAGAATATTGTATTTTTATTTTTTCATTTTTATTATTTGTTGTTCTAGTGGCTATAGAAATACATACTCTGTGAAAATGTCAACTCTCTACCTATTACGGTACATGAGATACAGGCCCTCTGACAGACGGACGGATGGATGAACAGCGGAGGCACAGTAATAAAAAAGAGCTGTACTGGAAATTGATATTTATTATGCAAACAAATGGTTAATTTTGAGTTAATTGTGTGAAACGTGTTTGAACTCATAGTTAAAGATGTTTTATACCTTCACATTTGTAACAAATGAATGACTACAAAACAACAATCTGTGAGAAGATTCAGTTCCACTTTATTTAGACACAATTATACCTTACGATACAATACTAAGTTTTATTTCCAACTACTTGAATTTGAAAAGTTGTTTGCACTCCACCTTCCTAATTGATTTTTAAGTGGTTATACGTATACTGCGTCTGAGAAAACCTGTTGCAAAGAAAATTACTTAGCCGATATTAAAATCTTTCAATATGCATATTGTCATACGATCCCTCTATGTATAGAGAACATAAGATTGCATCTACCTCCATTATTGGTACAGGACACAATATATAATAAAGGTTTAAGTATCCATTTTGGCACAAGCCGGTTGTTCTTTTCAGTGACATCTCCATGCTTTTGTTTAAGCTGCATCCTTATTTCGAAAGCTATTAAGACGATATTTATATGTAAAAAATAAGTAGACGTTTGTAACATGACTTCAGACGTTCATATTTGAAATCCGCTAAAACGTGTTCTGTTTCAAACGAATGTCGTTGAAGTAGCACGTACCATACAATTGGTAATGAAAGATCTGGATAAATCTAAACCATATTCCGTTAAGAATTCAAGAACTACACCCGATCGAACTGCAAGGTAACCTATGTGATTTAATAAGAAACTTTTTGTTCGCGACCCCATATTTCCCGAGTCGAGACGTGCATTCGATATTAAAAAACGCTCGGGAGAAATCTTAAATTCAATAGTAATTTTGAAAGGGCGAGGATAATGGTAAGTCGTACGCCCTGTTTTGTGGTGTTATATTTAGTTCGCGAATTCTTCAGGGTCGTTTTGTGTACACACTGGTTTCTGTACGCAGCATGTGTCTCTCAGACTATGGCGGGTATAATACAAGCCAAGATTCTAATTACACAGTCAATTTGGTACAGCGGGAAATATGAATTATTGCCTCGCCGTAACCGAGATGAAATCGGCCATGTTTGAATTTTAACAAAGCTTTTTATTTGTAAGGAACTTTAAAGCAGGATTTGACATAAGAATAACCTATTTAACATTATATTCGTAAGTGATTAGTTTTCTGTTTGCGCATAATTGGTGAGATTAGCGATTAGGGAAGTGGAATTCTAAGTTCTTTATATTAGTTCTTTTAATTTAATGAGTGACTTTTATATTTGCATATAATTAATTAGTTGAAATTGTAAATATTTTATTGAATAATAGATTGTTCTGAGTGAACGTTGCAAATGTGAATCTATTTTATCACAATTATTTAAATTACATTTAATTACATTTCGTTTTAATCAAATTTTTTGTTGTTCGGATCATACCATATAATGATGAAGAATGAAAATATGATGAACTAGGGGCTCATCCTCGCTTCACTCGGGTTTGCCTCTAGAAAAACAAAAACGATTATTTTCCACGTACATTTTTCCGGGATGAAAAGTAACCTATGTGTTATTCTGAATTATGAGCTATATTATTGTAAAGTTTCATTCAGTAGTTTTTACGTGAAAATGTAACAAACATCCGTACATCCATACATCCAGACATCCATACATACTCAGAAACTTTCGCATTTATAATGTTAATATAGATTACTATGCTGTTAAAAATTATATTGTATAATAACTTCCATATATATATTTAAAAAAAAATATCATGAAAGACTCAAAAAAACCCTAAAGCCTATGATAAAAATAGTACCTAATAAAATTATTGATACTCATAACCCGATTATAAAGAATATGCAAACATAATAGAAATGACTCTGCAATTGGATACCGGATTACTCTAGTAATAGTATGATTACTGTGACACACATATCTAATACCCATTTTCATTCAATCTCTGTGGAGTTTAGTAGAATGTAGAGCTATTTGCATAGTGAATTACATGTCGACTTCTATGTGCTTTCAAACTAATTTAAATTCAACTGTTCTTTTCCCAACTCTTATTTTAATATAAGTCAGTACTAGAAAACCATATATGATTGAAAAATTAAAATAACGATCGATGAAAATATAGTATTTATTGATGGAACAAAATATATTAGTATCTCAGTTTATAATATTTGAATACTTATCACAAGCTAATATATTTAAACGAGCAATTCTTGTATATTTATATCTTTATTTATACCAGCGATCTCAGAAACGGCTCTAACGATTTCGCTGAAAGTTGGTATGTGTGGGTTTTTGGGGGCGAAAAATCGATTTAGATAAGTCTTATGTCTAGGAAAACGCGTGTTTTCGAGTTTCCATGCGGTTTTCTTTCGCATTATTCCACGCAGAATATGGTCGATCATTTCTTACACTCAGGCATAAGCACGTCGTCAAGCGACCAAATGTATTTATTCAAGTTTTTAGTCTTTTATATCTAAAAAATACGATTTAACAAAAAAGAACTCTGAGCGAAGCTCGCTCAGGTACTATTTATAAATCGAATAAAATATATTAGTATCTCAGTTCCTAATATTTCAATACTTATCATAATATCTATTAATTACCTCAAGTTAATTTAATTATTAGGCACGACATGCTCTCATTATTTACTATAATCTATACATATTATAAAATTCTAACTAAGCCGAATATGTACATTAAATATTTATTGGAAAATCTTATTGAAATAGACATTATTATCGATGCAGAGGCCGAATCTATAGTTTTTAGAATTTTTGTCTGTCTGTCTGTCTGTCTGTCTGTTACCGCGTCCCAGAAAAACCACTGGAGGGATTTTGATGAAATTTGTTATGGTGATGGCTGGATATCCGGGTCAACATATAGAACTTTTTACTGCGGGAAAATATCTCATCTCTGAGAAATCTATACTAAACGTTAAAACGTAAGTAGGGACGAACCCGAGCGGAGCGATGGTGAGTCTCTAGTACTATATATGATCTGTGCTATGATATTGATCTAGAAATAGTTACTCCTTAGAACACGAAATAGATGAATGTATGTATGTGCGAGTATAATTATGAACAGTAAAAATTTGAGTAAAATATATTATATAAATAGAATTTAGGTACCTATCTATTTATATAAAAAAAAAACTAGCTGTCTCCATTTTTTTATTGATAACGAATAAAAGCTAAAGTTCATTAATAGGTTAATAAACAGAGGAGAAAAAGGAACTGAATTCTTAAATAAAACTATCTTTTTGGAATTTTTCACAGACTAATTTTGATTTTTGGTTCCCGATGTTTCGAATGCTTTACAGCAATCATGGTCACGGGAGAGACCATGAGAGAGAGAGAGAGAGAGATAATTTTATTTAAGATGTCAAATATTCGCGTAAATCTAAGAAAGTATTAAGGTACTGCATTGTTTTATCTATTTATAAATAGATATCCGTATTAATATTATAAATGTGAAAGTTTGTGAGTATGTATGGATGTTTGTTACTCTTTCACGCCAGAACAACTGAACGGATCTAGATGAAATTTGGCACAGAGATAGATTATAGTTTGGAATAACACATAGCCTTTTATCTCGGAAAAATGTACGGTTGCCGAGGAATAGATATGTTTTTGTTTTGAGCAAGTGTGAGCCGTTAGTTGACTATAAAATAGTACTTGTGACCGAAATTTAATTTTTCTACATTCTAAGTCAATGCTCTGAACGGTTTGAACGGTCACTTTTAATCAATGTCGTGATATCCGGGACGAATATTGACCATGAAATCGTTTCGTGTGCATTCCAGTATTGTAACGGACTTTGCGAGATCATGACGAATCTGCCTAATGGTGACAGTTTATATGAATAAAATGGTAAAATTTTGAAGTAAATTGAGTTAAATTCTTATTGTTTAGGTATCATAAAACACAGGAACCTTCTTATATGAGCTAAAGCTCTAATTTACCTACAAACATACTTAAACGTATTAATAAGGTTTATATTTTTGATATTGACACACATATCGAATAATAGTCAATTAGAGTATTGCTGTATTTATAATCTTAAATATATACAAAAGTGATTTAATATTTTAGTGTTTAAAAAAATAGTTTTAATAAGACTTTTTTTGTTTCAGAAACGACAATGCTTAAGTGGACGGTGTATGGCAAAAAGAACCAACACGTTCCTATAATTGGTGACGATGATATAAACAATGTAGATCCATATAGTGATCGACCGTATAATGATACAGCAAGGAGATCTTTAGATGCGCAAACGGTAAAAAAAAGCAAGAAACCTAGCAGATACCAACGCAGATCATTAGGAGCAGCTGCACGTAAAAATACATGTCAAAATGCTGATAAAGAAAATTATAACTTTATAGGTAATACACCTAATCATTTTAGGGAAGGTTTTATTAAAAAAACAGACAATAATGCTTTAAAAGACGTAAGTAACATTACACCGACATCTTTAACACCTAACTTTGATAAAATAAATTTTTATAGAAACTCAAAAGACAATATTCTCAAAGATTTACCATCTACTCCTCCTACGTACAGTAGAAGAGTTAGAGAGGCAAAAAAGAGAAAACTGGAGATGACGAATTGTAACAGTAATGAAATTTTCACGAGAAATAGCTGTATTTATAAATCAGAGAGACGAATAAAACAAGATAGAAGTTTAATTAATACCTCAAGATTAAGTCATAGTGTGTCTGAACCATCCCTAAACGATTTATCTGAAAGATTAAGTGAATCTGCAGAGAATACAAAAAAATCATTTGCAATTGCGAAACAACATATACAAAATAAGAAACCGATTTGTACAACTACTGCAACAAGTGAAGATCTAGTAGAAATTGAGTACGATAGAGATTTAGTTATTAACTGTGTTGAAAAACCATTAACAGTAGATAAAAATAAATTAGAAAAATCCACACTACCTATATTTGGCCACCGTGTGTTTACAGATAATCCTCTATATTTTAGTAAATACGAAGATGGGCCGCCTAATATAAGGCCCTTAAAACGTACAAGAAGAAAATCTAGTGATTTTGAAAGTTGTTTCAAATCGCCATCTGTTGATAGAAGAGATTTGCATACGTTAGTTAGAGAAGGCTGCTCTCCGCTATCGATAACACCATTATCGGTTAAATTAGCTGCTCTGAGATTCAGTACTATGAGTACTCATACAAAATCGCAAAGAATTCAACCGTGTGATGACGATGTTGTAGAATATTTTCCAAAAATTGAAAATCCCACTACGTTTACTATTCCACCCAGAGACGAAGAATGCTCGGCTGAAATGGAAAACAAATGTATTCTTGGTAAAGAATCTATTAATAGTGTTTCGGAATCCACAGTATCTACAACTGAAATGGGCGATATAACGTTAGAAAAAATGATTGAAGATATAATTAAAAGCACAAAAATAGTTAAATCGAAAAGAAGAATATTCAATAAAAATACAGAACGTGATAACGATATAGAAGAGGAAATTCCCACAGTGGAATCAGTTAAGGATCTATTTGTTAAACCACAAACAAAAACAAATATCATCAAGGAAGCTCGATACGTCAATTTGTCCAGAGAGAATTCAGTTTCACCAAAAGCCACACCAACGAAAAAAAGGATGCCAGTGCATAGGGCTAGTGACAAATTATTGAAAAACGTTCCCATCGGTGGTTTTATTTTAGATGACGGTGACGGCTATAATGAAAGAGAAGTAAGAACACCAGATAACTATGTAAATAAAAAATATGAAGATACTAGCCTAGACCATAACTCGCCGTTGATAAGATCACAGTCAGTGAAATCTTCGAATAAAGAAAAAAATAATTTAAAACATACCACGTCTGAATCGACACCTGACTTGCACACCGCAACAAATATGTGCAGAAATAATAGACTGAGAAGACAAAGGTGCATTCGTAGAAAAAAATCGACCGTTAGCAATGAAAGTCTATTCAAACCTAAGCAAATGGAATCAAAATCGTCTTTAGTTCTTACATTAGAAATGGGTTTACCTAGCCCTACATGTGAATTACAAAATACGTCGTTATGTGAGCCTCTGTCTACATCGTATCATGAGGTTTTACCTGACAGCGAATTAATTAACCAATCACTAAGATCAAACGTATCTCATAGCAGTCTAAAAACGCATGGAGCAATGCAAAATTTGCGATCCAGAGAACTTTTTGGACTGACATTAGAAACTGGAATTCCTAGTCCGATCACTCCATTACCGAATCTTAAAAGAACAAGCAATGTGTTAAGTGAAGAAAGAGCTCATAAAACAAGTAAATTAGGGGAGGATTTACTACCGAATGATATCATGACACCTGTTCTAGAACATAAAACATCTAGACGTTGTCTCACGTATTCTCCAGAAGAATGCAGTATAAATAGCAGTGAAGAAAAGCGGAGAAGTGTTGCCAGCAATCGCTTAGAACGAAGTGCTGATCGGTTTCAAGCTTTAAAAGCTACAATTGATCTAGAAATAGTAACAAGTAATGACGTTATTGACGTGCACGGTGAGTGGTGACTATCGAAACTTCACTATTAAAAATAAAATTGTATAATATCTTCATGTATTTTACTTAATGAAATTTTCTTTTTAGTAATTCGATGTCGAGACCTTCAACGTTCTTCTGGGAAAGTAGATGACATCAATGCTTATGCGAAGGTAAAATATTTTTCTTCAAAATATCAAAAAAATACATAATAATAACTAAAATTTACCGGTCCAATATAGAACCTCCACCTTTTTTAAAGTAGAAAAAAGATCGTTTTGTAATATTATTATGAAAATATTTATTCCTCTCTAAATATATATATATATATATATTTAATTACAAAACATCGATTTTCCAGGTTGTAATAAGCGGTGTGACAGAAGACTACAGCTTGCCATCTCAACGCTCAATTTTCCAAAGAACTTCAGTGCTCTATGGGAAGAGGGAGCCTGAGTTTCAACGGCATCTGAAACTACCATTGCCTACAGCTGTCTATGAACACCAGATGCTTCATGTCTCTGTATGGCACAGGGATAAGAAATATAGGTAAGTTTATTATTATTTCAAAATTGGCTGAATAAACTGTTCTTTATACAGAAACGTTGGAATTCATCGTACAAAACAGGTTTTTGTGAGACTAGCTATCTGCGCTGTAGATATTATAGTGCAGAAGTATGCGCGCAAACACAAGTGCACTCTCTATTCCTGTAACTCTCATACTCCGGTGGAAAGACTACTCGACACAACCAATGAGAGTTAAGACGCAGGATCGATGGCTTTATGTACTCTCCGAGGCACGGGGGTGAAACACCGCGATCTTCCCAACTCCGGGCTGTTACTGAGAATTTCTTGACAGAAGTACTCAACGACTAAACTTGGACCCGACCCGGGATTTAAACCTCTTGGTTTTCCTGGTTGGATCCGTGTCCGTACGTACATAGCCACTGCACCACCGAGGAAGTTTCATATATAATATAATATTCGTATGTATACAAAATCCACTTAGACGATCGCTTAATAGGAATATCTACACAAATGACTAAATTGCGTTTTACGTTACACAAAAATAAACCTATTGTATCGGCTAAATTTATATTGCTTTAACGGACAATAGAACCGTTAGACAGAGTCAAAGCGACTCAATCTAGTGATCTAATAGCATGTCACTACAGGACGCCATCAACAAAGAGATTGTGCGCAACAAATTCAATATAGATCCACCGCAGAATATCTGATTAAATATCATACATGCCACAACCAGCAGTAGGACAGATTATCATTGTTTTCAGAATTTCCAGTTAACAAACGTATATGTTAAATTATATGTACATCTAATTCTGATTCTAAAAAAGCTTCTCTTATCAACATATGTACATAAAGCTTGTTTTGTTATTTGCACCACTCTCTAAAGATGAAATTAATACAAAATTATTTAATAATTTAGCAATAATGTGTGGTGTTATTTTATTCCTATTTAAGTATTTTGTTGTTTCATTTTCTCATTGTGATTCTATGAGTAGTCTTAAATAAAAAAAATATACAAGAAAACTGTTTTTTTAAATAGTTCTCAGGTAATCGAAGCGCAGATTAACTCGTTTACATTTCAAATACGCATTTTAAATAATCTCACGTGAGATTAGGTGAGGGGAAAGGGAGTCGAGCAAAATCTCACGAAATCTTAACAAAGAGGGAGGGGGGTTCGAAAAATCGCCAAAATTATCTCACGTAATTAATGGATGCTCCCTAACCTTTGTTTTATACGAGTACTATGTACAGAATATAGATATACTGCTACTAATAAATCTTTGTATAATTACTGATCATTGAAATTTTATGAATGACAACTCGGCCAGAATAATTATTGTTTTTTCCTGTGGGAATAAGAGATTTCTCCGTAAAATGTCCCTAAATATTGACTCGAGTACTAACCTATCGCTACACAACATTTCATTACTTTTTGCGTGAAAAGCAAACAAATATACAGACATGCAGACATACAGACAAAGATTTAAAAAACTAGGGTTTTGGGGTCTTATTCTGTACACAATACGTAACAGCCACTGTTTAAAAAAAACATATACAGATAAACAAATCAAGAGTTATTCTCACAACATATATTTAATACGAAAATACCCCACAGGAAAATCGAACCTGCCTCCTCCAATAAGGAAACGCGATTAAAATACAACTACACCAATAGTCGACATTCAATAATTAAGTCCTTTAAGAATAGGTACCGACTTCATAAAAATGAAGCGCTACATTCATATAAATCTATTGCATTATTAACTTAACATGGACTGTGGCAAGATTATTACTATTTCACAGCATGCTTCCGTAGTAATCTACGTACTTAACGTAATTGCGTTTTGAATTTCATATGAAATGCCTTTATCCCTAATAAAAACAAAATTAGTTGATCTTTAATCTGATCTTTTCTTTCATTTTTACTAAAAAACTTTATCTAACAATTAATATAAATCCGCTTTCTTCTAGCATTATTATATACGCTTGAGCTCTTTTAATAATTTAATAATCTAAACCGATTAACATACTAATGCAAACAGTATCCACACGAGGGGTTGGTTACCGAGTATTTTTCACTTTTCCCTAGCATTGGTTTCATACATAAGATATAGGGGGTGGTTGAAGTGACGCGGGGCGCGAAGAAATATGCGCAGACCGATCGATTCCATTCGGCGCACCCAGGGCAGTCGCGGTTCGGACTCACCCCGGTTAAGTGTCTATACAGCCTGTGGGAATTACGCATTGGATAATATTATATAGTGTTGTGTCACGTTGTGATTGTGCTGTGTTTTTTTGGAAAACTCCAATCTTTTAGTTAGGAGAACCCGGTAAGAACATCAGGTTTACCCGCCATTCAACTTTTATTTCATCGCTTTTTATTTTAAAAACTTTAGACTGTACGTCAATTAAGTTATATTTTCTTGTGTCAAGGCAAACGTGTATGTCTATCATTATCATTTATGAAATAGAGTGCGTACGTTTAAGGCTTGCCCCAATTTGGTTTAAATGCACGGTTCCATTAAGTAACAAATTGTAAGCAATTTAATGTTTTGATTTATTGAGTGAATGCTCATGATTTCACGATGTATCGCCAGATATGGATATACGTTCCTTTTGTAGCGGTAACCTTTGCTTCGCTTATTGGGATACTCATACAAACTTCTCAAAAAGGATACAGATAACCGTAGTAGTTTAGCTTATAGATATAATTTAATTACTGTTTTCCTTATACAAATATTTTATTTGCTTTATTTAGTTTTCTTATACGTATCTTTTAAAGGAAAATCTTTCAAAAAAATCTCATATTATTCTGAATGGCAAGCCTTAATTACGAGAGTAGTACACGCTGCAATACAAGTGGATCATTACTTGAGGCTTGGCCACCAGCCAAGTGATTGAGGCGATAGGTTCCTGTAAACCATCGGTAAAGATCAAATCTTTTATATAATAACTATTTAATTTAATAATCTAATTACGTTTATACATGCGAAAGTCTGTGTGTCTGTATTAGCTACGCTTTTACGTCGGAATGGAGGTTTAGTAGGTACAAAGATAGAATATGAGCTATAGTAACACATTGGCTACGGTTCGGCTTCTACTCTGCACCTAAGCGAACCGAGAGTATGTCCTAAGCTTAATAAATGTAACAATAATTTTAATTGCTGGCTACGATTATTCTTTCAATGGAAGGGAATTATGCTATAGTCCACCATACTAGCAAAATGCAGGTTGGCTGACTTCACAAGTTTTCAAAATCCAGTTAAGTTTCTGTAACATATGCAGTTTTCTTCTCAATGTTATACTTAATTATATTAGCAATTGTTTAATTATACTGATTTGCACTTGAAAATCTTGGTGCAAGCCCATGTTTGAACCCTCTTCTTCTAGCTTTCCAAGCGAGCACCTTACCAATGGGTACTACCACTAATATGTTTAATAATATGTCGTTATTAGGTTCCGTTTGTGGCTTCACGTGTTAGTTTATATCTGTGACATAACTATAGCTATATAAGGTAGAGTTCAATTAGTAGATAAGAAAAGCGAACATACTTAAGCAATACACTAAATTTTAACCCATAATTAAGTTAAACAATCAACCATGTATTAAAAATATTCAGCCATTTTATATATTACAGAAAAACACACAAAGGAATAAAAACTCGTTTACTTTTTACATCGATTTACATAACACAACATTAAATAAAAATGTCCTACATACGCTAGATTTTATTGTGTTTCAGTATCTACTGTATGATAAATACAAAATTTATTGATATTTTATTCAATTTATTAATGATCTTTTAAAATATATCTGCTGTATTATAAATATTTTCTTAGATTTACGCGAATATTTTACATTTTGAATAAAACTATCTTTTCGGGTTTTTTCGCAGATTTTTTGAAGAATGTATTGTTTAAAAATTAATTTTGTAAATGTTTCAGATGTTAAAATATATTCTAGAATTAAGAATTTTTAGGTATACTAGGAAATTTAGAAAGATCCAACGAGCTCATGTTTATGCTATCAATGCTAAGGTGCTTTGAAAGTCTCGTTAGGCTCTAACATAGAGCCTCACGTTTATCCATTGACTTACCGTCTACAGTCGCATTCTAAAAGCTTTTCAACTTCCAATTACTAACAAATTCATAATTTTTCAAATTTTTCTCCATCTATACAGATAAATAAAATTGAAGTGTCTGTTTGTAATGTCAAAATAATAGCTTTTTACTATATGCATATGAAATTATATACGGTATTTATAACAAAAACTCATTTTTTTTTATTTTTGTGTGTTTGTTTGTTCCGGATAATCTTCCAAACGGTGGGACTGATTTCGATGGGACTTTCACTGACAAATAGCTTATGTTATAAGGAGTAACTAAGTCCACTTTTATTTTAGAAAAAGAATCGAGAAATTATAACGGACCTAGGGACGCACTCGAGCGAAGCGAGGGTAAGTCAATAGTATAAAATATTATTGATATATATGATGTTATTATGAGAGTATTTTTGTGTGTTTACTACTCGCTATATATACATATGTATGTATAGGTATATATATATATATATATATATATATATATATAAACCAACCCACAAGGGTTCATGTAAATTTCTTAAATCCATCTAAGGGATGGAATAATTAATTAATATACATACAATTAATTATTTTTAGAAGATTTTGAAGTCTTTGTACGTTTTAGTAAAAAGTAATTTTTAATTATGTCTCATTTTGACGTTTTTCATTCAAAAAGCTTTTACTTGCCAAAGTTGTTTAATTTTAGATAATTAATATCATTGTTTTAAATTATCATTTAGCTGAGTTTCTTGTTAATTAAATCATAATATGTGAGCGTAATTAATTTATGTATATTTTTAAACTAAGCCCTCACTCGTTTTATAAATAGAATTTCGTAGTATTCAATCCACGTTTAAAAAGCGCTGCAATAATTATAGAAATTTTGATCAATAACTCTACATTTGTCACACCATAAACAAAAGGTATAATTATTACTATGAATTACCTAGCTTCGCTCGGGTGCGTCTCTAGATACGCGGATTTTGTTCACAATTTGAGAAGTCTTAATTTTTTTTGCGAGGAACCCTAATTGTTTTCTCAAAATAAAAATAGCCTAAGTTACTACTTATAATATCAGTTATCTGTCAATGAAAGTCGCGTCAAAATCAGTCCAGCCGTTTTGGAGATTAGCCGGAACAAACAAACAGACAGACAGACAAAAATTTAAAAATTGTTTTTTTCTTGTAAGTACCATTTATGCTTTCATATGCATTTAGTAAAAAGCTGTTATTTTGATATTACAGACAGATACTTTTACAATTTTATTTATTTATATACTTAGATTAAAACTGACGTTCATGTTCTAGTTGATTTTTTACGAAATTAAATGTACATACCTTGCTTTATCTTATATCATATTATATGTGTACTAGCAGTACTTGCGGCTTCACCCACGTTCTAACTTTCGATCGCTACGCATATAACCCGCCGACTTAATCTGAAGATTGCCTGAAAATTTTATTAGAAACGCTTCAGCCGTTTTGGAGTATATAGAGAATATAGATATACATATCGAATTTTACATATATGGATTTTTTTACATATTTGACGACACGTTTGGCTCAGTATGTAGTGACCCTAATTTCTGTGCCAGTGGTCGTGGATTCGAGTCCCGCTGGGGGCATTCATTTGTGTGATGAGCACGAATATCTGGTATCCATAACACAGGCCTCGTTGCTTACCATGGAACTAAATGGTTCTATGTCTTAATAAAAAAAAATAACGAACTTTATTAATGAATGTCTGATTTAGTTAGTTTTATTTCCAAAAGTATGGACACTGGCTTGTTACTTATTATTAAATATACAATATTTGAAGTTGAATTTGAAAAAATTGTGTGAAGTCCGCCAATCCGCACTTGGCCATCGTGGTGGACTATGGCCTGATCCCCCTCGTATTGAAGGGAGGCCCGTGCCCAGCAGTGGGACGTATAAAAGGGCTGAATACATGCATACATACAATATTATATTAGCAGGTCACTATTTGACCTATTTGTGTATCTATTCATTTATTTTATCTCACAGAATTTTCAGCTGATAATGAAGACTCATTCATTATTTTTCTATATACCTTCCATTATAGCGTCAACTTCATAGAATTGAAGCATTTCAAACCTGTAAAAAAGACATTTATGAAAAACTGGAGAATAACCTAGAATTAAACAAAGAGAATGACCTAAAACATTTTTAATTTTGGCGTGATGAAGAGGCGTGATGTAGTAACAAACATACATACACATACACATACACATACACATACGTAAAAACTTTCATATTTATATAAATATAAAATCTAATCAATTTAGACATCATATAACATATTGTAGGTAGAAACTTCCTACAAGCTACAATGTTACATGTGCACTTATTGATGCAATTTTAATAGTTAATTTTATAATAATAACTAGCGACTCACCCCTTCTCCGCTTGGGTTTTCCCCTACTTACATTTTATCAGTAAGTATAGATTTCTTAAAGATGAGATATTTTCCCGCAGTAAAAAGTATTCTAAATTTTGTAAAAAATATCTTATATTGACTCGTATAACCAGCGGATAATCATACCAAACATCATGAAAATCCCTCCACTGGTTTTTTCGTGATGCGGTCACAGACAGACAGAAAGACAGGCAGACAAAAATTCTAAAAACTATAGATTCGGCTTCTGTATCGATAATAATGTCTATTTCAATAAGATTTTCCAAAAAATATTTAATGTACAGATTCGGCTCAATTAGAATTTTATTATATGTATAGGTAATAAAATTAGCTATATTCTCCTCATTATATATGGCTCTGGATTGCATGAAAAGTAGAGCTACAGCTATGAAGTGACTTAGCTTTTCGGTTTATATAAGTTGTGCACTCATAAATATGTAGGTCGAGTAGGTATGCTTAAAACTTCATATTTTACTCTAGTCCACAATTTTTCTTATTTGTGACGTAAATTATCCATAAATACTAAAAGTTGTAATAAAAAAATAACTGATATTTTTATTTATAAATAAATTGTAGTTGAAAATTGTAATTATCATATCTTTATGGAAAGATGTATAATATTTAACACTGAAACATTAACATAATATGAAAATATACCCTCACTTCGCTTCGGGTTCGTCCCTAGACAAAAACAGATCTATCCCACGGGAACCGTACATTTTTCCGGGATGATATATAGCCTTCCTCAGTTAACGGACTATCTAATGCAAAAAGAATTTTTCATATCGGATTAGTAGTTCCTGAGATTAGCACGTTCAACCAAACAAACAAACAAACTCTTCAGCTTTATAATATTAGTATAGATTTACGACATGTTATATATTTTCTAGCATAATACTATGTTCCTTCGCTAACTTCTTTTGATCTAATATAATAAATAGTCTAGTAAATATTATTTATTTGTTGTTTTTTTTTTTTAGCATTTCTCATTCCAAATTACATTTAAATTTATATACATATTTGTGTGAGCCATTTATAAGATCCTTTATTGTGATACCCTACTAGATAGATTTGAAGGAAAAAAAATTTTGAAGACTTACTTAATATGGCGCTAAAAATAGATCTTTTTAATTTTTATAATTTGATATACCCAGAATCACTCTCGCAATGAAGACGAATCTAACGACATCTTTCAAGCTAAAATCTATCAAGTCGTTTAGGATACAGAGCGTGCCAAAGAAATACACATACATACCTACACTCAAAAAACATAACCCTCCTTCTGGCGCAGTCGGGTAAAAAGGTACTGAACTATTTTGTCTTTGCGTATTTATAAATAGATATTCTAATTCAAAGTTAAACGTACGTAATGGAAAATAAATTGAGCTGATAACCGAAATAATTTATAACTAATAAGCTGGCTTCGCTTCGTTGAAACCTAAAGTGTACGCCAAACGTAATTTAGTTATTTCCATAAATATATTAATATCAAACGGAAATTGCTAAATGCCCAAAAATTATGTCTGTACTACAGTCACATATTGTCTGTTCTTTTTTATTTATACATTACTAGCAACTCATCCTCGCTCCGCTTGGATTTGTCCCTATTTACATTTTAACGTTTAGCTCAGAGATGAGATATTTTCACGCAGTAAAAAGTATCCTATATGTTAACCCAGATAACCAGCTATCATAATACCAAATTTCATCAAAAACTGTTCAGTGGTTTTCCCGTGATGCGGTAACAGACATAGTAGTTTTGGATTCTGTATCGATAATAAAGTCTATTTCAAAAAGATTTTCCAAAAAAATATTTAATGTAAAGATTCGGCTTAGTTACAATTATATTATATGTATAGATAAAAATACTCTGACATTTATATTTACTAATACATAAATATAAACAGTTTGTTTGAACGCACTAATCTCTGGAACTATCGGCCTGATTTAAAAAAATATTTTTGTATTTTAAAGCTTATTTCCTGAAAAAGGCCTTGCTGGTCTAGTGGCTTGCATGTACGGCTACAGATTCGGAGGTCCTGGGTTCATCTGTTAAGAAAGTTTAGTAATAGCCCGAAGTTGGGTAGTTGGCGGTGTTTCACCCCTGTGCCTCGGAGAGCACATATAGCCGGTCGGTCTTGCGCCTGATCTTTCACCAATCGTGTTGAATTATCTTCCCACCGGAATATGAGTGACGGGATTAAAAGCAAATAGCGTGGGTGGAGCCGCGCGTAAACGCTAATAATATTTTTCTAAATTGCCCAGCAATCATGTTTCTATTCAATTTACTGACCTTACATTTAACTACTTATAGCGCAATTTTCAACAATCTATAATCATAAATCTCCGTTCATATAGTTTTTATATTTCTTCTATACAGCAGTTTAGCACTAATATTATTATGATTTTTATAACCCAAGCGACTCACCCTCGCTTCGCTTAGGTTCGTCCCTAGTAACAAAAACAAATCTATCCCACGGGAGCCGCACATTTTTCCGGCATTAAAAGTAATGTGTGTTATATTCCAGACTATAATATATCTCTGTGCAAAATTTCATCCAGCTTCGTTCAGCCATTCTGGCGTGATTGAGTAATAACATCCATCCATCCAAACTTTTGCATTTATAATATTTATAGAATAAATTTACATAAAATGGATTGCTTTATCAGAGGGCTTTATTCTATTCTAAACTGGAGTAGCTTTTCCATTTTCTATTAAATTTATGCGATACAATATTTCATTTATCTATCTTAGAGGCTTACACAAATTATTCTACAATCGTTGAACAATAGAAATTTTAAAATTGTATTGAAATGATAAATATCGATAAGTGATATAATTCTAATGTTTCATTTCCATATATATTTTTAGATCTCTATTTTACATATAGAATAGATAAATAAAATATACATTTAAATCGTTAAATAAGTCAATTTTGTTAATTGTTTAGTAAACTTCTATGCCTTAATAAAATTATTGATTACAAACGTTTTTAGAAACCTAATAACTGGTAAGCGAAATAATGAATACATTATTACACTATTGGATATTAAACTGCCGACTTTGAATTGATCGATGGCGAGTTTCCCAATATGGGCACTTTCCTTGGCATACCTACGCAATAATAATCTTTTTGTTCATAACATTTTGTATTTTGATCTAAAGCTCTATCTTAAAAGCTCAAAACTCTGTCAGACTAATATTGTAAAATCAAAAGTTTGCGATTGAGGCTGTATACTTATAATCTTATCGTTTCATTTCGTTTAAATGAAAATATAAATAAAGATAACCATCCTAAATTTACAACTAAGCTAGCTTTTTAATTAATATAACACCACTATGTGCACTTAAGCAAAGCCACAGATAGAAAAACCGGTCAAGTGCGAGTCGGACTCGCGCACGAAGGATTCCGTACCATTATCTATTATATAGAACTGTAAAAAAAATCATGTCTGTTGTATGGAAGCCCCCCTTAAATATTTGTTTTATTTTAAATTAATTATTTATTTTTAAAGTAAATATATAACTAAATATTCTGTGAATATTTCAAGCGTCTACCTGTTGCCGTTATCAATATCGAGCAAAAACGAGCAAAAAAAATCGCGTTTGCTGTATGGGAGCCCCCTTAAATATTTATTTTATTCTGTTTTTTAGTATTTGTTCTTATAGCAGCAACAGAAATACATCATCTGTGAAAATTTCAACTGTCTAACTATCACGGTTCATGATATACAGCCTGACAGCCTACAGACAGACAGACGGACAGACAGTGAAGTCTTAGTAATAGGGACCCGTTGCACCCTTTGGGTACAGAACCCTAAAAAGTTTAAAAAACTAATTGCAATTTACTTATGGAGGACAGTGTAATTCGATTAATGAAAATAACATGTCCCATGAAAGTACGTAGATTGAATAAGGTATTATACCTTTCCCTTAAGACATTCTAACCAATTTTGTGACCGAAATATCATGATCACTGGATTATTTAATGGTATCCATTATAGTTGGCATTTCCACTACGTAGTTCGGTGAATTTATTAAAAGGGCCTTACTGTCACATGAATCAGTCTTAGACTAAGGATTAATATAGATGGAGTGTCATAAAACGAAACATGAAGCCAAATAACAATTTGTATATTGAGTGGTAAGTAAATAAGTGTTAATATATATTAAAAAATATTTAAATATATTTAACTTATGCCATAAAAAAGTACAAAAGAAAATGATAATATTTTTATTATTCACTAGCGACTCATCCTCGTTTCGCTCGGGTTCGTCCCTAGGTTGCTTTCCAGAACAAAATTAATTAATTATTTTGGTTTTCATTTTTTTTCGTGGGACCCTATTTTTTTCTAAAATAAAAGTAGCCTAAGTTACTCCTTATTACATCAGCTATCTGCCAGCGAAAGTCCCGTCAAAATCGTTCCAGCCTTTTCAGACATTAGCCGGAACAAACAGACAGACAGGCAGACAAAAATTGTAAAAAATGTTGTTTTGGTATATGTACCGTGTATACATACATATGCATTTACTAAAAAGCGCTTATTTTAATAATACAAACAGACACTCCAATTTTATCTATCTGTATTGATTTTGAGAATGAGAGAGAAATTTCCTTTAAAGAAAGTTTTCTTTAAAGTAAACGACCTGTATAGCGAAATCGAGAATAGTAGCATAAAGGACAAATTACGCTACTATTTTTGACAGACATTTATTTTGGCGGACTCCGTCTACTGTATATAATTCTTGAATCTGAGGAATGAGTAAAACGCCTTACGGGCGCCTTAAGCTACCGGTAGTAGCTTCCTCATAGACCGACGACACTGATAACCTTTAAATTAAATTTCATTCAATTTCATTACATTCGTCCGAATAATATAAATGTAGAGATAACTTTTAATATTTTTTTATTACTGACTTCATAAAAAGGAGGTATCAATAAGCTATATTTTTAGTATGTATGTATGTTAAACAATATCCATTGGATATACATAAAAGGGTATCTATTGAAAATAGAAGAAAGAATTCTACTGATTTAGAATTTTCATTAACTTTAGTTGATTTGTACTATATTAATAAGTAACTAAATTCTTTTTAAATAAAATTATCTTTTCGGATTATTTCGCGGATTTATTTCGATTTTTGGTTCCCGACGTTTTGAATGCTTTACAGCAATCATGGTCACGGGAGAGACTAAGGTTTTAGACGTCTCAAAGACGTTATATACTTGTTACAGACAGTGCCTACCCACAATTTTACAAAAATGATTTAAAAAAATACAAAAATGGCACCAGAGTGCCTTACAATTTTTATTTTTGGGCACGCTTCCCTTTATACGACAGGGATCAGGCCATAGTACACCACGCTAGCCAAGTGCGGGTTGGCGGACTTCACATGTCTTTCGAAAACTTACTATGTTCTCTCAGACATGCAGGTTTCCTCACGATGTTTCCCTTCACAGTAAGACAAGTGGTAATCATATTGGAAATTATTCGCACATGAAAATATCAGAGGTGACACCCAAGATTTGACAATCAAAATTATTTTAGCCATTTGGTTTTAATAATTAACTGAACATCAATAAATCTATCACTCAGAACATGTAATTTTATAATCATAGTATTCATATACAATATTCTTATAATACTCCAAATCTCTTTCGGACCTTTTTTTGTGCTCGACAATATAACTTTCATGAAAATGCCATTATTTCAATATTCAAATATTTAAGCCGTCAGATTCATTTTTTGAGAGCTTAACAGATTGAAAAAGAGAATGGATATGCAAAATAAGTTATATGCGAAGGCAGAAAATATTGGAATGAACCTTTTATTTTACTCACTCTATGAGTAATTTATTTCTTTGAAGAATAATGTATTTGAAATACTTTTTACTAATATAAAATAAATATATTTTTCTCTTTATCTTTTACTCGAGTTTTTTCGCTTTTGATTTTTTGTGCCCAACGCTTCGAATGCTTTGCGGCAAACATGGTCACTAGAGACTTTACTTACTCTTACTCATTTTTAAACGCAAATAAAAAAGAATACTATAATATTTAAACTAACAAATATAGTTGTTACATAATACTCCAGTTTCTAAGCGATATTTGTTGGAGTTAAAACTAATAACACACCAAGTAATTTGTTTAACCAAGTGACCGCAAACATTGACCTTCGTTCGACAACCAGTGTCTAGGTTTCTATTATATTATCAATATGTTTTATATAATATATTAATGTATTAATCGTTATGTAATAATATGTTATAAGCTACAATAAATAAATTGTAAATGATATGCTAAATCTTAAAATTAAATTTAAAATGTTGAGGTAGCCCAGTGGTAACGCGCTCGCTTGGGAAACCGAGTTAAGCGGGTTCAAATCCCGGGTCTCGCACCTCTGATATTTTCATGTGCGAATCATTTCTAACATGATTACCACTTGTCTTACGGTGAAAGATAACATCATGAGGAATCATGCATTTCTAAGAAAACCAGCAAGTTTTTGAAAGACATGTGAAGTCTGGCAACCGCACTTGGTCAGCGTGGTGGACTATGGCCTGATCCCCCTCGTATTGAAGATAGGCTCGTGCCCAGGTGTGGGACATCAAAAAGGGCCGAATACATGCTGTAGTGATGAACATTTTAAGGTCCACATCACTTTCTTGCAATAAAATTCAATGCAATAAAAATAACAGAAACATATATCCCTAATCAAAATTAGATTCTAATAAAAAATACAAAAAGACGAAGATAGAACCTCCTTTTTTTGGAAGTCGGCTGAAAATGCTGTTATCTGATAACACATCCCGAGTTACGTTAAATATTCTATAAAATACATCACAATATAGTAAAGTTCTCTACATGCAATGCAGACGTGGGTTTGGAATGTCTGGTTATTAATTATACGACTCACTCACATAAGAGCTCTTATTATGCGATCGTGTTTCCTTTTTCCGTGTAGTATATTTATACAATAGAAGTTTTCAATATTGATTTTTTTTTTCATTTTTTTTTCACGTTTTCTATAAAAATTTAAAAATTCTACAGTATTAATTAATAAATCTTTACATAATAACAGATTTATGTTCGTCTCTAGATACGTTTTAATTGTTAGTATAGGTTTCTCAAAGATGAGATATTTTCCCGCAGTAAAAAGTATCCATTTTGTTGACTCGGATAACCAGCCGGTTAACCTATCTAGTGGTTTCCTCGTGATACATTCCCAGACAGACAAAAATTCTAAAAACTATAAATTCGGTCTCTGTATCGATAAGAATGACTTTCCAATAAGAATTTCCAAAAAATATTTATTGTACAGATTCGACTCAGTTAGATCTCTATTATATGTATAGTTAGGTTTTCGTTGAAAATTAAGTTAAGCACACTATTTTTAAATAATAATAATAAATAAGTTACTATAATAATTGTATTGATTCATTTTGATTTAGAATAAGCAAAAAAGCTAAAACTATCTCTATTGTTACTTAACTTTACTGCTAATAAAAAAAATATCAATACAGTAATAGTAATTATGAAAAGAATAAAAGCTCATAATTTAATTATACAAGGAGCTTATTTGTATACAACAAATTCTTAGTAAAAAAAATAAACAAAACCATTTCACATGGCACTGCAATGCGGCATGGGCTCCCACTCTTGAACCTCCCGAAACCGTATTTTCACTCCATAATAGTCTGGAACGTTATAGAGACTCTATCACAAAATTTTATGTGATATTTTATATCTACATTTAAAATGTGAAAATGTTTTTATTATTATAACAGTTTTGTTTTTTTTTTAAACAATATTATCAACGTGCTTTGATTTTTAGAGTACAACTAGCGATTCACCCTCGTTTCGCTTGGGTTCGTCCCTAGGAACGTTTTATCGGTTAGTATAGATTTATCAGAGATGATATATTATCCCGCAGTATAACCAACTATCATCATACCAAATTTTATCAAAATCTGTCCAATGGTTTTCTCGTAATGTGTTCCCAGACAGATAGACGAAAATTCTAAAAACTATACATTCGACCTCTGTATCGATAATAATGACTATTTCAATAAGATTTTCCAAAAAATATTTAATGTACAGATTCAACTCAGTTAGAATTTTATTATATGTATAAATAATTCATGTCAAAATAGCAATTGAAGAAAGAAATGTATACGACAGTTCTGTCCAAGTTTGAAAATTTTTAATCTTAGGTAAAGGAAGACGCTTTCGCGAAATAGAAGTTTTAATTTGTTGAAAATTTTGTTACTACGTTTTCACATTAACTTAATTTGGATCAGATATTTATTTAAAAAAAAATGTTTTTTCTTTTGGGTGGAATGTTTATTTAAAATTTACATGGACTTACCCTTGGAGTAAAACATATTCATTGAACAAAAATCATGAATATCACAGTTGATGAAGATATAGTGTAACATACACACCATACCCGACACATTGAGTGTCTTTTTCTTTTTTTAATTTGATCAAAAATTAAATATATAATCTATACATATCATAAATTGCTGAGTCCAATCTGTGCATTAAATATTTTTTGGAAAGTCGAAATGAAATAGTCACTATTATCAATACAGAGGCCAAATCTATAGTTTTTAGAATTTTTGTCTGTCTGTCTGGGAACGCATCATGAGAAAACCACTGGACAGTTTTTGACGAAATTTGATATGATGATAGCTGGTTATCCGGATCAACATATAGGATAGTTTTTACTGCTGGAAAATATCTCATCTCTGAGAAATGTATACTAAACGTAGTTAAATATATAACATATATATTATTTATATCTTACATACTCATAGTAATATAAAACCTAATATCCTTTTAAATCTCTGGTCATGACAAATTTTTATTACTTTTTCTGAGTGTCATAGTAGTGCGATTAAACATTACAGTAGTTTTATGCTCGCTTGTGAAGGCGTTGTCCAAACTCTACACAGAGACCGTAAAACCACCTCAGTCGTAAAACACGGTGCTATTAGATTACTTAGAATCTATTTGCCAGTTTTACGCTGGGCGTACTGCGGATGGTAAATTTTTTATTGTTACAATGGAATTAAGGTTGGTATTTTGTAGGGAAATTGAGCATTTTATTTCATGTGCGCGTTTTTTCATGGCTTTAAATTTTTATACCGCTCGCTCGGGATTTTCGTTTTCATTTCGTACCATGATTTCTGAAGTTAAGATACTATAATATGTATGTAAATAGTGTTGTATAACCGTAACGTTATATAAATAATATTTCTCAATATAGCGGTTATAGAATGCAACAAGATTTTTGTAGGATAGATAGATTATTGTGAAATTTTTAGAAATTTTATTTCAAACAAACAATCTCTTAGCTTCTAAATATTAGTACTTAATATCTACAGATAAATAAAATTGAAGTGTCTGTTTGTAATGTCAAAATAACAGCTTTTTACTAAATGCATATGAAATTATATAAGGTATTTATAACAAAAACAACATTTTAAATTTTTTTATCTGTCTGTCTTTCTGTTTGTTCCGGCTAATCTCCGAAACGGCTAGATCAATTTTAACAGGACTTTCACTGGCAGATAGCTGATATTATAAGAAGTAACTTAGGCTACTTATATTTTAAAAAAAGAATTAGGGTCTCGCTCAAAAAAAAACGTACATAGGGACGCACGTCACTAGTTACTAGTATGTATTAAAATGCTTAAGAAAATGTTTATAGGTGATTCAAGTCGCAAATCTGACTTATAAAATTTACATTTTTTATAAGTTAATGTTACTAAAAACGCAGTAAACTTAGCATTTTTATGAGTATAAAAGTGCGAATAAAATAGTAAAACACAGCATTTACACACCACAATTTAATACTTAAATGACTAGCAGGACTTTTTCTTCGAGTACCGTCATTAGTGCGCACTCCGCACTAAGTGTAGCGTATTTATTTCTCCACTATTTAAAGTTTTCGCGCATATATTTTGTGGTCGCATTTTTTAAAAGATTGAATTATATGATGTATATAGTGATATATAAAACTCTGAAAGCACAGTCCTTATACATTTATATATGAGTGAAGCCAGATAAAATGTACATGTATGTATTCAGCCCTTTTTAACGTCCCACTGCTGGGCACGGGCCTCCCTTCAATACGAAGTGGATCAGACCATAGTCCACCACGCTGGCCAAGTGCGGATTGGCGGACTTCACATGTCCTTCGAAAACTTGTTACATTTTCTCAGACATGCCGGTTTCTTCACGATGTTTTCCTGCACCATAAGGCAAGTGGTAATCATGTTAGAAATGATTCACACATGAAAATGTACATACACGTAGTTATTTCATCCTGACGAGTTTTTCGTCATAAAGATTATTCTTGAATAATATATTTCTTTTGAAGTTGGTTAAGTAGTGTATGAAACCTACGATTTGACTTAATAAGTTTCTCAAAACTGCCTTTAAATTGAATTGAATCTTTGCTACTTCATTAGTTTGGTATCCTTTTTCAGGGTTTTTAGCGTATATTTTATGAGCTTTTTTATAACTTAGGCTTTACTGTACATCTAGTTTTTAGTATTCTTTATAATTTCTTTGACTATAGTGCATGCTGTAAATTGCCCATAATTAGAAAAGCATTTAAACAATACTAATAGCATAATTTGAATTGTCATATAATAAGTGCTAAAGAATCCATTAACGTGACAATTGGATTAAATTGAGTCGTGTAATAAATAATAATGTATTTACTGTTGACAATCCTAAATAAATAAGTAAAGATTATTTGATTCCCGTGGGTTAATATTTGTTTTTTTTTTTTTATTTATGTAGAGACACAATTAAATAAAGCCAGAGCAATTTACTATTTCATTTTAAGTTTGAGTTACTATGCCATTTACATATAACAAAATTGTAACTGATCGCTGTCTATACATGGAAGATATTTGAGAAAACAATACCCTGGTTCTTTATTAACGCAATAGAACTTAAATCAACGATTTTTAGAATTTTTGTTTTGTTTGTCCATGCGTTTGTGCGCGGTAATCTCAGAAATGGCTTAACCGATTTGGGTGCAGTTTTCACTAATGTATTTTGGTAAGCTTCACTTAACATTTAGTATAGTTGTTTTATTTTAATTGGTTCATAAATAAAAAAATTATGTACATTTAAAAACTCACCTAGGGACGAACGTGAGTCGCTAGTTCATACTAATATTATAAATGTGAAAGTGTGTTTGTTTGTTTGTCCTTTAGATTGACAGATTGGGGTAATTTTATGTGTGGAGATAGTTGAAGGGCTGGAGAGTGACATAGGCTACTTTTTATCGCAGGAGATTATCTCATTGCCACGAAAAGACACTTTATAATAAAACCCAAAAAATATTTATGATCAGAATTACTAGAAACTTAGTATTATTGCTCTTCAATACAATTAAATAAATGTGTTTTAGCATTTTTCGAAATTCATCCCATAAAGGGGTAAAATAGGGGATGAAAGTTTATATGAAACCTAACTTTTTAGAGTTTTTTTTGTAATTTTAGTGCGAGCAAAGCAGCTGGTTCTGCTAGTATTATATAAAAAGTTAATGCTTACAGTTAGTAATAGCTTCCAATGTTTTACCAGTTAATTCCATACGCCCGACACGTCAAGGACTAAAAGACTTGAATAGGAGCGTCATCTACATTAATCAACGTAAAGCAATTAAGTTACTCGTTAACTGTCAAGTTTATAGCTTTGTTCATAGCGACTATACTATTATCTACTACTATGAATATGAACATTGAAGATAAAGATATTTGTGATATGAAATGAAATAAACTTTATTCAATTAGACTTATTATAAACGCTTTTGATTGTGACAAAACTTTTGTGACATGTAAGATAATATTTTTTTTCTATACATATAATAAAACTATAGAGGTCAAATGTCTATACATAGAAAAAAAATGCTGAAACCGAATCAGGGGGATGTTAGAAGAGAAATAGAATAAATCCAGATTTTTTTCAATTTTTTGTTTCTCTATCTGTTTGTCTGTTTGTACGGGCTAATCTCCGAATCTACCGATTTAAATGAAATTTTACATGGTGGTACCTTATATCTCCGGTCAACGTTTTAGATACTTTCCATCGCGGAAAATTAAAGAGTTCCCGTGGGGTAGTTAAAAATCTATCATAACTTACACAGCTTAGTACACAAAAACTACTGATTGAATTTTAATGAAACTTTACAATAATATAGTTCATATATCAGAATAACAAATAAGCTACTTTTTATCCTGGAAAAATGTACGGTTCCCGTGGGATAGATTTGTTTTTGTCTAGAGGCGAACCCAAGCGAAGCGAGGGTTAGCCGCTAGTTATTTCATAATATCGATATGTATTTAGCCCTTTTTAAAATCCCACTGCTGGACACGGGCCTCCCTTCAATACGAGGGGATCAGGCAGACTGCACATATCTTTCGAAAACGTGCTAGGTTTTCTCAGGCATGCGGGTTTCCTCACGAAGTTTTCCTTCACCTACCGATATATTATATATAAAAAATCTTATTATATGATAATATATTTTATGGTATTTCATAAGATGAACTTTGAGATTAGTTTTAAAGCTCAAAGTCAGTCGAAGCTCGATTCCTTTATTATGATTTAGTTTCGCTTGAGTATATTTCATAATGACCATCTATTATCTCCGCTTTATATATATGCATAAAAAAATATATCTTTGCTATAAAAAACCTTTTCCCAGTTTTCAATTAACTGTCTTCAATACGTGCAAGTTGAGCACAAATTATTTTGCCTGTGTCACTGGAATAGCCACGTTCGAGATCCCCAGTTTCTTAAATTACCTAAACTTCTATAAATTTCCATAATGTCACATTTTTCAAAAAAAATTATATAGGTACTAAGTATTTCTATATATCTTATAATATCATCTCCATAAACGATACAACATAATCCTAAAATGATATATATATTTGATAAAAATATTTTCGTCGAATAACTGTTGTATAAATTAAACAGAGAACTACTAACATCAATCTTCTGACATTTTGACGTAGCAGGTTAACTAAAAACATGACGAATTCACATTAACGGTTTATTTTTTTATCGTTACGCTGAACGGATGTGAAAAACTAAAAATAAATTTGGAATAAAATACGAATAAAACGCCTAAGCCAAAACAAAGTTGACCATTCATACCCCACTTCCCCTCAAGAAGGGGACATTTCCGTCTACCCTTTACCCTAAGTCTACCCCAAGTGTAAAAAATTCCGGTTGGCTAGAAATAAATGATCCATTACCATTCACAATTTACTCAGTAATTCTGCAAAGGGTTATTTGTTTATTTTAATGTTTATCGTTTATTTCCACATAAAATATATTTGAATTTAGTTCATTATAAAATTATGACAATAGAAAAATAAGCATTTGTTATTTAATACAGATTTATTATTATATATATATAGAATATAGATATACTAGCGTCTAACCTTCGCTGTGCTCGGGTTTGCCTCTAGGAAAACAAAAGCGAACCTATCCCGCGGGAACCGTAAATTTTTCCGGTATAAAAAGTAGCATATATGTTATTTCAGACTATAATCTATCTCTGTGCCAATTTTCATCCAGATCCGTTCAGCCGTTCTGGCGTGAAAGAGTAACAAACATCCATACTCACAAACTTTCACATTTACTACAATAGTACGGATTCATAAAAATTTAAAGACAAGCAATGAAGTATATTAAAATATAAGGACAAATAGATATCTAGGTACACCAATAGAAGTCTAGAGCGATATTTCTTATCATTATATGAACTCAACTCAACTTTAACGCTTTAAAGCCATTAACAATAAAATTGAATTGAATTAGAAGCATATCTAATTGAACTCAGTTATAAGAAATTGTTAGAAAAAAATTCATAAAGTCATGATTTGATATAACGATATAAAAAAGTCAACCGTCAGTTCAAAGCTGCCATTGAAAGATGGTCATTGAGCTCAAGCTGCACTCATAGTCAAAAATACTACAGAGTAAGAAATATCGATCCCTGAAAATGTAAAGTAGGGCGCTCTTTTTATCATGATGCTCCCATTAACTTGCCCTTGCTATCTCGTAGTAGAGATTAAAAAGGATGTTCGTTGTATTGTCCTATAATTTACTTTTTTTTTTTTTTTTTATTTTTATCTCGGATAAATGTTCCCGTGGGATAGATTTGTTTTTATTTCGCACTAGGGACGAACCCGAGCGAAGCGAGGTTGAGTTGAGTCTATACAGATAAATAAAATTGGAGTTTGTAATATTAAAATAACCGCTTTTCACTAAATGCATATGGATGTATACACGGTACATATGCCAAAACAACGTTTTTTACAAATTTTGTCTGTCTGTCTGTCTGTTCCGGCTAATCTCTGAAATGGCTGGACCGATTTTGACGGGACTTTCACTGGCAGATAGCTGATGTAATAAGGAGTAACTTAGGTTACTTTAGAAAAAAAATAGGGTCTCACGAAAAGAAAACCAAATTAATTAATTAATTTTGTTTTGGAAAGCAACCTTTATTATAGAATTCAATTGAATTGTTACACCATGAAAGTGTTAAACCAGCTTTGATTAACGTTTCAACATAATAAGCTTGCTACATTCGATCTAATAATTCTAAAATGACCGGTTTATAATTTGTTACAAAACATTTCTACAATATATCACAAACTGTCAACTAATATTCTGGCTTTAAGCCAAGTTTCTTTTGTACCCGATCACTCTTTGTGTGCAATTGTATCGTCACATAAAAAGAAAATGTATGTCGGAAAATGCTTCGCTTGTTCAAAATGTTCACTCGAACGAAAAGTCACATACGATGTGCTGAGCTAAAATTGGATACTATAAAATCTTGAATATATTTAAATTGCTAAAGGCTTCCTATTTTAAATAAAAAATGCTTATTCCATTGTGTGGACGCGATTTTGTAAAATAAGAATTATAATCTTAATTATATTCGTTTTTAAAAAATCTTTACATTAATTCTGTGTACAATTTATAATTACGGCTGTAATAATAAATTTTATTAAATAACCAAAGAAACGCTATCAATAAATTACAAAAAAAAAACAAGCCAATATAAACCACATTCAAACTGTTAATTCATTCGCCGCCTCGTCGCGTGTTCCGCCACAATTTTCTCACCGTGCTTTTAAATGAACTTGTATTACTTTTAAACTCCTAAAACTACTCAGCTAAAAAGTTGAAAGTAATATAAACTAGTAGTTTATTACGAAAATGATATAGCTCTGAAGTAACTGAAAACTTTAACTCAACTTCGTGTAAATAATAAGCAGACGTTTTTCTATAGATCGAAATATCAAAACTAAGATGTCATTCGTATCCCAAACGGTGGCTGGGTTGAGCCAGACTCGGCGGGAAGACACGTCCCCTCGCCAACATTGCTCCCACCAGCACGCGCACCGCAGCACGCAACTTTACAGAAAAAATAGTTTACCTGAATGGGATCCTCCGGAGCCGAGGGTCAGAAAAAATAGTCTTCCCGCTGAAATCTACGATAAAAACGAGACGTCACACACGGGCAGCTCTCCCATTTTAGAAGAAGAGTGACAACTATCGCCGTAAGTCCCGCTTGGTGTCCCCCATCACTAGTCTCCGCATGGATATGCACTCCAATGTCACGAAAGAAGAAAGGCTTTGTGGAACAGCCCTTGCATGCTTAGAAGCTTTTGTGAATTCGTAGGGCACGAACACCTTATAGATATGTGTATCGATGTTTATGATATATGGTGAAATCGATGTATTGTTTTTCCAAATTATTTATGAGCAATCTAATCTAAATGTTGTTTAACCCATTAAAGATTTTCAATTAAAAATAATGTCTGAGTATAAATGTATGTTGAAAAAACGAAATTGTAATATCTAAACCAGAGGATGTTATACGAATGATTAATGTCGATTAGTCAAATTGCAAACTATAATTAAGAACATATCCCGTGTAATATTACTTATCACATTTCGTAAATGAGAGACACGATAATAACTTCCTAATGAAATGTTACATATGGAAGTGGATACATTATGTTTAATTAAAACTGTGTAACTACGGTTACAAACTAACATTTCAACATAGTAAAAAAACCGGAATGACTTCTCCTGTCAGTACCACACATAAAACAACTTTAAACTGTAGCTATCAACCCTAATTTATATCCTACTAAGAATGTATGTATGTATGTATGTATGTTTGTTACTCTTTCACGCCAGAACGGCTGAACGGATTTGGATAAAATTTGGCACAGGTATAGATTATAGTCTGGAATAGCACATAGGCTAATTTTATCCCGGAAAAATTATGGTTCCCGTGGGATAGATTTGTTTTTGTTTTCCTAGAGGTGAATCCGAGTGAAGCAAGGGTGAGCCGCTAGTTTAAAAAATAAAATCTGATAGCGGTAAAGGAGTAATAAGTACCTACAACAACTTGGTACTGTAAAGTTGGCAAGGACTCGTAATTATGTAATTCTAAGGAGCAATGTCACGATAACTTTCTCCTTCAAATGTTTCGAAACAAACTAAACATGCTAACAATTTACCTACTTAACTAAAAAGAGAGTTATGAAAAATCAATAGCAGACGTCATGTTTATATTATTTATGCCACATGCAATTCACTCGTATATTCAAACCAGAGGTTCTTATTACCTTTATTAAGGATTTATAGGGAAATTATTTGCTTTTAATGATATAATAATGTGAATTGCTAATGAAACATAATAAACGTAAATTGTTTAATGTGAGTTGAATTAATTGAAATACGAAGACTGCTTACTGTAGAGGTCAAATGTCTGTACATAGAAAAAAAATGCTAAAAACCGAGTCAGGGGGATGTAAGAAAAGAAATAGAATAAATCCAGATTTATTTCAATTTTTTTGTTTCTCTGTCTATTTGTCTGTTTGTAAGGGCTAATCTTCGAAACTTTTGAACCGATTTATATGAAATTTTGCATGATGGTACCTGATATTTTCGGTGAATATTTCAGATACTTTTCATTTCAGAAAAATAAAGAGTTCCCGTGGGATACTTAAAAAACTATAGTATCTTATACAGCTTAGTACACAAAAACTACTGATTGGATTTTAATGAAACTTTACAATAATATAGTACATACACCAGAATAACAAATAGGCTATTTATCCCGGAAAAATGTTCAGTTCCCATGGGATAGATTTGTTTTTGTTTGTCAAAGTTTTTAGTTCAAATATAAAAACGAAAATATGAATCAAGCACAGTAAGTATTTTGAGAAGAGAAATTTAGCCCACTATTTCTTAACAATGAATTATCAGTTTTCTAAATTCATCCATGTATTTGGGACATCGCCGACGTACATTATGATAATCACCTACAATAAACGTATAGTCAACGTGACGATCAAATTCTATCGCCTACTCATCTAATTACATTTATGAAAGTAAAATTGTGCTCAATTACGTGCAATACAACTAATATACACGTGTATAGAGGATGAACAATCTAAATGATTTGTTGTTGGATTTTTGATATTATTATTTAATTCTAATGATGCGAATATACAAAAGATAAATGTGATATAGATAATATATATCTACTAGTTCATACAATAATTAAGAAAGACTGGAACAAAGGAAATTTAAGTTTTACGAATACCAAATAAGTTTTTTTACTGGTATCTCTTTTCTATTCTATGTAGTGTCATGTCAGTGTATTTCAAAATATCACTTAACTTACCTTTATATACCTTGCATAGGCAACAAAATAACAAAATTAAACTCAATCTTACAGAAAAATTTGACTTCTCCTTTTGAATATTGATTCTTCTGTCCATCAGTTTTTGTAGTCCCTTAAACAAAAATTGTGTATATATAATAATTTAATCCTAAGTACCAAAAAAGAAACAAAATTCACAGCTGCTACCAAAGTGTATACATTATTTTGCTAACTTTTCCAAACAAAAAAAATGTGACCATCTAAATAAACAATGCACTAACATTAACACATTAAAATCACATAAAAACTCAAAATAACAGACCAATTCCTTTTGTTTCAGGCGGAGCGAGTTTCTAGGATGTGTCTCGTTCCCATTGAAAGATGCAATTAAAAACGACATCTCCGGCACGTACTTTCTGCAGGGGCGCCAGGGCGCGGCACAGGACCGCGTGACCGAGCGACGCAAGATGGCCACCGATAACACAGAGACCAGCACTAATGATGGCGCGAAGGAAAACGTTGATAAAGGTAACCTCGACTGACGTAATTTTGGCCCACTTTGAAGCAATTTGGAAAAGTACAAAATTCTTCTTAAAGTTTGTGTTTCCAGTAGAATACTGAGATATTTATGCTAAAATCTAGTGGTATCTATCAGAAAACAAATAAGAATCTAGGAAATAGCACATTTACCTTATTGTTTATTTACATACTTATTTATTTCGATTCAATTAAACGATACAAAACATAAACTAACATGAGCATCTTATAGTGTACTTACTTAAAGTAACTTAAACAATGTTTCTGAAGGCGAAAATGTTGGCGGTTAATAGTTACAATTATTAAGTTAAGTAAAAAACAAAAATGCCTAAGATTATCTAATATAACGAATTAATTGTTAAAATTTTTACTATAATTTATACAATAGAATTATGCATATACAATGTAACAAATACAATGTAACAAAAATATCTTAGTCCAATAAATGTTCAATAATAAACAAATGAATTTAAAGTGTTATAACTACAAAATATGATATATTAATAAAGAAGAGATAAAAGGTAACAAATAAGATTTTATTTTATACCATTTATTACAGGGGAACAAACAGTATTATAGTACAGACAATTTACAATAAAAAATACACACATTTACCAGTTAAGTTTCCACAAATAAGAAACACATAATTAGAAGAAAGAGTAGAAACCATTAGGCTAAATTTTTTACCGCGGGAAAATATCTCATTTCTGAGAAAAAATACAAAAACTGCAATGTAAGAGTATACTAATGTGTAAAAACCTAAGAATTTGATTTTTGGTCATCTGAACGCGGGCGGCCGCGGGCAATGCTAGTGTTATTATAAATTTCTTGAAATTTAAAACAGAACAGTTCATTATATCTATTATAGTAAGATATTCATCTAAACTCTTCGTAATCCAGGCGTAGCTTCCAACGGCCCATCAACGAATCAAGCGCAAGTCGCGGCCGCGTTACAACGAGAGGCCGATGAGCATCTGTTCCTTAGATACTTGGAACTTGATCCACCAGAAGACCCAAATGCTCCACGACGTGCCCAAAGACAAGGACGAACACCTTTCACAACTACTAGAAAGTAAGTATTTGGATTTAGTTAATTTTTTGGGAATAAAAATATATGTCACAGGTATATTATCTATAAATATAATAAAATTGTAACTAAGCCGAATCTGTACATAAAATATTTTTTTGGAAAATCTTATTGAAATAAACATTATTATCGATACAGAGAATCTATAGATTTTAGATTTTTTGTCTGTCTGTCTGTTACCACATCCCGAGAAAACCACTGGACAGATTTCGATGAAATTTGGATGATGATAACTGGTTACCCGGGTCAACATATAGGATACTTTTTACTGCGGGAGAATATCTCATCTCTAAGAAATTTATACTAAATGTTAAAACGTAAGTAGGGACGAACCCGAGCGGAGCGAGGGTGAGTCGCTAGTATTTGAACATACTTAGTGAAATTATTATAAAGTAACTAAGATTGACCCCGATAATGTAAGAAATGGAGATGATTGACAAAAATATGAGTCATTGTAATATCACTGGTCACAAATTATAATTTCACGGCTTTTACAATATCCCTGCGACATATATGTATATTATAATTAAATATATACCATAATTAAATATTTTAGTATTCATTATATTATTACTTAATAGTCTTTCATATTATGGCAATGTAAGGGACCAATCAGAGCTCGTGACACAATTCCAAAAATAATCCCGAGTAAAAATCGAACTCTCACTAATTAGATACTTTTGGAGTACAAAAACTTGGAGATTTCAAAGCAATATTAAAAAATACAGTTACATAGAAGTTATTTCTAAATAAAACTATCTTTTCGGATTATTTCGCGGATTTATTTTGATTTTTAGTTTCCGACGTTTCGAATGCTTTACAGCAATCATGGTCACGGGAGAGACTAAGGTTATAAACATCTCAAAGGCGTTATATATGTCTGTAACAAGTATAATTAGTATAGTTTTATTTAAAATGTCAATGTCAAATAATCGCTTAAATCTAAGAAAATATTAAGTTATTTCTGGTTAATATGATGTGTTATATCAAGAAACAATTTTCGCAGATTAATACGAGGTTCAAGCGGAGGCTACGGTTTCACAGTGGTATGGACACGTCCGCCGCGGGTGGAGAGGGTCGCGGCGGGAGGGGCGGCAGAGAGGGCAGGACTGCGTGCGGGGGACTACATAGTGTTTGTTGGCAATAAAAATGTTGTTACTGCCAATGAGGAGGAAGTTCGGAGTCTTGTTAAGTAAGTTTTGTTTTTTAAATACATAATTGTCCCAATATTTAATACTAGCGAGTTACTCTTACTTCGCTCGGGTCCCTGTGTAACAAACAGTACTGTATGTATTACTCTAGGTTATAGCCTATCAGTGTACTAAATATCATCGAAATCCGTCCAGCCGTTTTAACATTAAGGTGTAACAAACAAACATACATACATATGACAAACTTACACACTTATAATAGGAATTCCATATTAATATACAATACAACCATTGTTGCAGTCGCCTATTGCAAGCTCTTAGGCTCAACAAATTATGCCTTTAAAAATCATATTTACAAACCTCAACCAAACCAAAATACTAACTTCATCATTCCATTCCAGATCAGCAGGGACGACACTTAACATGGAAACCTTCAGACGTGTCCCCCAAAACGGAGTAGGGATCCGTCGTCTCCAAACGGCTCCTGTACCAGAATCCACTCCTCCCGCCCCCAGATCTCCTAGAGCTGGTACTCTTGCTTCTCCCGCAGTTCCAAGACCTCCTACTGCCTGCTCCTCGACCAGTCAATCTTTGGACCGCCGCAAACTACACTTACCTCAGGTCACGTTTTCTAAAGAGGTAGGTAACGGAATAATTGTATAAATTTGGAACTTTCTAAAGATTGAGTGGATGAGTGTTCGGATGAACTGGTTTAATTGTATTTAAGTACTAGCTGTGCCCCGCGATTTCACCCGTTAAATTTGTTTGATTATAAACATCAGTTTTACAATAATCTGTCCCGGGACAGTCTGCCCGATTTGTTGACATTTATGATTACTGCTTCGCTCCCTTGGATAGTAGCATGATGATATATAGCCTATAGCCTTCCTCAGTACACGGGCTACCTAATGCAAAAAGAATTTTTCAAATCGTATTATTAGTTCCTGAGATTCAAACAAACAAACAAATAAACAAACTCTGCCTCTTTATAATATTATTATAGATGGTGTTCCTTAATTTATTTTTGTCTTTAACTCTTGATTTTCTGAACAACTCATCTCACTCAATCGTTTTTTTTTTTTCGAATTAAATTCAAACTAGTCATCGGTAGAATTTTTGATATGTATAATTTGTTGGGAAATTAAACCAAAATTCGAATTTTTAGGAAAGTGGTGCTAGTGTTGACTTACAATCTGTCTAAATCAAATTTATTATACGTATAGCAACTAGTTAAGTGTGTGTTTGTTTGTAATCTTTTTCCTTTTTTTAACTGTTACAATCATGTACAGTATCGCTATTGTTATTTGTAGATAGTAGATTATTTTCTCGATACATTCCACTATAGAGTTTGCTTATAATTTGTGTTCTCGCTTGTACAGATTTATGTTGTCATAGAATAATACATCTCAATAATCATAATAATTAGATGTTAAAACCTAATAACTGTTATTGGGATTTATAAAAGGGGAATCGTTACGTTTAAGATTGCTGTTTTGTTATTATTTATTTTGTTAACATTATTTATTTCATTTGTAATAGATCATCGTGTGTTATTCTTTTTTAAGTGTCTTAGAACTTATCTAGATGTACATTTTCGTGTTATCGCATTATTATGTTTATTCTGTACAAAACGCAATTCAAATTGTGTGTCTTAAGCTAATTTGTATTTATTATTTTCGTAACTCATGAAATTTTTTTGGTTCCTGTTATGATTATTTTTGTTTCTTTTTTTTTTTTAATTTATGTTTCTTAATATTAAGTGCAAATAAATTTATTGCTTATAATTATTTTTTTGGCATTTTTTATTTTGTTTTCTCCCTTACTTCCTTAATTTCCTCATTTTAAACTTCCCACTTTCTACATTGACAAACCAGATTTATACCAGATAGTACTCCTATCATAAAATAACAATTATAATTTAAAGATTAAATCTTTAAAGTTAATACTATGAAACACTTTACTTAGACCTATCTTCATTTTCATTTTAGATTATACCCTCATTTTATTATTTTTCGCATGTCATTTCATTTTCCGATAATAAATGCACGTTTCACTAAATAATTTAACTTAAGAGTCAAAATAAAATGTATAAAGAAATGTTACCATAATTTTGATTATTACAAAGTTAATAAAAACATTTAAAAAATACTGATTAATCACTTAATAATTTGATATAATTCAAATTACTTAAAAATATTTTATAAAAATATAGATAGTTTATACTAAGTTTAAAGTAAATAGTTTATAAAATATAAATCCACTAAGTAAATTTTAAGAACATACTTAAATACAAAAGACATGAAATATAATTAAAATCCACAACAGACGACAAGCCTATCAACAGACGGACGGAAACGCGCCCTACTAGCAGTAGTATCTCGTGAACAACATTATGCTACATGTCTACAATTCGGCCTAGTTCGATTTGTATCACCACTCGCAGAGAGAGCAGATCTGATAGCGCCAAGCGATCATCAATTGTTATTCCAGAATATTGAGGAGGTAAATATTATCAGGAGTGCTAGTTACTTAGAAATAAGCTAATAGTAACGGGCAGTGGTAGCTCAGTGGTAACGCGCTCGCTTGGGAATGCGAGTGAAGCGGGTTCAAATCCCGGGTCTCGCACCTCTGATATTTTCATGTGCGAATCATTTGTAACATGATTACCACTTGGCTTACGGCGAAGGAAAATATCGTGAGGAATTCTGCTTGTCTGAAAGAAGCTAGCAAGTTTTCGAAAGACATGTGAATTCCGCCAACCCGCACTTGACCAGCGAGGTGGACTATGGTTTCATCTCCCTCGTATTGAAAGGAGGCCTGTGCCCAGCAGTGGGACGTTAAAAAGGGCTGAATACACACACAGAAACCAGTAGTTCTACGATCAGTGGACCTCGCGAGCACAAACTTTTTTGCAACATTTAATATACTATTCTGCTCATCACAACGAAGATCCTTATTAGATCTTCACTATTTTTTTATGAGACCAATTTAAAGTTACTGCCTTTCAAATAAAAAAAGAACCATCGAGATCGGATCTCATAAGCCCGAGAGATCCAGTAGCCCCCTTTTTCCCCTGAGTCCCCCTCCAATCAACGCCCGACGATAAATAAAAAATAAAATCGTAAAATCTGTATACCAAGTTTCGTCCAGATCGGTTGTAAAATGCGACCTGTAGAGGAGTACCGAGAAACAGACAGAGGAAAGCAAATTTTACCAGACTTGCAGCAGGGACGCTTCACTCGCTCCGTCAATAACGTTAATTTTATGTGATCGAATTTCACTTCAGCTTTACTTAAAGATACCATAAATTATAAGGGCTGATTACTTGATAAGAATTGAGAAGTTATATTTTGATTTTAAATAGATAAAACAAAAATCGTAAGCATCGTAACTTTTTGTGGTTACATGATATGTTATCTTTCTTTTGTGTATAATCTATATATCCATATTAATATTATAAATGTGAAAGTTTGTGTGTATGTATGGATGGTTGTTACTCTTTCACGCCTTCACGCCAGAACGGCTGAACGGATCTGAATGAAATTTGACACAGAGATAGATTATAGTCTCGAATAACACATAGGCTTTTTATCCCAGAAAAATATACGGTTCCCGAGGGATAGGTTGTTTTCGTTTTTCTAGAGGCGAACCCTAGCGAAACGAGAGTGAGCCGCTAGTTTTCAATAAATACACTATACTGGAAGGATAATTTTGTAGAAATTTCAAGAAAACGTCACCTTTGAGGTGCAATTTGCGATGAAACATTAATTTGAAAGTGAATTGGAAATCGGTGTCTTTTTAGCCAATTAGTGGATATTAATCTTAGGGTCATTTTACAGATCTTTAGACTCTCAGAAGATATCTTGGACCAAGTAGTTCAAGACGATACTGAAGTACAGACTTCAACTGTGGTTGCAGTTTACTTACAAAAGACTCCTGCTTTCCTTAGTCTATATAAAAAATATTGTTTAGGATTGAAAAGGGCAGATTGTGTACTGGTAAGTATATATAAATATGAATATATTTTTCTTTACTATTCATGCCATACTTTATGTTGATATTAATACTATTGTAGTGATATTACAACACTTGAAAGTATTAAATCATTAAAATTTACTTTAACTGATGAATATATGAATCTTTGCACAACTCCTTAATAAAACTTACTCAATAAAATCATAAAACAGTGATAAGTTATTGAAATGTAGTCTTGTAAACGATAAAAATAAATATCTATACAAAAAACCTGATATGTATTAATTATACCAGGTAAAAAAATCAAAAGACCCAAGTGGAGCATTTTCAAGATTTTGCACAAGTCCCCCCATACCCAGAAGAAGGCCAGACATCACGTCCCTAGTCCACAAACCGTTGGAACAGTTCAGAGAGCTTCTTAGGTTAATGAGAGCGGCCGCTGCGAGTAACGGCGCTGGACCGTACGATCAACTGGAGAAAAAGCAGTTGCAAGTCATTGTGGAACAGCTACAAGTAAACATTGATTCTATTTTTGTAAAGTAATTATAATTTGGTAATTCATAAATTTTGTGTCCGAATGTATAAGCAAATCGAATTTGTCAACTCCAGACGTTATATGGCATTCGTTCAATCGTTTAAAAAAACAAAAATACAGTTCTGTAAGAACAATTATTAACGGGAACCTAACCTGTTTAAATGAAATATATTATTTCAAATCAATAAAAAAACTTTACAACACATAAATACTATTTTAGGACTGACGTTTAAAGAATAGATTCGGAAGCAAGCCCGAGCATTGTATCATAATTGTCACTTACGTGAGGTATTCTCTAAAAGATATACCGCCAAAAACAGTGCTTGCACTCAGGATGCAGCTTTTCATGATTGAAAATACATTTTATATTTAGAAACTCTTACTATCTTAACTTTGATGCTCAAACCATAACTCAAGAATAATTGATAACCATTTCAGAGTGGTTACCAAGATGTGACAGCTGGTTCAGGCTTAATGGGTCTCGCTGGTGACGGGAAACCATTACTTTCCGTAGCCGATCTCGAGAGTCGTCTTGTGTTCACTAGATGTAAGGTAAATATCTAGATTTAAACGTTGAATACCTTAATCTACAATAACAATACACGATATTATAGTAATTCCTATTTTTATAAGAAACTAGCAACTCACCCTCCGCTCGGGCACGGTAATGTTATATCGTTACCGTAGCTCGGGTTCGTCCTTAGTTACGTTTTAACATTTAGTTCAGAGATGAGATATTTTCCTGCAGTAAAAAGTATCCTATATGTTGACCTGGATAACCAGCTATCATCATACCAAATTTCATCAAAATCTGTCCAGTGGTTTTTCGTGATGCGGTCATAGACAGACAGATAGACATACAGACAGACAGACAGACAAAAATTCTAAAAACTATAGATTCGGTCTCTGTATCGATAATAATGACTATTTCAATAAGATTTTCCAAAAAAATATTTGATGTACAGATTTGACTCAGTTAGAATTTTATTATATGTAAAGATATCTGTTTATGGTGTCTAGTCCATATTAGGTACCATATACCTTATACCGTTATAATATTATCAGTTGCAAAAAAGCAATATCTGTTGTATTAACATTTTGAACCATAAACAAGATCTAGTAATCTATACATATAATAAAATTGTGACTGATCGCTGTCTGTACATGGTAAATGTTTGAGAAAAACTATTATTATTGGGGATCTTTATTAACGCAACAAATAGAACCCAAAACAATGATTTTTAGTATTTGTGCCTGTTTGTCTGTTCGTTTGTGCGCGCTAATCTTAGAAACGGCTTAACCGATTCGGGTGCGGTTTTCACTAATGTATTGTGGTAAACTTCACTTAACATTTAGAATTTGTTTCATTTCAATCGGTTCCTACATAAAAAAGTTATGTCAATTTAAAGAATCATCTAGGGGCGAACCCGAGCGAAGCGAGAGTGAGCCGCTAGTATTGAAAATAATTTGTAAACTTTCTAATCACTACATTTTACTATTTTTAATCTTGACTGTATAGCTTGTATAATATGAAATACATATTCGTATATCGTATATCTGCCTCACTTTAATCGCCATTTAACATTAATTATTATTTTCAGCCATTTGTCTTAAGCACAGCGGGAAGGCAATGGATATTTGGTGGGGAGCTATCTCGAGTAGAGGGCAGGACGATCCGGCCATATTGGGCGCTATTATTCAGTGACCTGCTTCTCTTCGCCACGGTGTCGCGGGATCGAGTGTTATTCGTAACGGAGGAACCGGTAGCGTTAGGGACGGTTTCAGAAGCACAGTTTAATATTAGGAAAAAAGGTTACTACTTTTGTGATATTATTTGGTATTTTAAAGTTCATTCTCTTTCTCTCTTTTAGCATTAGATTTTACTATTGAACTTGGGAAAATAGATTTATATTAGTTTGTTTTAGTGAAAAACCTAAGAATTGAATTTAATTTTAGAAGAATCATATTATAGATTTCCAATACGCATACACTTGAGTATGAGTAACTAAATTATTATTAATATTAAACTGCAACTTAAGTGCTCTATTCCGATATCGTAGATTTCTTAAAAGAATACTTCAAGGTTATAAGGTTTTTTTATTACAGTGACTGAATTCCGCCTAATATTGGGTAGAGCGGGTGGTGAGAGTCCGCTAGTGTCATGTTCCCCGCGCACGCCCGCGCGCTCGCGACCCATCGTGCTGCGAGCGCCTTCTATCGATCTGAAGGCGGTTTGGCAGAGCTTGTTGCAAAGACAAATGTGAGTATACTGTTAAGCAACTTACTCTTAAAATACAGCAGTACTTTAGACTGTAATGAATATTATTTAGAAAATAATATTTTATACATAAATGTTGTTATTACCGGCAAACGTTTGTATTGAACTACCTTTTAATTTTAGAAAACATCAATATTTTAACTATACTCCTTTTATTTTCAGATACCGTGCCCATACGATGTCTGGAACACCACTCGGATCGCCGCTGGACTCTCCAGATCCTCAACTGACCTTCAGTCTAGCGACTCTCGACTCCCAACAACGTCAGGTATCAGGGTCCAGCTTACAGCGGCACTCGAGCCTAGCACTCTTACCCGCCAGCTCTTACCGGTCACACTTAAATATGCTCGTAGAAGAACGTCCAGAAAAAGAAGTTAGGGTCAGCTTCGATGTTAGGTCCAATTCTACGTCACCTCAACCAAAACCAGTTAGAGGTCCCCTTAGCACAGTTTGGAAAACTGCCCCCACACCAGAAACTCCTTCCGCCAATCTATCCCCCGCAGACTCTCAAACGTTTTCATCTCATTTCGTGTCCTCCTCTAGTATTGAGAGGAATGAGCCACCAGCGTCACCCAGTGCTCAAGTCACCCCGGATGGTGGTGAGGATTATTCTGAAATATCTCCCTGCAGATGGGAATCTTTTGAAGCTGATCTCGCTTTAGCTGATTTAGATGTTGACCCATCGTATAAACACGCTGTTGAAGAACGTATTTTTCTACCCGATGATCCACTTTTACCCCGTGTCCCCTTACCAGAAAGACCGACTCCACCAGCGTATTTAGAACTTTGATCCGCGGAGTCTGATCCGGAGTTTGAAACTTACTTCCCCCGGATCCGAGGAAATAAGTAGAGCTGATGTGCTCTGAAAACGTCAAAATTTTAAAATAAAATTTTACTCCGACCTTAATTGGTACGGAAATAGAGGTTCTAAATATTGGCTTATGTTGTAAATATTCGAAAAATCTTAGATTTGATGAAGTTTTAACAAATGAATGGTTGATCAGTCATGTGAATATATATTTTTTTTTCTATTTCATGAGCCAATACTATTAATAGTTCCTTTACCAAAGAGAGCATTTCCAATTACAGCCAATGGTTTAAAACGCTATCCTAAAATAACACAGTTTTAAAAAAATTGACAAAAATCTTGATCAGATCAAATATTTAAATATCCATTAATTTTATAGCATTTGGGCCAGAAATTCTGATCATCCATTTGGCTTTTAATGTAAATAAAGAAAGCAAACGTGTTGGATTGTTAAATTTGCTTATAGTTGAGAGTTAAGATAAGGTTGTGGCAAAAAATTGAGATATATTTTCGAACATTACCGGTATTCTCAAATCTCGGTAATCTGGCTATATAGATTATTCTAGTTGTAAGTCCCTCTCCGAGCAAAACCGCTGGGTACATGGAATCAAAGTGAACTGGACTGAATTGAAATTACTAAAATGAGTTCTTAAAACTCGCTTAAATTTATGCCGATATTTTACAATTTACCGTATTATAGGATTCAGTGTCAAAAGTGTAACTATAGGGTACCAATTGTAGGGATATTTATACGACTTTGAACTAATAGTTTTGTATCGTTGCTTCTTGAGTCTTCCGTCCTTGTCTTACATTTATGTTACAAGACAGACAGCATTCAAAATTGCTCAGCGTCCTCCTTAGTATTAAGTTATTATTTACTGGCAATGTCAGTTTTATTGCAAATTAATTTTTAAACTAATGATAGTTTTGATGTACAGACTATCGCACTTTTTGTTTATATTTAAATTATCATTTGTTTGTCCATGAAAGTTAAGTTGAATAGATTTTGATAGCCCACTTTTGAACTTTGACTTATTGCCATCACAGATTATTCAGCCCTAAACTGGGTACGTACTACAGTTAATGTCGCGGGCGTCTGTACATAATCATAAAATTGTACAGGTCATGTGGATATTTGGCGATTAGTTTTGCGAAATCTGATTCACATTGCATTATAGTATCACCGTTTATTTTCCGCATCGCTTCTTTTAATGCATTGCCATTAGAATAATGTGTTACAATGAAAAATGGTAGTTGTTCTGTGTGAATTCAAGTAGTCACTGCTTTTTGTTTAACAATTGATGCTCACATATTGACTTTGACCATGTTTGTTGTTGCGAGAGAGACGAGCGCGTATATATAATCGCTAGCATCGTAAAATGTTCACATAACCTACTCCCGGGGTTTTTCTGTGTATGACCTAATTTTTTACAAAAAAATTTTTGGTAGATTCAATAATTTTCGATGTCTTTGGCTGTGTAAAATAAGTCTAGTAGTTAATGAGGAAAAGAGTAATAATTTTGAGAAAGCCTTTTACTTATTGTTCTGGGTTCTATGTGGCGTATAATCGATTTATAAAATTTGGATGTTTTGTTTAGATCGAAGCAGAAATTTCTAATGATCGGTGAATAAAGTGACTTTGTCGATGGTGATCTTTTTTTTATTTCTAATATTCTCAACTAAGTCCCTATTTTGCGACGCTATCGAAACTCCTTAATCTTTTAAAGCGCTGTCTACCATTTTTCTATGTAACGCACATTATTGTATCTATATGTACATATAGATAATCAATTTATAATAAAATTTACCACATTTTTTGAATTTGCACTTTAAATTACTATTTTATAATTATTATATTTTTCAAGTAATACTTTTCTTGTCCAAAAATAAAAAGATTTAATAATTATAATTTATATTATATTAAACTATTCACATTTATATTAATCGATTTAAAAAATAAGGAGTGTTAAAGCATGGGTGAGTACATTTATATTATATTTAAAAGCAAAGTTTTATAACACTTTGTTATAACTAATATGTATTTTTTATATTTATGTAGAAATCAAAGGCACGATAACTAAAAAATAATAACGATCTCCAAATATCCACTTGATCAAAGAATCCATCATACTAAATTTCATAAAGCAATCGAAAACATTAAAAAAGTATATATTTTTAAAATAACATAAATAAAAATAATACTTCCAAATGAAAACATTATAGACACGTCGAAGCTCTGCCGAAACACAGACAGGGGCGGGCGGGAGTGCAATAGAAGGGGCGAGAAGTAATCGCAGTCGGGGATCATCACTCCACCTTCAAAGATGGATGACTCAGTTACCAGAAGCTGAGGAACTGGATCCTCCTGAACCTGATATGGAAGTAAGTTCTATTAAAAATATACAAATAAACTACACATGTGTATAAGGATTCATAGCTTTATTGCTACAAAAACTTTCAAAAATTTATTGTAGATGTGGAGCGTCGAAGAGCTTAGAAAGAGATCACAAGAGCTGAATCTTTTAGAAGTAGCTGATATTGTAGAAAGTAATGTAGAAAATAAAGAAAGTGCCGTAGTTAATAATGTTGAAAAGAAGGAAAGCGATAGAAGCCCATCAAAAAGCAGCAATTCAGGAAGCCAGGTAAGTGCTTAGTAGAGCAAAATCATCATAAACAAGTAATAGGGCGTAGATAATATTCAATAAAAAACTTTTTCAGATAACAGTTCGAACAAGTCCAGTTGTAGTAGACACTATTCCTGTATGTCGGCAGTGCCATAAAAAGTGTTTATCGAAACCAAATAGTCCATTAGTTTCTCAAAAAGAACCACCAGTACCTCCTAAACCTAAACCAGAAACCTCGCCTCAAAATTCTGCCTCAGTTAAAAGTACACCTAGTATTTGTAGAGCAAACTGTGGTAACCGTAAACAAAAACATTTCACTCGCTTAGAACGTAAAGGTGCTATAAGGATACGACCTGAAGATGGTCCAAAAGCTGCCATTAAAGTAATAGATTCTATCGAACAAAGTCAAAGAATGCTCAAATCTAAATCTTATGATCTAAAAACTGACCCCACGGGCTTAAACAGAAGTATAACAAGAAGTCATACTAAAAGTCATTTGGAATTGAGAAAAGACAATTCAATTAGATCACCTAGCCCCACTTCTAGTAGTAGGAATAGTCCCTTGTCCACCAGTCATACAACGTGTAGCTCCATGGTATTTAACTCTAGTTCGAATGATTTAAGAACATCTAGCTCAAATATAGCTAACCAAGTCCAGTGCGTTATAGCTCAAGAGAAGTACTTGAATGAAATAAAATGTGTTGAAAGTATCGTGTTATCGAAACCAAAAACATCATCGTATCCATCACCAGCAACTATAAGAAAAGACGAGCGAACAAGACAAAAGGCTGAAACTGTTTTAAATAAAGTATTAGGAATGAACATAATAACAAAACGAGAGAACGTTGGAACATGTTTGAAAACGTCGTCAGTATTCTTAGATGACGATTCAATACATGAAGATGACAATGACTTTAGGATAGAACGAGGTATGAGAAGGTCACCAAGAATGGGTATATCAGCGGTTAGCAAAATGAATGGGGATATTAACAAGAAAAATGAAGGCATAGAAGATATAAATGCGAACACGAACGATGTGTTATCAGATGAAGATTCTGAGTTGGGTCCACTAATGTTAATGGGGTTATCAGCTATTAATCCTGCAGCCCATCTTATGAGAGTAGAACCTTTTAAAAGAACACATTTTGAACATATAGGTGTCAGTGCTCTTAAAACTAATTCAAGGCCGGGTAGTTTAGGTTCTATAAAATCTGAGTCACCTGTACCAAATATAGCAGTAGTACCACCGACGCCTGATTATAATACGACAAGTAAGACTGTGAGTATACCGAAAATTTCTTGTACATCGATGTGTATTTAATCGTCTTTACTACTATTCTGATTTTATTTCAGGATGATCTTGTAGATGAATCTCCAGATTCCCCTGATGTTCCAGATGATTTACCTTATGTTACTTTAAAACGGTAATATGTAATAAATAATGTTAGGTATAAGTTTTCTATGTTTTTGGAAGAATAATAACAATATTTATATAATTTTAGATATGGTACTATGTCAAGTCTAGAAAGGCTGCCATCGGATGAGACTGATGATGGTAATATAAGACTGACCACCCAAGAGCCAGACAATTCTAAAACCTATAGTTCAGGTAAAATTAAATAGGTTATTTGATTACAGGTTTTAATGTTTGTTGTCAACAATTCATATTTTACAGTAACTAGCGCGGCCGGAGGCATTATGGGTTGGACTGCAAGAGCTGGTTCCTTTGTTGTTGAAAAAATGAATATATTCAGTCACACAGAGAGCGTGCCAAATACTTCTATAGCACATAAACAGCCTTCTTTCTTAGAACGGTATGTATTTTCAACATAGTAAAAACCTTAAATCCTTTTATTAAAATTCATATCTATGTATTTATTATAAAATACTCAATATTTACTTTATCAATTTCAGTATTGCGTACATAATAATTCATGTTTCTCCTTATAAACTAGGTGGAAAACATCACAAAAGGAAAAGAAACGCTGAGTACGTGTATAACTTCGATGGTTCTTGTTTGTTTAGAATACATGCTATATATATATTATTTATTAAAGTAAAATCTTTATAGAAAATCTAGATGATGCTAGTGTTGGAGATGCTGTTTTAGAAACTGTTAATCTTAAATAAGCAAAATAACGTTACATGCCATTGTTGTAGATCTGATAACTAACGCTAGATCTTATTTTAATACATTATGAATTCTATAGAAGAATATTTACTTATTATCATTAATTTTTGTCAATTTCGTTATAGTTTTATTAGATTTACATTCGATATAAATCGATTTTGTTTCAATTAGAAAATTTTAATCTTAAATTGTAGTGTCTTTTAAAAATAGAATCAATTAAACGTGTTGATAGTTTTATAGTAATTTTAAAATATCTAGAATATATTTATTACTTTTTAATTTAATTATCATTTGAAGCATGTATATGTTATGAGGCAACTTCTTTTTTAATATAGAAGTATGTAATTTAGGTGCCTTGGAGTGGGAGATTGGAAGTCTGCGCTGGGCACAGAAGATGGAACAGTAGAAACAGGAGAAGGAAGTGGGGCAAGTGGTGAAGATGCTTGGGGTACACCCTCATCGGGTGACCTTTCAGACAACCTCCCTGATTCTGAACACGGAACCCTTTCTGTAAGATCTATTTTTCTATGACTAGTGTAGAATCATACCAATCAACATCATCAATTTTTATCATTTTTATCATTAATATTAATAATGCTCAGTTCTTCTCCCTCACTTACGTAATGCTCGAATCTGAACTGTTACATTACAAGCGAATGCTCCCGGTGAGGAACCGCCCTTATACATAACAATTATACACTTATAGTACAAATGAGAAACTTTGTGACTTGATATGAGTGAATGTGTTACTGCTTAACAGGCAAAATAGAATAACTAGGATACAAAATAACTGTTTTAAGTTAAATGAACAGAAGCTTACGTTTTCAGTCACCAACAAAGTCTTCATCTTCATATGCTGGTGATGATGATACGGAACTAATGATGGATGAACTTCTGATGGCACCTACAATCACTGGACCTACAACCTTAAGACCCCTTCTTCCTAGGTACATGAATGTGTAAGAAATATTTTCTAAATAATCCTATTAAGAAAAAAATGAGTAGATGAAAAACAATATATATTTTTAACAGGGATGTATTTAGAAGAAGGTTAGAGCCTCTCTTAGAAGAAGATGGTTCTGACAGTGGAAGTGAAGACAACAAACCTACCCCAACTAACTCCGACGACCAGGTGAATACCATACAAGTGAATACGTAGAAAAAAATTTATTGAAAATGTATGACACATTTTTAAGAGAATGTTAAATGAAAAAAAAACTATTAAAATTGATTGGTGAAATAAATAACAAGTTCATAAGTAATCAATATTTCAGTTTGACAAAATAGTCTCACTGGATGTTAATAGTTTTGACATTTTTTTTTTGATTCTATAATATTTATAATCAAACCCTAGATATAAGTTAGATAATTTTGTCAAAAAATTAAAAAAACTGGATGTATTAAAACTAGATGTGTTAAGTGGTTGTTGGTGTATGAAAATAACAAAGCATGAAAGAAACGAACCATGGAATGAGGTGCAAATGATAGCAAGTAGTTTGTTGCATGACCCTAATCCAGTTAATGTCTACTTTACATAGGTTCTGATTGGGGATATTTTGTACACTACCAAGTTCTTGCTTCCTCCCGTAAATTACCCCATAAATAGAATATTCATCTTAATGATTTTTTTATTATTATTATACTTAATAAAATAAGACTAATAACATGCTTGAGTCAAACTAAGTTATCATCGATAGAAAATCAATTGAATCCACATTATTTCTCATCTTTTATTGTGAAACTGAAATGGGTAAATTTAAAACTTAGTATATCTTGGGGTTATTGGCAACTGTAGTCGCATAGACCGTAGCTAGGTTGTATCTCACATTGTGACTGGTCCGCTGGTGCGGCGCTTGGCGCAGGGCAGCGAGCGTGGCCTCGATGCTGACGACTGCTGCGGCGCGCACCGGCCGCCCTCTGCTTCAGAGCCAGGTAATCATTCCCAAAGTAAATCTGATCTAGGATTTCTCACTTCCAATGTTACCTATTTCGTGTAGCTTTTTTTGTTACTCGTTAGAGGTTGTATAGTTTGTGGGAACGATTTACATGTTTTGAGAATTTTAAAATATTATAACTAATGGCATATTAATGACTTAGTTTTTTAAAAGTGTATATAAAAGCACTATTATTTATGTAATAATAAAAAAAATAGAAAAGGGAGATGCAATTTTCAGATTATTTAATTAAAATAAAACAATAATTATTGTAAATACAATTTGATAAAATATTTGAACACAAAAAAAAACACTCAACATGTAAATACTAACAAAATACATTTTGACAGCAAAGTGGACTTCTTGACTAAAGGTGAAAGGTGAGAAGAGGAAGGTGTCATAATTATATTTTCGTATACCAGTATTTAAAGCTATGACATACGTACGATAAACAGCACGAAGCATGCATGTTTTCCTTATAGGGACTAAGAATAAAAACAGACGCCCTAAAATAAATGTTGTCTCAACCCTAGCATGCAATGACAATTGCACTCCATTGACACCAATTATCCAATACGTATCTTATAAAACACAGTAATTCAGTCACGTTTTGCAGCTTATCTCGCTTTTTAAGAAAACAATCATTAACACGATAAAACACTAAATACTTGACAAGGCAAATTGAACTTAGTGGGTTAGTACTTTAGTGTTACAATTGCACAGAAGCAGAGGACGGTGTGTGCGGCGCGGAACACACGCGGCGTGGAGAGGGTCGCGCTGGTGGCGCCGCGTGCGAGCTGAGTCCCGACCGGACTCCCACCAACGAGGCACCTTCGATGCCCTTACAATCTGGTATAAACACAATTTGTAACTCTTCTATGAAAACTAGTTCTTGATGAAAATTCCATAAATTAATATTATTCATTGAGAAATAAGAAGTATTTTTCCTGATTTTGAATGTTATACTAAATAAAATAACAATTCCAAGTCATATCTTTATCTGTGTAGTATACACAAAATTTCATGCAAATCCGTCCAGTCGTTACAGCATGAAGGAGTAATAAATACACACACATTTAAATTGTTGCATTTATAATAGTAGTTCAATTGAACTCTTTTAGCCATATAATAATCTAAGTTGGAACATGACAGTTTCAAAAGAGTGTGCGGAGCGAGCATCTGTTGGCGGCGGTCGGCGGGGCTCAGCCAGTTCAGCCAGCACGCCCTCCACACTCGAACGCACCACCATCCACAACCCCACACCCCTACATCAGCTGTCACCAGGTATAAGAGTGGTAGATTTTAACAGACAAACTAATGTCACCTTCATAGTACCTCGCTCTTGAAATTTGAAAAAAGTAGCAGAGACGCTTTCCAGTTTTTCAGCTACTATTTGTTAAAGGGTCATTGAGCGAAAAACGGTATTTTCACAATAAACCTAACTTTTATATGTATTTTGCCCTTTTTAACATCCCACTGCTGGGCAATCCCTTCGATACGAGGGGAATAAGGTCATAATCCACCACACTGACCAAGTGCGGGTTAGCGGACTTAACATGTTTTTCAATGTTTGCATGAGATTTTTCCCGGTCGTGTACTCTTTCGTTTCGGTGATCAAAATTGGCCCCGTAGATCATGCGATTTAACACAACTGGATTTCTTTCTAACGGATTATTTAATTTAAAGACTTTGTTAACAAGCCCATTATATCCACCCGTTCATTAAAGGAGAAGTCACCGCTGCATCAATGAAATTCGGCCACATGCAAAATGACAAAATTAGTGTCGAAGTCATCAAGCATTTCGACAAAAGAGATCGCATGTCCCAGCAATGTCGAGGTGGCAATTTGCTGGATGTATCATTCCACACATAACCCTAATCTATCTACTTAATGTTTCAATAATAAAAAAAACTGAAAATAAACTGTGATTTCTAAATAATCTTGCGTGAATTTTGGGACACCTATATAACATATTCAGAAAACATTACAAAGTATTATCAATTTCAGCTTCGGAGCCACCACCAGTACAAGAGTGTTCACCCGAGGTGAGGCCGCGGTCCCCGGAGCGGCTCAGTCCGCGCGCGGAGATGCGCCTCGCGCTCGACCAGGGGAAGGACATCTTGGCGGAGCAGGAGCAGGTGGCGTGGGTAAGTGTATGTTTTTAATGAGTTTTAAGAATTTATACCATGTTTTAGTTTTTAACTTTGAAAAACAGTCCTAAAATTGTTATTGTTTGGCTTAGAATTTGCTACATTTATCAAGAAGAAAGAAAGAGAGTATTAGAAAGAAAGTACTCATGTATTGAGCGTTTACTTCTATCTTTATTATAGTAGATGTTATTTTAAATAAAAATCGGAAATAACAAATAAGACGTACATATGTATATCTACGTCTTGTCTGTATTTTCGCTATCGTCATCATTTCGCTTCCATTTTACGCTTAATTCCAAGTTCTCTCTCTGTCTCTTAACTTTGCATAATATTATCCAGTACAAAAATCCGTACAGTAAGTTTAGCTAGTGTTTAACTCTACCAAATGCAAGGGTGGTCTAAAAATACCAATTTAAATGGCACAAGTTTTCAAAATTTAAGCACAGCAATGCCATCTCGTTACAAGTTACATTTATTACCAACGATCCTAAAGCCGTCTCTCTATTATGATATCAAAGGGTAAAAATATGTGTGTGTGACAATTATAAAGCGTAACTTGCATCTCTCCTGGTTCCACACATTCGCCCTGTCTAGACGCCTTCGTTAGACAACTATATGGATATAAATAGTGGTATTGTTAGGTATAAGATCAAGTGGCTAGCATATACAAAAAGGTTACAAATCCGGAGGTCCTGGGTTCGAATCCCGGGCCGGGCCAAGTTTAATTAAATAAAAATAAATAAATAAATATGTTGGGATATTAACACACAGCACCATCCAGATACATGGTAAGCTACGAGGCTTGTGTTACGGATACCAGATAATTGATACACTACACATATATAACTTTAAATACATACACATTATAAATGAGTTTTTCTGTTAAGATATTCTCAATAACAGCCCAGAGTTGGGAAGTTGGCGATGTTTCACTCCCGTACCTCAGAGAGCCTTGAAAGTAAAACGAATAGAGAGTGCACGTTGTGTCTGCGCGTACACTTGTGCACTATAATATCTCCTGCGCACCTAGCTAGTCTCAGTGAGATTGGCCGCCGTAGCCGAAATCAGTCAGGAGGATATTATTATTATTATGTGTTTAGTAATGAATATACGATGGGTTGCAGGGTGGCGCGCGCGACCACTGGTCGTTTCGCGCGGCGTGCCAGCGGTCGCTGGTGCGGCGCGTGGCGAGCGCGGACGCGGTCACGCTGTGTCGCACCGCCCCGCATACTACTTCGCGCAGTTCTGTATATGCTTGGAAAGGTGTGCTCAACGGTAAAATAGACAGACTTTTATCTGTCTATTTTACTCTTGATCATTGTTGTTCTAATACTTTAATTACTTTAATGTAATTCCAACGATTTGCCCTCGTGTCACTCGGGTTTGTCGCGAGAAAAGACAATTTATTTTACTAATTGCTTATTTTTGCAAAAAGTTTATATACTCGTAAGTTATAACCTACAATATCCTGGATAATCCTTCTTTATATTGGTGAAAATTGTGTGAAAAGCCTATCTTAAATGATTGAGTTTAGGTCATTTGGTTGAGCTTAAACTCAACTTTTAATTAATAATTTTATAGTACTTTAGTTATTTTAGACACGATGCCAAGAGCTCTCGGATACTTTCGACAAAATTTATTATTTTATATGTATAAATTATAGTTTTAATGTTCCTTTAACTTGAATAAGTAATTGAACTAAGTAAACTAAAGAATGATAAATAAATAAATAAATATGTTGGGACATTAACACACAGCACCATCTAGTTCCATGGTAAGCTACGAGGCCTGTGTTATGGATACCAGAGTGTTGATACACTACATATATATAACTTTAAATACATACATATTATAAATATAAATATATGATCTAACAAATTTCAGCTCCAGAAACAGAAACGAAACTTATGGAGATGGAGCAACTGGCACGAGCGGAAGCTCAGACGATGCGTTCGCGGACGCGCTCTCAATGCCAGAACGGGAAGATGTAAGTCATTTACTAAACACTTATGTACTTTGAAAATTAAGATTATTAATATTTATATAAATATAAATAAATAATTTATTATAATTTATTATTGTTATTATAGATTGATAGCAATAATATAAATTATTCGTAAGAACTTATGGAAATTATTTTCGATTTTGTTTTACATATCTTATCGTTTTTGATAGAAACAATATTAAGATCAAATTTCGGATCAAGATACTCAACTAGTAGTGTTCTAATTGTAAACAAATCCTCTCTTTTTTAAATTTAGTTTAAGCCTTATGCCATTGGTCAGGTTGGCCACAATAACGAACAGCTACAACGTTTAGATAATGAAACAAAATAACACATAGCTGTATAATTATTATATATATTATAATTATATATATATATATATATATATATATATATATATATATATATATATATATATATATATATATATATATATATTATATGGGCCTCGATAAGGTTTTCTGGAAGAGGACACTGGCTTAGGATCTATTAATTTTATCCCATTTTACTGTTTATATTTTATATATTCTGTTCTGTAATGGTGGCACAATAAAAAGTATATTACTTTTACTTTACAACAAATAATAACAGATTGGGGTTCCTCCGTCGTCGAGCGTCGTCCGATAGCCCGCGCCGCGAGCCCTTCGTACTGAACGCGCGGCCCTTCTCTCCGCGCCGTAGCTCTGTGAGCAACCAAAGCTATTACAAGATATGCTTTGTCAATGGCCATATCTAGATACTTGTGTTGGCTATTATTGACTAAATTTGATGATTTTTAAATAAAACTATCTTTTCGGATTATTGCACGGATTTATTTTGATTTTTGGAGAGACTGTAGTCTCTCCCGCGACCATGATTGCTGTAAAGCATTCGAAACGTCGGGAATGAAAAATCTAAATAAATCCGTGAAATAATCCGAAAAGATAGTTTTATTTAAAATGTCAAATATTCGCGTAAATCTAAGAAAGTATTAAATTTGATGAATTATGACTAAATTTAACTATCATGTTTAGAGAGTTTTTAATTTAGTCAATTGTGGCCGTCACAATTTGCTTTGGCCATGTTTGGAATCCATTTTTGTATTTTGGTCGTTGTTGATTGCATTTCAATTATCTATTTCGGTATTTTTTGATAACGTGTAAAGTAAGTAAACAAGTTCTTGATAAAATCAATACCTAGTTTCGAGATCGAAACCTTTACAACTGTTATGAATCTTTGAAACAAAACTTGTTAGTTATGATAAGGATATTCAAAATTTGCGATGCTGTTAAAATTCATTAAAATTATAAGTCTTATTCCTGCGGCTTAATGTGCTTTAACTTATGTCTGGTTGTTGATTGCATTCTATAATTAATACTAAATATATTTATTAATTTCACATGTAAGTACGATTTGAACTGATTTCAATATATTGGCCTAATGTAAGTTCTCAATTACCTCTTAAGACTCTCTTATAACTAATATTTAGCTAAAATATTAACTTTGTTCCATCCATATAAGTATTCGATCCATTAAGGAGTAGTTTGAATAACATGAATCAATGCAGTCAATAACAGCCTTTAAAATCGGCTGGATTTAAACAATTTTTACCATTATTATAGTTGTACGTAATATATTAAGAATGTTTTGGATATAACATATAACCTCCTACAAACTCATATATTAATCTAATTAAATGAAATAATCTTTAAGCAATTCATCTCAAGTCTGACTAAAGTTTAGACCATGTTACAATAAATGAATATTAGATAATCTTAGTTTCAAAAATCTGGTGTGCCAAGAATTAACTAAAGTACATTCTTGATATTGCCAAGATTTTAGTAGTTATTGTAGTTGAATAAACGTTGGTCGGCCAATACAATTGCCTTTTACATTTAAACGTTCTAACGTTATTGTTAAATAAATGATAAAATCTAGTTAAGTGTGTTTATCGAAATTAACTTCGAACTTAATTGTTATTGGTACTTGCACTAAAATATTTTGTCAATTGTTCTTGCTTATTATCTAGTGTTTAAATCCAGCTTAAATCTTTAGATGTTTCGTTTTTGTTTTACTGAACTGATCTGTCCATTTTGATGGAATGTTTTGAAATATATTTCTAATGAAATTCATTTCGCTTTTCATTCACCCCGCTGCTATGCTTTCCTTCCTCCTTTATCCGATAGTTTAACTGTATTATTTATATTCTCATAAATTTTCTAATCTTAGAAATACATATAGAAGATAGTATTATAGTAATTAATAGATATTTATTAACACATATCAGCACGTTGGGAACATGTTAGAAACAGATCACAAGCACTATGGAAATGAATTTTTCAATAAAAATTCTAACAATTGTATTATAAATAAAATTGTATTTAATACAATATTCTTGCAGGAGAAACATTTCGAGAAACGATTCTGGAAACAAGTGACCAGAAGACGTCAATCACTCGGCTCGATCAGCCAAATATAAGAGACTAAAAGACTTTAACAAAAAGTATAAGTGTTCAACGTCTATACTTATTGGTAACGTAGGCAAGTATACAAAGAATAGTAAACGAGTAGATAGTGACAGTGTTCTAATTAAACATGGACCAGACGGTACAGGAGTAGTTGTGATAAGAACTAAAATTTTTAGGGCGACTTTAGAAATGTATGGGTATGTGATGCCAAAATTACCAGATGTGAATGGATTTGCCAAATACAGACGAAAGGGACCTGTCAACAACTTCATATCGTAGGAACCAAGAGGTTGATCTAAACCGTAGACACTCTAAGGCCTAACTGTGTAAAAACTGTCGCGGTTAAAAGTTTCTCTTATATAGATGTACATATAGCTGTAGCGGATAAGCTTTTTTAAAAAAGCTTTATCTTTGTATAATAGTTGTTTTAGCGATTTTCTTGTAACGCTGTTGATTATTGGAAAATTAATGTCTTTCATACACCTCATTGTTATACAATATCATTGTATAGTTATTATTTTGTATACTTTGGTTTCAGAACTTTTGTTAGATTTCATTTTTGAAGAAATTTTAATAATATATTCGAAATAAGCAACATTTGTGATTCGCTTCTCTTCGGAATCTTAAAGTGATCAATGTTTTCATATACTAATAATGATTATTATTAGATAATTAGAAATGTATTTGAATGGAACTTCGAATTTATTATTTTTAACAATATTGTACCTAAGGGTGACTTTTAACTTGTCGTTTGTATCTCATTTCCGACGTCACAAATAAAGTTCTTAAATTTCTGCAAGTTTTTTTCATTTTTACCTATATTTTAAATGTTTGTTAAAAATGGGATATTGAAAAGTGAAAAACATTCAACAAACTTGCATTACATTTTATAATTAATAAAAAAATTCTACCCTTTTACTTATTAAACTATTCATTTTTTTTATATATTTTTTTATCTTAATATTTTAATTTAAATATTTGTTATCTAATAAATAGTTCAAAGTTGCACAAGTCGGCAATAATACAGAATTTGAAATAAAACAAATAATAATTGTTAAGGCACGTATATTGTTTAAAGTTATCAATACAATATGTATCAGTGTGTAAATATTACAAATATTATTATTTTCATTTATATCGTTCATGTTATTTCATTTTACATAGTTCCTTAGCACCACTATATAATATTATAATTTGTCATTAATTGTTCCACTTGTTATTGCTTAACCTCCGCCTTTTCTCGTGCGCTAGACAGAGAGAGAGAGAGCATAAGTCGTATAGCTCTGTCTCTTTCTATCTCTGTTTTCAGACATATTGATTTGTAAACGAGAGTTACAAATGTCATATAAACATGGAGATTAGAGAAGAACGATCGTTATAGAAAATGTGTTTTAGTTAGTAGAAAAAAAAATTAAGATGCAATTACTACATAATATCAATGGCAATTACGACTTTAATTACTTTTCTAATAATACAATAGTATAACAGATATTATGAAAAAATTAAAACAAGTAATTTCACAGATTAGAATTTAATATTATTTAATTAAAACAAAATTAAATATTATATTATTATTATTTTTTATTAAAAAAAAAGTTATATTTATTATCGTACTTTTGCTCTCTAACCACCATGTTGTGGTACAGTACAAATGTACTCACATAAACATTCTTCAGCGGAATCGAAACCTATTGCAATAGTAACAGCATTATATTGGAAAATATAAAATATTTCTTTACAGGGTAAATTTACTTTCCAGATATAAAATGCTTATTTTTTTTATTTAAAAAAAGCGATATCGATTGGTTTAGAAAAAAAAATTTTTTTTTTCCATAATTTAAAGACTAAAAATACGTAGTTGTTATTATTTTTTGAAGTTATACTTCTTTTAGGACGTTTGGAAAAAATTATGAGACAAAAATTTTTACGATGCGCGCGCACACTGACAGCCAAAAATCGACATGAAGTTAGCTGCATTTCTTTTACGAGTTGTGACATACGGGATGAAATCTTTAGTTATTTTTGTTCTGTTACGCCAAAAAAGTATAACTTTTTACGTGCGTACATAAGTGGACACACACGTCTTTTTTTATTAATGCGAGTATATAGTTTGAATTGATCGACACTCTGTAAAATTTACCCTGCATATAATACATATCTATAGATAACAGATATTTATTCATTCACAAAGTTGTATCATTTTAAGTACATCTTGAGCACTGAAGTAACCACACCCAATAAATCCCACTCACACATAGCAATCAAGGCAAGGGACTCTTTAAAACATAGGCAAAAATATTTTTTTTATTTTATAAACGTTTTTTTTTATAAACGCATACTTCGGACAAGAAATCCATGAAATTTTAAAAAACCACAGACAAAAAATAAATTTGCCTCTGTTTAAAAATGTGCAAATTAAAGGTACAGATTAAAAATGGCGCACGCCTTGCCTCAGCTGCTAGGTCTTGCTATTCCTTCTTTTATATATTTACAACTAAATTAAGAAACACTGGCAGTTAAAACTATAAGAATATAAAAGATTCAAGTATCTTAAAGTAAAGTAGCAAAAATTGGATTCAAGCATTTTGTTAGGAAGCTACACAATTTTGGCACGTTAGAAAAGAAAAATAAAGTAAATGATAAAAAAATGTAAATAAATTGATGTTTCATTTCGCTCTTTTACATACTATATTATTGTCAGATATGAAAATATAAGAAAAACTTTATATTTTTGAAGTTATACTTCTTTTGGGACGTTTGGAAGAAATTATGAGAGTAAAACACCGACAGCCAAAAAGCGACATGATGAAGTTAGCTGCATTCTTTTTACAAACAGAGTTGTGACATACGGGATGAAATCTTTAGTTATTTTTGTTCTGTTACGCCAAAGAAGTATAACTTCTTACGTGCGTACATAAGTACACACACACGTTTTTTTTTTATATAAAACATATCCTTATTAACTGTACTAAAGTAGAAGCAAGTAATTCCAACTTATTTACTAACATTTACTTATTTCAAAGAAAATACTCTATATAAAAAAGAAATCTATATAACTTGACGGCATTCTTCATTCAGGAATATATATTTTTTTTACTTCGTGTAAAAGAATTAATAATAAGACAAAATTATGTTGTACTGCTAGGTTTTATATTTTATATATAGCATTTCTATGGAAAAAACAATTAAAATAAAAACCCCCCAATTTCATTATACCTAATGTTAATAAATTGTTAATTTTAAACAAATGTAATTTTTATTATTATCTATTACTTAAGATAATGGACGGTTTTAAAAAGAGTGAATCTCTTAAAGAAACTTGCCTTATTTAATTTAATTATTAAGTTAGTCTAGTCAACAAATGCCTTGCGCAAGCCAACGCCTAGTTCGGACACTTTATCAATAAAAATTATTTTAACATATTAAATATTAAATAAAATAGTTTTTGAGATATTTGCAAAAAACTAAACCCCCTTTTTTATTTTCAGTTAATTCTTTATAACTTGCTGACACCTCGTTCATATTTTTCCGAGACTACTGAAAAAAGTTGACCTAAAAGGCACTTGTTGAATAGACTAACAATTTGTACAATTTTTATTTTAATGTGACTATTTAAAAAAATAATGACTTTTTTATTTTATTTTTCTATTTTAGGCTCATAATATATTAGATTGTCATATGATAAGGCAGTGTGTTTTATCACTTAGAATTATAATTCCACATCTACACCCAGAAGTGGATTTAGGTTCGATTGCCTTAGGCCCAAGTCTATATGGCACCCCTTTTCTTTCGTAACAGTATATATATATATATATGTTGATTATTTTAACATAAAAATTCAACTCTTAAAATGGTACTATGTTTTGATTGTAAGAGCGCAAGAAAATAAACTTTAAAATTTGGTCTCACAGTTTACAGAAAACCCAATAGATTTTTGATTTTTAGTTGTCTTGAAAATTTTACCACCCCTCAAAATTTACCGCTATAGACTCGGGCCTCATGGGCCTAAGCCTAAATTCGCTATTGTTTACACCGTTAGAGTCAAATACATATATTTTGTAAAATCTAAACATTTTAAACATGTTTAGTAAACAAATCGCAAAACATTTATAAAAGATTAAAAATAAAAAAAATCTTGCATATGGCCCTGTATATTATAATATTTATTTTTATATATATGGTCAATTATTACAAACATACTGTAATTCCAATTTATTTTCAATATATATGATTCGTTGATTTCTGAGAGGACTTTACCGATATCATTCTTTCCATTCCCTCGACGCTTGGAACGTGCGAACTTCAGATGACGTAAAAGTAGTAACCCCTTGAGCACCTAGAATATATATAAAATTTATCTGTAAGTACTTAATATGAAATCTATACATATAATAAAATTCTGAGTCGAATCTGTACATTAAATATTTTTTGGAAAATCTTATTGAAATAGTCATTATTATCGATACAGAGGCCGAAATTATAGTTTTTAAATTTTTTGTCTCTCTGTCTGTCTGTATATCAGTCTGTCTGTTTGGGAACGCATCGTGATGCGTTCGTGCGTGCGTTTCTCGTGAGAAAACCACTGATAGCTAGTTATCCGGATCAACATATAGGATACTTTTTGCTGCAAGAAAATATCTCATCACTGAGAAATCTATACTAAGCGTTAAAACGTAACTAAAGAAATTGATCAATTTGCCACATATATTGAATGGATGGATTTAAAAAAGAACAAAATCAAACAAAATTCCTTAGCTGCAAGAAAATAAATAAATAAAAATAAAAAACCCGACTGCATAAAAAAGAAATATAAATAAAAGAACAAAAAAAAACCTAAAGGTCCTTTAGGTCATTACAAATTACTACTGTCATAAATGTTCAACAATCCTCAAGGACAATCACCCTCCTTGTCCTTGTCCCTAGTAACCACTTGGCCACTAGTAAGTGTCAAGCGAGCATTATATAATATAATAATAATATATCTATACATGTATGTTGGAATATATGTTGTTGGAACATTAATACACAGCACCATCTAGCTCCATTATAAGCTACGAGGCTTGTGTTATGGATACCAGGTAGTTGATACACTACACATATAACTTTAAATACATACATATTTTTTATACCTTTGACGACAAGTTTGGCTCAGTTTGTAGTGACTCGACTTGCCGTGCCAGCGGTCGCGGGTTCGAGTCCTGCTGGCTGCTGCTGGGCATTCATTTGTGTAATGAGCACGAATGTTTGTCCTCCAGTCATGGGTGTTTATTATTATAATATGTATGTACTTAAAGTTATATATGTGTAGTGTATCAACTATCTGGTATCTCGTAGCTTACCATGGAACTAGATTGTGCTGTGTGTTTAATGCCCCAACACATTATTATTATATACATTACCCTCACCTCTGAGCCTGCGGCCGGGCGTGGGCGTGAGGTCGCCGTCGGGCGCCGCCCACGTCTCCACCAGCTCGCTGGCCGAGCGCGCCAGCGACGGCTGGCTCACGCTGCGGTGTAGCGAGTGGCGCCATGACCTGGCGTAGTTAAATTAAGAAATCATTGTTTAATATATATATACATACATAATATTTTTTAATATTTTCATGTGCGAATTATTTCTAACATGATTACCACTTGCCTTACGGTGAAGGAAAACATCGTGAGAAAACCTGCATGTCTGAGACAACCTAGCAAGTTTTCGAAAGACATGTGAAGTCCGCCAATCCACACTTGGCCAGCGTGGTGGACTATGGCCTGATGCCCTTCGTATTGAAGGGAGACCCGTGCCCAGCAGTGGGACCATAAAAAGGCTGAATACATGCATATATAAAATCATCCCAAAATATGGACTCTAAAATGGGTGTAGTGATTTTGATGAAATTTTTAGGTAATCTTTAGATTAATTCATCGAGATATTCTGTGAAGTTTGGTAGCGATCGGAAGTTTGAACGCGGGCGAACAAGCGGGTAGTGGTAGTTTTCTATATACATGTACATATGTATTATGAAAACAATTTTTTGAATATTACTATTAGATACTAGCTGACCGGACAGATCTCGTTGTATCAAATCAAGTGTGTAGCAGGCTCGAATAGAAAATTATGTTTATACGTTTGTGCAGGCATTTTTTTCAATTTTTCTCTTCATAAGAACCGTCCTCGGACTTTAGCGACTTTTTCAAGTTTTGCGCTTAGCAACACATTTAGCGATTCATTTTTATTTATATATATATATATATACTCGTATTATACTAACGGGTTCTGATGGTACTGATGTTCAGAATCGCTATCATCGTCATAGTAACGGCCGAGCAACGTTCCCGCGGACACCTCCGAGTGCGTGTCGGCTTGTTCGCGCGCGTAGTCCACCATCATCTCCGACATTGACCTGGAATTTAAAAAACATTGAGTATCTTAATATCTCACTTTTTATATCTAATCCTCTTAGTAGATAATCTAGTGTTGAGACTAACTAGCCAATTAGTAACGCGCTCAATTCCTGGATTATACCTATTTTTCAAAGACGACAAGAATGAAATTACTGTCCATGATTAAATAAATAATACATAAATAAATAAATATGTTCCGATATTAACACACAGCACCATCTAGTTCCATGGTAAGCTACGAGGCTTGTGTTATGGATACCAGATAGTTGATACACTGCACATAGGTACATAACTTTAAATACATACAAATTATAAATATAAACACCCGTGACTGGAGTACAAACATTCATGCTCATCACACAAATGAATCCCCCCAGCGGGATTCGAACCCGCGACCGCTGGCACAGCAAATAGGGTCACTACATACTGAGCCAAACGTGTCGTCAAAAGGGAAAGGAGGAAGAAATCTGGGGATCTTAATTTTTTTACAGGGTAGTATGAAGTCTATGAGTTGTTTTTTTTTAGTAAAAACGTCGGAAAGGCTATAAATATAAAGACCAAGGTAGCATTAAATTCTTAGATATTTTTGATTTTGTTAGAAAAAAACGTTGGAAAAACTACAATAGTACCAGAGTTACATGAACTCAATGTATGTAATGTACAGGACATGAGAGCTACTGGACTAACACAGAATCATACTGAATACCGTGCAAAATGGAGGAGGCTAAGTAGGTAGGCAGACCCTGGCAATGGCCGGGATTAATAAATGCCACGCGGAAGAATGTATTTAACGTACTGATCGCATGTCGACGTGATCGCTGCGGTAGGAGGAGCTGTATTGTGAGCTCCAATCAGAGCTAACCAAATTCCACAATAAAAAATAAAAACGAACAGTGAACATAACTAGGATAGCATAAACTTAATTTATATATGTATGTATGTACTAATTTTAATTTATTTTATTTTACTATGAAAGTGACAATAGAAGGGGTTAATGTAATATAAGCAAGTTGTACAAAACGGGTCAAAAAATAAGTTGAACTACAGTCTCCTAAACTAAGCCAGAGCCTGTATTTTAGGTGACAGACGTTCCGCTTTCACAATTGAACTAACTAACTATAAATAACTATATACGTCATGCGAATGCTCCAACAATAATAACAATTTATATTATAAATATGCATCATGTCAAAAGAAAATCATATATATATATATATATATATATATATATATATATATATATATATATATATATATATATATATATATTGTTAAAAAGAGCTCAATTTCTTCATACGATAACTTTTGCAACCATTTAGATACTTTTATTTTGACATAAAATTTAGGTGAAGGATATATGAATATTATTTTATTTAACTTATTATATAACATAGAGCTTGCTGCAACAAACTGACGACGAGCTAACACAGGTAAACTTTGACGCCTGTATGTACTGACCGCATGTCGACGTGGTCGCTGCGGTAGGAGGCACTGTATTGTGAGCTCCAATCAGAGCCAACCAAATTCCATAACAAATTTAAATAAAAACGAATAGTGAACATAACTAGGATAACATAAACTTAATGTATGTATGTATGTATGTATGTATGTATGTATGTATGTATGTATATACTGACCGCATGTCGACGTGGTCGCTGCGGTAGGAGGAGCGGCGCGAGCGCGGCGGCTCCCGCAGCGACGCCGCGTCGCTGTCGTACTCGTACAGCGTCGGCAGCGACGAGCGCCGCGACCGGGACTCCCACTCGGTCTTCTTGCGGTAGCGGTTCTGCAATGTTGTTTGTTTGTGTCAACATTTATACTGCCGTCATAAGAAAGAAGGCCGTAACTAACAATTTCGTCAAAAAAAAAATATTAAAGAATGCGTGTATGAATGTGTACACGCGCAAGAAGTAAAACTTCTGTAGGTTATCGGTACTCTTTATGAAATTCAATTTATGTTTCAAATAATTAGGATAGGTTAGGTTAGGTTAGGCATATTACAATCATATATTTATAGAATATAATTTAAGGAAAGAATATAATATTATATATCATTTGTCAGACAATAACAACGGTTACTATGGTAACAAACGTACATACATTTTTTCGTAACGCATTCCATATGCATTTAGTATAAAGCTGTTATTTTGACATTACAAACAGACACTTCAATTTTATTTATCTGTATAGATGTATAGATATGTAGGATACCTTAGGCTTGTCCGGCGGCGGCGCCAGTATCCGTATGATGACCTCCCACTTGGGCGGCGTGTAGAGCGGCGCGAAGCGGTGGTCGTGCGCCACGCGCGTGAACTCCTCGCGCGTGCTCGCGCGTGCTAGTTCTCGCCGCAGCGTGCTCTCGTGCGTGATGAGCTCGCGCCAGCGGAGCCGCTCCGAGCGGGTGAGGCGGTACGCGCGCTCCGTTTCTGATAGCACCTGGATTTGATATTGGGTTGTTATGAGAGATATTTTTTTGAATTTTTATAACAATCTCGTTGTTAGGGTTCAATAAAAACGATGATAAAACCCTTGGTTGTATGTTTATCTGGCTGTATGTGCGTATATTATAGCTTATTATTTTGTTATTTTCTGAATTAAAACAATTGACGGATGTGTATTGCAATCAAATAAATTTTAATTTTGGTAGCAAATTCAAAATATTCAAAGATAAATGATTAAACACATCATACAAAATAAAACGGCTTCTTATGAAAAATACAAATATATAGATTTTTTATATATTTTTGCAAAAGTATCATTTGGAAGATATAAAAAGAAATATGTTTGAAGAGCATCATATCATATTTAAATTAATCGAAAAAAAAAACAAATTTTACTACAACAATTAACCATAGTTAATAGATCATTAACAATATTTGTTAACCATTTTAAAATAAACCTTTTCAAATTTTTTCGCAGATTTATTTTGATTTTTGGTTCCCGACGTTTCGAATGCTTTACAGCAATCATGGTCACTAAGGTTTTAGACATCTCAAAGGTTGATTATATTATTATACTAAATAATAATACTACTAAAGTTACAAGCATAATTTTAAATTTAATTCAATATTTGTAAACTATTTGACTAATATATTTCACCAATTACCTCATCTTGCGCTTCAGTCTTCAACACCCTTGTAAGAACACTCCAGTTAGCGGGCACGGGCGGGGCGGGGTTGGGTTCGGGGACGTCTTCATCGTCCTCCTCCCTATAGAGGGGGTTGCGCGCGGGGGGGAGCTCGGGGAGCAGGGGCAGGTCGGGGGAGGAGGGGTACACTGCGCCGGTTTGCTTTATTAGTTCCGGAGAGAAGAGGTCTGGACCGCCTTTGCCTGGTTAGAATGGTATTAGTGTGAATTGGAGTTTTATCATAATAATATTCTAAGACCCGAAATGACGTCAGCCCTACATTGAATGAAGTATTAAATTGTCTATGAAATTATAAAAGTCAATATTGCTTATTACTCTATTAGTTCTTGCAATATTTTCAATAAACTTCTCTAATAATTGACTTAAAGGTAAACTATAATGTTAGGATTATCAAAAAAATTTAACTATAGAAAAAATCATAACACCAAAGTCAAGAATATAAAACTGAAGTGCTTAATTTTTGTTTTTTAGAGCTCTAACCTCTGGAACTACCAGACTGATTGATTATCAACACACAAATAAACTATTCGAGATAACCCGCAGACAAAAATTAGTATACCTAAAAAAATATTTTCCCTAATCAGTAAAAACTTACCAATAAACTTCTGAGGCGGCAAAGACAATGGGACCCTTTCCATCTTCGGAGTCAATGTCATACCAGACGCACTGCTTATGTCTGAGAAGTTCTCCCACTGAGCTTCAGGCATCGTGTGGTTGCGGATGGTGACGTCGAACTGCGGTGCTTGAGGAACTTGACGGTACTCTGTTACCAGACGCTTGTGACGCTCAATGTCTTCTATTGTCTTCTTCTCGGTTATTGTTCTTAGGAACACATCATCTACCACGTGGGAGGTTATTTCTGGTTTTCTGTAATACATAGTAGTTTTGTATACTAGGTACATCTAGACATATAATAAAATTCTAAGTCGAATCTGGACATTAAATATTTTTCGGAAAATGTTATTGAAATAGACATTATTATCGATACAGAGGTCGAATCTATAGTTTTTAGAATTTTTGTCTGTCTGTTTATGACCGCATCATGAGAAAGCCACTAGGCTGATTTTGATGAAATTTGTTTGATGATAGCTGGTTATCCGGGTCAACATATAGAATATGTTTTACTGCGGGAAAATATTTCATCTCTGAGAAATCTATACTAACCGTTAAAACGTACAATAGGGACGAACCCGAGCGAAATTATTTTTATTAGATGTCAATTATGAAATCTTCAGTGTAAATGCTTAGCAAAGTTCTGTCATCTTTATAATAGAGTTCGGGTGTACTTATGTTAGTAATGCATCTCTTCCTAAACGGCTTGACCGATCTTGATGATTTTTTTTGTGTAGTGGTGGTCACTTGGACTGTTCTTAGTTATAGTTGAACTCCGTAGGCGTTGCTGTTATTGAGAAGTATTTTTTTTTTATTTTCTTACCAACTAGATCTGTGCCAGGACAAAGTTTATCTATCCGGTCGGCTGGTATAGATATATTTATAGAATATTTTACCCACCTAGCCGGCATGATGGGTGTTTCAGATATTGGCTCGAGGCTCTCCATCAACATCTCCTGTTCCTCTGTCTGCAGACGCTCGGTCATGACCGGCGGCGGAGGAGGCGGTTTCTAGATTATATATACATATATTATATTTAATATTTGTTTATAAATAAAATGCCTACACCATAACAAGCTCTTGCAATACGGCTAATCATAATAAGCGAAACAATTTATTAAATATAAAAAATAATATTACTAGTACTAATTAAGCATATTTTAGCTTATTTTAAGCGTGATCATTTAGCCTGTAAAAAATAAGCCTATTGCTACAGCCGATGTTATACTAGTTGTAAATAAAACTTGCTACTTATATAAACCATTTATTTTTTCTTTGAGCGAGTACCTACTCTTTAAGATGATTGAGTTAGATGGATGAGGGTGATAGATACATATCATGAATAAAACAATTTTTTACAGTAAAGAACTCGCGTACATTTTTTTTATGTAAAAATTTATACTGTTAATATTATCAGAATTAGAATGGTAATACTCACATTAAAATTGTTTAATTCATAATAAAACAGCTTAGTTTACTTATCCATGCAGTGGTCTAACGAAGGCGATTAGACAGGATCATATTGTAGTGTGTGCAAAGTAAAGCGCTCCCGACTATCATACGTAGTTTTATGAAATGATATTCGAGAAACGGCCTTAGGGTTGTCTGTCACAATTATAACTTGCACTGGCAAGTTATAATTGCATCAGATGTGATTTTTAGTATTTTGGACATCTTGCATTTGGCGGGATTTCCGTTACAATAAAAGATTTCTACACTGTGATAAACGTGACTTGATCCTATCCCTGACCCTCTCCGTGAATAAAGCGAGCATGCACTAAAGCCACCAGCAAATGCCGCAAAGTCACGGTATACCTTGATGTGGAACATTCTCGCGTGCGACCTGTCAGTGACTTCCGTGACGGAGTGCGTGTCCGTCATCTCCGTGTTGAGAGACGCGATGGAGCGCGGGCGACGCGCCCACTCCTGGTGCTATGTGATGATGTGCGGTCATGTGATTGTTTGTTTGTTCGTTTGTTTGTTTGAATTTGTTACTTATAGTTATGTTAGTGTCATTGATATACAAAAACTCAAGATACACAATCAGCGTCTCAAAAGTGTCCTCAAAAAGAAGCGCATAATTCGAAGTTATGCGTTTTTTTCAAAACTCTTTTGTTCATTGCTTTTCGGATGACAAAACTAAAACATATGTTTAAAAAAGTACTTTATGTCGCGTTCGTAAGTTCGAATATGTGTTTAGACAATTAAAACTTTCGTTTTTTGAATTTTATACTTTAGTTTAACTTAACGTCACTTTTTGAAGAGATACTTGTTAGAAAACGTGTATATAATTTATGTTTTTATATATCAATGGTTAGTATACAATATGTTTATGACATATAAGAAGTAATAGTAAAATAGACTTTAAAGTTCGCGTCTTGAACTTCGTCGCGTTGCAATAGTGATTATTTGTTGAAACAACCAATAAATACCTACTTTAAGGTAGAGAGTATTTTTCTCTACTTTAAAAACAAAGCTTAATATCTAAGATTTATATACACATTTTATCGACTTTATTAAAGTAAAATATGTATTTAATACCAATATAATTGACATTTAAAAGTCAATAAATCTTTATAAAAACTCTTTCGGCGAATTGGTCGTTTGAACAAATAAGCACTGAGACGACAATTGGTTAAAATTATTCAAATGAAAAACAAAAAACTAACTTTGGAAGTAGTATAGAAGGTTTCGATTTGTTTTTAATGATAATAATATTTAAGAAAGCTATTCTTTGCTATTATGCTTATTTAAATAATAAAAATAATCTTCTTTAAAGTCAGTAAGTTTCATTTATGTAAAATCCATGAAAAAACGAATATTATCTACGTAACATATAATAAAATCGTAACTAAGCCGAATCTGTACATTAAATATTTTTTTGAAAATCTTATTGAAATAGACATTATTATCAATACAGAAGCCGAATCTATAGTTTTTGGAATTTTTGTCTGCCTGTTACCGCATCAAGGAAAAACCACTGGAGGCATTTTGATGAAATTTGGATATGATGATAGCTGATTATTCGGGTCAACATATAGGATACTTTTTACTGCGGAAAAATATCTCATCTCTGGGAAATCTATACTGAACGTTAAAACGTAAGTAGGGACGAACCCGAGCAGAGCCAGGCTGAGTCGCTAGTAAGAGAATATAGAACAAGATGATGTCAAAGATGTTGTTAGGATATTGTATGCACGTATTATCACAAACTATGATAGAGTTTAATTTGATCCCACCTTATGTGTTAATAAATGATTGATTGTGATGAGTAATCGAGCAATAGATTTTAAATAAAATTTTATTGTGGATTTTATCGAGGTTTTATTTTATAATTTTATTCCCAACGCGACGTTTCGAACGCTTTACATCAAAAATGGTCATGGGAGAGGTTTTCGATAAAATTATAGATTCTTTAAAATATCCTTATTTAAACAGTATTTATCGAAATTCGAAAGCAAAAAAAAAATTGTATGTTGGTCATTCCTAAATAGTTCAAGCTTTGCTTTAGAAATTATATTTCAAATATTATGTATTTTAAAACATTAAAAATTATATTTCTCATTTTTACTATTCAAAACTTTTATAAAAAAAGAAATAGATAACCACAAAAAAATCTTAAACTTAATAAAATAATGTTAAATCTAAAAAAAATCTAATACGCATTGCATAGTCCATTTACTCGACGGGGTAATTTCATTCCTAACATCAAATCATTTTGTATGACCTAAAACACCTTAGGTCTCAAATAATACCTGTATGAATAATCCAAGTATGTAGTATGTCTTAAATTGCTAATATCATACCTGTCTATCGCGACTAACTTCACTGTACAGCACGGGCGGGCGCGGGGGGCGCTCCGGCGGCGACACGTGAGCGGCACGAGCCGGCAACGGCAGCGCGCCGGGGGACACAGTACGGAGGGACTCTTGACGCTCATGCTCCTCTAATCCTGTTTGTCTGGGGACAGGGCTAGTGTGAGTATATTTGTTTGTCTGTAAGTTCTAAATATCGCTGAACGTCATGAAGTTAAATAATTGTTTAATTATACGGGTTTGACGACATGTTTGGCTCAGTTTGTAGTAACTCTACTTGCTGTGCCAGCGGTCGCGGGTTCGGGTCCCGCTGGGGGCATTCATTTGTGTGATGAGCACGAATGTTTTCTAGTCATGGGTGTTTATATTTATAATATGTATATACTTAAAGTTATATATGTGTGATGTATCAACTATCTGGTATCCATAACAAAGGCCTCGTAGCTTACCATAGAACTAGATAGTGTTGTGTGTTAATGTCGCAATATTTAACAATTTAACGGGTTTTGTCCGCGGCTTCGCTCAAGTATTACATCAATAAAAATAGCATATATACAGAATATTAGTTTACAACATTAACGTGTAACCAACACACTCACAAATTTTCGATTATAATATTAGTTTGATGTGTATAGTATATTGAAGGTCCAGAATACGACTTTCGATAAGGATACATAGGTGGATTTAACTTTTGGGCATTTTTATTACTAATAGTAACCTATTTTTTACTCCAAACTCCACTTGTTCGCTTGGGAAAAGTGAAGCGGATGCAAATCCCTGGTCTCGTACTTTGTTTAAACCCATATGCACACCACTTTCGAGTGCAACACAACATGGTTACCGATCACCAAGGAAACCATCATGACGTAACCTGTATGTCTGAGAGAACCTAGCCTGATCCTTTTTTATAATTTTTTATGGGCCCATGCCCAGTCTTTTTTTACATTCGAACTTGTTAGACTTAAAAATATTACCGGTATCTTTCTTAAATAGTATACATATATGTGGTACATAAATAATGATGTACGTGCATGTGTGTATGTGTGTGTGTGTGTGTGTGTGTGTGTGTGTGTGTGTGTGTGTGTGTGTGTGTGTGTGTGTGTGTGTGTGTGTGTGTGTGTGTGTGTGTGTGTGTGTGTGTGTGTGTGTGTGTGTGTGTGTGTGTGTGTGTGTGTGTGTGTGTGTGTGTGTGTGTGTGTGTGTGTGTGTGTGTGTGTGTGTGTGTGTGTGTGTGTGTGTGTGTGTGTGTGTGTGTGTGTGTGTGTGTGTGTGTGTGTGTGTGTGTGTGTGTGTGTGTGTGTGTGTGTGTGTGTGTGTGTGTGTGTGTGTGTGTGTGTGTGTGTGTGTGTGTGTGTGTGTATGCGTGTTTGTGTGTATGTCTCGCCCTTAGAGTATACATATAAACTTTAAGGTCTCACCTCATGCTGCCGCCGTCCACCTCAGTAGTGGTGATGGTAGAGCCGGGCGATGGCGGCGCGGGCGGGCGCTGCACGCGCACGCGAACATCGAACGCGGGGCCACCTGCGTGTGCGTGCATTCTTGAGTGAGCCTCGTGGGATTCCCCGTACCCTGTTAGTTGTTTGTTAGGTGTTTAGTTTATTGATTTTTTCTTTGATAAAAGCATTTTTTTATTATTTTAGAATGGTATGTAGTGTGATATAGGCGTTTTATTATTAAAAATTATATAGTAAAATTAATTAATAGCACATGTAATATTATTTGTAAGAATGTATCTTTTTGAAGTGTTATAAATTCAGCAAAATTTAATTTCAATTAGCTTTAATTAAAATTAACATAATCTTAAAAATTACATTATAATTACAAAAAAAAATTATACTAGAATCAAATCACAAACATTTAAAACCAAAAAGTATTCCAATATAGCACAAATAGCCCCAACTCACCCTCACTCTGGTACTCGTCAACCAGGAACCCTTGGTTGGTGTGCGCGTGCTCCGCCTCGCTGGGCGTCTCCGAAGGGTAGTCGGAGGGGAGCGTGTCGGACGCGACGGACGCGCTCTCCGCCGGGTACACGGGGTGGGCGCGGGGGATTTTCACTTCTGTTTTTAATTTAAATTCAACTTTTTTAACACTAGCAATTTAGGGTTGAATTAGCGTCCCTGGGATTATATGGTTTAGGAACGTATACAGGACAAAAATACATATAAAATCTTTCTTTTTAGTTTTATCACAACCAGATATGTGGTTTAGGAACGTATCGAGGACAAACGTGCAAGAAATATTCATTTTCATTAATATTGTAGATAGACTAGTAGACCCGGCAGTCTTTATTTTGTCCCAATCTTTGAAGTCATAAAAACATTGTATAGAAAAATGTAGTTTCAGTTTCTCCCGAATTTTCCATATATATATATTTAATTTTTTTTTGATTAAAAATATTTTATTCGAACATATAAAAATAGTAGTAATATAAGGTATCTATTAAAAGAACTTACCCTGTATACTCTCCCTACTAATGATAGAGGCAGACGAATCATCAATCAGTCTTCTTGGAGGCGGTAGAGCTCGTCTTCTCAAACACAAGTAGGATACTCCCAACCCGAGGAGTAGTAGAGTTAGGAAGAGTATGGCACAAATTATCATAAGAATATGTGTTCCAGCAAGTGGGGCTTTCGCTGGCAATGGTCCAGTCGCTTCTGGCCTGTTAGGAAGAAATGATGGATATGTAAAGAAGTATACTGTTTACTTAAAGAGAATAAGAAATGTATGTAAGGATAAATTAAACTACACAAAACCAATATCTTAAATATAACTATCTTTTCGGATTTTTACGCGAATTTATTTTGATTTTTGGTTGCCAACGTTTTGAATGCTTTACAGCAATCATGGTCACGGAAAGTCTCTTCCGGAAAAAAACCCGAAGGGATAGCTTTATTTAAAATGACAAATATTCGCGTAAATCTAAGAAAGTATTATAAAAACCAATATCATAAAGAATATATATTATACGAACTATCGTTCTTGGTTTTTTATTATTACCTAGCGACTCACCTTCGCTTCGGGTTCGTTCCTAGACAAAAACAAAACTATCCCACGGGAACTGTACACTTTTCCGGGATGATATATAGCCTATAGCCTTCCTCAGTTAACGGGCTATCTAATGCAAAAAGAATTTTTCAAATCGGATTAGTAGTTCCTGAGGTTAGCACGTTCAACCAAACAAACAAACAAACAAACTCTTCAGCGTTATAATATTAAGTATAGATTATTTCTAATACTATTTCAATTTTTATACAATGCAAGTCAGTGTAATTGCTTTATTTACTTTCCTTTTGTTGCGTATACTAAGGGCACAGCGGGAGAAATGGTATTACAACATCGCTACTATGGTAAGAAGCTTGTACTTCTACATACACGACATAAAATTATCTACCGAATATTTCGTTTGAAAATAAAAGCGTACACCAAATTCCAAAATCACTTAACTGCTAGTATCCCACATTTGAGATTGAAATTTTCTAAATTAGTATAGAACCGCCTCTATTTATAATATAAAAAACGTGTGTGTGTACTTTTATGTGCGTACGTAAGAAGTCATATTTCTTTGGCGTAACAGAACAAAAATACGTATGTCACAACTCTCTGATTGTAAAAGGAATGATAAATTAATAAAATAATGAAATAAGGCATATTAGGCATATTACAATCATATATTTATAGAATATATCATTTAAGGAAAGAATATAATATTATACCATATAATTTGTCAGACAACAAAACGGTTACAATGGCAACAAACAGTTATCAGCTAACTTCGTCATGTCGCTTTTTGGCTGTCGGCGTGCGCGCGCATCGTAAAAATTTTACTCTCATATTTTTTTCCAAACGTCCCAAAAAAAGTATAACTTCAAAAAATATAAAAATAGATTTAAAATTAGCGAATATATCGTGTAGCATCTCCCCAAAAATACAGACGAATCGAGTTTCTATTGTATTTTACAGTCTGTCAAAAAGCATATAATTATAATTTACTGATTATCGAAAAAAATGTAAGTAATTCCACGTTCGGATACTTTGAAGGATGTTGAGAACAATATAATTTACAATAAAGAAGTAGCAAGTGGCGTCCAATCAGATAACGTTTAACATACTGATGGTATCGATATTGAGACTTGCAAAATAGTTATTAAGACATCCATTTTCATTCTATTGGAAACTTTTATACAGTGTTTACCTAAATATAAAGAAGTATTGTATTTAATTAATTAGATAAAAATAATGGGTCGCAGGTTCTCTTCTCACTGTAGATGAAACCTATATAAATATAAATATGTTGGGACATTAACACACAGCACAACCTAGTTCCATGGTAAGCTATGAGGCTCGTGTTATGGATACCAGATAGTTGATACACTACATATATATAACTTTAAATACATATTATAAATATAAACACACATGACTGGAGTACAAACATTCGTGGTCATCACACAAATGATTGCCCCCAGCGGGATTCGAACCCACGACCGTTAGCACAGTAAGTAAGGTCAGTACAAACTGAGCCAAACGTATCGTCACATATTGGTTGATAATTTAATAATAAGTCGTTTGGGAGTGACGCACTCGGCTATAACTACCCTACAGATATCTACTCTGTCTAATATAGACAGAGTGTCATAGAACTACACATAAAGCCAAACAATAATGTTTTACAATAATACATATACATATGTTTTACAGCAATATACAAATATTAATAGAATACTAATTACTGTCATAAGCAAATAAATGTTAAAATAAATAAAAAGAACTAATCAATTTTATTATAATAAAGAAAAAAAATAAACGCATATTATACAGATATCAATTTCTTTTTCAATAATATGAAATTATTTTTATAATACATTACAATAGAATCCTGATTATCCGAACATCGATTATCCGAATATCCGATTATCGGGACTCATTCTTCACGGCTCTAATTACCGATTTAGAAATGATTTAAATGTGCAACGAGACATGTTATGACAAGTATTATCTTTCCAAAAATTGTAATTTAAGGACTAACCTACATAAATCCCTTATTCTTTGAAGAAAGCAAACGATCTGTATGGCAAAATCGAGAACAGGAAAATCCATAGAGTGTATTATCTCTATGGCAAAATCACTCTACTATTTTTGACTTTAACATTTCTTTGGTGGACTCAGTTAAATATAATACTTTAGTCATAGTTCATTTATTAAAAAAAAATGAAAATCCATTCACATTGCGAAGATATCGCTTGACCCACACAAAAAAAACATACAATGAAAAGTACTTCATTCTTGAAGTCCACTACTTACTCCAATACTACGGAAAGAAGCAGTAAAAAAGAAGCAATAATAAACATTAAGGTACTGACAACCCCTTTATCCAAATAATAATTAATTTATTAGATTTTAATATTTTAAAGACTCTTAATTAAGACTTTTTTAACTTACTAGTAATAAGTATATTTTCTTCTGAGCTGTATAAAAAGCTTGTCTTCATTATTCGTATTTAAAAAAAATATTTACAATAAACAAAATTACAAATATTAATTATATACAAAATATACAAAACAAATGTACATTTAGTTATTACTGTACCAGTCATATCTGCGAAATAATTGCAAGAATGCTAGCCGCATTCCCCCGTTGAGTGGCAATGACGATTCTTTGGGCGAAAAATGCTCCAGCTCTCCTGTCGATTTAAAAATTAAAAAAGAAAACTCACGTAAGAATAAAAGGATGGAAAACTGGTACAATCGGAGGCGGATAGCGGCATACGATTGTGATCACTTCATCCCCATCCATCTCTAGACCGGGATGGAAGCGCACCACTATGTTGTTAGTGAATACTCGCAAAGGATCCTGGAAACAAAATACATAGATATTCATATTAAAAATGTTTTTTTTTTTTTTTTTTAATAGGACCAATAAATAATTGCTTTTTGGTTAAATATTCCACTTGTTTAGTGAAATTTTCCTTGAAATTTTTTCAAATTATCGAAAAATTTTCTTTTAGGTTTTACATTAATTCAATAATTTCAAACAAGTGTACTAAAGTATTCAACAGTGTAATGAATTCTTCTTTCTTACTAATACGAATATTTGTATGTAATTTTAACAATAACTTCTCCTGCAACGTCGAAAATAAAAAAATCTGTTTTTTTTATTTCATAATAAAATAACAATAAATATATTTAAGAATTATTTTTATACTATTGATATAAAAAGATATTTGTTATTATATAATATTATAATCACCTGTTTTGTACCGCATCCTTTCAACGGTAGCTCTAGTTTGTACGATGTGGCTCCTTTACCCGCGACTTGACACGCGGAGTGACGATCAAAGTCGGCATACGCTATGCCATAGAACTTCTCATTGAACTTTAGTTCGATCTAAATGGAAATAAAGCTTTAAGCATAACGCTTATGTATAAGCATCGATCAAAAAAGTTAGTACTTTCACTAGGAGAGTTCATAGTGAAAATCTCCCATAGGATCTCATTAAAAGCGACAAAAGTAACATAGAAACCAGTAAGTATTTATTGGTTTCTATGTGGCTTTTGTCGCTTTTGATGAAATCCTATTGGAGTTTTCAAATAGGGTAGATACACAATCCCATGTAAAAGTTCTCTTAAAACTGTCACCGATTGTGTTTAGGTAATTATTCTAGTTAAAATAAATATAAAACAATGTAAACTGCACCTTAAATGCAATGCTTAAAGTTGTTTTCACGAAAAAAATTAAAAGCGCTCTCAAATGTTCAAATGAGCGCTCATTCGGTGAGGACACTTTTTGTCGCTGATTGTGTATCTAGTACTTTTTTGATCGATGCTTATAATATACTAGCTTTATCTGTATCTTTTCTGGCACACTTTTATTTTATTTGATGACACGTTTGGCTCAGTTTATAGTGACCCTACTTGCTGTGCCAGCGGTCGCGAGTTCGAATTCCGCTGGGGGCATTCATTTGTATGATGAACACGAATGTTTGTACTCCAGTCATGGGTATTTATATTTATATTATGTATGTATTTAAAGTTATATATATATATATATATATATGTAGTGTATCAACTATCTGGTATCCACAAACACAAGCCTCGTAGCTTACCATGGAACTAGATGGTGCTGTGTGTTATTGTCCCATCATATTTATTTATTTTCCCCCAAGAAAAATGAAAAATGGCGTTAATTATTATTATTCTTTTTTTGCATTTAAGTAAAATCTAGTATTATTCGTAGTTACTGCTTTATATAAGCTCAAACGTAGTACATAAAGTAGAACTTATTAAAATTAAACTTAGTGTTGTATTTTATCATTAAGTTCCAGAGATTAGTGCATTTAAACAAACAAACAAACAAACAAAAGCTTTAATATTAATATCAATATAATATATAATGACATTATTATTGTATAATAGATTTAAATTCATATATAGATTAGCTATATGTGATTTATCTTTATAATTAAAAACCATGTTTTTGCATATTGCCGACTAACCTGCATAGAACCTGCAGCACAATTGAGAGTCGCTCTCGTTCTATTCAAAAAGATGACTGGACTCAAGTCATCTAATTTTGTTACCTGCAAGAAAAATAAAAATGTACGAAATAATAAAAAATGTCTAAATAATTATTAAAGTTTAATAAATAAGAAAAATCTGAAGAAAACTACGAAATCAATAATATACATATTATAATACAATACAATATACATATAATAAAATTCTGAGTCAAATCTGTACATTAAATATTTTTGGGAAATCTTATTGAAATAGTGATTATTAGACATCGGATTATATGAACTATCAAAATGCCAAAATATGCATGCAAATATGCACTAAAAAATGGCGAAATATGCACAAGATATGCACAATTAAAATAGTAATTGTTATGAAAATGTAAATTTATTTTCTTTCTCTAAAGTATATCTAATATATATATTTAAACGACCAATTCTTGTATATTTATGTCTTTATTTCTTTATTTATTTATACCGGCGAGATCGAAAACGGCTGTAACGATTTCGCTGAAATTTGGCATGTGGGGGCTTTGGGGGCGAAAAATCGATCTAGATTATTAGTCTCATCTCTGGAAAAACGCGTGTTTTCGGGTTTTCATGCAGTTTTCTTTCGCATTATTCTACGCAGAATATGGACGATAATTTCTTACACTCAGATATAAGCATCGTGGTCAAGCGACCAAGATTAACAATCAATAGGTGTGTTCGAGTTAGAATCTCGATCGGATACAAAGTTTTGCTTTTTTTTTGTATACATATATTCAAATTTTTTATTTTTTTTTATATAAAAAATACGATATAACAAAAAAAACTCCGAGCGAAGCTCGGTCGCCAGGTACTATACTTAATACTCGTTATTCTTGTGACAATATAGAATTACATAGTTTTCTAGATTTTAGAGCTATGTGACGTTATCATTTAATATTAATTTGTCGGCTAAAAATGGCCTCTCTGCACCGACATAAACTTGAAATTTGGCATTTCTGCAGAAATCTCTTCAGGCATATTCTAGCCCGTGCCGTTGTTTTTTTTTTTTTTTTTTTTTTGATGTTGGGAAATACATTTACCCATACCAACTATATACAAACAGGTGGTTATGTGTGACTCACTGGCTAGAAAAGCCAGTGTTACCCACTAAAACCCAACAAAAATACATATTTATAGTTTGTTTATCAGTTCAATCAAGAAATAGTAAATTTCAAGCAGCTCTATGTTTTTTTTTTTCATTTTTACACTAATATTTCCACCCTGTTTCTCTCATTTGGGGTTGAATTTTCAAAAACGATGTATTTAGGTATGTTTGGATATTCGCTCGATCAATGTTACAATTGACGCGTGAGCGTGAAAACAAAAACTACGCTCAAGCGTAAGAAAAATATCTCAAGGATTTCTGGTAGAGAGAGAAATAAGAGATTTGGATCTCTTATCTCTTATTTTTTTCTGTTATTTTTTGTGGTACACAAACAAACAGTTAAGCTAACCGACAGTTAAGCTAACAGACAGTTAAGCTAACCAACTGTTAAGCTAACAAACAGTTAAGCTAACTGACAGTTAAGTTAACGGACAGTTTAGCTAACTGACAGTTAAGCTAACTGACAAATAAGCTAACCGACAGTTATGCTAACCGACAGTTAAGCAAACTGACAGTTAAGATAACCGAGATTTGAACATTTTTTGCATTATTATATCTTTTATTAATAAATCGAAGGCAGTTTGCTAGTCTACTATTATATAACAATTAAGCTCACATCTATTCTATCATGCCTTTCATTAAAGAGAAATACAAAAATTCTAAAAACTACTTTAGAATTTTTGTATGTCTCTCTGGGAACGCATCACGAGAAGACCAATAGACATATTTTGATGCAATTTAGTATGATGATATTTGATTATCATATAGGATACTTTTTACTGCAGAAAAATATCTCATCTCTGAAAACTCTATACTAATCGTTAAAACGAACCCGAGCGGAGCGAGGGTGAGATTTCTAGTAATAAAATAAAAAGTGTATAGCCTAACTAGCATATAACGCGGTTTTTCCTTATTTAATCTTAAGAGAAAATTTTAAAGCTATCTGTAAAAAATATAATCATAAAAAAATAAAAAAAAAAACAAATCAAATAAAATAAACATAACATAAACTAGTTCTTTTTTTAGTTAATCTTTGAGAGTAAAGCTAAGACAAAAACTCGTTTTATTACGCCGTCGTCCATTTCTCGCCTATTATGACAATGTAAGCTTGGACTATAGTTTTTTCGCTTTTTAACTCACTAATTGTGGGAGAACTCGTGATCCTCACAAAATACAGCCGCTAACACCATAATTATAGAAAATCAGTATTCTAGAATATTCGACAAGTATTATTGCATGCACTAGGCATTATACATACGAGTATGTGCCCTGGGGGTTAAAAAGTATGAAATTCAATTGAATGGGCGTTTAAAAATATAATAAGAAAATAAATAACTTTTCTAGGCTGTTTTAAGTTTTCACACAAAACCAATGAATCTCGTATACCCTGAAGCCAAAATATTTTACTGCTTTAAATTGCAGCGCTCACTATAAATCTATCTAGCTAATTATATCGGCCCGTGGCGGTTTTCATCCTGACCATGTATCTGTGAAACAAGGCAGAATAAATAAAAATATATGCACTTGCTTTTACGTGTGGCTTTGCTTGCTTTTGATTTGCGCATTTTATGATATAGTGATAGGATGTGTACAAAATTTTTTTAATTATTGTTGCGTAAAACTTGATATGAACATTTTTGTGTACACTTAATTTGATGCTTTATTTTGCCTGTTCTACTTTATTTGGTATCAATCTCTTTTTCTTTATTCTATAATTACTTATCTTCTTATCTATATAGAGATAATATGTGAGTGGAACTGATACAGGAATCGAACCCTAGACCTCTAACAATCGAATGTATCAACTGGCATTGAGATGTATTGCAAGATGGCAATTCAATGAAAATTCTTTAAATTTACCTTTATACCGTAAACATAAAGGAATATATTATTATTTTTTATTATTGTACCATGTAACTTCTCCTATTATGGTATACGTACATCTTTTTACAATGGGACCGCGTATCAGATATTATCTATAATAGCCGTATCCATCACCTTGTTTACATCCACAACAATATGCTATAAACTTACTTTCTTTTGTGCTATTTATTAATTATGTGCAAGTGAAGCACGTTTATTTAAGATTTATCTCCTTATAGACTAGAGATGTGGGCAATTTTAGGTCCATTTTGCAACAAACTAGTATACTTAGGTGGAAAAATTTAACTATGGATGTTAACAGCTCTGTTTGATAACGGACAAAGTTTTAGGTACACAAATAAAATAATTAAAGTAAAAGTATGGAGCTTAATTTTTCCTTTTAATTACCCTCAACCCAAAAAAGTTTACCTCATTTCCCTGAAAATCCTTATATATTTTTTACAAATAATTAATTATAATATCTCGTAGTAACTTCGAACAACCTGTTCTAAAAATATTAAAAATAACAATATCTAACTTACTTTTCCATCAAGAATTGTTTGTTCTGGAAGCCCCTCCCCCTGATACTCGATATTGTTCGCCTGCGATCCATAGTTGGACTGCGCGTGCGCAGCTGACAGCGCACACGCCAAAACACACCAAAGCAGCGCCATCACTTATCTGAAAAAAAAAATAGATATAACAATAAAGTTTCTATTTTTTTATTTATATGTAGGTACTATCGAATGTCCCTCGCACTCTCATCACTTGGATGAGTCTCTAGGTGGCTTGGCTTTTATATTTCTAATATAATCAAATTTACAGGCAACACGTTTGGCTCAGTATGTAGTGACCATACTTGCTGTGCCAGCGGTCGCGGGTTCGAGTCCCGCAGGCATTCATTTGTGTCATAAGCACGAATGTTTGTACTCCAGTCACGGGTGTTTATATTTATAATATGCATGTATTTACAGTTATATATGTGTAGAGTATCAACTATCTGGTATCCATAACAAAGGCCTCGTTGCTTACTATGGAACTAGATGGTGCTGTATGTTAATGTCCTAACATATTTATTTACCTATTTTATTTATTTATAACACCACCTTTTGAAAATGATTACTCACAATAGCCTGTATTATTCCAGGTCTATCTGTGTACTAAATGTCATCTATATTGGTCCAGCCGCTTAAGCGCGCGCACACGCACACACGTAATCAAAAAATCTTATACATAGTTGTTCAATTATATATGAACTGTATTACAAGTATTAACGTTAATAGCATTATAACAACTTCTGCTATACCTTATCTACACTAATATTATAAAGAGGAAAGATTTATATTTTTGTATGTTTGTAACGAATAAACTCAAAAACTAGTGGCCCGATTTACATGAAATCTCGTAAGAAGATAGTTTGAAACCGTGGGAAGGATATTTTTTTTATTCCAGAAATCATCTCTTAGTCTAGAGTCGCTAGCAATAAATAAAAAAAAATTGTAAAGCCAATAATTTACATATTTTAGCCACAGTCGTACGTATATATTTTAAATGACATTCAAAAAAATATATATTAGCAAAGGATAAAAACTAAAAAGCCGCTTATAAAATAATAAAAAATAAAAGAAGCAAAAATAAAAAAGTTAAAATAAGTTATGTTACTACTGACTCTGATTTGTTTATCAAAGCTATTCATACAACATGACTTATGTCATAAGTAACGGATTATAATGCTTTGAGTTTCTTAGAGCTCTTAAGATAAAATCGCAATGCGACAAAAGCGTAGTTGTGATATCACGTTATATAAAATGTGAAAAATATTGATAAGATTGTTCAAATTTTTCTTTAAAGCCTAGGAGACCTGCCAGAACCGGCTAGAATACTACTAAATTAGTACTAAAAATAACTTCCTTGTAAAAAAATACCCCATATTATATATATATATATATATATATATATATATATATATATTCTTTAAACAACTAAAATTCCATCCAATCCCATAATATTATAAATGCGAAGGTATGGTTGGATGGATATTTGTTACTCAATCACGCCAGAACGGCTGAACGGATCTGAATGAAATTTGGCATAGAGATAGATTATAGTCTGGAATAGCACATAGGTTACTTTTTATCCCGGAAAAATATATCCCGTGGGACAGATTTATTTTTCACTAGAAACAAACCCAAGCGAAGCGAGGGTGAGTTGCTAGTAAACTATAATAATATAAAAGAGAGAAACTTTTTTAAAGTACCCTTTTTAGCATTTTTCTATATACAATTATGTATTTATTCTCATATATCACATAATATAACTTTATATGTTTTTCCTTATGTTTAAAGTATAATTCATATTGGAATATGTCTGATTATAACTACAATTATAATAATACGTTATTTTCATGTCCGCTCGTCCTTGCAATATGTCGTAATCGTATGGTATGTCATTTTATTATCCGTACAGCGAGAATCGATTAATCGCTTTAGAATTTTCTTTGTTTTAAAAGACATAAGTTTTTTTCTAGAAAAAAAACCTATACATGTTCATTTTTAAAAAAACAAATAACAATAACTTATAATTTTCTTAAATTCATGAGAACATAAAGCCTTTTTAATAGAATTATTTTAGACAACTTAAACTCTAAACAAAATCACTTAAAAATCAGAAATAAAATCAGATTTGTATGAAAATATAAGGTTTAGAACAATATAAAATTTGTAACCTTCTTCTAGCGCGAAAAGATTTTTAAAATATACAGTCGCGTTTTATTCTAGCTTAAAAAGCAATAACCAAGTTTTACTGTGAAAGAAAGAACTCGTAACCACGTCAGTACACAGTAGCATTTATAAAGCTACCACTGCGCTATCACGATAACTTTCTATACTCATAACTTTAACATTTTTAATAATAATTGAATATCTAAAGAGGTTAATCGTTCACGCCTATAAAGAAAAAGCAAGTCGTAATGAAATATGACATTTGGATGGGATAATCTCGACAAGGACGTCGAGCGGAGCGCCGACAGTCGCCCACTGCGCTAACCTTTCACTATACCCACACTAGCTTCGATACTAGGGAGACTATTATTTTAAGTATATGGGGACTACTTTATATTTGAAAATTACAAGTTTATATTTTCACTAGCGGCTCACCCTTGCTTCGCTCGGGTCCGCCCCTAGATGATTCTTTAATTAAACATAACTTTTTATTTAGAAACCGATTGAAATAAAACAAATAGGTACTAAATGTTAAGTGAAGCTTACCACAATACATTAGTGAAAACCGTACTTAAATCTGTTAAGCCGTTTCTAAGATTAGCGCGCACAAACGCACAGACAAATAGACATACCGACAAACAGACAAAAAACTAAAAATCGTTGTTTTGGGTTCTATTGCGTTAATAAAGATACCCAATAATAGTTTTTCTCAAATATCTTCCATGTACAGACAGCGATCAGTTACAATTTTATTATATGTATAGATTTAAAATGATAAAGATCACTGTTTGAAATTCCATATCTTTTTATCAACACACATCTTTATATACCTATTTTTTCAGTCATTGTCTAATTGTAAAATCTTCTTAAATCTTTTAATTTAGTATTTTTTTTAAAACTATTCACAAATATTGTTCTTATTTATTAAAACATACGATAAAACACAGTTTCAACTGATATTTCATGTTTTAAACAGCCATAACGATATTTTTCCTTTTTTTATTTTAAACTAGCCACTCAACCTCGCTTCGCTTCGGGTTCGTCCCTAGACAAAAACAAATCTGTCCCACGAGAACCGTACATTTTTCCGGGATGATATATAGCCTATAGCCTTCCTCAGTTAACGGGCTATCTAATGCAAAAAGAATTTTTCAAATCGGATATGTAGTTCCTGAGATTAGCCCGTTCAACCAAACCACCAAACAAACAAACTCTTCATTTTTATAATATTAGTATAGATAATAATTCATTTAATATCTAAAATTGATAAAAAAAATATTATAAGCAATGACATTTGTAAATAATTGTACTCGTATAATATTAAGGATGCGTGTATCCATCCTACAGTAAGAAGTAATTTTATAATAAGCTGCTAAGCGCCCCGCCCCAGCTATGTGGAGTCTTTGTACGCTTGGTTAATGCATTAAGTGAAGAAATATTTTTAAAGTTCCGTAAACAGACAATTGTTTATTTTTGTATTTGCTTCGCAGAGCTTTTAGAGTGCCGCAGTCAGTATTGTACAAAAAGGTTGAGTATTGCTTTTTTTCTCAGAGATACGTAAAAACATGTTTAAAAACAGTCAAAATAGGTTTACTTTAATGCTACCTTTTCATATATTTACTACTAGCGACTCACCCTCGCTTCGCTTCGGGTTCGTCTCTAGACAAAAACAAATCTATCCCACGGGAACCGTACATTTTTCCGGGATGATATATGCCCTCCTCAGTTAACAGGCTATCTAATGCAAAAAGAATTTTTCAAATCGGATTAGTAGTTCCTGAGATTAGCGCGTTCAACCAAACAAACAAACAAACAAACTCTTCAGCTTTATAATATTAGTATAGATGAAACCAGCTTTATTATTAGAATCTTTTAAGGATAGAAAGTGTCAATATATTGCTCAGGTTAAGACACATGCACTGATCATACAAGTGCAGTACGTTTCTATACAACTGAAGAAAATTAAGCAAATGAAAACTTCAATAAAAATTTCAGGAAGTTTCAAGTTTCAATATAATTAAAGTTTAAAGGGATAATGTCGACCCTGTTAAGGTCAAGAAAAACATTATTTGAAGTTCAATCTATACTAATATTATAAAAAGACAGAGTTTGTTTTTTGTCTGTCTGTGTCCGTCCGTCCGTCCGTCTGTCTGTTTGTTTATTTGAACACGCTAATCTCAGGAACTACTAGTCCAATTTGAAAAATTATTTTAGCATTAGATAGCCCGTTTATTGAGGAAGAGTATAGGCTATATATTATCATGCTACTACCCAAGGGAGCGGGGCAGTAATCATAAATGTCAACAAATCGGGCAGATTTCCATACATTATTGTAAAACCAATGTTTATATCTGACGATTGAACGCGAAGCCGCGAGTAGGTACTGCTAGTTATAAATAAACAAGTTAATAAGTGTACGAGCTAAGCTATTTTTACGGTCTATTATTCGTAAGATTTCTGAACTGCATTTATTTAACAAAGAATCTTTAATATAGTAAAACTGAAATTTTACTCTAATTATTTTTTTTTTACTCACCGTGGGATAACACTTCACTCAGTAATCAGCAATAATGTACCTTACGATGTCGATGTAGAAGCATTGGTGTGTCATTAAGTTTTTACTTTATAGCCATTACGCACGTTATCTGTGTTTCTGCAGATGAAGAGGCGCTGTTATACTGGATTATAACTCACTTTAAGATTAAAGAAATTTTAAATTTTCTCTTCGTTCACTATGAAGAAATTAAATTAAAAAAATGATTTTGTTTATTTACGCAATCAAGAATATAATATTTTCAAATTGTAAGTAGTAGTTTATAATATTTGTGTCCCTCCTTAGATTTTGTCTATAAATTAAATTCAAACTAAAAAACTATCTAGACGGCGCCCGCCAAAAAAATATCACAATTGAAAATAGTAGCGTGTTTTACTGTTTATGCTAATATTATCATTTTTTTCATACATATCGTTCATTTTCTTCAAAGATAAGAATAAAATTATATATGTATTAGTCGTTAATTTACAGTTTTTAAAAAGAAAATATGTATAATAAAAATAAAATTATATTATTATATTACTTATTTGTTTTTCTGTACTATAATTTATTTATTTATTTATTCCAATATACATAATACAATCCGTTAGCTATTTTTATTTATTAACATTTATTAATTCATCACAGCAATGATTATATTCTATTACTATGTATTTGTACGCTGTTTTAAAACATAACATTTTGTTTAAAAGGCTTCATGTTTAGTTCTATGACACTCTGTCTCTATTTAGTTTGAGAAATTAAATTGACACTATTATTATTCACTTTGATTATATTTATTGCAGTTTTTTTAATTAAATAAAATGCTATTTTGACTTTTAAATTAAATTAAGTAGGTACGTACTTATTTTATATCAATATCAAATCAAATAAAAATGAAACAACACATTAATTTAATAAATGGCGGTCATTTTTAACTTCAGAAGTTTAAGGAATATCTCGCATTTAAGCATTTCTCGAGTTGTCATTTGGGCACCATTGACCGCCAAAATTTATAGCCAAGACCGCCATTTTGCGATATGGAGGACGTTGAACCAGACAACCAAAGAGTTTTTAATAAAAGCTTTTTATGTTTTTATTTAGTTTTTCTTAATTACGAAGTTATGAATAACAATCCTTATATGTAAGGCAATTAGTGTTTTATTGCCATAGTGCTATAAAATGTTGAGAAAGTTGATTTTAATAGTAACAATAGTTATGTTTTATGGTATTTTTTATAAATAATAATAATAATAATTGTGAATAATTTTCTAAAATAATTTATTCTAAACTAAATTAAAAAAATACCAGTTTTAAAAATATTAAATAATGACTGGAAGAGTAAGTACAATAAAGATGCGTGTGTGGATAAAAAGAGTGGAATTTCAAACAGTGGTCTTTGTCACATTATATGAAAATAAAAACTTGTACTATTGTACAAGTACCTGACCATTTTATTACAAAGATACCACTGTAAATAGGTAGGTACTAAAAAGCTTTGTTCACACCTACGACTAAAGCTAGTCTGTGGCATTTCTAATTTTAATATTTTTATCATTTTATTATTACAATATAATGTAACACATATTTCTTCTTATCTATAATAATTAATAATTTATTAATTCAAGGTAAACTACTTTTTTACATATGAATGTAATTGAAACGGATGGAAGCAGGTTCAACTGGTGTTTCATTTGTTTTAAACAGCCATAAAAAATTCCTTTTATTTTTTATAAGCACACTGGCATATTCTAAAACAATTTTCACTATATTTAAATTTGAATTTGTTATCTAAAAATTAGCAACTAGCCGCCGCTGATGATAATAATTTAAAATGTTTTTGATAAAATAATCTTTTAAAAAACATTACTATTATGTTAAAATACACTGTGGCGTCGTTGTATTCAAGTCAATGCGCAAGTTTTACTCGTACTGATTAAATTAACACTTATGCTATGCGCTTAAATCCACGATCCAGAACTTATGTGCTAATAGGATATTCTCGGATGCTAAATATGGGGTCTTTCTAAGAAAAAAATATCAACACTACATTTTAACATAATATAGACTCTTTGTATGTCGATCACTTATTTTTTTAATAAATACCGATTTTTTGGAAATATCTTATTTTACTGATCAACCTCTTTCGTGTGTTAGTCGAAGTAATCTGAGCTCAACTGGCACGCTTTGAAGCCATTAACAAAATAATTGAATTGAATTGAACATCATAATAAACTTAAAGTTTAAACTCTCACTATCACAAATGTAAGTTGAAAACAGACACAACTAGATACTTAATGCGTCATACAAATTTTATATTATCATATACATCATATTTTTTGATTATGGCAATTAAAAGAAAAATAGAAGATTGCTTATTGAATGTATACAAGTTTTTTTTTTTTTTGTAAACGTTTAACGAGTCTGAATCAAGCTCAAACATTATATTAATGTGACAGGTGCTTGACGGCTTCACCGTTACATGACAATGGTACATAATGGAATAAAAGTTTGTGATTGAAGGTTGGGATAAATACCATTCTATATTTATTAGTTCAGCGTGTATTTAAGGTGAGCGAGAACATGGTGTGAGTTCAAATTTAATTGGGTATCAAGTTAATACTTTCTTTGATTTACGCCAATATTTGACATTTTAAATAAAATATAATAAAATTCTGAGTCAAATCTGTACATTGAATATTTTTTGGAAAATCTTATTGAAATAGTCATTATTATCGATACAGGCCGAATGTATCGTTTTTACAATTTTTGTTTGTCTGTCTGTCTGTCTGTTACCGCATCACGGAAAAACCACTGGAGGGATTTTGATGAAATTTGGTATGGTGATAGCTGGTTTTAAATAAAATTATATATTCCAATTTTTTCGCGGCTTTATAGTCTCTTACCTTAATTGATGCAAAGCATTCGAAACTTCAATTCGGAAACCAAAAATCAAAATATTCGCGAAAAAATCCAAAAGGATATTATAATGTAAATGTTGTACTTGTTTTACATTTTTTGCTTGTTTTTGTTTGTGTTTTTGATTTTCTTTATATTTTATTTTTACTTTTTGTCGGTTTTATTTTATATTATGGTGTTATTTTAATGACCCCTAAAATGATGTTGTATTAAACATCTGTAAATAAAAATGAAATTAGCATAATAATTGTTTCTTTTGTTAAATAATAATCTTTTAGTAGGGGAACTATCCATTACATACACACTTTCCCCTTGTTTAAATTAATATATATTTATCTCCCAGAAAATCTTCTTTTTGATCCTTTAACCTCTAGATTTTCTAAAATAAAATTTTTGTAATAATGTCCTCCTGACCGATTCCGGCCACGGCGGCCAATCTCATTGAGACTAGCCAACTGCGCAGGAGATATTATAGTGCACAAATGTACGCGCAGACACAAGTGCACTCCCTATTCCTGTCACTCTCATACTCCGGTGGGACGACTACTCGACACGACCGGTGAGAGTTAAGGCGCAGGACCGACGGCTTTACGTGCTCTCCGAGGCACGGGGGTGAAACACCGCCAACTTCCCAACTCCGGGCTGTTACTGAGGCTTACTATACAGAAAGATTCAATAACTAAACTTGGCCCGACCCGGGACTCGAACCCAGGACCTCAGGATGTGCAGCCGTACATGCTAGCCACTACACCACCGAGGCAGTCAAAAAATTTTTGTATACCATCTTGTATCTAGATGTTAGTCGTAAGTGCGAAATGTAAAGTTTAACATATTATCAATACGTCCATGGCTTCCATATGTTTACGTATGTGTATTATAATTTATACACGTGTCATAGTGACAGGTGGGCGGCTTTGCTCCTATACAAACGTTGCGTCACTTTATCCAATTGACACGCCGAAGGCTGTTATGATTTTTTAAAATAAAAAAAATAAGCATGATTGCTTAATTTTTTATTCGATCCAATACCAATGATAATTCCCATCAAAATATATACTGAAAAGTGAAAAGGTCAAACAATGATAGGTAACTAAATATAACCATAAACACGTTTAACCACATATTTCGTAAATATGTTTTTGTAGACTTGATTATAAATTCAAAATAATGTAAAAAAAAAAAACTGGTCACAGACTAACCAGAATCCTTAATAATTTATTATCAAAAAATCCTTTTTATTATTTACTCATCATGTCATGAGAAAAATAGGTTGTATATATTTTGCGACAAGGATCTTAATAATCTATATTATATGTTAAAGAAAGAACTTGTTATAGAAATTTGAATCTTACTTAACATATTATAAAGGTCATAGCAAAATATAAGTAGGAGTAATGTATGACGTAACTTTGGCCTCCTCAGTACATTTTTGGGTGTAACAACTTTCACTTTTCGTGTTGTATGACAGGTTACTTGCATTGTTTAATGATGTTAACACATCTTAAAAGCTTCTGGTTGTTGGTACCTTTTAATTCAGAGCCGGATTTAGGAGTAGGGCCCCCATAATTGAAAAAAAGTGTAAAACCATAATTTCTTTACAATTTTATTACTGATCTCATCTCTTGGCCTGGGACTCCTGCACTTTTAAATCCGGCTCTGTAATAACTACACAAACTATATATTGTATAACTTTTTATACCATGAAGTATAAGTGCGATTTGAAGATTGACACTCAACCTTCAATATAGGTAGGTAAATAATATTTTTCGCTTATTTCAAATGAAGACAACCCCCTCTGTATGAATTCGGCTTTTGCTTACATTATGAATGACAATAACATTCCTTAGTTATGTAATAAAACGAAGCGAAAACCCAGCTAATAAGTTACGAGACTAACTAAATAAATGGCGTAGGCATAGTTTACTATGACGAAATTTTATTGCCATACAAGTATATTCTTATAAATGGAGAAGTTGTTTTCAAAAGCTTACCTAATGAGTGATCCAAAAATTAATCCAATATTTTTTTTTATTTCTACATGCCCTAAACCTTACGTTTGTCATGAATACTTTTTTCGAGCCAAACACAAGTATGATTATATATTTTATTTTAACACTTATTTTTTAACAAATAAAGTATACCGACGTGAAAATCACTTAAAAGATAATTATTCCCCGTTTAGGCGTAGGTTTATTTTTGAACTTATTAGAGACCAGTTTTATTGTACATCTATTTATTAAAAAATAATTTTAAAAATCTATTCACAAGAAGTATTTTTTTGAAATTGGTCAAAACAGCCAACATTACCTCACATTCGTATATTACATACATACATACAACAAATAAAACATAACAGTAGCTAATTGATGGCCTCTAAACGTTACAGAGCTATAAAAAATAAATAAGGCAACGAAGTCACGACTTATCGAACATGCATTGATCAAGCGATTAGCCTACAAATATCGTGGTATATGAGACAGCAAAAGTCAACCCCCTGCTGTATAAAGCTTGTTTATAGCTAGTGTCGCAGTACAGCTTTGCTTGTTTTGAATACCTTTAAATATCTATATATAAGTAAGACAAAACAGTTCAGTAACTTTTTCTCCTCTGTTTGTCATCTTTTTCTTTTTTTTTTTTTTGCTATTGACGAGATTTAGTGATGCATCAATAAAAAAACGTGTGTGTGTAATTAATTGTAAAAATTTTACTCTCATAATTTATCCCAATCACGCCAAAAGAAGTAGGTACAACTCCAAAAAAAATGATCGAATTTCGATCATTGGGCGAACGCTAGTTTTACTTTAATATTACTAATTACTCTTATGTATTTTTAATACTTTCTGTCTTTGATTACCGCGATTATATTTAATATTTTAATATAATATTTCATATTTTAAATAAAAAAAAATTTCCGAATTTTACCCCAGATATATTTTGTGTTCTGTTTCTGACGTTTCGAATACTTTACAGGAAATATGATCACAGGAAAAACTATGATTTAGACGTCTTAAAAGTTATCATATATAGTTCTTACAGACGGTATCTACCCACAAAATTATATTGTCGTGTTAGGTAAAGGGTTTACATTTCACTTTTAGCCCTAAAAACATGGATTTGGATTTATGGATATTTTATTATTTTGTTTCTAGATAAATAAGATTATATTAGAGAGAGATTATATTTTTTGAATAAAAACGGCTCTTTGTATATTATTTGAATAATGTTAGTAATAAATTTAACGCATAAATCGATACCTTCATTTATAAAACCTTCGCTCGGAGCGTGTGGACACGCAATTTTCCTTCTACAGAATAAAATAACGTGGCTTCGGTTATTTATATTTTTTTTTTATTACTATTTTTATGCGTCACCGTTCATCACGTTTTATGTTAGGGACGAACCCGAGCGAAGCGAGGGTGAGTCGCTAGTAACATATAAATATAATGCAAGTTTCTATTACAAGTAGTATTTGTGAAAATTTTTGTTACTCCTTCACGCTTAAAGGCCTAGGCGGATTTGGATAAAATTTTATACATGCAAAGTATTAATAGCACAGTGGTAACCAGCCCGTGTCTCGCACCTATGATATTTTCATGTCCAAGTCATTTCCAACATGATTACCACTTGTCTTACGGTGAAGGAAAACATCATGAAGAAACCTGCATATCTGAGAGTATCTAGCAAGTTTTCGAAAGACATGTGAAGTCTGTCAACCTGCAATAGGCCAGCTTATTAAACTACGACCTGATCCCCAGCATTGGGATGTTAAAAATATCTGAATACATTAGTTAGAGATGAGACAAGACGCACCCAAGCGAAGCGCTAAATAGCTATTACTTCAGAAAGAAATCATACCAGCCATCTATAGTTTTGTAAGAAGAAACCTAACCATTGCTCCGAACGATTGCCAAGTAAAAATAGCGTTTTAAATCAAAATGCATATCACGATTTTAAGTATAAGAATGCAAATTAATTTAAACAACCAAACTAAATTACATTAGACATCAACATCTTAAATAAGTATGACATCATCTTCAAGATGAATCTTAACATATTCTCGGTTTAACGACTTATTTAATATTTATAAAGTTGTAACTCCTATCATTTTAGTGTACCAAACCTACCTATCTAATTTTAATTAATGTAAGATTACTTAAATTAAAATTGTCAGTTTGTATACTACTAAAATAATCAATTTTGCTGTAATCTATACTTATATTATAATCTATACATCTATACAGATAAATAAAATTAGAGTGTCTGTTTGTAATATTAAAATAACCGCTTTTTACTAAATGCATATGGATATATACACGGTACATATACCAAAACAACATTTTTTACAATTTTTGTCTGTTTGTCTGTCTGTTTGTTCCCGCTAATCTCTGAAACGGCTGGACCGATTTTGATGGGACTTTCACTGACAGATAGCTGATGTTATAAGGAGTAACTTAGGCTACTTTTATTTTAGAAAAACAATTAGGGTCTCGTTCAAAAAAATTATAACGTATCTAGGGACAAACGCGAGCGAAGCGAGAGTGAGTCGCTAGTATAATATATTATAGTCTATCTATTCCATACTAACCGTTAAAACGTATCTAGGGACGAACCCGAGCGAAGCGAGAGTGAGCCGCTATTCTGTGTATATAGATCAAGCGAAGATATTATTTAAAGTTCAATTTGTCGTTAAATTTAATATACCAAATTTGTGGCGCTTTAATGGTATTAAAGTTTATTAAAATTTACGCGCTACAGCATGATGTATAGATGAGTTACTGTATTCTTCAACGAGTAAAAACACTAAAAACACACAAAAAATTTCAAAGGAATCGGTAAAGAAAATTTTGAGATTTGCGGTATTACACAAACGAACATACTTATTATTTATTTATACATATAGATTATAGACTACTAACTTAAGACTATAATAGCCTATGTGTTATCCAGGTCATAGTATATGTATATCTTAAGTTCATTGTATTGAGTGATCTAACCTTACCTTTCTTAAAAATGGTAACTTTTATAGCGGTACTTTTAAACTGACTTTCTAAGGTCATTCTTATTATTGTGTTGTTTTTTTTTCTAAATAAAAGCTAAAAGAGATATATTCTTTTGTGTCATAGAAGAAGAAAGTACCGTCTGTACCTAATACAGGTTTGGTCAAGTACAGTCGGCAGTAATATCACAGATTAACCAATAGTTCCTTACGTAATATAAGTACTGAATAAAAAAACATATTATTTTGTAATTAACTTAGTCTAGACTTAATATTAATTCATGTAACTAATGCTTATAATTTTTTTTATTTATTTACATTTTAACGTTTAGTATAGGTTTCTCAGGGATATTTTCCCGCAGTTAAAAGTATCCTATATGTTCCGGATAACCTACTATCATCATACCAAATTTCATCAAAATCTGTTAAATAGCTTTCTCGTGATGCGTTCCCAGACAGACAAAAATTCTAAAAACTATTAATTCAGCCTCTGTAGCGACAATAATGACTATTTCTATAAGATTTTCCAAAAAATCTTTATTATACTGATTCAACTCAGAATTTTATATATGCATAGACTTGACTAGACACACGCACGTATACGTAAAAAAATAATAATAACAATACGTTCTTAGTAAAAAATAAGCAATTTTATCGATGTTTTCGCTTATAACTTCTTTCACAGATAGGTATTTCATAAGATCAAGGGCCACATCTAATGCAACCCACTTGCAAAAACTAGTTCCTCATTGGATAAGCTATTTGCAACACTAGGTAACTGACAAGTTGAGTCACTTAGGCCGGTCCAAAACCTGTTTACAGTAAACAATTATTATAATAAATTCATTATTAGTACTAAAATAGTTCGAATTGTTTTAATATGGTCTTGACATGGTTTGTACGTTCACATTTTGTAAGCTGTATTAGGTAATTGTAAACGCTAATTTTTAGCTCTAGTTTAACGTTAGTATATAAAGACATCGTTAAAAAAACCCGGTCAAGTGCGAGCCGGACTCGCGCACGAAGGGTTCCGTACCGTTATCTATAAAAACGGCAAAAAATCATGTCTATTGTATGGGAGCCCCACTTATGACGGACGGACAGAGGAGTCTTAGTAATAGGGTCCCGTTTCACCCTTTGGGTACGGAACCCTAATAAAAAAAATGACTAAAGTATTTCGTAATTCCTGATATTGACGTCTTACTTCCGTTGATATATTTTTTTTTTCAAAATAAATCGACAGAATAGTAAACCAAAAGTTATTGATTTAGTTGTACTTTGCAGCAACGTATGAAAATAGCATTAGATAAAAGTAACAGATTATCTATATTCTATACAAAATATAGATAAAATATTTGAAAAAAAAAATTGTATTTCTCCCTTTTAAAATATCCTTTGATTTTTTTCTTATTACTGCTAACTTATTCCGCTTCGTACCAAACATATAATTAAATAATGATTTAAAAAACACCGTTTACCTTCTAGGAAGTTCTGATTTATAAATTATAAAAACTCCTCACTTCCTTTCACAATAAACTAGATCTCATCGATATCCTGCGAACAGCAAAGCCTCTTTCGCAGAATTTATTACAAAACACGTAAGTGTATATTCCTCGTATGGTAGACGTTTTGCAAGGAGTTTGTTGCAAATATTTTTTTTTTTTTTTATTATAAAAGTAACGTTCAAATTTATGTGTTACGGAAGAATTTACATCTATACTAATATTATAAATGTGAAAGTTTGTAAGTATGGATGTTTGTTACTCTTTCACGCCAGAACAGCTGAAAGGATCTGGATGGAATTTGGCACAGAGATAGATTATAGTCTGGAATAACACACAGATTACTTTTTATCTCTGAAAAATGTGCGGTTCCTGTGGGATAGGTTTGTTTTTGTTTTCCTAGAGGCGAAGCGAGGTTGAGCCGCTAGTAATCCTATACCTATAGTGACATTTCAAATGTATGTGTTAAATTATAAATAAATAAGATGTTTTCATAATTTAAAGGAAAAAAATTGATAAAAATCTTTATTCATGCAATTTCTATGATTAATATCAAATTGAGTAAACAAATTGTACTAGTACACTACTCTGAGTCATTTGTCCTGTCTGTTTAATGTCTACACATTTAACATTTGCCATACAGTAGCAGACTCTCCCGGCTTTCCTTCAAGCTTTTCCATACTTATCCCGTACTCTATGGTACATTTCAAAATCCTTGGTCACAATCAAGAATGAATTTATTGTATAGTCTAGCGACTCACCCTCGCTTCGCTGGAGTCGTCCCTAGGTCATTCTTTAAATGGACATAACTTTTTTATTCATGAAATGATTGACATAAAACAAATACTAAATGTTAAGTGAAGCTTACCACAATACATAAGAGAAAACTGCACCTAAATTGGTTAAGCCCTTTCTAAGATTGGCGCGCACAAACGCAGAGACAAACAATCAAAAAATCTAAAAATTATTGTATTGGATTCTATTGCGTTAATAAAGAACCCTAATAATAGTTTTTCTCAAATACCTTCCATGTACAGACAGCGATCAGTTACACTTTTATTATATGTATGTATAGAAGATGTACAAGATGTATTTATTTCAGATAAATAGGAACACACATAAATACTAAAGAATCCTACTCTATAGATGGAATTAGTTAAAAACGTCTAACTACTTAAAATTTCAATATGTATGTACGTACATAATATATGTCTGTTTTATTCGTGTAGCTAATTTAAAGACTCGAAAATTATAATTCAATTTCAAGTTTGCGATATAGAATATTTGAAACCTGACTCCGAACAAAATTTAACGATCTGAAAAATATGGGTTCGGTTGAAAAACAGTATCGAAATACGTCGGAGAGATGAAATCAATTATGTCAAAATTAGCCAAAATGCACCGCTCAGGCGAGCGTAATTTTTCATACCTTTTTTCATCCCAAAATACTGCGCGCTTTCTGGAAACACTGATTATCCTAAATGGCTGCCAGAAGGCGAAGAGGACAAAAAAGTAAATATTTTGAAGGGTTCTTATAATTAGGAGCAAAGCAAAAAAAGCAGAAACACTTACTCAGAAACTAAGGCTTGACCAAACCTTCAATAGTTTTGTCTTGCGGTCATTATAATTCCATTTTCAAAGAGAACAAAAACAAACGAATACGCTAAATCTATAGAACGTATGAATGAATTTATTTCGCTGAATAAGAAAAGAGAACAAAAACAGCACTCAAAGGTAATAAAGCAGCTGTTGGAAGAATTTATATTTCATGGAGTACTTATTCTGTGGAAAAAATCTTGAAACTAACAAGCAAAAAGCAATCGAAGGATTATGAATTAAAAATATTATGCCTTTTCTGAGAATACTGAAATGTCTATTCGTCTAGCGATTTTGAGTGAGGAATTTGATATGTTCCTATTATAAAATCAATTTTAACGGTTCTTTAATAGAACCCTTAAGTTTTTGTACTATACTATTACATTTAAGTAGTATTCTATTAAATAATTTATAATACGTTAATAAAAAGGGTAACTACCTACATTTATAATCATATTTTGAGTTGTTTTCTGGGAGAATGCTATACCTAATATATATTTCAGACTAAAGAATCATAGACGGAGCCCGCCAAAATAAATGTCAAAGTCAAAAATAGTACCGTAATTTGTTGTTTATGCTACTATTCTCGATTTTGCCATACAGATCGTGAAGTTTTTTTGAAGAATAAGAGAAATTTTATATATTTCTGTTAAATTAATATAGAATTTTTGGGAATCAAAAAATACAAAATAATACTATATTCTTTTGGTACTTTTTTTAACATTAGCTCTCATCTCCTTGAAAGAGAGATAGCGTAATATGTGTATATGCATGCTTATTTTTTTTCTTTATTGTAATCAAATCCGTTAAATATTTGTATTTATTAACATTTATTTATCACTCAGTACACAAATAGTCATTCGTATACCATTTTAAATCATTATTATTTTTTTCTTCACGTTTAGTTCTATGACACTCAGTCTATAATATTTCTTAGTCTGAGATACAGAAGTATTTGATAATATTCATAAAATCTAGATTTAAAAATATTAACTTAATAAATATATTTTTTTTAATTTGGCAAAGCATTAAAATTGCTTTAATTATAAATAGTGAATAGCAGATTAAAAACGCAATTAAAACTAAGAAACATGTGTCCATACCAGTCCTACGCTATTGAAGTGTCGTACGTAACGAGTCGATCTCAGATAGCCCTTACATTCCCATCTAACAGGCTGTTAGGCCTAGAACGAGATGGGATTCGAAACCTTATTTCGTTTGCATAAGATTGATTTTTGTTGAGCTTTTAGAAAAGTTCCTTGAAATTGTACTGCATCTCATGCATTCAGTCCACGGTATATAAATATCGCAACATTGCAAAAGATGGCTTGTTATCGAGATTATCATAAATCAGAATAGCCACTCCAATTTTTTGTTTAAAATATAAAGGTTCTTTAATTGCCAAAAAGAAAAAAGAAATGAATAAAGAGATCGTGGAATTGATCAAGATTGTAATAATATGTTTTAAAACAATTTTTTCTATTATTAGGACATTTAAACACTAAAGTATTAGCTGGATGTATGTACTTCTTACACGGCGATGAAAATGTGTGTAAATAAAATTAAATGATTCTTTATATGTTTGTCCTTTATGCGTTTTTAAATTATTCAGTCAAAACGAAGCGAGGGTAAGCCGCTAGCCTTACTAATTTATGAAAATAAATGTGAAAGTTTAGATGTTTGAATGTTTGGATGGATGTTTGTTACTCAATCATGACAAAACGGCTGAACGGATCTCGATGAAATTTGGCACACAGATAGATAATAGTCTGAAATAGCACTTATGTAACTTTTTATCCCGGAAAAATGTACGGTTCCCGTGGGATAGATTTGTTTTTGTTTTCCTAGAAACGAACCCGAGCGAAGCGTAGGTGAGCCGCTAATAGATAATAAAAATATACGCACATATTAATTTAGTTCGTACCAAATAACCGACATTTGTTTCTTGTCTCATTTAAAATAACAAAATTTCTTGAACACAATAAGCAGTTACAAATATACAGGATATCTAAAGTCTTAACGGAAAGGGCGATAACGGTTTACCGGATTTGAGTGAAATTCTCAATGGAGATGGTATCGTTAAGAGACGTATGAATATGCTTGATGAATTAAAACCGACTGTTATACGTAAAGTATCGCGAAAGCAGCCACGGCCAAAAACTAGTTTAAAATAATAATAACTATTTAAGTCTCAAGCCGTGGTAGCACAGTGGTAACGCGCTCGCTTAGGAAACTGAGTGAAGCGGGTTCAATTCTCGGGTCTCGTACCTCTGATATTTTCTTGTACGAATCATTTCCAACACGATTACCACTTGTCTGTACGCTGAAGGAAAACATCGTTAGAAAGCCTGCATGTCTTAGAGAACCTAGCTAGTTTTCGATAGACATGTGAAGTCTGCCAACTCGCACTTTGCCAGCATGGTGGACTATAGTCTGATCCCCCTCGTATTAAAGGGAGGCCCGTGCCCAGCAGTGGGACGTTAAAAAAAGGCAGAATACAATACAGGCACAGGATCGCTCTTTGCCAGCGTGGTGACCAGCCTGATCCCCCTCGGGATTAAGGGAAGAAATTGAGGGGAGGCCCGTGTCCAATAGTGGGACGTTAAAAAGGGCTAAATACACTTAAGTCTCAAATAATTATTTACAAATTAAATATATCTTTATAATAAAAAAAAAAGATAGTTAAAGAGTTTCGAGCTGAAATCGAATCTTTATCCACAACCAACGTGTCGAACTGGTCAAGTTGTTTTATAGTGCAGTAAATTATAGATCTTAAAGGAAAAAAAAATACCACTCGGCCGTGCTTCAATTTAGCGTGAACATGTAGTTAATGACAAAACAGTGCAAATATGCATGCGCACGTGCATTCGTGTAACGTGTATTGGCATAAATTGTAGACACGTCGTCATGAATCGTTATTCCAAGTGCGAATTATTCGCAATTTTAAAACTGTTATAATTTCTTCATAGCACGATCTATTGCTGTTTTCTTGTTTATTTTGCGATTTTTCATATATTTAACACTTCTATCTATATCTACGTATCTATACTAATATTATAGAGCTGAATAGTTTGTTTGTTTGTTTTTTTGAATGCGCTAATCTCAGAAACTACTAATCCGATTTGAAAAAATCTTTTTGCATTAGATAGCCTGTAAAGGTACGGTTCCCGTGGGATAGATTTGTTTTTGTCTAGTATATGTGTATAATAAAAGTGTAACTGATCGCTGTCTGTACATGGAAGATATTTGAGAAAACTATTATTGGGGATCTTTATTAACGTAATAGAATCCAAAACAATGATTTTTTAGATTTTTTTTAGCAACGGCTTAACGGATTTGGGTGCAGTTTTCACTAATGTATTGTGGTAAGCTTCACTTAACATTTAGTATTTGTTTTATTTCAATCGATTCGTATGTAAAAAAGCTATGTCAATTTAAAGAATTACCTAGGGACGAACCCAAGCGAAGCGAGGTTTAGTCGCTAGTTTTAAATATATAAAAAGTTACTTAAAAGATCGAGATTTAAAAGTAACGACTGTCTCCATATAAACAAACTATGTGCTTTACAATTTGAGACCATAGGGTTACAAGTAATTGAGCAATAGGTAATCTTAATAAGTAATTATGATAATTAGGAAGCTTGTTTAGCTTTGTATCAATACTTTCTTAGACTTACGCGAATATTTGACATTTTAAAGAAAGCTATCTTTTCGGATTTCTCCGCGGATTTATTTTGATTTTTGGTTCCCGTTTCGAATGTTTTACATCAATCATGTTCACGGTCTCTCCCGTTTTATTTAAATTGTTTTATCAAAATATCACAAACTAGCGACTCACCCTTGCTTTGCTCGGATTCGTCCCGAGATACGTTTTAACCGTTAGTATGGAATAAATAGACAATATTATATAGTACATATATTATATATACATAGGTATGATTCAATTTCATAATTGTTGAGAAATTATTGGTTCCCCATACAAACTTTCATCCCTATTTTTACCCCCTTAAGGGATGATTTCCGGGCTAAAAAGTATCCTATGTCCTTACCAGGGTCTCAAACTATCTTCTTATCAAATTTCATTATTTTACCCCCTACCCCCTACAACCTCACAAAGACACAAACTTACAAAGTTTACCTCTTTATAATATTAGTATAGATATAGACGACAATTACAAAATTAAAGTAAAAATTCAAATAAATCCTCAGTAACAGAATTGTTTTTTATTACTTAATGTGTACTATGTGTGATAAATAAAGTGTAGAAAGTAAAATTATTTAAAACTAAAATGAAATAGATACTGTAGGTACTTGCAAATATAATATTATACAATATATTAATCATACCACAATCTATACTTAATATTATAAATGTGAAAGTTTGTGAGTGGGTTTGTTACTCTTTCACGCCAGAACGGCTGAACGGATCTGGATGAAATTTGACACAGAGATAGATTATAGTCTGGAACAAAACATCTACTACTTTTTATCTCGGAAAAATATACAGTTCTCGAAAGATAGATTTATTTATTTTTTTCTAGAGGCGAACCCAAGCGAAGCGAGAGTGAGCCACTAGTCAGAAATACTAAAGTTTGTATGTCCGGGTTTCTTACGCTTTCACGCTTTAACGACTGGATGGATTTGGATAAAATTTAGTACACAAATAAACTATGAGTAACTGTAGTAACACATAGGCTACTATTAGTAATAAATGTTACCAAAAGGTGACGCTACCTGTATACAATATTATATTATATATGTACATAACTGCCTCGGTGGTGTAGTGGCTAGCATGTACGGCTGCACACCCGGAGGTCGTGGGTTCGAGTCCCGGGTCGGGCCAAGTTTAGTTATTGAGTCTTTCTGTCTAGTAAGCCTCAGTAGCAGCCCGGAGTTGGGAAGTTGGCGGTGTTTCACCCCCGTGCCTCGGAGAGCACGTAAAGCCGTCGGTCCTGCGCCTTAACTCTCACCGGTCGTGTCGAATAGTCGTCCCACCGGAGTATGAGAGTGACAGGAATAGAGAGTGCACTTGTGTCTGCGCGCACATTTGTGCACTATAATATCTCCTGCGCAGTTGGCTAGTCTCAATGAGATTGGCCGCCGTGGCCGGAATCGGTCAGGAGGACATCATCATATATGTACATAAGACCTAGACGGACGCACTCGATGTAGGTCGCTAATGCCATATATTTAGCTAGCGACTCACCCTCGCTCCGCTCGGATTCGTCCCTAGTTCCGTTTTAAGGTTTAATACAGATTTCTCAGAGAAGAGATATTTTCCCACAGTAAATAGTATTCTATATGTTGACCCGCATAACCAGCTAATAAATTTCATCAAAATCTATCCAGTAGTTTTCTCGTGATGCGGTCACAGACAGACACAGACAGACAGACAAAAATTCTAAAAAACATAGATTCGGCCTCAGTATCGGTAATAATGTATATTTCAATAAGGTTTTCCAAAAAATTTTTTAAGGTACAGGTTGGACTCAGTTACAATTTTACTTATAGTCTATAGATTATACACGTTATCCTACTAATAATATTAATATTATAAATGCGTAAATTTGTGAAGATGTATGGATGTCTTAATGTATAGATGTTTGTTACTTTTTCATGCAAAAACTACTGAATGGATTTTAATGAAACTTTACAATAATATACCTCATACATCAGAATAACTTAGGCTACTTTTTATCCAGGAAAAACGTACAGTTCCAGTGGAATATATTTGTTTTTGTTTTACAGCTAGTACAATATAAAAGTTAAACGTTTTAAATTAAAATTAAATTGGAAGATGTTTTATGCATATACGATTAGTTATAATTACTATAAGAGCTGTTTATAAAATATCGCTTTACCAATACTAAATATAAAACCTTAACCAGTTTTAATGTCTTAGATATCTCATGTGGTTACCAGTTGATTATAATTGCAGTAAATATAATACATAGTTTATAGGATTTTATATAATAGCAGACAATCTGCATTTCTTTTCAATCAAGCATTAAAATATAAAGAATTCAAAGCTGATTATATTGATTTCTTTATTATAAAACCATTTTGACTCTAATTGCAGTATTTTAGACACATTTAAGATACATAATTACGAAACACACACTTGTGGATATTTTTCTTTTTGTAATATAAATTCATTTGTAATGACTAATGACCCTACTTGCTGTGCCAGCGGTCGCGGGTTCGAGTCCCCCTGGGGGCATACATTTGTGTGAAGAGCACGAATGTTTGTACTCCATTCATGGGTGTTATTATTTATAATATTATGTATGTATTTAAAGTTATATATGTGTAGAGTATCAAGCATCTGGTATCCATATCACAAGCCTCGTAGCTTCCCATGGAATTAGATGGTGCTGTGGGTTAATGTCAAAAAAAATTGTATCTATGCAGTTAACTCATTTATCCCTGAACGTTTTAAAAACTAACTAACGCTTTTAAAAATATTATTTTTTTGAAACGCAAATATAATTGCAATTATAATATAGACTATATTACATAAGTTACTAGCGGCTCACCCTGGCTTCGCTCGGGTTCGTCGCTAGGTACGTTTTAAATAGATATAAATAGTTATTACCCAGCGTTAGCCATATAAATTTTAATTTTTTTTTTCGTTAATTTTTTCATTTTTTCTCTTTATTAAAACCTTCTGTGGACCTTAAGGAACATACAAAAAAAAATAACTTTATGGTATGGTATTAAAGTTCAAATTGACTTTTAAGTATTATTACGAATCTTTTGTATGGTAATATAGAAAAGTGTTGTTTTTAGACTTTTTCAAGCAATTTTTAAAATTTTTCTCTCCGTAAGAACCATCCTCGTTCTTCAAGGAATATAATAAAAAAAGAATTAGCGAAATCGATTTAGCTGCTCTCGAGATTTGCGCTTAGTAACACATTCAGCTATTCATTTTTATATTATAGATAATGACATACAATTAAACGTCATTAAACTTGAAATCTTTATAACCAGCAGTGTATACAAGTGTGGTGCAAGTGTATAGATATGTCGGATGTGTATGAGACACATATAGAAATAATGGAAAATGGCACCTTCCTTCGACGGAATATCATTAGAGGAGCTCAATTCAAGCATTACATAGCACCAAAATATTTTTAGACATTTTTCAAAGAAGTTCTTAAAATACATAAATACTTAATAAAATGTTAAAAATTAAAATGTTTAATAATTTTTATTATTAAAATGTTTTATAATAGTAATTTAAAAAATGTATTTACCGAATATATTTACTAGCGAAGTGTAAAGATGGCTGATTTGTGTTGGCGGGAACTCGTCGTCACATTGTCGTCTTGTTACTGTAACAAAAAAAAAACGAAAATATAGATTTACAGCAAACAAAAAAGTTTCATTATTAGTTATAAAATTGAAAATGTCAACGATACCTTAATTCGCAAACCAGCTAACTCCATATGAGCAAATTTTTCAGGCGACACTTAAAACTTTATAATATTTTTTTGTACACTACTTATAAAAAGTCTAAAATATCGTTGGTAAATAATATTGTAAGCTGTTTTTTTGATACTGTAAAATCCTACTAAAATAATCCTACTGAATTACTGTTGCGTACAATCTAAACCAAAAAATATTTTTTGACGAAATGTGGAGTTGGCTGGTTTGCGAATTAAGGTATCGTCGAGCTTTGTATGATTATAATTATGTACGAGATATTTTTATAACTCATCTTAGATAAAATGCTATTAAATATAATATTTATGTAAATAAATTTAAATAAAATTTTATTCAAATATATTATGTAACTACAAAAACCTGGCCAAATGAATATTTATTCATGTATTTAAATAACTCTAAAATATACCAAAATATTTCAACAATGGCATTCTATTTATACCTACGCCAAATTCAAATTAAAAAAAAATATGATCAATATTTATAATAAGAAATCATTGTTTCAGTAGGCTCTAAAGTCTAAACTCTAAAGAAAAAGTCGACCGTTACTGTCACATTGTTATCACGCCCTTTGTATGTAGATGTGATGACAGCCTGACAATACAGTTAAACGCCAACTATTTTATAAATTCAACATTCATATACTTATATTGTTTGATTAGTTGTTTCATTCGATGCCTCTTGTGAGAAATAAACATCATTTTATTTATTGAATTCTTTGAAGGCATAAACAAAATTAAGTCAGGTATATACAATATATATAATTTATGTTCTCCGAACTTAAGACGATCGACACCGGCGAAAAAAGATCACGTTTTTGTTTTAAAAAGACAAAAAAAGAACTGTAATATCAAAAAAAGAAATGAAAGAATTTTAATATATAAAAATCATTCTTCTTCGTCTTCTTCTTCTGCTTCGTTAAGAACAAAAGCAATTTTACAATAAACTTCTACAAATTCTGCCAATGTTAAACTAGTTAAGTATGTGATTATTAATAGATATACAGCAAGACAAATTACATATAGTATAAAAAAATATATTTAACCGATGTTTCACAAGATGCAAACGAGTGAGTCACGCAACCATTGTAATTCCATGCATCACCACACGACAACAATGCCACTTGTTAACTCATTGAGCATCAATACCTAGAAATTCTTCTTCTGCTTAGTTTTTTATATTCAACGTCCATAGCGACAACAAAAAAAAAGCAGAACGGGTTCTATGAAGACGGGAATATATCATAAAACGTTGCTTCCACTTAGGTAATCTAAATTAAAAAAAAATGGTAATTTTGACAGATAAAAAATGTCAATGTCAAATATTATTTTTCACTTTAAATAACTTGTAAAGGCAGGTTTGGATGGGGATTTAATTCATGTAAGTCGTCATCGACATGGTCACGTGACGTGTTAACGCTATATAACTCAGAGTGCCGATAGATGTCAAAACTAGATAAATGTAAACAGTTTTAATTTACAAATTACAATTTAAGATCAAACAATTAATTTGAATAATCAAAAATAACAACTGTTTGTTTATAGTTTTAAATGTTCACTTATGTCGGCAGTCCTCATGATTGCTTTTTTTCTGGGTCACTTAATGAAATGTGAAACTTTACTTTGATTTTAATAGACGTTTAAAAAGAAGTACCGTGAGGAGCAAGCCTCACTCATGGTTTTTTGTGTAAAATCGAGTCTTTTCGGAAAAGACACAAAAATTGTTTTTTTTTTTTTTTCAGAAAAGTAAAATTACATATACTTAAAAAGCAATAACTATCTAAATACAAAATTTGACCCAAATCATAAGAACCATTTCAAAGATAACATTTAAAACTTAACTTTTACTGTTGTACTAAAATTATGTGGTGTATTTTAAATGTTTATATTCTTTATATTGATTAAATATAAAGTTCTGAGTGAACTTAATAAAAAGAAAAAACCTTCAGTCAATTTGCCCCAATCCCATATTGTATGTACACATTTCCTGTTAGACATAGTATCTGCGATAGAGACGAATTAGTAGAGACAAGCAATATGAAGACAACAAAAACAATTATCTTCCTAAACTAGTCCTATAGACATCACGTAAGGTATGCTAGGACTATACAATATATGTACGTATATGGCTAGAGTAGTTTTTTTACATAGGTATCATTTTACCTTACACAGTAAATGTTTAAAAAAATAATATTAACTTTTTATATATACATATATCAACTTTTGTTCATATGATTAGTTAGTTCATATGAAATGAATATCCAGATCTGCAAACTCGATTTTAAAAATCTCTGAGCAGAATTGGCTGCTATTCGATGAATTTTAATACAAACCCTATATTGAGATGAGATTAAAAATTCAATCATATTTTTATAAGGTAAATGTTATTTACAGCATTATTATAGGATTAATCAAAATATAAGGAAAACTTTTATTGATATCTCATATTACGATTCTCCATTTTATATCGTGTAGTAAATCCTCATCTTTGTGACCATTAACCGTTATCTTGTTTGATCGAGTTTAAATTCCGTTTTTACGTCTTTTAATACTTAAATATACTTGTTTTTTTATATCCCAATAAATTTGAGAGTTTAGGTGGATTTATTTTCATATACCGTAAGTCATTTTGATGCATAGATGTTCTTATTTTAAGTTTATTAAACACTAGTGCGCGTGAGTGGTGGCATGGTGCGCTTGCGCAGCCGCCTTCCTCGTCTGTACCAGCACGTTGCTCATCTCTTCACGCTTCCTCTTGGCACGGATGTGTATTCCCGGATAACAATGTTTTTTGATACCTTAAGTAATTCAGCTACTAAGTAGAATTTCCTTACAACAGCAACGGGAAAACACATTAGCTTATAGCCAAAAACCCCAATCACAGGTCATTTTTGAGTATTATATAATATCTAATCCAGAAATTGACATTGTGCATATTTATCTTCTCTCTTTTTTCAGGTTTTATTATTTATTACTGCCATATTAAAAGTTTGGACGATCATTGAACTCATGTACATGTCTTTCATGCTTGTTCTCTTGTTATCAATCAAATAATTTATTCCATTAGCGTACAATTTGTCATCCTCACGTCAAATTATAAAGAATTCTACACGCAAGTCAATTTTTTTATATCGAGTACTGGAGTACTGGAGCGCACCGAGATATGTTTGTCTGTCTGTATCGATCGAAATGTTTACATTAATTACATGTATTATCCTATCACCAGCGACTCACCCTCACTTCGCTTCGGGTTCGTCCCTAGACAAAAATAAATCTATCCCACGGGAACCGTACAGTTTTCCGAGATGATATATAGCCTATAGCCTTCCTCAGTTAACGGACTATCTAATGCAAAAAGATTTTTTTAAATCGGATTAGTAATTTCTGAGATTAGCGCGTTCAACCAAACAAACAAATTCTTCAGCTTTATAATATTAGTATAGATTACAAAATATACACTAAAACAAGACTACATTATGTATATATTTCCATACTACTAAAAATATAATTAAGTCCTCGAGTTATAAGAGCAAAAATAAACAGATAAAAAAAAAATTAATTTATATACATATGTAAAAATCGATGTGTCTATATATGTTCCCTATGGACTCTAAAACGGCTGGAGCGATTTCGATGAATTTTCATATAATTACAAATCAGCCGGTTATTAATAAATTTTATGACGTTGTTATTTTAACAAGTTCGAAGGGGAGAAGGGGGGGGGCTATTTTATTCAAACTCTAGGACCACATTTTTTTCTTATTTTATGCTGGATTATCTCAAGATTGAATCGTAAAACAACCTGTCAGTAATAAATTTTAGACTATCATCGTTTTGACATGTTCCATATGAAGCCGCAATTGTATCTACCACTATCAAATTCTCGTGGAAAGAATAGTTGGGCGTTTCGTCAAAAAGAAACTACTCACGAAATTTTAGCTTGTTACTTAATCATTTAAAAAATCCGTTGGAGACTGTATACTATAAACAAATAAATAAACATATAACACATAGAATATTTTTATTATTTACATAAGACTCTTCTATATACGTATATGTATAAATAAGCCAAGGCAAAACAGTTCAGTGCCTTTTTCTTTTCTGTTTGAGAACCGACTTTCTTCTTTTTTCGCAGTTAATGACAGGCTTTAGTGTTATCAATAAAAAAATGAAATATTTTTTTTAAGTCATACTTCTCTTGGGATTTTTGGACAAAAATATAAGAAAAATTTTTACGATGCGCGCGCACACCGACAGCCAAAAAGCGACATGATGAAGTTAGCTGATAACAGTTTGTTGCCATGGTAACCGTTTTTATTGTCTGACTAATGACACTTAATATCATATACTTTCCTTAAATGATATTCTATAAAATATATATGACTAGCAACTCACCCTCGCTCCGCTCGGGTTCGTCCCTAGTTACGTTTTGACGTTTAGCTCAGAGATGAGATATTTTCCCGCAGTAAAAAGTATCCTATATGTTGACCCGGATAACCAGCTATCATCATACTAAATTTCATCAAAATCTGTCCAGTGGTTTTCCCGTGATGTGGTAACAGACAGACAGACAGACAGACAGACAGACAGACAGACAGACAGACAGACAGACAAAAATTCTAAAAACTATAGATTCGGCCTCTGCATCGATAATAATGTCTATTTCAATAAGATTTTCCAAAAAATATTTAATGTACAGATTCGACTTAGTTAGAATTTTATAATATGTATAGATTGTACGCCTAATATGTCTTATTTCATAATTTTATTAATTTATCATTCCTTTTACAAACGGAGAGTTGTGAGGTGTAACATATGGGATGAAATCTTTAGCTATTTTTGTTCTGTTACGCCAAAGAAGTATAACTTCTTACGTTCGTACATAAATACACACACACGTTTTTTTTTTATATGATCGGTAAACGCTATTCATATATGCTATCCTCAAATATTCAAAAATAATTATAGTCCAATTTTGACTACTTGAACGAATACTAGTATGCATAAGTATTATAACAACAAATGAGTTCTAGTTGTATAACTAACGATAAAAATAAATATAAAATTTTAGATTCTACATTATGTCCAAAGTATAAAATTACTTGCAGCACAAACTTTCCACATTGTAACATCTGTGCACGTACCGCATATTAAATCAATGAGTTCGCGTTAAGATGAACAAACGTGAGATAAAGTAGCAGTTAACTTTTCTTGAATGCCACTTTAAAATAAGCATATCCAGAATATGATGTAGAAAATGTAAATGCGATGTGAATGCTCTATATATATATATATATATATATATATATATATACATATAATAAAATTGTAACTAAGCCGAATCTGTACATTAAATATTTTTTGGAAAATCTTATTGAAATAGACTTTATTATCGATACAGAAGCTAAATCTATAGTTTTTAGAATTTTTGTCTGTCTGTCTGTCTGTCTGTCTGTCTGTCTGTCTGTCTGTCTGTCTGTCTGTTACCGCATCACGGGAAAACCACTGGACAGATTTCGATGAAATTTGGTATGATGTTAGCTGGTTATCCGGGTCAACATATAGGATACTTTTTATTGCGGGAAAATATCTCATCTCTGAGCTAAACAATAAAACGTAACTAGGGACGAACCCGAGCGGAGCGAGGGTGAGTTGCTAGTATATATATATATATATGTATAAATGAGTCCTTATAAATAAGCAAATTTACCTCAGGATTAATATTCAATTCAATTTTCTTGTTAATAATTGGCTTCAAAATAAGAAAATTTGTTTTCTATCAAGTAGTTTGGCAGGGCACGTTTGGCTCAGTTTGTAGTGACTTGCTGGGCCAGCAGTTGCGGATTCGAGTCCCGCTGGGGGCATTCATTTGTGTGTAATCACGAATGTTTGTACTCCAGTCACGGGTGCTTTTTATAATATGTATGTATTTAAAGTTATATATGTGTAGTGTATCAACTATCTGGTAACCATAACACAAGCCTCGTAGCTTACCATGGAACTAGATGGTGCTGTATGTTAATGTCCCAACTTATTTATTTATTTGTCTAAAAATTACAAATGAAAACATCAAACTTAAGAGTCTCTACCATAGCTAACAATTTCCTTCTTCTCTATTTAACATATAGGCCCTATGGATTGACATTCCATATGTAAATGATAGTAGATGACACTGGATTCGCGTGAGTGATTTGAAATACTATAACGTAATACAATATTAATGTTAGATGTGATAATTCACTTATTATGAAGGTAACACGCCAAGGCGGGGTAACAACCTCGTATAAGGAACATCTCAAGATTTCAGGACACTTATAGTTATATTGAGCTTACCATCCAATACGGGGTCCCACAAGGAAGCATACTAGGTCCCACCCTATTTCTAGCTTTTATCAACGATTTATGCGACCTTAAAATCCCAAATGCTAAAGTTGTAGCATATGCTGACGACACCGCTATAACTTTTGTTGCAGATACATGGTCCGAACTTGAGCATATGGCACAACTTTGAATTAACTTAGCCTTAAATTGGCTACATTCCCACACACTGACTGTTAATATCTCTAAAACTAATTTTGTTACTTATTCGATCACTTCAGCCTCTCAACCAAATTTTCCAATATCCCTCAAAGCTCACACTTGCTATACACAAACGTCAACTTCTTGTCAATGTCCTAACATAACTTCAGTTAACTGTATAAAATACCTAGGTATACTCATAGATAAGAATCTAAATTTTAAGGCCCATATTAACCTAATTACAGGCAGAGTCCGCAAACTAATATATATTTTTAAAACTCTAAGAAGTATTACAAACCAAAATATTATACGAAAAGTTTATTTTGCACTGTGTCTTTCTATTATTACATACTCCATTACTTCTTGGGGTGGAGTAGCTAAAACAACTTTAAAACCGCTAGAGGTTGCACATAAGGCCGTATTGAAGGTAAGTACCTTCCGCCCAATCTTTTTTCCAACCATACAGTTGTATAACGAATGCAACGTTCTTAACGTACGTCAGCATTTTATTCTACAAACGATTCTTCTGCAGCACCGCAAGACTCCCTACAGAAAAATTAACAAACGTCGAAAAGACAAAATCTGTTCACTTCCACGTGCACGGTCAGCCTTCTGTAAGAGATTTTTCTATTACCTAGGGCCATCTTTATACAATAATATTAATCAAAAATGTCCAATATTCGGCTTATCCTATTATAACTGCAAAAAAAGTGTTCGTTCTTTCCTGCAAAACAAAACCTATAACGAAACAGAAAAATACTTAACTTAGACACATAAACTCACTCGCACTCACACTCGCACTCGCACTCGCACTCGCACACGCACACGCACACGCACACGCGCACGCACACGCACACGCACACGCACACCCACACGCACACGCACACGCACGCACACACACACTCACACACACACACACACACACACGCGCACACGCACGCACACACACACACACACACACACACACATACACACACATTCATCCATTTAACAAGTATCATTTTCATACATTTATTTACTTATCGAGTTAATGTTGCTGCTAACGCTAGAACTTAGTATTGTAATTTACGAAACATATTGTACGGTACATAATAATTATATTTTTAAATATCAAAAGGGGAACGGGACTGATACTCCTTAATACAGATTATTTTCATAACCTAGCAAGGAGTACAGTACTTCACCCAACTATTTGAAATTAAAATGTACAAGCCTTTACTGTATTACTGCATTACTGTATAAGTGTATAACTTAATTTGTTCTTGTTAAATAAAATATTATTATTATTATTATTATTATTATTAGCGATTCACCCTTGCTTCGCTTCGTGTTCGCCCCTAGTGTAAAACAAAAACAAATCTATCCCACGGGAACCGTACATTTTTCCAGGATAAAAGTAACCTATGTGTTATTCCAGACTATGTTCTATGTCTGTGCCAAATTTCATCCAGATCCGTTAAGCCGTTATGGCGTGAAAGAGTAACAAACATCCATCCATCCATCCATCCTTACAAACTTTCACATTTATAATATAGTAGCAACTCACCTTCGCTCCGCTCGGGTTCGTCCCTAGTTACTTTTAACGTTAAGTATAGATCTCTCAGAGAAGAGATATTTTCCCGCAGTAAAAAGTATCCTATATGTTGACCCAGATAACCAGCAGACAGACCGATAGACAAAAATTCTAAAAACTATAGAGTATCGATAATATTGACTATTTCAATAAGATTTTCTAAAACATTTAATATACAAATTTTAATGTACAGATTCGACTTAAATTTTATTATATGTATAAATAGAAGATAGACCATTCTTCATAAGATTTCAAAATCCTGTCTTAAATTGGTCGATTTTTAATCTTACTAGTTTCAAGATATTTACTTTCTTTCCCTATATCGTTAAAAATAACTTTGTTATTATTATTATTTTTTTAATTTAAAATTATCTTTTTTGTTTTCTATAAAACAAATAAAACAAGTCTAAATAAACCAACGTTGCAAAATTTATCTGTGCAATGCCATCTAATGCGCGCTTCCATATAAGTGTCATAAAAATGCTTACAAAAATACATCTTACGTCACCCAACAGGTAATTTACATAGAAACATCACCAGACTGACTCTACAAGGATATTACTTTAGACGTTTGACTATACTGTATAATTTTTATTACTTAATTTATATCTTTTATCAAATCGTTGCTGGTGGCCGAAAACACACAATAAATGGACCGAGGATAAAAAATAATAATACATTTTTAATCAACAGCACATCGTTAAAATAAATTAAAAGATGTCTATATTATGCATAATTAGTAATCCAGTTTATACATATAATAATACTCTAACTGAATCGAATCTGTACATTAAATATTTTTTTGGAAAATCTCATTGAAATAGTCATTATTAGCGATACAGAGGCCGAATCTATAGTTTTTAGAATTTTTGTCTGTCTCTCTGTCTGTGATTGCATCACGGAAAAACCACTGGACAGATTTTGATGAAATTTAATATGAAGATAGCTGATTATCCGGATCAACATATAAAATACATTTTACTGCGGGAAAATATCTCATCTCTAAGAAAATCTATACTAAACGTTAAAACGTAACGTAGGGATAAACCTGAGCTGAGCGAGGATGAATCGCTAGTTTGTATATAAATCTTTATTCTACATAAAAGTTTAGTGTAAAAATATAAATAAATTGCCAAAATTGTTGTAACAACGACTATGTGTTCTTCATATGAATCCCACTTACTGATTAATCACTAAATTTTGATAAGCTCTTTAGCAGGTAGATTTGATTATTTATAGGTAGGAGATATCAGAACAGATTTTTGGAAAGGACCAAATTAAGGGGTATATTAAAGAGTATCGTTGTTTTTGCCGCTAAAGACGAAAAGTGAATTATTCTGGGTAGTGTTTCAATATACGTTACTGAATAAGTTGCGTGTAGTGAGAGCATAGCGAAGTAATAAGAAAAAGAAATGAAAACAACTTGATGACAATATATTTTACAATTTATTTAAGATGATAACCTGTCCCGTGACCTTCGCGGTAAGAATAGGTGATTAAAGGTTAAACAAAAAGATTCCATAGTTTTTTTTTTTAAATAAAAAACTTAAGTATTTTGCTGGCGCGTAAATACCGCCATCTTTGAGTCGCCGCTTGACATACCTTGTCGAGGCTTTTAACTAGCAACATATAATTTCTTTTTTAATTGTTGTCCTGATCTATGAAGGAAAAGTCAAATAATTTAAAGACCTTTGATTCGATTCTGAGGAATTTCTATAATCATTATTGCTAATAAAAAAGACAGGAATGCATGAAATTAACACAGTTAAAAGGAAAATTATAGCACCTGATTCTTGTCTTTATAATTATTATAGATACTAGCGACTCACCCTCGCTTCGCTCGGGTTCGTCCCTAGGTACCTTTTAACGGTTAGTGATTCCCATACAAAATAAACAGTTCAGAACTTTTTGATTTTCCAGGTGTTTTTTTTTTTATTTTCGTTAATTTTTTTTATATTTAAACCACCCCTGGCACACCCCCAACAAAACAAAAAAAGAATTATTTAAATCGGTCCAGCCGTTTTTGAGTTTTAGCGAGACTAACGAACAGCAATTGGTTTTTATAATATATAGATTAAATATGGTATGTAGGTGTATGGTGGTGAAGGAATGAAGGATGAATTTATTTGGGGATGACTTTATTAATAAACTTTTTAGAGTCTGCTTTAAATTGAAAAACGTATAAAAAAGAAATATAATTAAGATCTAAAACCGTAGTCCGTATATTATTATAAGGTTATTAATACTCTGTTTAAGAATTTCTTGTAGTAGAAATGTGTTACTGTAGTTACTGTTACTATATATTGAATAAGACAACTGCTTTGGTCGGATCTTCTCATAGCATTTTGAGCTTTCACCTGTACAGATTAAAAATACTTTCTTCAAATTAAATTGACGATTAAAAAAAAGCAGTCATGTATTCCAAGATCCCAGAGCGATATGACACAACTTATTTTCACACAAATGAAACTTTAGGATCTCAGTCATGTCTCATGGGCTTTGAATACCTGCGTACTTGTGGAGTTCGCCCGGTGACACCTGGGCAGGTACCAGGTGAGAAAGGTAACTAAAAATAAGTGTTACTTAACTTAAATTTGTATAGCTGATTTTTACATATGTTCTGTAGAATATTATCCTAAAGTAATATTATAAGTGTCTGACACTTTCCATGGACCAAAACTTTTGTAAGACGCTTTAAAGCTTCACAAGAAATAAATCAACTTCACTTATTTTTACATGTCTGATTTTGAACTATATTGTTAAGATAACTATAACAAAGTTATATTTCATCAGTCAGACAAATAGTAATGATCAAACATCCCCTAAACATGAAAATTATTCAGCCGGGAGTATGAGCGCGAGAGCACTATGCATATGTTTCAGAGCGAGTGAGACATCTATGGTAACTCAGTTCCCCTTCTTAAGCTCACAATCTGTTTCAGCCTATTTCGTATATGTATATGCTGTGTATTTGTATGTGCCATGCGCGCGCAACGTATAGTATACAGTAGATGTTCCTGGTATACTTGACGTTAATGCTGCCCGGCTCCAGTTGTTTTTAAATAATTACAGCGTATCTAATATTAACGAAGAATTCAATCCAAAAAATTTAAAAAATTTTGATGCTAGCAGTTTACCACCATGCGAAACTGAGTTATTTCAACAATTTCTCAGAGCTTATTACATTGCTAGCATATGGAATAATGCCAATGAGAAACAACCATCAATTTTTACTCCTGAAAACAATGGGTGGACGTTAGAAGAAAACCAGTACCACTTTCATTGGTTTGACGGTGACCAATTACCAGGAGACGTCAGTGAATCTCTTCAACAATCAGGTACTGTACTTTGACTTCTACTTTACAATTTATTATATTCGTAATTTTATGTTTTTTAATTTTTTGATCTGTTTTTGGCAGAAGAATCTGCCAGCAACGACAACATGATTGATGATGAAGAGGACGATGACTTGTATGGCCAGTATCATGACTGGCATAATGATGAAAATTCCAATGATTATGACGATGATAACGATGATTAAAAGATAAATAAATACTTTCTTTTATTAATGATAGTTAATTTCTTTTTTAATCAAATGATTTTTCTTACAATTGTTTCTAATGGTACTTTTTTTATAATAAAATCAAAATAATTGTTTAAAAACAATAAATTAATTTACCTTCATATTTATTAATTATTACCTTAATGTTGAAGTTCATCTTATTTAAATAAAGCTGTAAAAATATTGAATTTAAAGCAGTAAGTACTTTTCCGATATTTAAATATTTTACACTATGGCGCATGCGCACAGTGCTCTCGCGCTCATACTCCCGGCTGAATAATTTTCATGTTTAGGGGATGTTTGATCATTACTATTTGTCTGACTGATGAAATATAACTTTGTTATAGTTATCTTAACAATATAGTTCAAAATCAGACATGTAAAAATAAGTGAAGTTGATTTATTTCTTGTGAAGCTTTAAAGCGTCTTACAAAAGTTTTGGTCCATGGAAAGTGTCAGACACTTATAATATTACTTTAGGATAATATTCTACAGAACATATGTAAAAATCAGCTATACAAATTTAAGTTAAGTAACACTTATTTTTAGTTACCTTTCTCACCTGGTACCTGCCCAGGTGTCACCGGGCGAACTCCACAAGTACGCAGGTATTCAAAGCCCATGAGACATGACTGAGATCCTAAAGTTTCATTTGTGTGAAAATAAGTTGTGTCATATCGCTCTGGGATCTTGGACTAATGAGGACTAAGGACAGAAGAGAAAACTTAAAACTATAAACAAACAGTTGTTATTTGTGGTGGCGGCTTTAGAATACATTCCACCACCCCTGTCATTCCCGTGGGTGCCGTAAGAGCCGGCTAAGGGATTCATTTAGCAGACAACCTGCTTCACTGGTGGTAGATGTAAATCGACCGGGTTGGTACCACCGTGCAGTTGCGAAACATCCGCCACAGTGATCTGGTGTATGTCGGGTCGCGTTCCGGAGTCAGCACTGTATAGCCGGCAAGTGGGTAGGATTTTATAGCGAATGAGGGACCGATAAGGCAAGAAATCATGTTCTAAATGGCATCAGTCGGCCCGTCGGCCAGGGAGACCTGTAGAAACGGTGGTGCCGCTGGCCGCCCGCGGCATAGTACAGGGGCCCGATTGGGACTAACCACCCCAGGAGGCTGCCCCACCAGGCCGCGCATAATCTTGGAGTAGCTCGTCATGCCGGATGGTGACCGGATGTGGGACCCGGCGACTACTTCCGGGGGGGTACGGGAGCCCTTCCGTCCGACGGACCGGCCTGTGTCATTGCATGCACTGTATAGTGACTAGCTACCATTTTTTCCTTTTCTGCTATAACATCTTGCCGCTTTTTTTGTGCTCCGTTTCTTTTTTACCCTCTCCGTCCTATTATGACAGCGCAAATTCCACATTCAGGTTTTACAGCGGCAACTTCTAAACCCTCCCACATAAAAACGTCATTTGTGGTTGAGTTCGCCAACATCCGCGGGCTGCATTCCAACCTCAATGCCGTACATCAACATCTTGAGACCGTAAGACCTGCAATGCTTTTCCTAACGGAGACTCAGATACTTCCCCCCGCAGACATGTCATACCTACAGTATCCCGGCTACATCCTCGAGGAAAATTTTGTCGGAAAAGCCGGAGTGTGCTTGTTTGTCGGGGAGGGTCTCTGTTGTCGCCGATTGCGCTGTTTGGAAGACCCCTCCTTTTCTATCCTATGGGTACACGTTGATCAAGGTTCCATCAATTGTGTATACGCGTGCCTTTACCGTTCCCACACTGGTGATAATGAGACAACTCGACTCTTTGATTATCTCAGTCAGGCAGCAGATGATGCGCAGGAGCAGTTTCCGAATGCGGAATTGGTGTTTCTGGGGGATTTCAATGCTCATCATGATACTTGGTTGGGTTCCTCAAAAACTGACCACGCGGGACGAACTGCTCACGCTTTTGCTCTCACGCATGACCTGACACAGCTGGTACTCCAGCCCACCAGGATACCTGACATTGTCGGTCAAGCGCCCTCCTTACTATACCTTCTGCTGACAAATAACTCAACTAGATACAACGTGAAGGTCGGAGCGCCTTTGGGTTCCTCTGACCACTGTCTAGTTAGTGCTACTGTGCCATATGTCACTCCCCCACGTCCTGTGGAGGTGAAGCGACGGTTATGGCACTACTCATCAGCAGATTGGGATGGCTTACGTGATTTCTTTGCGTCTGTCCCTTGGTCATCACGCTGTTTTGGTGAGAGAGATCCGTCTGAGAGTGCACTCGCCATCGCTGACGAAATACTGTTGGGAATGGAATACTATATTCCCTTCAGTGATGTTGTCGACGGGAGTAGAGTTCGCCCTTGGTTCAACCGCGAATGTACCATTGCAGTAGAGCAGAAACAATCGGCTTATCGTGCTTGGACAAGGGCCCGCTCCTTTCGTGATCCCAATGTCAAGTCTCTCAAAACTGCCTATAATGCGGCTACCAAAGCATGCAAGAGGGCTTACATTAGAGCAGATACTCAGCGCGTAGCACGATTTGGTCAAGAACTTCTTTCGCACCCTACGGGAAGCCGTAGCTACTGGCGACTGACCAAAGCCGTGCAACGCAACTTCTGCCAGCCTTCGCTGCCCCCGCTTCGATATCCTGATGGATCTCTGGCCCATGACGCACAGGAAAAGGCAAATTTATTGGCCTCTCTCTTTGCGGCCCATTCCCATCTCGATGACTGTGGTGCCCAACCTCCCACTATACCCTATTGCGGCACAACAATGCCTGATATCCAGATTAGGCAGCGTGATGTACGGGCAATACTACAGTCGATCGACACCCGGAAAGCAAGTGGTCCTGATGGTATCCCAGCGATTGTACTTAAACATTGTGCAGCAGAGTTAGCTCCAGCATTAACGCGCCTATACCGAACCTCCTATTCTTCGGGGATTGTGCCGAAGGCTTGGAAGGTGGCGAACGTTCAGCCGATCCCTAAAAAAGGTGACCGTTCTGACCCGGCTAACTATCGACCTATAGCCATCACCTCGGTACTCTGTAAGGTGTTCGAGCGGATCATAAACTCGCAACTCGTCCGCTACTTAGAAGATCACTCCCTTATCAACGATCGTCAATATGGCTTTCGACCAAAACGTTCAACGGGTGATCTTCTAGCTTTGATGACGCATCTATGGGGTGAGGCTATGGACAAACATGGCGAATCGATGGCCGTTAGCCTTGATATCTCGAAAGCCTTCGATAGGGTTTGGCACCGTTCTCTTCTTTCCAAGCTTCCGGCCTACGGTCTACCTCCTCGCTTGTGCGACTGGGTGGCTGACTTCCTGCATGAGCGCAGTATCCGCGTTCTCTGCGATGGACAAGCTTCTAGCTTCCTACAGGTGAATGCTGGTGTGCCTCAGGGGTCTATCCTATCACCAACACTCTTTCTTCTGCATATCAATGACATGTTATCCCTTGGTAACATTCATTGCTATGCGGACGATAGCACTGTCCATGCTCGATACTTTGGCCATCACGCCGCAAATCGAACCGAGATCGAGAATAGGAGAACTGAACTTGTCAGTGAGCTCGACGATGTCTTGTACCGCGTTTCAGAATGGGGTTCAAAGAACCTGGTCGAGTTCAATGCCAAGAAGACGCAGGTATGCGCGTTCTCGGCTAAAAAATCTCCATTCCTTTGTCCTCCCTCTCTTCAGAACACACGCCTTACGATGCAGGATGGCATCAACATCCTCGGAGTTAATATCCGTAGTGACCTGAACCAAAAAAGCCATATCGAGAGTGTCATTTCGTTAGCGTCACGTAAACTCGGGGTTCTAAACAGGGTGAGGCGGTTCTTCTCGCCTGAGCAGCTATGTCTTCTGTACAAGACTCAAGTGCGCTCATGCGTTGAGTACTGCTCCCACCTCTGGGATGGCTCTGCTAAGTACTTGTTAGACGCTCTTGATAGACTTCAACGCCGCGCTGTCCGCATAATTAATAAAGCTGAGGCTACTCAATACCTTGAATCTCTGCAATTGCGTAGAGATGTTGCTTCACTAGCCGCTTTTTACCGCCTATATTACGGCGAGTGTTCTGAAGAGCTCTTCCATCTTATACCCTCCTCTCCTTTCCTCTCCAAGACCACACGTGCTGGTCAGAAATTCCATCCTCACACGGTACTACCCATACCATCTCGTACCAAAAGGTTTGGTAATTCCTACCTGTGCCGCACTATTAGGAAATGGAATTCACTACCATCTCACGTGTTTCCCTCCTCCTACAATCCTGGGTCTTTTAAACGGAGCGTGAAAAAGCACATATGCGGGTCGACGAGGTGAGGTTGATCGGTACCGAGATCATATCCCGGAACCGATGGACTTCATTCCTGGACTCCACTGTCGCTTACCATCAGGCGTCATGGAATCATCTTGTCGAACAACAAATAATAAAAAAAAAAACCTAATCAAATTGCTTGGTCTTAAATTAAATTTGAAAATAAAATTGTTTAAATTTATCTGGTTTTGACATCTATCGGCACTCTGTGTGTTAGCGTTAACACGTCACGTGACCATGTCGATAACGACTTACATGAATTTACTCCCCATCCAAACCTGCCTATAGAAACTTTCACTTCAAAAATACTTTTAAATGTCTAATTGAATAAAGTTTAATTTAATTTCATAAAATAAATCCAGAACAATAATTTTTATTTCCCCTACTTAACCTATGTAGTGATGAATGAAATCTATATATACATGGGCAAAAATAAAACAGTTCAGTACCATTTTCTCCTCTGTTTGTCAACCGATCTTTTTTATTTGTTTAGTAGCTATTTTGCTTTAGTATTTATACTAATATTATAAAGACTGCCTCGGTGGTGTAGTGGCTAGTATGTACGGCTGCACATCCTGAGGTCCTGGGTTCGAGTCCCAGGTCGGGCCAAGTTTAGTTATTGAGTCTTTCTGTATAGTAAGCCTCAGTAACAGCCCGGAGTTGGGAAGTTGGCGGTGTTTCACCCCCATGCCTCGGAGAGCACGTAAAGCCGTCGGTCCTGCGCCTTAACTCTCACCGGTCGTGTCGAGTAGTCGTCCCACCGGAGTATGAGAGTGACAGGAATAGAGAGTGCACTTGTGTCTGCGCGTACATTTGTGCACTATAATATCTCCTGCGCAGTTGGCTAGTCTCAATGAGATTGGCCGCCGTGGCCGAAATCGGTCAGGAGGACATTATTAATATTATAAAGCTGAAGAGTTTGTTTGTTTGTTTGGTTGAACGTGTTAATCTCAGGAACTACTAATCCGATTTGAAAAATTCTTTTTGCATTAGATAACCTGTTAACTGAGGAAGGTTATAGGCTATATATCGTCCCGGAAAAATATACGGTTCCCGTGGGATAGATTTGTTGTTGTCTAGGGTCGAACCCGAAGCGAAGCGAGGGTGAGTCGCTAGCTATCAATAAAAACCTTCAATAGTTATGGAAGAATATCGACGACTAACCGAACAAGCCATTATAAGTTGCATAGGGCGATCTATGGAGCGTATGTATGTATGTCACAAACGCAATCGATGATGAAAGTGCCGTTGGTAGTAATCGTTATTGACACACGCATGTCAAGCAACTTATAAGGTATACTTATTTTACATGTCAAAATATTTCACATAATATTGCTACTTATTATTATTATTATTTATCCTTATTCAGAGAAACATAAATTAAAATAGATAGAATTCTTATTTTTATTAAAAATTTTACTTAAAATAACGAATCCATACTAATATTATAAATGTGAAAGTTTGTGAGGATGGATGGATGGATGTTTGTTACTCTTTAACGCCAGAACGGCTAAACAAATCTGGATGAAATTTGGTACAGAGACAAATTATAGTCTGGAATAGTACATAGGCTACTTTTTATCTTAAATGTACGGTTCCCGTGGGATAGATTTATTTTTGTTTTTCACTTGTCGTTAGTATAGAAATATAATCATTAACTTTGGCGTAATAAACAAAGTCAAACAGCAACATATCTATCTTAGTTTGGACTATTGTCAAATTATCAATATCTGTTTTAATTCACAGCTCCGATCGCATCGCAACTTCGATAAAAATTAGCCAATGTGTGGTCCATCATATGTAACTCCTTTCCGATTTTCACTCAGTGTAAAAAATAACAAAGACACTTGCATTTATAATCTGTAATAATAATAATTTATGATTTTATAAATATTTGCATAGTATATTAAAACACAAAATTAATTTGCTTGTACGTACAGAATTTTATTCTGGAACTAAAAACTAAATCGATTCTAAAAAGCCTTTTACTAATAAACAACATCACAATATTAAAAATACTATGTTTTATAAACGTACAATACAAACAGGACCTCCGGCCGAAAACTAGAACTGTATAAAGTGGACATATCTTTACTTGGCATATTATTCTTTATATACAGACGACTTCAAAACAATAAACAATCCATATACAGATCAAGATATAAATAAATAAATATGTTGGACATTAACACAGTACCATCTAGTTCCATGGTAAGCTACGAAGCCTGTGTTTTGGATACCAGATAGTTGATACACTAGACACATATATAACTTTAAATACATACATATTATAAATATAAACACCCATGACCAGGGTCGGACTGGCCATACAATCGATTTGGCATTTGCCAGCCGGGCCCCAGCCTGTGCGGGCCCCCCACGGGCAAGCGATAAGCCCCGCAAGTCAGGTGGTAGGTGGCCCAGCTTTTGCGGCCTACATGTAAACTAGATCAGATAGTTCGTTCATAGAATTAGAGAAGAATGAAGAAGAGAAATGAAATAGAAAAATTCGAAAATGGTTGAACCTGAACAGGCCACTCCTGTTCCCTGAAACTAGTTTTGAAAATTTCTGAACGGCGATAACTTTTGATCGAATCAACTTATTTAGACGTGTATCTCTGTATCATAGTCCGATCGGAATCCGGTTTGGGAACAAAAAACGAAAACCTAAAGTTTTATGTTTTTAAAACGTAACCCCGAGAAATGGAGGGATGAAAAACGTTAAAAAAATATTTTAATTTTCGGCTTAATGTGACGTAAATTGACCAAATTTTTATAAACTGATTACACCAATGAATTTTGCGGGACAAAACGAAAAAAATGCTGTGCTTAATCGCTCATGAAAAAATAAAAAAATTGGAAAGCGTATATATGTATATACCGTTTCTTTTGTATTTTTTCCATTAAAATCTATTGTTGTTATTTTTTCGAGTTTATCGATATTTTTATTAATTTTTGATTGATTTTGGAGTTAAATTTAAATTTTAAATCTTTAACAATAAAAAAGTATGGCATAAATGACAATATATACTGATAAATATCCTAAATAATTGATTAAGATGAGGCTTTAGCGTTATCGATTAGTTTTTATATTTTTCAAGTTTTTCCACATAAATCTGCATTTTCTTGATACACTACTATAAAAAATCAAAGGATCGAAAAAAAATCATAATTTTTTAAATTATATTTGAATGGTTGTATGTCAGCGGAAAATAACTATCGAGATGAAAAAAAAGTATTTTACTGCTTCAAGTTTCTAGTTTTAAGGTATTTAGATATATATATTTTTTTCAATGTACGGTTATCGCTTTATCATGAAAAAGGTCATAAAAAAATTTTTGGAAACTTTGGGTTTTTTTTGATTACCCGGACTAAATTTTTTTTAAGTTAAACCAATATATGAATTGTATAACATGATTATTCAGCTTTAATTTGATCTATTCGTCATCTCTTTACGTTGATTTTTTCCGAGATAGTCGACTTTCAATGAAAAAGGATCCTTTTCTCTTTAATCATCAATATCTTAGCATTCATTTATGACATTTTTTAATGATTTTTAACAAAACTGTGACTACATTTTGTAAATATCAACTTGTTTTCATTATGTTATATTTTTGAATAATTAATAAGCAAGATTAGACTATGAATGAATTCCATTTCTTTCTGTTATTAACTTAAAATCTAAATTTTCAGAAAAAAAAAACAATTAATTCAACTCCAAATCCGATCAAAAATTAATAAAATATCGATAATTTCGAAAAAATAATGACATAACTAGATTTTGAGGGAAAAAATACAAAATAAGTACTATACTTTACGTGACGTCCACTTTTCTTTATTTTCCCGCAAAATGCATTGGTGTAATCAGCTTATAAAAAGGTCATTATAGTACACTTTTTCAATGATTATTAAAAATAATATAGGTTTACAAAGTAAAAATTATCGATTTATCTATTTATTTTTTTTTCAATTTTTAAAGGTGTTTTTAAAGGATGACCATACAATGTTTTTATTTCTTCGAAAAGTATAGTTAAAGACAAAAAATTAACCCTAACTTAAAACCGAGCGATTTTTTTAATGTAAGCATCTTGAAGTTGGGGGCGATTTTCAGCCTCCCGAGACCATAAAACATTAATTTCTCGGAAACGGCTAAATATTGAAAAATTTTGATATACGTATTTCGAAGATTACATTCCCCTAGTAACTAGTGTCATGAAAATCAAAAGATTTTGGCAGTAATTAAAAATAAAACAAAAAAATTAAAAACCGGGTTTTTTGTAACTATCTCAAAAACTTTAAGGGTATTGTAAAAAGTGTCATTTATAAAAGTTGTAGATTTTTACTAGAGTTACAACTTTTGTAAAGAACATTTTTCGCTAGGACGTCACAGTAAGCCGAAAATTGAAAAAAACTATTTTTCAACGCTTTTCATGCCTCCATTTCTCGAGGGTAGCTGGACATTGGGAGCATTTTACAGATTTTTGTACCTTACATACATGCTAACGCTTTCAAAATATAAAACTTCAGGTTTTAATTTCTTGTTCTCTTAAAAATAAATGGATTTCGTATGGTCTATTTTAAAATTTGACATTGTTTCAGAGGTAAAATGAAATTTAATTTTTAGATGTTTTTAAAAACTCTATCGGTTCGGTCTTTAAAAAATGCGAAAGTAAAAGTTTTCAATTTTCATAGCGAGAAGATAAAAATTAATTATGATTAAATCTATTATATATCTAGTCTCGGGCCCCAGGCTTGTGGAGCCATCCGGGCCCTTCCGACCCAGTCCGACCCTGCCCATGACTGGAGTACAAACATTCGTAATCATCACACAAATGAATGCCCACAGCGGGACTCGAACCCGCGACCGCTGGCACAACAAATAGGGTTACTACAAACCGAGCCAAACGTGTCGTCAAGATATGTAAGTGAAACAAAAAATATATAAAAAATAAACATTTACTCTATCTAGATATTGATTTTGGACTTTGAAACAAAAGATACGCCGCCATTACTCCAAACACATCAAAATTACAATCGTAAATGAGTCGTTTATTAAAGTTTACCAAATAAAAGACAAGGGCAACACCATATTAGGCCCACAATAGCCTGGATCAGGTAATTAAGCCTTTTTAAATGCCGCACCAAAATTCAATTCGATATTTATAAAACCTGATTGTATAGAAGTAAAGGCTCGTGAATGCAGTTTCAAAATATTTTAAAAACCTTAATTACGTTGGTGTATTTTTTCCCATTGTTACTCCTAAATAAAAAAAGTTACCTATTATAAAATCAAAAATCTAATATTATTCTTTAAAACGTTCTCATATTGGCTTTAACACATAAAAATCTTATAAAAATGTATCTTCTATTTGTAAATGTTTATATTTAAAATTCGCAATTTCATAATCCTACTCCTAAACGACTTGAGTGATTTTCATGATTTTTTTATCCTATACAAAGTTACTTGACGATATATACGAGGTTACTATATAGTTCTTAGCTATACTAGTCAAGATCCAGAATGATTTTTTAATTTTTCGATCTAATTTTTGAAGTAAAACTTCTTTACACACGGTTGATTTAGGGGGTAAGCTGGTGAATGCGTTACGAAAAAATGTACGTACGTTTGTTGCCATGGTAACCGTTGTTATTGTCTGACAAACGATATATAATATTATATTCTTTCCTTAAATGATATTCTATAAATATATGATTGTAATATACCTAATATGCGTTATTTTTAGTATCTCACCTATCCTAATTATTTAAAACACAAATTGAATTTCATAAAGAGTACCGATAACCTACAGAAGTTGTACTTCTTGCGCGTGTACACGTTCATACACGCACTCTTTAATTTTTATTTTTTATTTTTTGTTTCTTTTTTGGAAACTCACTAAAAAGCTGAATATTCCCAAATTTTTAGCCAGTACGAAGCAAGGGCAGGCCTCTAGTAGATATACACTCGTAGATATATTATAATAGTAGTAAGTACAAGTGTTGGAACTTCTTAGTATATTAGTAACGCACCACAAGATTTCCATACATTTATCTGGCGTCACGGTTCCCAGTGACACATGACTCAGCTTCCGGTCACACATTACTCGATGAGTTGACTTATGACTATGGCTTGACGTGGCCTTGGCCTTGCATATACGTATATTGCCGTCATATATTTGTTACAAAGTGAAATCTCCATCTCATCTCTTATAACCAAATCAATCAAAATATTATTTATACATATAATAAAATTGTAACTAAGCCGAATCTGTACATTAAATATTTTTTTGGAAAATCTAATTGAAATAGACATTATTATCGATACAGAGGCTGAATGTAAAGTTTTTAGAATTTATGTCTGTTTGTCTGTCTGTCTGTTATCGCATCACGGAAAAACCACTAGAAGGATTTTGATAAAATTTGGTATTTTCGATCTCTGAGAAATCTATAAAAAAAGTTAAAATGTAAGTAGGGATGAACCCGAGCGGAGCGAGGGTGAGTCGCTGGTTTATTATAAAAGTCAAAAATATTTATTTAATCATACACAAAACTAAAATAAATTCTCATAATATAAACATACAAAACATTAAGATAATTTACAATTTATAGGATATTATTAATTATACATTCATAAGACAATATCCACAATAATAATAATATTTTCGAAAAAAGAACAATAATTAAATGCTCTTTTGTAATTTTTTTGACAGACCTGAAAAAAGTAAGTTCTCCATTCTGTATTTTTGTGGTTGTACGTTACACGGTATCTTCACTAATTCTGAATTGATTTTCATAATTTTTGTTTTAATGGATAACCTATAATGCTCAAAGATGATCCAATATAAGTTAGTTTTTTTTTATCTTAATTTAAAGGACTTGTTCACATAACAAAATGTCGTCCTTTTAAATTTTACACATGGATAAATAACGAGTATATAAGTTTAAAAAAATATTAACTTTTATATGAATTTGATACCAGTGCACCTTCCTAACAAAAACTAATTATTATCAAAATTCAAAATACAGTAGAGTTACTAAAGCCCGTCATGGATCATAAATATTCACTTTTATTTTGAATTATAAACAAAACTATTTCATCATAAATGCGTTTTTAAAAGTAAACATAAATAATAATATGTTAATCAACGTATGTTTTTGCTTTATTATTTGCTTAAGACGCGACCTCGCAGCTGTAATTTTCGGGCCAAGAACACTGTACGTGCGATCTACCGGAATTCCGAATCCTTCTTATTGATATACAAGATAAAGTCATATACACTTCCTTTAATTATATCATTATATTTCTTTGCATAAATTTGTTTTATTTCGCTATTGCAACATTGTTATAAGTATATATACCTAATAAAGTATAATCTAAACATATAATAAAATTGTAACTGAGTCGAATCTGTACATGAAATATTTTTTGGAAAATATTATTGAAATAGTCATTATTATCGATACAGAGGCCGAATCTATAGTTTTTAGAATTTTTGTCTGTCTGTCTGTAACCGCATCACGAGAAAGCCACTGGATGGATTTTGATGATATTTGGTATAATGGTATATGGTTATCCGGGTCAACATATAGGATACTTTTTACTGCGGGAAAATATCACATCTCTGAGAAATCTATACTATACGTTAAAACGTAATTAGAAACGAACTCGAGGCGCAGCGAGGGTGAGTCGCTAGTAAAGTTATATAGTATAGTGAAATATGACTTAATATTATATTCATAATCAAAGCTCCAAATAATAAGCATGTAAATAACTATTTATATAAAGATATATTGGCTCAAGTACCGAAAAGCTATTTCCTCTGATTGATCTGAATTTTTGACATGTTATTTGACTCGCTGTTTACACCCATACAAAAGACATCAACGTTTCAGTTTGCCATTTTTGAACATACTTTATAATTATTCGAGTAAAGAATAGTAAATATGTTGCATATAGTAGAAGAATTGTAACTTTAAAATACTTTATTTTCATATGTTATTTTATATGTTAATTCATTAGTAGTCGGTCTAGGAAATGGTTCAAATTTGAAGTTAAAGTTAATCGAAATTTAATATCTATACTAATATTATAAAGAGGTAAAATTTGTGAGTTTGTGAGGTTGTAGGGGGTAATCTCTGAATCTACTGAACCGATTATGATGAAATTTGGTAAGAAGAGCGTTTGAGACCCCGGGAAGGGCATAACACTTTTTATCCCATCATCCCTTAAGGGGGTGAAAACGAGGATGAAAGTTTGTATTGGGAAGCAAGCTAGGAACGAACCCGAGCGAAACGAGGGTGAGTCGCTAGTACACAATAATTTCGCTTGTAATTTATAATTCCATCATCATTTCCTAACGGTTTCTAAAAATGTGATTATTTCAATAATAATTAATAACAATATTTTAGTGTAATAATATTTCCTTCAATACAATGTACGTACTCATATTAGTAAATTGTTCAAATCTTTTAGTACTGAGAAATATTTACATATTCATCGAGAAATGCAGTCCATTCGTGTGTTAACAATGCTCTTATATACAGACAAAATATTACAGAATAATACATTCTATTTTATATCTTAAGTTTATATAAATAAAGGTTATAGTGATTTAAATAAAACCTCAACGGTACATGTTGCCTCAATTCTCGCTAGCGGCTAGAGTCAATATCGAATACAAATATTGATATTGTGACTGAAACAGCGTTGAAGTAATCAGTGCAATAAACTTTTGTGTTTGATTTGTACCACAAAATATTTTAAAAATCCTAATATTTGACATATTAAATAAAACTATCTTTTCCAAGCTCTTTCGCCTAGCCAAGAACAAGTTGGAGTATTCGAAGCTGACTGCCAACCTTCTCTAGTCGGAGAGGCACATGAAGTAGAAGAATCTTTTCCAATTTTTTAGTGGATTTATTTTGATTTTTCGTTCCCGATGATAAGGCTAAGTATTTTGAGGTTTTTGACCCTAAGTCTCGCACCTCTAATATTTTCGTGGGCGAATCTTTTAACATGATTAACAACTTGCCTTACGGTGAAGGAAAACCTCGTGAGGAAACCTGCTTGCCGCAGTGAAAAGCAGTGGAGCGATAAGAAGGACTGGATTATTATTATTATTAGGGTTTAAAGATTGCACCCAAGCCTTCTAACTAGAGCTTAGTAACAAAGTTTTCTTCAATCAGGTACAACAGTCAGGTTTTAATTAAATTGAACAAAATATTAACTTTAAAACGAATAAAACTTGATTTTATTTCATTCGTACTAGAAATAGAAAATATTTAAATAATTCTCAAATATACAAGGTAAGATTGAGATTGCGTAACTCTGACCACGCCTAGCGGAGATTGTGATATCATAACTGCCTTTCGTGAATAATCGTGTCAAGCATGAGTAATAATAAACGTTTAAGTCTTTTTACAACGAAAGCTCAAATATAAATAAACTTAGAGACACTTGCAAAAAATTCTTAATTAGATTTAAATGTCGTAAATATATACAATTATAACAATTATGTACATTAATCCCTCCCGGACAAATTCTAAGAAATCCGTGCGAATTTCCGAGAATTCAATTGTTATCTAGCACACACACCGGTGTGCTAGATAACAATTGAATTCTCGGAAATTCGCACGGATTTCTTAGAATTTGTCCGGGAGGGATTAACACCTCGAGGACCGCGAGCACACCGGTGTGCTAGATAACAATTGAATTCTCGGAAATTCGCACGGATTTCTTAGAATTTGTGTACATCATTAGTACAATTATACGTTTGCTAAATATTGAGCTTTGACCTATTATCTTCCGACATCATCATCCGATCATCCATGAAACCATGATATTTGTATTATAACCAATACTAAAAGAGTAAAAAAAACTTAGTAAGGAAACTTAACAAGTTTTCGCAAAACATGTGAGGTCCACCAACCCGCACTTAGCCAGTGGTGAATGAGGGCTACCGTGCATGAATTCGCCGCGAGAGAGCGCTAGTTTAGAGTGAGTTCTCTAGAAATGTCAAATGGTACTGAACGCTTTTTATCGCGGATTTTCATTAATATTCATGATTATTGTAAATATTGATTCCTGATTAATCATAGCAGATACGGTACGGTACAATAAATATTTTTGGTTTAAAAGAAAAACGAAGAAAAAGTCAATATTTTATTTATTTGGCTATGATTAATTATTTTAAATTGTGATAGAACTGTTTTCGCGCTAACAATTATAATTATTATATTAAATTTATTGTCCCTGCCGCACTAACAAATACTTTTCAACGACAGCGACAGGACCTCACTCGCCAGTGGCAACTGGTGGCACCAGAAAAGATAATGAAATAAATAAATATAAATATGTTGGGACATTAACACACAGTACCATCTGGTTCCATAATAAGCTACGAGGCTTGTGTTATGATACACTACACATATATAACCTTAAATACATACATATTATGAATATAAACACCCATGACTGGAGTACAAACATTCGTGCTCATCACACAAATGAATGCCCCCAGCGGCACTCTAACCCGCGACCGCTGGCACAGCAAGTAGGGTCACTACAAATTGAGCCAAACGTGTCGTCTAAGTATAGCCCTCATTGAGATCTGATCCCCCTCGTATTGAAGGTAGGCCCATGCCCAGCCATTTCCACTGCTGCGTTAAAAAAGGACTGAATTAATACAATATGCATTTATATACATAATTACAGGTATATTATAAAGTTGCATACTTCTCTATCACATAGCGTTACAAACTTTCTTACCTAGTAATATGACACTTTAATCTGACGTATCATATAATATCCGTGTCGATGTCGGATCGATTACGTCAAATTGCATGTGCTAAATATACCGGTTTGGAAACAATCGTGTCTATAAACAAATAATAATAATACACGTGTGTTAGAATCATGAGGTCAAATCCATGCATATTTTTTTACATTATTTACTTTATATTATCTTTTTTTTACATATATACGGAACTGCAATTATTATTTTTATATTTATCTATGGATACGTCACGTGAGAACGGATGGATGGATAATTTTTTAGTATCATTTTTTTTTCTACGCCGATTATTAATCTATACTATAAATATAAATTAAAACAAAAAAACTATAAAAATAAAATAAAAATAAATCTTAAATTAATGATATATAAAACTTGCAACTAAGGTCAAGGTATTTTTATTATCTATTTGAATAAAAAATATACAATTTAATTTATTCTTATTTATTTTACACATTATATGCTTAAAGAAAGCGCAACTTTTCTCAGCATTCACATATTTTTTGTGTTATTAAACATATGTGTGTTGATAATCTTAGTATTGTTTATGGACCTATGTGTTTATATCATGAGTTCGAAACTTGTGAACATTTCGGTCCCACCTACTGTCCAAATTTTGTATTCTTGCAACTTAGCAACACGTCACTCGTATTCCATAACGAGATAATTACAGATTGTACCGCTTGTAATCGCGCTTTAAGTTCTGTTATACGAATTTGTATAAGATGTAATGGCTGCCTTCCTTGTTTACACATTGACAGTAATCTTTTTTTATATTTCTTTGGAATAAGAGGAAATTATTTCATGTGGCCTCGTTAAAGATTTATAAAAATGCAAATTCGTTGATGGCTGATTCGTTACAATGATGTCAGAATATTTTCATTATTTACAATGCCTGTTGTTTTCTAATTTGTAATAGTATATCTAAAATATATGAAAAAAAAACCAATCGAATTGAGAACCACCTCCTTTTTGAGGTCGGTTAAAAATAAGAACTCTATAGCAAATAATTCAACCAATATGAGTTTTCCGAATGTCACGTATGTAAATATTAGCGGAGTTACATTTGAGAATGATATAAAACGTTATTTCTGAACTCGTTATAAAAGTGTAGCAACAATCTCTTTTATTAACAATGTAACAATGTTATTTTAATTAAACTCTAAAGCAAATATAAAAAAGACACTAAAATTGCTGACCTGTTAACACAACATAAACAAAAACGCGAACTAAAAATAGCGAACCTGTAAGAAAAAATATTTTAAAGATGGAGGAATTAAATCTTGGACTCGCGCCATAAATCGTTGGACATAGACAAGCAACATTGCATTCTGTTCTATATTGTCTCTGGACCACATACTCTTTTCTTTAGCAAAGGCGTACATTTCACAGCCAAAATAGGACTTTAATATATTTCAATAGAGTATTTTATAATTATTCGCAAGTTACGTCCTTTAAGGCATAGTTCCCGATGATAATCTTCTGTAGTTTTATTGCGTGTAGCGTTGTAAGGGTAGAGGCGTATCGTGTGAATTATTATTATTGTTTTAATTGATACAAGATGGGCGTGAAATAGTGCTACGTTCAAGAAATATAGCTTAAAGCGACAATGCTTTGCATATTTGCTTTATAGACATGGTGTTGGTGTTTCTCTTAAGTAAAAGTGGTTTGTATGGGAATAAATTAATTTTAATAAAAAAAAAGACTTTCAAAAATCCTAGATTTTTTCTTTTTTTTTTTTTCAATATATGTAGGTACTTAAAGAGTCATCATGGCAGATACTTTGCAGGATTTGAAAGAAACGCTCAATAGCCGGTAGTCAGGCGATTCTTTAAGACGGGTGGGTCTCGAGATAAATCTGGACAAGACCAAAATCTGTTTGTATGTATATCTGTTTGCTTTTCAGGCAAAAACACAGACTGGATTTTAACTAAATTTAGTGAAGTGATTATTTATTATTTGGGTCAACATTTAGAATATCTTTTATTACAGAAAAATCTGTCATCCCCACGGAAAAAAAATAACCGGACGGCCGATTTCTCCTAAGGTTGTGTACTACAGTAACCGACAGGGACATACACGAACAAACTGAGTTAGTCAATAGTCAATATAGACAAAACGTAGCGTTTAAAAAAGCATTATCATAACAGATTTAACTATATTGTGTAATCTGTGGTAATATGATACATTACAAATAAATTATTTTCGCTCGCACCTCCGCTTGCCCTACACGTCGATAAAATCTAGACTATGGATTATAGTATATTACTTCTTTATTAAAAGAGTTTTTAAAATAGGTTAGTTTTAGAGATTCATCCTTACATACAAACACACAAACAATCTTTACGTCTTTAAATAGTATTAAATTATACATAAATTATATAACTATTTTCTGTATAATACCTCGTTATTGATGTCTCCTCTATCCCTGAGGCGGCATCGAAGACGGTCGTATCTGCAAAGAAATAACAAGTCAATCGAGCGCAATTAAAACTAAAAAACTTAAACAAGTAAGTTTATTTACAGAAATAAAATAACTGTTTATTTATGGTCAACGGTACGCTATTTTTATTCTATAGCTTTTATTTTAGTGAATGGAAAATAAATGAAGATTATTTAATGCAAAAGTACTTAAGCAAGGACGCAATATTTTTATACTCTACTTTTAAACTAAGTTTTATTTTTGCTGTAACCTTCTACAGGAAAACTATTATATGTATATATTGCGTATATTTGGCGACACGTTTGGCTCAGTTGTAGTGACCCTACTTGCGGTCGCGGGTTCGAGTCCCGCTGGGGACATTCATTTGTATGATGAGCACCAATATTTGTACTCCAGTCATGGGTATTTATAATATGTATATATTAAAAGTTATATGTGTGTAATGTATCAACTATCTGGTATCCATAACACATTCCCCATAGCTTACCATGGAACAAGATGATGTTGTGTGTTAATGTACCAACATATTTATTTATTCATTGTATATAAAATCCAACAAAAACATCCTTCAGTAATGATATACAAGTAACATAAATAGAGCAGAACCACCGCTAGACATAGGCATTAATGAAAATAAAAAAAACAATAATAAAAAGCATTATATATTTGAACTAACCCTTACTTTTGAATACTATGCATTCATTTTTCTTCATTAACCTAAGGTGTAGTAGTCTAATGGCTCTTCGATCATCAAAAACCAATTTTCTCAGAAACTAAACAAAAAGTAACTTAACAAATACTTAAATATAATAACGAATCGAACATTTCTTTGCACTCTTTCCTGGGAATCGAACCCAAGGTCCTGTCAATGTGACTTGTTTGACATTTGGCAGCCGGTTTCAAACCAATACTTATTGAATGTTAGAACAAATTCGCTCTTTTGCCCTTCATATGAAGATCTGATTTAGACTTAATTGAATGAAGGACCTCCGTCTCATTGTTTGAATTTCCTTTAAATGTACATGTCGTATTATCTTGTATCCTGTTTGAGATATTTTATTGATTTGATCAAATAACATTATTTTTTGTTATGTAGTGTTACGGTTTTTGTGCTGTTGGTTTGAAAGACAAGCTATTGTGACCCCACAATCCACTTTCCATATTCTGCTTTTAGCTTTAACGAAACAAGATAAATATCTCTGATAAATATTAGCATTCGCCTCGTCGATATTCATCCCTATTTTGGTAAGCTAGACGTAAGATTACGTTTTCTATAATTACTTTTGAATTAAAAATGAAAATCAATTATTAAACTACTTTTAAAGTTTTTATTGTACCCTATAGATTTTTAGTGTATTAAAAAATGTGTAAATATGTTTACATTAGTTATAGCATAACATACACGAAAACACACAACAAAATCATGTAGCTCCTTTTTCTCAAAAACGGTCAAATGAAGAAGAATTATTCATAAAACCAGAAAATCAGTGTAGTAAAAAGTTATTAATAGCTGTTTAAATTCACCAACACCTATTAAGTATAATACCTCAGGCTTCAGAGAATCTGACATCTATACATATAATAAAATTCTGAGTCGAATCTGTAGATTAAATATTTTTTGGAAAATCTTATAGAAACAGTCATTATCGATACAGAGGCCGAAGCTATAGTTTTTTTTTTTGAAATTTTTGTCTGTCTGTCTATCTGTCTGGGAACGCATCACGAGAAAACCACTGGACAGATTTTGATGAAATTTGGTATGATGATAGCTGGCTATCCGGGTCCATATAGGATACTTTTTACTGCAGGAAAATATCTCATCTCTGAGAAATCGATAGTAACCATTAAAACATACCTAGAGACAGAGTAAACAAATAAAATAAATTGATATTACGAGTACAGGCAGCCAATACGTATAAACATAAAACAATTGAAAATATTGAAAATTATATAGACTTGAGTTATTTTTATCTATTTTTTATTAAACAATATTGAACAAGAAAAGCTAATTCATTATTATATTATATTTAATTTAGTATACTGAGTATGTTGTTTAAACAATATGTCCATCCTATTAATAATTCTAATAACGTTTACTATTAATGAATGGACAGCAGTTCCGCGTTCCTTGACCGCGGCCCACGCTGCAACATCTGACTAACTTGCGCTATAAAATTAAACCTATATTTGTTACAACATCGCTTTACTTCGGAATAATGGTTATTCGCCAATAACAGTCAGGAAATATAAATGTCAATGTCAAATCATCGTTATTTTTTAAAATTAAAATATGTATTTGGTCAAAATATATTAATATTTAATTTTCTTACATCTTCTGTTTAATTTGATTTAATTTTTGCATATTTTGTTTGTGATTTAACCCACAAAAAACATTTTTTTTATTTTTTTACTTTAAGCGGATAGATATATCTAAATGCATTTCAACAGGACCTTTGTTATTGTATGGGTAGTACCTAGTATTAATCAAAATTAAAAAAAAAACAGCTAAGTTTAAATCTGAAGTTACAGCTTGAATTTTCTTTGCACTTTCCTTTATTTACCACTGAACATGTTTAACGGTCTAGTTTTAGAACATCGCAGACTAAATCATACTAATATTAAAATTTAAAACAAAAATTGTGAATATATTTGTTAATTCTTTACGATTTTAGGCTCAACAGACTTGAATGAAATTCAGAATGGAGACTTGTTCTAATTTAACATATCTAGGCTATTTCTTTAATGGCGTGCCTACTACGCAATGAAAACCGTGGGCAAATTCTAGTAGAAAAATATAAAAAAGAAAAAAAAACCTGTGTGTACTTATGTACGCACGTAAGAAGTTATACTTCTTTGGCGTAACAGAACAAAAATAGCTAAAGATTTCATATCGTATGTCACAACTATCTGTTTGTAAAAGGAATAATAAATTAATATAATAATTAAATAAGGCATATTAGGCATATTACAATTATATATTTATAGAATATTTTTTTATATATCATTTGTCAGAAAATAACAACGTTTACCATGGCATCAAACAGTTATCAGCTAACTTCATCATGTCGCTTTTTGGCTCTGTGTAAAAAATTGTACTCTCATATTTTTTTCCAAACGTCCCAAAAGAAGTAAGTAGTATAACTTCAAAAATATTATTATTTTTTTACAAAAATAACACATAAATGAATATTGTACAGTATGTTGCAGAGCTTAAGTGAAGGGAATGTCCTGCGCTTGCCTTTCTCCTCACAACTGTACTGGGCTTTTAATGAAAATAATATTCATTGAAATAGTATAATTAGCGCTTATCAGGAAACTTATTTATGTCTATATAGGGTGAATATACATACATGTACGTACATGTAATAAAAAAACAACAGTTATTCAGTTCGTCTCCTAATATTATAAAGAGGAAAAAATTTGTTTTTTTTTTTGTTTGCTTGTATCAAACAGGCTCCGAAACTAATGAACCAATTAAAATGAAATTTGGAAAAAAGATAGTTTGAGACCCTAGAAAGGACATAAGATAGTTTTTATTCCGGAAATCATCCCTTAAGAGGGTGAAAATGGGGGTGGTAATTTGTATGGGGAAGCAACCTAGGGACGAACCCAAGCGAAGCAAGGGTGAGTCGCTAGTCTGGTATATTTTTATAAAGACCACTGTTGAAAAATATAAGTTTATATAGCTTTCTTTTTCTTGTATTTATTGAATTGAGTTGAACGCCTTATAATACAAAATAAGTGAATTCATCCTTATAACCAATTAGTATGAATTCACTTCAATACTTTCAAATTATTCAATCTTCTTTCAAATCCCATGAAATCAAATTAAAATGGTACCAAGTGCCAACAGAGTACTGAAATTTAAATATAACCTTTTTTACTTTGATAACTACCTAATTTTTGCCCGCGACTCTACAGCCAAGTTTAGTACGTCGGTCATAATAAGGTAGACTTTGTAGTTTTCCAAGATATCAAATTTGTTCATTTCAAAATTCATTCAAATCTGTTTAGTCGTTATAGCTTGAACAAGTAACAAACACACTCACACTCACTCACTAACTGACTCTTTTATATGCATTTGTACTTATAATATTTATGATCGTTCCGCGTAAATACGTTTAAATAGTCATAACCATTAAAAGATTTAAGTTATTAAATGTACAGTACTGAGGTCTAGCATTAGAAGTTAACTATATTTTTGATGAGACCTTTTACATATATTATTAAAAAAATACTTTAAAAATCATTAAGCATTTTTACCTCTTAACTCTACGTAATCACAATTTCACTTAACCTAATCATAATGTTATATATTAATAATCACAAAAATCAATCAAATACTTAATTTAACGGGAGGATGATATCAAGGAGGTATCAGGACCACACTGGATGAGGATAGCAAGGGATAGATCGTTGTGGATAACACTTGGGGAGGCCTATGCCAAAGAGCAAGACAATCACGAAACCGGTGTCTAATACCAAAAATAACATTTAATTACGTTGCTTTCATAAACAACCACGTTTAATATTAATAGTACATAAGTAGTTATAAGATGAATAGTAACATATAATATTATTAATAAAGGCTTTTATTATTATTATCATTATCATAATTTTATTTCACTTAACCTAATCACAATGGTATATATTAATAATCACAAAAATCAATCAAATAATTAATTTAGCAGTGGATAAGTAAATCTTACACTAGCATCAAAGGGTCACGGTCGTGTCGTAGAGTTTAAAAGACACATAACTGTAAGGAACGGTAAAGCACGGCGTGAGCGGCCCGCGTCGCAGTCGCTCGCCGTAAACTATCATATTCTCTAATATAACAAAAGCTGAACCCGTACCGCTTTACTTTCGATAGATCTAAAGGTAGTGGTTTGGAAAAATTGAAAGTTAATTTATTAAAACCTCTTTTGAATTATGTCTAATTTTTTTTTATAGAACGACTTTTTGGTACAAATCTACTTATAATAGTTATTTGGCAACATAATAATGTTTTTTTTCTTCGTTAATTACATCATGAAGTATACAATCTACCTAAATTCTGCCAATGTCAAGTGTTAACTTAAGTTTTTGTGTACATTTAGACACAATACACAGCTTATTACATGTAAAAGGAGAACTTTGAAAGTCCATAGTTTCATTAAAAAAGTCTCATATCTGCTCTAAAACAGAAGAGATTTTGAAAATTATTAAGTAAATAGTAATAAATTATTAAGTAGTAATAATGATTTCGAAATTACTGTGTTTTTCAAATATTTCCACAGATTACTCTCAGTTTTGTATGACGACAGACTATACTAATAGTTATTATAAATGATTCAAAAACTATTTATTATACTCCACTATTTTAAAATAACAATAGAATTTTAAAAGTCGACTAATTAAAAAAAATACATTCATATTCTATTAAGATATAAAAATTGTAAACGTATAAAGCCCTTAATAAGTAGATGTCCGCGTATTTTAATCATAATAATTTACACACATTATAATAACTATAATTAAATTAGCCATTCAATTCGAAAGGAAAGCAAAAATATGACGTTATAAGCTCCCATGTACGAACAATGGCGGTCCGTATTACCGCGTTTGATTCATTGTTGCGTTTTTGTTACATATTCTCAGAAGAATCTTTCACCGACTTTCTAGTTTTCATAGATCTTTGCACGCATGGTATCATTGATAATTACATATTAAATCATTTAAATTATAGAAACTGTTCTAGAGCTCAGAATAATAAAAAAATATGATAAGAAGATTCAACACATGTGTAATAAATTATATTAGGTAACTAGTTAAATAACACAAGATAATAACTTGATTCAACAGGTTCGATTACTGGTCAGGAATAATATTTCATCTGGGTATATACATAGGTATATTTTAATTAAATTTTCTGCAATCTGTATGTAGTTAAGTGATTCAGAGATTCCAAAAATTCATAGTGGGAGTTGTCAAGTGGGTAGCATTTTCTAAAAATGTCCTTGTGTCCGTTTGTTTGGCATGTTAGGTCGCTATTTCTAAATGGAAGTCTATATTTGGTACATTTACGTATATTGAAAGATCTTAATCTTTTGTTTTTATAGTATGTATGTATGTATGTATGTAGTATGGGTCATTTTTCACCCACAATCAGTAACGCATGTGTTATGGTATGATGATATTTAATCAACATTTCATTGCCACTTGCTTTAATGCATAATATTTACTATCTACAATGATTTAAAAGGTATTAGCGTCTGAAGAAAATCATTACTTTGTATAATCAATGTTAAACGGCGGTTAGTGGCATCTTTGCGGAAGCGAAACGGGTTAGACAAGTTGCAACCTGGATTAGATAACCGTAGATTCCTAACCTTCACTTAGAAAACACCTGCAGAATCGGATTTACGTCATTTCAATCTGTTTCACGATGTAGACCGATATTTTGAAGACAAAAATGGTAGCTTTTTCACTTCCGTTGCTTCCGTTCTGCAGATATTATATAAAAATAAAATATAAATAAATATATTGGGTCATTAACGCACAGCACCATCTAGTTCCATGGTAAGCTACGAGGGTATTGTGCTATGGGTACCAGATAGTTGATACACTACACATATATAACTTTAAATACACACGTATTATAAATATAAACACTCATGACTGGAACACTTCATCAATTCATGCTCAACACACAAATGAATTCCCCTAGCGGGACTCGAGCCCGCAACCGCTGGCACGGCAAGTAGGCTCACTATAAACTGAGCCAAACGTGTCGTCAATTATAAATTATAGATACAAAAATTATTATTGTAGAGTTAAATTTGAGTTTTTTGTTACTTATGTAAATAAAAAAATAAATCAATAAAATAATACAAGAAATCAGCCTAAAGCAAATAACGTTGATTCACTATGAAGGAATGTACCTAAAATTTACTCACGTAACCCAATGCCACGTATTCTAAATATTCTAATATTATAAGGTCCTATTAATAATCGTAGGATTTAAATCAACTTTTTATTTTATTTCCTATATTTATAAACTATTTAAGAAATCATGTCGATCTGTTATTCTATTACTATAGAAAAGGTCTAAGCAGCAAACGCATTTTTGTATTAAAAATAATAATGATGAGATATAAATATTAACTTATTTGATTCAATTCAATTCAATCTGTTTGTTTAGTGGCTTCTAGCAGAACCGTGTTGGTACAATTTACTTCGCCATTCTTGCGTAGGATGGAGAAGACACGTTATATTTAAAACTAGCGACTCACCTTCGCTTCGCTTCGGGTTCGTCCCAAGACAAAAACAAATCTATCCCACGGGAACCGTTCATTTTTCCGAGATGATATATATCCTATAGCCTTCCTCGGTTAACGGGCTATCTATTGCAAAAATATTTTTTCAAATCGGAATAGTAGTTCCTGAGATTAGCGCGTTCAACCAAACAAACAAACAAACAAACTCTTCAGCTTTAAAATATTAGTACAGATGACCGGAAAAGATAGAGAGAATAAAACACTAAATCTGACTACATACATAGTATAGTAACAGAGCGATTGGTTGTAAAACCAAGACCTTTGATTTTTGATGTCAATGGCATTTTTAAAACCATTAAAACCATCAAGTCAACAGACACACGATAACTCTGGTCACCACTCACGCACTATCGTGGCTAGTGAGTGCATACATTATGCGTTGTCGCAAATATCGCGTGCGTCACGAACTCTCGCCGGAACCAATGCCGTATCCGCGTATCTCTACTAATTACCAATTACCTAATTACAACCTATCACAGGAAAAGATCACAATATGGAAGAATTTATTATATAATAATATTTCAAATAAAACCATCTTTTCGTTTTTTTTCGCGGATTTATTTTGATTTTTATTTCCCGACGTTTCGAATGCTTTACAGCAATCGTGGTCACGGGAGAGACTAAGGTGTTAGATATCTCAAAGGTATTATATAGTTGTTACATTATCTATACATATTATAAAATTCTAACTAAGTCGAATCTGTACATTAAATATTTTTTGGAAAATCTTATTAAAATAGACATTATTTTCGATACAGAGTCCGAATCTATAGTTTTTAAATTTTTTGTCTGTCTGTCTGTCTGTTACCGCATCACGGAAAAAGCACTAGACGGATTTATGAAATTTGGTATAGCGATAGCTGGTTATCCAGGTCAACATATAGGATACTTTTTACCGAGGGAAAATATCTCATTTCTGAGAAAAAATATAAAAACTGCAATGTAAGAGTATAGTAATATGTAAAACCTAAGAATTTGATTTTTGGTCATCTGAACGCGGACGGAGCCGCGGGAAATGCTAGTTGTTAAATAAATCCGCGAAAAAATCCGAAAAGATAGTTTTATTTAAAATGTCAAATATTCACGTAAATCTAAGAAAGTATTATATAATAATTTTATTTTTTTTCCAGTTGCGGATTTGTCAGCAGGCCGAAGGTATCCAACTGTGCAGCCTAGAATTTAGGCTTGGTTACATAGGTAGACCACACGTTTATTTAAAATTAAAATAAAATCAGAATGAAGATGAGACTCAAAGGACCATATTCGGTATTTAGCATTTAATATACACACTTCAGACTTCAATACTATAGCTACTTCAATAGTTTTCATTTCCAGGAAAAAAAAATATTAATTAAAATTAAAGTACCTAATGCACATTAAAGGTTTATTATTACATTTTAATAATAAAGACTGCTTTCAGTACTATATTTTTTTATTATAATTAAAAGTGAAACATCTTTAAGACCATAAAATTATTTATTACCTCTTTAAATAGTCACAAAGTGGCATATAAGTACCCTTCTTAAAAAATATACTAATAAAAAGGATAGTTGTACTTGCTGATCTTGTCTTAAATGGTATGTTTTCAGAAAAGGTTTAAAAGGAATCAAATTCCAAGGTAACTTAAAAATAGCAGTAACGTGTGAAAGACCATTGCATGAAAAATCACTTGCTCAAAATGTAATGTAAGATTATTGCGAAACGTTTAAATATCTTTTTTCTTAGCCTTTACTATTATAAAGCTGAAGAATGTGTATGTATAATCGCGCTTATTTCAAGAACTTTCAATACAATTTAAAAAATATGACATTACGGTACATTGCCCAAAGGACAATAAACTTCAACAAATCTGAGTAATAAAGAAAGCACGAATCTCGACTTAAAGTTTAGAAACGGTTCGACTTTCTGGTAAGTTTGAAAAATTTAATAGTTATATGTTACATGTATTTATTACTTATTATACGGCCAGATTTTCCCATTTAATCTCTCCTTTCTTGGAGTAAACTTGTTATAAAAATTTTGAACGCTGAAATACGGATTCAAAAAAGCATAAATATCAACTTTTGAGTAAATACTTTGAGGTCATAAAAATAGTGGAAAAATTAATAGACATTGAATTTCTAGAGTTCTAAGTTACGGCTGTTATTGACAAACTTTTTTTCCATAGTGAAGCATCAAGCATTGTGTATTGCAAATAAACATTTGCCCGGTCCGGCAAATGAAATTACGATCCTCGAATCAATCAGCATTGTTCACATACAGTATATTATGCATTAAAAGTTATAGACTACTTATCACAAAAAGTCTTAGATTACAGTAGAAACTCGATTATCTGGCCCTCAGTTATACGGATTCGCGATTATCCGGACTACCAATCGCAACCAATTATATACCTACAAGTCGAATTTATGCAACAAATCTATCCCACGGGAACCGTACATTTTTCCGGGATAAAAAGGAGCCTATTTGTTATTCTGATGTATGAACTATATTATTGTAAAGTTTCATTAAAATCCAATTAGCACATTTTGTCCAACAGTTTCAGAGATTAGCCCGTATAAACAGACAAAGAGACAGATCGCTGCCTCACGTGTTTCGTTATTATTTTAGTTAGTTAGCAATTGTTTCAGGAAAAAAACCGCTTTTCTTCATACATTCGATTTTCGATTATCCGAATGCCTAAGGACAACAATTAGTCCGGTTAATCGAGTTCCTACTGTATAAGGTAACGTTATTACCAACTTCATATTGCCTAAAGTGAAATGCAGTAAACTTACATAATATTTATAGTGATTGTAGGTACTTAAAAATTTTAATTTTCATAAAATGTTAAAATCTAGCCTTTTTTAAATAATTAACAATGTCTGGTACATTGTTAATTATTTAAAAGTTTTCGTCGGGTAATATTATTCTATTTTCACTTTTACTTGTGCTTCAAAATGGGAGTATAAGCCCATTATAATATTTGCATAAAGCATCCATTACGCAACACCTTCGCAACCCATGTGGGTGATTGACAGGTAACAAGTAAATGAGTGATCCTTATTTACTTGAACATAAGGATTATATTGCGACAAAAATGTGTAAATTGTGTGGTTTTTGCGATACATTAAGCTAGAAACTGAAGCGGACTAATTTATTATCTTTTATAAACAAGTAATAAATGTATATAGAGTTATGCTATAACAATGTCAGTAATAAAAAAAACGTGTGTGTACTTATGTACGCACGTAAGAAGATTCTTTGGCTTAGTAGAACAAAAATAACTAAAGGTTTCATCCGTTATGTCACAACTCTGTAAAAGAAATGCAGCTAACTTCATCATGTCGCTTTTTGGCTGATGGTGTGCGCGCGCGCATCGTAAAAATTTTACTAGTAAGAAGTATAACTTCAAAAAGAAGAAAGAGATATTTATTTTAAGATATAACATATTAGGTATAAATGAATATTTATACCGGTGGTATGGGTAGAGTATGGCTAGTGAACAAAGCGCTTGTAAGTGCCGAAATATCGTGAAATCATAAAAGTGAAAAACATGGTAAATACCCCGTTTTACGTTATAATATTGTCAATGACCATAAAAACTTCAAAGAGATAGTCTTTTGTTTAGTTAATATATACCTACTTCGTAACTCAATTTATACGTGTTATCACTATTTTTTTTTTAAATAAAATGTAGGTTTTGCCATTAACTAGTAACTTAAGCCACACATGTTCACAATATGTCAAACGATAAACCGTGTCATGGTCGTGACATAACTTGACACGCGTGACTACGCAAAGTATACTCCGAAATACTCTTTAAAGCAATGTAAAAATAAAACACAGTATTCAATTTCAATTTTACTGTTAATCATTTACAAAATGGTAGTGCTTATGTTGTATATAAAAAAAATATCCGAAATAAATGAACGAACATTAAATACATGGATAGAAGACATTATTTTTTTTATAATTTCGGATTCCTTATCCTCAAATACTAACAAATGTATAAAAAACAATTTCACTATAAAATAAACTAAAAGTAAAATAATTTAACAAAAAATAAAAAATACACATTTTTAATGATTCCCACAAAAACTTAATTTAATCTCACTATTAATATAAACTCACAATAAACCTTTCATCAAATAATGTTGCCAAGTTATCAATTTTTTATGGAGGTATTTACAATTTATCCTATTTATTTCCCCCACATTCTTTGTCCTCTGTCTAATTAGTTGTACTCTATTATTCTAACAAATCTACAACAAATTCCAAATAAGAGGTGTAATTTTTTCTTTATAATTTTACATTATTTACTGAAACATTTTTTTAACTAAAATCTAAAAACCAAAGTAATAACTGTTGTAGATGACAATGAACTGAACAATGTGTTCTACAATATTTTCTCCATATTAAAATCTGGCAACATTATTTTGAGTCCCTCATAATCCATCGCTATTACCTAAAATACTTTTGCGTAATAGTAAATACGTGTATGTACTTATTCTATTCTACTTATTTGTGCACATCCTTTCAATGTTATAATTTACTTGTTACGTTTGATATTTAATGACACTATACAGTGAATTTTGTTATTAAAAACCTACCTAATTGCTTTATCGAAGCACTTAATTGAGCTGTTACAATAAACTAGCTGGGTAGATTATTTTCCCTTGAACTTCCTATTTTTTATTTATATTAGGTGCCACTTTTAAAAAATAATTAAATACAATTTAATCAAAATTAAAAAAAAACACCAAAAGAAAAAATTTAATAATAAATTCTTTATATTAATAAATTAAAAATGAAATTAAAAACTATATACCAGGAATATCTTAAAATTAATCTTGTATATATAAAACATCACCTTTTACATGCAATAAAAACTTGAATTGAACATAAAATGATTGCACCTAAACCCTATAAAAAATTGTTAGCAAAATTTGCTTTTATGTATGAAGCATTTGAAATAAGTCGTAGTCATTAAGATTCACTAGTCCTGTGTGTCCATTGATCATGCAATAGTATTCTGCACCCATTATGTAGCAAAGCACAATGAAACCCACCACACCACCCAGTGAGCTTGACATGGGGAACACAATGCCAGTTGCTACAAGTAGTCCAAAATAAGTGACGTACCTTAAAAAAATAAACCCTCATTTTTAAAATTGTATTAGTAAATACTTTATTAGTGCAGGAAAAAATAACAATATATAAAATATTATTAATATAATATAATATCTTTTCCTGCATGATATTTTAACTAGCAACATATGAACATTTAAAGATTCATATTTCACATATTACCCATACTTATATTTATACTTTATATTATACATATTTAGCAATAATTGAAGACATAGTGGATTTTAATTGTGACAGCAAAAAATTCAACAAAATAACATCCACCATGTCCACAGATTTTAATAGAAAAATGTGCAAACATTAACTGTTTTACCTCCACCTAAAAAAATTTTTGTAAGAAGCCACATATATTTACTATGATAATATTTTTTCTCGGAAAATTACAACCACAATTAGAAAAAAATAACACATGTAAGAAGCCTTTATCCCAGAACATAAATTTACATATTAGAATAGTTGTATGATGTGGCAAAAATAATTAGTTAATGTATAAAAAATTTATAATATAAACTCTACTCTCAGTAAAGAAAGGAAGCGAGAAGTATTTCAATTATACCAGAATGAGATATTAATCTCTAGAAATTGAACTATAAGACAATCCTCGAAAAACCTGAGAAAAATAAAAATGATTAGGAAAATGTGTTAGGATGTTCGTTAGTAACAGAACCCACAACCAAAAAGTAAATTATTAAATTACCTATAGTTACACATCACACTCAAACTTTACAGCTCCTCTTTTCTGTAAGAAATTTCAAATGGTTAATTTTAACTCTTAAAGGCATACTATAGTTCTAGTGGTATGAATATTACCTTGTTGTAGATTCTTTCACTGATGAATCATCTTGGCCATCAGATACACATACATCATCTTTTTTTTCAAAACCTTTTGCACACGTCCGACACATATCTGGTCCAGAATCATAGCAGCTTTCACATGACCTATCACAATCCATACAGGTGAATGATCCAAGGGAATTAAGGCAATATTGATTTCTTTTGCATTGATTATCATCCTTACATTCATTGATATCAAGACATCCTTTTTCTGGGTCAAAAGTAAATCCAGACTTACAAGCTACGCAATCTCTTTGTGAACCTTTATGACATCCTCCCATACATGATGGGTGGCACTTGGAACACAGCATTTTATTATCATCATTGTAAGACAAATAATATCCAACTGCACAATCCTCACAATTCACACCTGAGTAACCTTCGTCACACAAACATGTTCCATTGCCTTTCCTGGTTCCATCACCTCTACATTTACCATTTCCACTACAAAGATTAGTATGATCACCTGGACAAGGTGTGCAATCTTTGCCATAATGATGTTTTGGACAACATAACTTTAATTTCTCTATACAGATATAAACATATAAGTCAGTTGATTCATTAGGGTTCTGAGCCCACCACTCCTCTATAAATTCCTCTGCTTTTTCAGCCATATGGTGACATTGAACAGCATATTTAGAATTCTCTTTGCATATTCCTTCTTGAATATCAACTAATCTAACCTCACTACGTTTATAAGATATTTTAAGCTTTTCTTCTTCCCATGCTGCATCACCCCCTTCAAATTTACCTCTAGAAGTTCTTTCTAGGCCTTTTTTGAAAGATTCTACAAATAACTTACAGGACTGGCACTCTCCGATTGATTGGGACTGTGACAGCAGGCTAGGATTTATCGCCGGCGGTTGCACACTATCAACCGATGATAGAGCGAGTATAATAGCGAAAACCTTATGAATTGGCTTTTTCATATTGCGACTAACCTAAAAAGGAAATAATTACAAAATAATTATGAGTATAATGCACGTTTTCATTGAAAAAATAAAAAATATGACTAGTACTTATGGTACAAACCGTACTAGTTCGGAGCGCTATTTTAATACTATTAAATTACAATGTTAACAGATTTTAAAAACACCTTATAACATTTTAATGTAAATGTGAATATTTAAACGGGTCTTCTTTAATAAACATATAAAAAACTGACGTGTATAATTTTTACTCGCTATCGATTTTGACGTCCGCGCTCCGACTACAACTCAGCTGCGAATTTGACATTTTAGTTATTTCGATTTTGCTCATCCGTTCCGTTTCACGCATGTTATCAACACTGTGTCATAAATTATAAAGTAAATAGTAATGCAAATAATTATTTTAACCCTGAAGTACGTATGTAATATTTGTCGTAATAATTTTTAATATTGAACGGAACATATTCATTATAAATATATAATACATACGAATAGGCTAATTTTAACTACATAATATCTTACTTTAATGGTTATGATTGCTGTAATTTTCTACGAACAAAATCGCGTTGAATTACGTTCAACTTCATTCCTTTTATGAACATTTTAAAAGTCATCTCCTACACAAACGCCTACTTATTAAGAACCATATAAAACAAGATTTGATATTTTTATACATAGAAATATTTACTTTATAAGATATACATGTATTTTACAGAACACAACCCTTATTTTAATTCAAAACGGAGTTTGTTTACTTTTTTTGCTACATTGGCAAAGATGTAGTATATAGCTTATGAAATATCAATATATTTTTAATTTTGGTTGTATATAAGTGAAAAAAAAATTAACCTTTAAATGATCAATTTAATATAAATTAATAACTTATCTACATTTTTATTTCTTATATAATTTCCAAGCAATTTAAATCGTCTATTTAATTAAATTAATAGATTTATATAGTAATTACTCAATTTAAGTATAATTTATATTAGATAGTGTTTTATTATTTATAAAGATTAAGATCCTATTACGCATTTTTATTTTTTTAACTAAATCATATCAATATACAGCAAAATACGCTTTTAAAAGCTATAGAAAAAAAATAAGAAACGTGTAAGCGAAATGAGGATAAATATGACGTGCAGGTCGTTAAAATTTTATTAAAAAAAAATCGCCCTTAATAATACCTATATGGCTCATCTCGGCACAATATCAGAAGGGCGTGACCAAAGTGAAAAATGATCGATAATGTCCAATACGAATGCTCCGATCGATATCGCATTGTGCAAATGATATATCAAAGGGCTACAAAGGACTATCATCAGTATGTTATTGTCGATCGATGTTATAATGGGTTTGGAATTTTATTTGTTTTAGTTATTTTTAGAAGCTCAATAATCACATACTATAAAAAACATGATCTTGATGTAATAAAAACGTTACATGTATTTATAGCTCGCCGCATAAATATACATTTGACGTTTTTAATCGTTATTTAATTACAAATATGATATTCTAAGCAACTCTTAAGCCCTTATACAGCACTAACATATATTTTTATACTATGAGTAGGTATGTATTAGTACTATTTAGCAATTCACTACAATTCTAGGGTCTTATAAAAGTAATAAAATAGCTATTAAAAGTTTTACTCTTGAGGAAATGGAATGGGAACAATATTATGATTCCAAAGTCTTGACAAAGAACTTTACAAATGTAGACGTAATTACGTCGGCTCCACACTTGCATAACTTCCTACTTTCACCGCAACAAAGAGTTTATGTTTATTTTATCTATTGTACTTCAGAGGACTACAAAAAAAATCTAAAATCTAGTTTAGTATTTGCAGTTTAGGCACGCGTCTATTTTTAGAAAAAAACAACTTAAATCATGTTTAGTTCGACGTAGTAAGGTAACATTAGCTATATACTAAATGTAAAAGCTTATTTGTACTTTTGTTTAAGTTAAAAACTCTTTAAATCAACAATTGCAAGTTCACATTTAACCTTTACTGTTGTGTTGAAATACTTCAGCCTTCCTTAACATTTTACGTAACAAATTCAAAATTTTGAGTATAATTTATTATAATATGTACATACATAGAATCTATATGTAAATAACTATTATGTAATAGAAGGTAGATCTGTCTATCTACAGCCTCTATCAGCACAATGCGCATGAGCAATCGTACCACCTATTTACAACTAACAACTTGAGCATTCACATATCGATAGTAATATTCATTCCATCTATACCTTTCACTATGTATCTGAAGTAACCTTAGGCATAGGTACATAACTGAGTTGCGTGGTTGGGTATCGGAGCTATTATATTCTAATTTGTTTCTTGTTCAAGCATACCAAATTCCTCTTTTCATTGCACTGCATAGTTGTAATGTAGTGTAAATACCACTACAAATCTTATACTATTTTAATGAAAAATCATTTGTCTGTTCGTTGATATGTAGAGGATAATCTCTGAAACTTTTTTAAACTAATTACAGTAATAGAAAACTACATAATATAGTCTTAATCATAATATAAGATGTTGATAAAATGTTTGATAACAAATAGTATGCTTCTGCGTACTATTATCAAGTCCCTTTTATCTCATATCATTAATATCTATACAGATTTAACTTGAAACATTTTATTATGAAAATCTGTTACAGAACAAAAGCTTATGTAGTATGACTTACACGAAGTTTGATGTCATAAACCAAAACTAAACAAAATAGTAAAGGAAAGTTACGCGTAAATGTTTCCCAGCGAACGAGAGTACCGCCTGTATTAAGGCCTGTGCGAGTAGAACGGTACTATTTCTGTTGGCATGCTCAATACTGCACATGGTTGATGTTAGTATCGGGTTAACCGCGCTTTTATTCGCTCCATTTGAAACGCGACAAAATAAAAAAAAACACTACAATAGTATAGCTTTATGATTTAGTCATTTGATTATTTTTGTTACTTTATGTACATTTTTAAAAGTTTTTTGAAGCTTCTTTTCATCGACAAATTAGATAATTTGTTCGTTTGTATGTTAAGGATAATCTCTAGGGGCAAGAAATTGAAAGGACAGTTTAGTTTTTCATACCCATAAAATTTGAGTGCATGTTTGAAAATTGTATTAATAAAAATTTGATAAATCACGAAAAATATTATATTTTAAAAAATATTTTTATATAATTAAAAAAGTAAACACTATGTATGAGTGTCGTTGTAAACATTCCTCTTGGCATACAGAACTTTTTTGAATAATTTCGTATATTTAAAAAAATTAAGCGCACACACTAGTAATTAAACGCAAACTGCTCATCAACAACAGTTTTGACTTACTTTTATATGATTATGCAAGCAACAACGCTAATGTGACGGTCCACTTACATAAATTGCTCCTCACGCTTTTAATTTACTATAAAAATATGTCTCACATGAAAAAAGTGTAACATGGAATTTTAAATTTCTCCGGTATGAATGCTTTCCTTAAAACTATTTCTGCTAGAAAAGTAAGTATAATTTAATTCTTATACATTTTACAAATGCGTAAGGCAGTGGTAGCCCAGTGGTAACGCGCTCGCTTGGGAAACTGAGTGAAGCGGGTTCAAATCCCGGGTCTCGCACCTCTGATATTTTCATCTGCGAATCATTTCTAACATGATTACCACTTGTCTTACGGCGAAGGAAAACATCATGAGGAAACCTGCATCTCTGAGAGAACCTAGCAAGTTTTCGAAAGACATGTGAAGTCCGCCAATCCGCACTTGGCCAGCGTGGTGGACTAGATATGGCCTGATCCCCCTCGTATTGAAGGGAGGCCCGTGCCCAGCAGTGGGAAGTTAAAAAGGGCTGAATACAATTACAAATGCGTATCAAATAACATATTATGTGTGTAGGTAATAGGTATATACTTTTGTTTGTTGATATGTCCAATTTTCCCTATTCAGATAGATAGCTGAGAAGCAACGAATCGACGGTTTTTTCATAAGAATGATTTATGGGCTTGCTTAATAAATAAAAACCGGCCAAGTGCGAGTCGGACTTGCGCACGAAGGGTTCCGTACCATTATCTATAAAAACGGCAAAAAAATCATGTCTGTTGTATGGGAGCCCTACTTAAATATTTTTTTTTTCTATTTTTTAGTATTCTTGGTAGGGGGAAAACTCATGGGTTCGCGTCACCGACATGCTAGTGAATTTTGCGCCAAATTGGCGACGCGCAACGGCCTGTGTAGTGTGTACAATATGTATATGCATATATACCTACATACTGTATCATGTGCGTGTTGGACTCCTTTTGCATGGGTGAAATCTTGTGAGTGCGGCACCTACATCATACATGCTGTAGTAGCAGTAAGTGAAGTTATATTGACGACGTGAAAAATTTAATTTGTTTATACTTGCATTGTTTTAATTGTGTTTTCGATAGTCATTATTTTAATTATTGAAGTGAAAACTTCTATAACCGCGATGAGCGATTTTTGTTAAGGGTAAAACTTATGGGTTCGCATCACCGACATGCGACATGCTAATGTAACGTGTTGCGCCAGACTGGCGAAACGCAGCGTTATATGTTTTGATTAATAAATTAACTATCAAAATGCAAATAATTATTGCTCGGATTGCCAATGGATGTAAAAAGTAGATTAATAATAATTTCAATTTTTAAATTATAACATTTCAATTATTCATACTAAAATTAATTTAAAAATTAAAATAAAAACACAGTTATTCCAAAGTTATAAATTTCCACTTCTGTCGGCAGACATCACTGCCTATTTTTTTCGTTATTTTGATGAACAATGAAGATATTTAAAGAAACCCAGTAGAACTAATCATTGTAAATACGATCAGTCATCGCACATATTTTATCAGATGCGGTGGGTAATTAAGAATTAATTAAAGATTAAAATCTACCACACAGATTCCGATCACGCTCCGATCTCTGCTCTTGATTTCAATTTTTGAGTCTTTGTCATGTAAATTACTACGAATGTAACCGTTTAAAATATGTTCTGATTAATGATGATTATATAAAATCTAAAAGGCCGACGTACCCTCTCGCTTGGGAAATCAAATCAAACCTGAGTCTCAACACCTCTTACATTTTTATAAGCGAATCATTTTCAACATGATTACCCTTGCCTTACGGTGAAGGAAAACATCGTGAGGAAACATGCATGTCTGAGAGACCCTAGATAGTTTTTAAAAGACATATGAATTCCGCCAACTCACGCTTGGCCAGCGTGGTGAACTATGGCCTAATCCGAAATCCATTTCTCATAAAGAAGAGACTCGTCCATAGAAAGTAGCGTTAAAAGAGCTGAATTTAAGTAAAGCCTTTAAATTAGTTCTAGCTTCTTACATCAACATATGTATATTTATAAACACATTTTAATAACTTAATCTTCCTTTTCTCTATCGCATTAAAAGTTAATAATAATTAAATTATCGATATCCCCACTGGAACGAGCTTTGAACATCATTATTTTCTTCTTGAAAAAGGAAGAGATACTCAATAATCCTGCTATATTTTTTATGTGTGTAGTTCTGACTTCTGCCAAAAATAAAACTAAAAACGAATGTTTATTCGCCCAAGTAACAATATACATACAAAGCTGGTAAGGACAAATTAAGGTTTGAGTCAGTGTATGACGTCAACTTCCAGCCGGACAGCCTTGTGACAAGAAGCGATCGATCGACTCGCTAAAAACATAAAATGTTATCACTTACAAGTTACAACATATCTAATATATAAATATCTCGTGTCAAGGTGTTTGTGGTCGCAATCCTCCGAAACGGCTCGACCGATTTTAATGATATTTTTTTCGTATATTTGGTAGGTATGAGAATAGCCCTATTACCCTCCTACCCCCACCCCATTTTTTAATCGCGATTTTAACATTTTTGTATGAACAATATCCAAATAATTTAATATTACATAAATACATAGGGACGAAGTCGAGCAAAGCTAGGGAGAGTCGCTACATAATATAAAGCAAGAGTTTTTTTTTTTTGTAGATTGAACGCGGGCAAAGTCGCGAGCTCTGCTAGTATATGTATATTTATAATACGAAAACGTCCTAAATATTATTTTTATTATTTATCTTAATATAAATAAGAAATTTATAACATATATTCAAATAAATACAAAATAACACCGTAATATAAATAAATATTTTATCGAAAATCCACTTCGCATCGCAATTTTCTCTCACAGAAAGGTAGAAAGTACCTAATAAAAATATAATAAAAGATATAACAAAAGGGAAACTTTTCACTTATTTTGGTTTGCAATTTACGTTTTACAGTTTTTAATTCATTTTAAATAAATAAAGTAGAATTTTACATGCACACATCTTAATCCGGCATAGTGATCGTGTACCTACGACTACTTCAGTAAAATATTATAGTTATCGCATGCAACTGTCGTAAAACGAAACGGGATTACATTTCTCGCCTATTCTGGAATATAAAGGCTGACATTTTGAAGTTTAGATTTTCTTCATATTTTTTTCTTCTAGACGTTAAAAAAATGTATTTTTAAAATAAAATTTTTAACGTATTACAGTACACATTTTATGGATAAAATGGTAGAAATGAAAATTCACATAATGTTTTACTAAGTTAATTGCTGTCGTCATTATTCATACAAAAGTATGTATATATGTATAGATCTAAAAAGAGCAGCAATGGTCCTTAATTATTATAAACAAGAAATAAGTTTTTACATACATTGTCTGAGCACAGGCTATAAACATATCTAGATTGATTGATACCCTTTCAAAAGAAACGGGGTAAAAACTGGTTAACTATGATAGGACCAAGGGGTCTATTAAGTTTTTGTCGTGTTATATTAAATCGCAAACAGTTGGGAGTTGGAACTAATAACTAAGTCACGTACAGACAGACATCCTGCGAGCGTCGCGACTATAAAAAACCACGGCTAATCGTCGGTCATCGCTCTCTACACTGCTTTCTTACAAATCTACACCTTTTCTTTAAAAAAAAATATGTATTTTTTTATTTATAATAATACCGACTTAAATCACTTTATATAATTATATTGTCAAAAAATAATTAAAAAATAATATGACAAATATAAATAATTATATAAAAACTTTTTGATAACATATTTCATATAGGTAATATATTATGTCATAAAAATAAAAAAAAAAACAATATTAACATTTTCGCGGTAAAACGAGCAAAGCTAGGTCACAGTAGGTGATCAGCATCGACATTTTGTATGCAGTGTGTACGAGAAAGGCAACTTCCATTTATGTATCGATGTGGACACAAGTGTTATCTTATAGCCTAATTCGGTACGGTGCCAGATCAGTTATGCCGTAGTTTTTATTTTATTCTTCTATATTTTTGTAACACAAAACTCCATTTAAATATAGTGTATCATATTTTTATTACGTCAGCCGATAAGAGATTTAACCAAAAACCAACATTTTCATCTTTAATGACATAACAGTACATTAAAAACTACGACGTCCGTATGTTTTATGACCGATGTATACGACAAAGTGAACGTGGGAAAGACGAGATCAATATTTCGCTATTTACACATACAAGACGTGTGTATCACAATTCCCAGTCCAGTTATCAAAAGAAGTTTGGTTCAAAGAAAAAATAAAATAATGTATTAAGTATGTAGGTCTGCTAGTTACGTTTAATTTATAGTTGTTAAAAACTTTGTATTACAATTAAAAAACCAAATATTTTAATTATATAAGAAATAATTATTATCTTATAGTACAATATACCAGTAAACAATTATGATTTAGAATGTTTTGGAATTTTCGGTTACTACATATCAGTTTAAAAATCAAGAAAAACGCGTTCTTTCCAAGAAACAGAAACAAATCTTACATTTTATAGCTTACACTTGTATATTTTATTACTCAAGCACTACTGTGGCTGGTTTTCTTTATTTTTTAATAGAATATTTAAATATTTGCGTTAATATACAAAACTTATATGAATTAAGTAAATGTTAGTATGTATGTATTTTTAAGTATGGCAATAAAAAGGAGTAAATATTTTTAATTTAAAATATAATACCTAAAATTTTGCCTGCCTCAAAATTATAAACTATCAAAATTTTTCTAAAAATCTTTGTACCTAAAAAAATATACCGCCTTGATTTTAGAACTCGGCAAACGCCTCAGGTACCAATCATATCCTATTAGTCCATTATGGCTTACAATACTTTAGTTGCAACACAATCGCGGGTTAAACCCCCAGAGGGATATATCGTTGTTTCATGACACCCCGGAGCTAGACTCAAATAAAGGATAATCTAACTTAAAAAATATAAACGTGAACATAATTCATCTTAATATTCCTGTTTTTCTTTTAATTTGCTTGAGCTACTTTTCGTCTGACGAATTATAATTAAAACTAAATTTACATTATATCTTATGTTTTAATATCTTATTTTTTAACGACACGTTTGGCTCAGTTTGTAGTGACCCTACTTCCTGTGCCAGCGGTCGCGGGTTCGAGTCCCGCTGGGGGCATTCATTTGTGTGACGAGCACGAATGCTTGTACTCCAGTCATGGGTGTTAATATTAATAATATGTATGTATTTAAAGTTATATATGTGTAGCGTATCAACTATCTAATATCCATAACACAAGCCTCGTAGCTTACCATGGAACTAGATGGTGCTGCATGTTAATGTCCCAACATATCTATACTAATATTATAAAGCTAAAGAGTTTGTTTGTTTGTTTGTTTGTTTGTTTGGTTGAACGCACTAATCTCAGGAACAACTAATACGATTTGAAAAATTCTTTTTGCATTAGATAGCCCGTTTACGGAGGAACGCTATAGGCTATATATCATCCCGGAAAAATGTGCGCTTCCCGTGGGATAGATGTGTTTTTGTCTAGGGACGAACCCGAAGCGAAGCGAGGGTGAGTCGCTAGTTTATTTATATATGTTGATTTAAAATTTGACGAAAAAAAATTAAATTGGATATGGGTATGACATGAGAAAAACATTATAAGCTACTTTTATGTTAGTCTGAGAGAAACCCATAAGATGAGTACCTTTTATACCAAGTGGAAGTTTATGTGAGGAAAATTAGTTGTAATTTTAAAGTAACCAACAGTCAAATAAACAGGAAGACGGGACAGGATATACATTTTTTTTATTAAGTAAATTAACTTTGTAATAATAACCAACATTCAGCCCTAAAATTAGGGTGGTCATAAACCATGGAGCCTGACATGTCTGGTATACTTTATTAACACCATAGAACGGTGCAGCAATATTTATAATACATATAATTATGTAAAAAAAACTGACAAAACGTAAGCTAAATCATCTTTATAAATTAATATCAAGCAAGATATTACAGTATCAGCGCATATTAATCGCCATTAAATAAAAACAGTGATCAAATACATGAAGGTTTTATAGCAAAATTTAAACGGGACAGGTAAAAAATTACGCATAATTTATTGATTGCTCACTGCGGGGCACCTCGATATCTCGAGTGAATAATGGCGAATTAACTATACTTGCTCCAGCTAGGACAATATAATAAAGATTGTTTTTACAAACTATTATTACGTCTATTATTGCGCGTATGGGAACATTTTTTTGTATTTGCGGCTGGATATTTTTCGATCAAATGTACTTAAATGGTTTAATAGATCCAGCAAAGTATTACCATATAAGTTGAATGATGTATAAAGATAACGATTCATAATTACAAAGGCAGACTAATTTGTTTACAGATTAAAAACAAGTAACAATTTAACTTTATAGAGAAGCGAGTCAAATTAAACAAAAAGGTTGGCTTTAAATCTAGTAAGAAAGGATTTTCTGTTGAGAAAAAAAAAAGAAATCTCATTACCATTCCAAAGTTAACGGCTCACTCTCGGAATTAGTTTGGTTAATAACGAGGGAATAGTGAAGGGTTTATGGGCTTAAAAATTTTCTACACTTACAATCTACAGGCGTAAGTCGAAATTGATATAAATAATATTTAAACCATAAAATATAGTATTCTTAGAAAAAAATATGTAAAATCAGTAATAAATATTACATAGACCCCATTGACATTTACTGTTGATTAAATAAAATATTTTTATTATCTGTGGCAAATTAACTGTATCCGGCCAATTGGCTTCTGCATCGACAATACCGCCTGTAGGCAAAAATAGTCTAGTAAAAAAGCAACGGTACCGCTATATCTCATTACTTGAGTCTACGAACAGATTCCCGCCATTTTACCGTCGTCGGCGCGGGCGCATCCAAGGCGGAACTCGAGTAATAGACGCATTCCGTTGAAACCCTGTGAATAGCGTTAGATATACTTAGAATGCCTGAATGGCTAACCATTAACCCTTATTGTAGTTAAATAACGCTAAAATGTTATGTACATTAAAATCTAATTAAAAGAAAATTCTAGTTATAAATATAAAGTGTTTTTATATGTTTGATAATGGTTGATGTAATATAAACTTATATGTATGCTGAATATCATAATAACGAATTACCTATTACATTATTTGTATGTATATATGTATATAATATATAATAGTTCTTTTTAATTTTACTTTTTACAAAATATTAACATATTTTATTAACATATTATAGCATAAGTAATATTTAAAAAAATCTTTATATATAATAAATTATCTATATAAAATAACATAATATCTGACTGAGAGCGCTCAATTATAAAAAAATCTATATTGTATTTACTTAACTTACTTTACATAGCTTTTACTGTTTGTTAGAGTTTTTCGGGGAGAGTAACATGGGTTATTTTTTATTTCGGAAAAATGTCCCCGTGCGATATAGGTAGCATAGAAAAAAAAACAATTTACCGACTTACACGTAGAAGATTCGGCTAATATGACATAGACTAGTTTATCATTCAAACACATCAACGGAAACGCAAACGGAAACTTGTACCAGTATATATAATATTTTTCGTGGAACTAGAATTATTAGCAATCAACTGAGTATAATATGAAATATATGCTCGTCGGATATAAAAGTAGAGGTTAGTGAGAATGTATAATATTTACGACCTCATTTACTTGTCTAAGAAAGCTTTTGATTATGAGAAACTGCATTTCTAACGACTCTACACCATACAATATTCTATATATAGATTAGAAATATAATCTGTAAATTATTTATTATAGAAGTTATTATGTGAGAGCTTGTTTGAAGAAATAACGACAATAGCGACAGAGGTATGTAGCGCTTAAGCATAGTCAAACTCTTTTTGACTATGCTGCGAGGGTTATAACATGAAATTATGTATATATGTAAGAAATTTTAAAATTATTACCGTAATATATAAAATCTTTAGTTAGAATGTTGATTCTGTTTAAATCAATCTACACATATAATAAAATTGTAACTAAGCCAAATCTGTACATTCAATATTTTTTGAAAAATCTTATTGAAATAGACATTATTATCGATACAGAGGCCGAATCTATAGTTTTTAGAATTTTTGTCTGTCTGTTACCGAACCACGGAAAACCTACTGGAGGGATTTTGATGAAATTTGATATAGTGATAGCTGGTTATCCGGGTCAACATATAGAGCACTTTTTACTTCGGTAAAATATCTCATCTCTGAGAAATCTATACTAAACATTAAAACGTAAGTAGGGACGAACCCGAGCGGAGCGAGGGTGAGTCGCTAGTTAAGTTAATAAAACTCAATTTTTCCACAAACAAAAAATGTATTAAGTCATCAAAACGTCACAAGTAAGTAATTGATTTAAAATAATATACATAATTGACTTGTGTAACATAATAAATGATTTTGTTGATCCTTATCTCTGTAGTCAGTGCGAAAACAGGAGGCAGTAAAGTTTTTATTGGAATATAAAAACGTCTATTATTGGATATGCATATCTATTTCTATCAATTCATCGTTATAGAATATAAATAATGTAAATATAAAAGAGGTTTTATGTAGTTTTTTTTTTCTAAATGTATTTTAAATAGTAGCGTGAACAACTTTTTTACTTATCATTGAATATTTAATTTACACAGAGCAATTATACATACTGAGATGATTTATAATCAAACAATATTTATAGAGTAACATAAAAAAAATTTAACGCTTCTAGTTTATCAATTTATACTTTAGAATTAGTTGTATCGATTATATTAATCGATTGAAACATTAGCTGTATTGCATATGTAGGCATAATAGAAATATGTATAAGTGTGTGAGTCTAAAAGTGGAAAATTATAATTTAATTAATTAATAGAATAGTCTCTACATGTTGGTCTGATTCAATTTTAAATACAAGTTTACTTAAAAACTAGAATTGCAACTTAGAAACTGTGCAAAGGTTGTTCAATGTTAATATCAGTAACACAGTAATTAAAAAATAAATCATGATTGTAGTTTTCATCGATGCTAAAATAGTAAAAATTCCTATTGTTGGTTATATTTTAATTGTTTGCGACTCTAGCGCATATAATATTTTATATAAGTTATAAATTATAATAGAAAAATATTGTATTATTTATTACGTAAAAATGAGCTCATCTTCACCTCACTGCAAAACATCTCGCGGAAGCGGTCACGGTTAGTTGACTTTTATTTTTGAACCCAAAAAGAACCTTCATTACAGACCTTACATTAATTTCGCGAGGTCACCTATTAGGTAATACTCACCACGCAAGCGAGCGTAACAACTAATGAATAGCCTACAAAACGATGCAAATAAGACCGCGGTATACAGTCCATCTATCGATAAATTTATGTTGCATTGATAAATAAATATTGGAAAATATTTGACAAACCTCTATAAGAGTCGTTGGCTGTGTGAGCTCCGTCCAAATATAGTGTGAAAATTAAAAAAGTAAACAATCACAGATTATGAAACACTATTGTAACGGCACGTTCGACACAGTTCGCGATCGAGGCGGCGCGTTGAGAGACATGCGCTCGCGCAAGCCGTTCCGCACTGACTGACAGCGCATAGCCAATGGTGAACGTATGACCTTCCTACCTACGAGCTTAGTTGGAATATATTTTCCTTAAATAAGAATAAATTTAAAAGTTTACTAACTTTTAGTAAAATAAATAGTAAATTTAATTTTAAAAAAAATATCATTTCACAGTTACATTATTTCGATTAGAGCGACCAAAGGACCTTTCTTATTTCTTGCCTTTTTCAAGTATTAGATTTCAACGCGCTCGAATTTTTATAAAAAAAATTAATGTAGAGCGACTTATTTGCTCTTGATAAAAATGATAACGCTTTAAAAATATATTTATATTAACAGATGCCTTATAAATATGTAATTTATGTACATGTGGCGTTATAATGTTGTTTACTTTAAAAACTAGAAACGCTGAATATGTAATGACCACAAGTACCTATTCACACTTGTGCGAATGTGTATCTAGGACATTATAATATTATAACATATTTTATTGATAGCTTAAAATTTATTACAGAATAGAATAAAATGAAAAGATATATGAAAGAGTGTCAAGAACTTTCGTCATAAGTACGATCACTAATTCTTATAAATATTACAAAAAATGGAATATAAGAAAATTAAAAATATCATATCCGTCTGTCCGTATATCATATCCATGTTACTAGAAGACTGTAGTTCTGTATAGAAGTGATGATAGAGGAGAGTCCCTCTCGACTAAGACGTTAGAAATTCCAAAAGTAGAGGTAGTAGAGCATTCGAAACTCTTTGAAGAAAAATTATTTGAGGAAGATCATACCATACAGTCATTAGATTTTCCACACTGTATAAGTTCAGCAACTGCAAAGTTAACCTTTTTCTATATAGTGGTCTTTAAAAGACCTATAAAATAGAAACTTATTTTTATAGTTTTTAAAATGAGTATTGCGTATTACGTAAATATTTTACTTTAGTTATAGCCTAACAAATTACATAAGTAAAACAAAATCAGTTCTATATTTAGAAGTATGCATAAGTCTTAGTGTGCGAGTCGAGCGCCTATGTTTTTCTAGTTTAATTTTTAGTTATTTTAGGGAAATAAACAGTATTACAGAACATACAACTTACAACAAAAAATACACACATTTACCAATTAAGTTTCCACAAATAAGAAACACATAATTAGAGTAGAAAGTGTTAGGTTAAATTAAACAAAAAGTTGACACATACATATACACCATAACTAAAGGGGTAACTAAGTTACCCACATTTTACATCTCCCAAGTGCGTTTCTTCGCTTTACGCCCGACTGACGGACGCTAATGACAATATTTCCCACGAACAGTATCTTAAATATCATTTTCCATATTAGGTATTTCCAAATTCAAAATTGACAAACTTTCATACAAACTAGATAGAGGTAGAATTTAAAAATCTTTCCTTACAATTCTTAGATAAGGAACTTTTGTCCAAAATTTCATGAATTCACCCAGCAATTGAGGTAGTGCGCTCTATATGAGTGAGTAAATGATTAAATAAATAATTGAATTAAATATTTTTGGTAAGTAGATTAGGTAGATTTATTTCATCAGACTGATATTAGATATGTTGAAAAAAATAAAGCATCCCGATTGTTTCGTTTTCTAATATTACCTAATTACTAAATTCTTTAAATATGACTGCTTTATTTTTGCAAATATCTTGACCCACATGTGAATCTAATGTGTTTCCATGATTATTTTTCTAACTCAAAAAATTGTGTTACCATCACGTTTATATGAGAAAAAAGAAACAAGCCCTTTTTTAATTTGATGAAACGACGAATTTGTATACATTTTAAAAATCTTCTATTAGCATCTAAAGAAGTCTTGCCTTTCTTTGCCTTACAGTTAATAACTATAAAAATATATAACTAATAAGTATGTATCTATTTAACAATTACCTTTTTATTATTACACTGTTCAAATAACATCGATAATCTTTTTTTTTAAGGGACAAAGGGGGCAAACGGGCAAAAATTTCAGGAAACGGAGGGAGGGAGAGGAAGGGAGGAGGGAGGGGAAGGGAGGAGGGAGGGGAAGGGAGGAGGGGGGGGAGGGATGGGGAGTGGGCCTCCCAGACTCTCACTTACCGAACGAAACGCGACAGCGTAGCTGTCACTTCACGCCGGTCTCCTGTGAGAGAGTGGTACTATACGGGGCGTGCCGGCCCATTCGGCTCTACCCAAAGGTAACAAGCATACCACTACCACTTTATGAATCCATATCATAATAATCAATCATTTCTCAAGTAAGGGATATAAAACTCATCACACCTATGTATCTATATATCTATAACTTACAACCAATAGAGTAATACAATAAGAAAGAAAGCAAAGCATTAGACCTATAAAGTTTTTTTATACCTATTGAAATTTATAAGGATCCTAGACATTAGATCTCTGAGCATTGGCTACGCAAGTAGCGTTAAAGCTAAAGATGAAGATGACAGCATAAGATAGGTTTTCTCATCATTCTTAACTTAAAAGTAATAGAGATAGATTATAGTTAGTCTCAGTTACATAGTACATATATGAAACATAACAAAAATTTTTAATTAATTTTATACCGCATGAAATTTACACCAATTAGGTTTTATGTATTTGCTTTAAAAAAAAATTGTCAATCCCATTTTCAATAAAGAAAAGACCCAAATAATGTCAGAACGCTAGAAGTCATTTAGAGTCATATTTACGTGATACGTGCTGTCAAGCGAGTATGCATTAGCTTACCTTGCTGATTATTATTAAACATTAAACAACAGCTTAATCTATACATAATATAATAAAATTCTAACTGAGTTGAATCTGTAAATTGAATATTTTTTGGAAAATCTTCATCATTCTCGTCATTATTATCGGTACAGAGGCTGAACTATAGTTTTTGGAGTTTTTGTCTGTCTCTCTGTCTGTGACCGCATCACGATAAAACCTTTGGACAGATTTTGATAAAATATGGTATAATGGTAGCTGGCTATCTGGGTCAACGTATAGATACTTATTACAGCGGGAAAATATCTCATCTCTGAGAAATCCATACTAAACATTAAAATGTAGGTACGAAACCGAGAGAAGCGAGGATGAGTCGTTACTATTAAATAAGTTCGATATAAATTTCCCTGAAAAAATGCTACTAAATAATATAGTAATAAATAATTACTGCTTATTGCCAAGTATATAGTACTCTCCAATATTTGTTGAGTTCTATAGACAGCCACTAAGAAGATTAAATCTTCGTCAAAAGGTTACCAAGCAATTTTCTGTTTTCGGAGACTTTTATTTGGAGAAATATATTAAAGTTATAACTCATTGGAGTCGGCTATAGCAAAATATAATGCCTGGTTACACTTCGTACGTAGTATGACAGACATTCCGAATTAAAATATTTTGGCACACTCTAAAGTTCACCAGTGAATACTCCCAGCTGTGATCTAACATCAAATGAACTCTACCATCTGTGAACTCTACCTACTGTCAAGTGTCAATGTCAGTTTTGAATAATATTTAAATATAAGTTCAAAGTGTCAACACAAAATTATTTCAATACTTAATTTTTTCTGCTATAATAACAATAAAATAAATAAATACAGTACATTTATATAAATATCTTACATATTTGCTGAAAATGAATTCGTTACGTCATCTATCTTCGAATTTCGGTAAGTTTAAGGTTATATCAAAACATAAACTTTGCCCTGTATTACCTAAACGTTTATAAACTATTTTATTCGCAGGATCGAAGTTTTCAAGAAAGTTATTTAGGCAGATAATAAGTAAAGATCGACTAAGATTTTCGTCAAGTATTGGAAATCCACCTGATATAGAAAGCAGTCCACAATTTGGAATACCTAAAGGTATAGTTGGACAACCGACATGTTACACTCATCCTCACTTGATACCAACCGGTCATCTTACTTGTGGTATAACACAACAAGAGTATAAAGATAGAAGGGACAATTTAGTCAACAAATTATTGGCTGAGCCAGATCATGCTCACAAATCACATATTGTAAGTTTGTTTCACTTTACGACACATAAGATATGGAAGTTGTGATTACTATGTTTAGTTTTAAATCATTAAAAAAATCAATATTTTTTCAGATAGTAATACCAGCAGCCCGTAAACAATATATGTCAGATAAAATTCCTTACGTCTTCAGACAGAATTCTGATTTTTTTTACCTAACAGGATGTATGGAACCATCTGCTATCCTCGTCATAGTTAAACAAGACCTCTCAGATAATTACACAGTAAGTATAAGCTCTATAATTTTAAATATATAGTATTTTCCTAAAAAAATATCTAAAATCGAAACTTGATTTCCAGACTATTCTTTTTGTACATGAGAAGGATAGTCATGCAGAGTTGTGGGAAGGGCCTAGAACTGGCTGTACCATAGCACCAACATTATTCGCTGTTGATGAAGCAAGACCAGTTGAGAGTTTTAATAATTTTTTAATTCGGTATGTGTATTTATAAATTTGTATCTTATTATTTTATAAAGAAATAAAAGCGATTTGTAAATTTTTAATAGGATATTATTAAAGGTAAACAAAACTGTTTGTTTAGTTTTGATTTAGTTAATTAAATCTATTTTTTTTAAATGATAAATTTAGGTTAAAAAATAATATAGCATCTCATTAAAATTTTTTGAAGTGACTGAAGTTGAGACAAATATTTTTTTTGTATAATACACAGATATTAAAATAACTGAACAATCATATTTTGTGAATAATTTACAGAATAATATCGTCATCAAAACCGGCAGTTCTCTGGTACCACAATGAAACACCAGCTAACCCTGACATCCACGAAATTGTCCGCTCCTCAATGAGACAGAGTCATGTCTCTGTGGACGACCCTCAGAAAGCCTTACACCAGATGCGAGTAATCAAATCACCAGCAGAAGTGGAACTTATGAAAGAGACTTGTTATATTGGATCCCAATCAGTCAATTTGGCAATGGCATGTACGAAACCTGGTGGGTATGTTATTCTGTTTTATACCTTTATATAGTTATTTAGTACTCAACTTTTTAGTAAGTTTTATATTATTAAATGAAAAATTAATATTAAACTTAGGAAAATTAACTTTAGAATAATTAAATGATTTAGGCTGAAAAGTGCTGGTCATAGTTTATTTGATAATTTGATTTTTAAAAAGATAAATGTTCAACATTTTAAATAAATTATATTTTTATATAATTTATTTAAAATGTTGAACTTTTATCTTATAATATTATATTTTTTCCTCCATGTCCTTTTCCTTACTTAGGCTGGTAATTGTCTGTGTTTATCAGTCATAGTACCTAGAAAGTGATGGAACTCTTCTCCTTAGGAGTGTCAGAGCTTACATAAGTAGCATTTTATTGCCCATTGAGCTTAGTGCTTACTTCCATTATAGTATCATTCTTACTTTCATTTCATTCATTTTTTCATTTCATTCATTCTTTCATTTCATTCATTCTTTTTATGTAATGAAACTTTCCTCAGGGGTGTCAGAGCACGCGATATCCGCTCTCCTGGAGTACTCGTCGCGCTCGCACGGCGCCGAGCACGCCGCCTTCCCGCCGGTGGTGGCGGGCGGCGCGCGCGCCACGCACATACACTACGTGAACAACAACCAGCTGCTGCGTGGTGGGGAGATGCTCCTCGTTGATTCTGGTGAGGGGTGGTGATTTTTTTTGATACTGGTTAAATCTGGTAGCCATTGGTAGCCTAGTGGTAATGTGCTCGCTTGGGAAACCCAGTGAAGTGAAGTGGGCTCAAATCCCCGGTTTTATGTCTGATGTTTTCATTTCTAACATAAATGCGCTTGCTTTACGGTAAAATAATACATCGTGAGGAAATTCGTATATCTGAGAAAACCTAACTTGTTTTGAAAAGATATATGAAGCTCGCCAATTCACACTTGGTCAGCGTGATGGACTATGGCTTATTTCCCTCTCCCTGAAGACCCATGCCCAGCAGTAACACGTTAAAACTAAGCTGAATGAGGTTAAAATTTCAAATAATGTATATAAAAGTCCAATTCGTGTTTGATTGAAACACTGTATATTAGAAATTAAAATAACCCAATTAAATTGAATACACATTAGGTAGTCAAAGGTGGCTATACAACTCTGACATCTCCCGTACGTGGCCGGTTTCCGGAAAGTTCTCCAAGCATCACCGCATTCTATATGAGCTGGTTCTCTCTGTGCAGGTAACTATAATGCAATAAGTTTTTTTTTTGATATTATATTCATACAGATCACATCAATTTTCATTAGGTCAATAGTATTTTATATTTTAATTTTATGCCTACCAGTGGTATACATTAAAGTCCACTTCCAGCCCTCCGAAGCTTAAACCTGAGAAATAATAGTGTCCATTTTGGACCATTATGGGCCCATATGCAACTTACATTACCCCTTTAAGTTTTATTTTTGCGACAAAACGTCAAAAAACAACAACAAAAAGTCTATAACTTCTCCAATGTCTAGTTTATCTCTATACCAAAATTTTACAAAATTTAAACTCCATGATAGCCACTACTGACTACTGAGGCAATGAAACAAATTATAATAATTTTGCTCCATTTTTTTTCTAGAAACGTCTAATAGAACTGCTGAGCGAGCATCGACCGCCGCTCGACCAGCTCTTCGACCACATGTGCCGTCTGCTGGGCACGCACCTGCAGCAGGAGGGCATACTGCCCAAGAATATAGACTCTAACGAACTTATTGGAGTGAGTTATAGCTTTTTTTTCATCTAATATATTACCTTTTTTTTTGTGTGCTAGATGAGGTATTTTGTTGGCAATAACAGGATTTTTAATTAAATTAAATGTTGACGTTTATTAATTAACTAGCAGATCCAATAGGCAGACAGAAGTCTGTCGTAGAGCCTTGCACGGAAAATTACAAAAAAAAATCAATCTTAACAATACCGCCACTGAGCCTAATTTAGCTTAAACCAAAATAAATCCATTTCAATCTCTTTATTGATGTAGTAACAAACACACTCGCAAACTTATTTAAAATGGTTGTAACATTAAATAAAACTAACTTTTCGGATTCTTTCGTGGATTTATTTTAGTTTTTCATTCCCGACGTTTCGGGACGGGACGTATTTTACAACTATCGTGTAGGTCACGGGAGGTCGGGAACCAAAAATCTGTGAAAAAATCCGAAAATATAGTTTTTTTTTTCATTGTGAAATATTAGCGTAAATCTAAGAGAGTATAATGGTTTTTGTAGGCAGTGGTAGCCCAATGGTAACGCGCTCGCTTGGGAAACCGAGTGAAGCGGGTTCAAATCCCGGGTCTCGCACCCCCCGATATTTTCATGTGGGAATCATTTCTAACATGATTACCACTTGCCTTACGGTAAAGGAAAACATCGTGAGGAAACCTGCCTGTCTGAGAGAACCTAGCAAGTTTTCGAAAGACATGTGTAGTCTGCCAAACCGCATTTGGCCAGCGTGGTGGATTATGGCCTGATCCCCCTCGTACTGAAGGGAGGCCCGTGTCCAGCAGTGGGACGTTAAAAAGGGCTGAATACTATAATGGTTTGTATTTGATAATAGAAAGCGTACCGCCTGTGCCCGCACCACGTGTCGCACTACCTGGGCCTGGACGTGCACGACGCGGCGCGCGTGCGCCGCCGCGTGCCCGTCGCGCCCGGCATGGTCCTCACCGTCGAACCCGGTACTTAAATATAAATATGTTTGCACATTAACACACAGCACCATCTAGTACCATGGTAAGCTACGAGGCTTGTGTTATGGATACCAGATTGTTGATACACTACACATATATATAACTTTATTTATACATTTTATAAAAATAAACATCCATGACTGGAATACAAACATTCGTGCTCATCACACAAATGAATGCCCCCAGCGGGACTCGAAACCGCGACCCGCTGGCACAGCAAGTAGGGTCACTACAAACTGAGCCAAACATGTCATCTCATGGTGTTACAATATAAAAATCTATACAGTGTTCATCTTGTTGTGGTTGGAGAGACTCAGTAGCATCCAGCAATCCAGCCAAGAAGCCTGTTTAAAAACTCTAATAGGATCCCATCAATAGCGACAAAAATCACATAGAAACCTATAAATATTTATTGGTTTCTATGTGGTTTTTGTCGCTTTTGATGGGATCCTATTGGAGTTTTTCAACAGGGAACTGCACTTGGTAGGTAGAAATTGTACCATACTGAATACTCCAGCCACTTTCCGGATAGGGGAGTGGAATGTGGGAGTGACCCCTTGGTTGTTGTGGTCGGCAGCCATCAGGGAGGCGTGGTTAAGTGCTTTTGGGTTTTAGCGAGCAGTACTGAATTAAAAAAAAAAAAACATTGTAATTATGTTAAAACATATGAGTATAAAACTTTGTGGAAATATCCAAAGCCTTTCTGTTCATTTTGATACTTCACTTCATAACTTGTTCCATCAAAACATGCTTAATCGTCTTCGAGGTAATTCTAATTCCAATATACAATAGTGAGTATGCGTGTGATTTAAATAAAGGTGAAATATTTTTTTTATAATATTTATTGCTTTTGAATTAAGCCTATATCAATATTTTTTTAATGTAATTTTCTTTTTGATTAATAAAATAATTATTAAAAAGTGCAAAAACAGGTGGGAAATTCAAAGTAGTAACAGAGCGATAAGATTTTATTTTTTGGAGCTGGATATTTTGTTTTTCTATTATATAACGATGTGAACCATTATATGAAAAAAAATAAAAAAAATCATGCATATTCCCTATTGAATGACAAGAGATATTGGATTATTTAAACGTATCTCCCGAAATATATATGATGGCAATTTTTTTTTTCTCCAGGTATATACATTCGGCCGGACGACAAGTCTGTGCCAGAAGAGTTCCGTGGAGTCGGCATCAGGATAGAAGACGATGTCCTCATCACAGACAGTGAAACCCTCGTACTTACCAACACCTGCGTCAAAGAAGTTGAGGATATCGAGGCGATAGTGGGCAAGCAGAATATGTGAAGTGATAGCTATGTATGAGACAAATGTGATATTTAAATATTGATTTATAATTAAATAACTGTAATGTTAAAGTTAGTAGCAAGTTATAAAGCAGTGAGAAGTTTTTTGAGTTTTATTTTTAGTACCCGTTGTCATATCTGTTTGGACATGTCGGTATTCCATAATGATCGACAGTGATATTGATTTAATGGTTAGAATGGGCGGTTGCAGATACAAAGGTTCGAGTCCCGGGTCAGAGAACAGCCTGGAGTTAAGTAGTTGGCGGTATTTTATGTAGGCGGAAGTTATATAAATAATTCAAAGGAATAGGAGTTTTGTTTATGCACAAACTTGTGCACTATATCTCCTTCACTATAAATTAGTCAAGAAGACATGATTATTTCAGAATTTTCTGTCTGTATTTTTGATTGAGATGATGGAGTTGCCATTTCTTACAAAAAATCATTTAAACAAACACTAATAGACGGCGTTATGTTTTCAAGGAAAAATGAAATAATGAGTTCTTTATTCAAATTTCCATAATTTTACCACAGTTTAAAAATCCATACAGCAGGCGATCACGTTTGTCAAATACAAGTTTTAACAAAAAAAAAACAATTTGCATGGCGAACAGTTTCAAAGTCTTCTCCAGTCTACGTGATATTGGCGAAGTAATCTGTGCTCAACTGGCACGCTTTAAAGCCATTAAACAAGAAAATTGAATTGAATTTGGAAAAAATCGATTGTATGGATTTGTAAACTATGATTTTATTGACTATGGAATAACTGCGTATTCATAGATGGCGCTATTTAAATTTTCTGAGTTGTTTATTGTAGACGATTGCTTAGTATAGACGCAGTTTTTTTCATTTTATGCAAAAGAATTTATCTTAATTATTCTTGTAATACAACATACGTATTTATAATATTAATCGGTTGAAGTTTGCGGGTCAACGCCATCTATCGTCAATTTGAGTAAATCTATTAACCTGAATTAAGGCTGCAATTTTTTCTTCAGCATTATATCCTAAATATTTTCAACGGTAAATAGGAATAAAATGCAATACAAAGAGATCCCTTAAGCGTATTTATTTAAAAAAAAAATCATGGGAATGTACATAGAAAATACTCTACATTTTAATTCTTGAGGACATCAGATCATATTCTAATATAAGGCACAACAAAATGACGCTTCACTACAGGATATATACAAATATATATATATATATATATATATATATATATATATATATATATATATATATATAAAAAGGAGATGTCTGTTTGTACACTCTGATTTCAATAGCTCCGACATTATTTAAAAGTTGTATAGACACAGCTTTTCATCATTTATGTACTTACATTGGATCCAAAATGGATTCGCCATTGTGTTAAGTAAAAACTTATTACATCTCCTCTTTATATTCACTCTGCGCCAAACAACAATCTGAACAAATTATCTATAGGTGTATAAAAACACTGTCATTTGAAATATAATAAATTTATAAAATTATCTTTCACTGTCCCCTCAACATTATTGTAAGATTATATAACACATTACAGAAAATTGATTCAATAATGCTTGTAAAAGCATCTAGAATAAAAACATCAATTCAAATTTAAGAGGACGGTCAAAGAACTTATATATTTTAGTAAGCAAATCAAAACTCAAACTTTAATATGGACTGATCACACTTCACATAATAATATATAATGTATGATTAATTATTCGAGCTCTTAATACAATTAACGTGTAATAAAATTATAGATTGGCAAAAATAAAGTAAATAACTTATCCTAGACTAAGATATTTCTTAAAGGGATTTTGTTAATAAAAAAAATTACAATAAGTGAGTCGAAACCAGCACGACTCAATAACTAAAACATCTAAAATACAACCTTATGTCAAGGTCCTAAATATAAAAATTGAGTTACAACTAATTTATTATTTATTATAAAATATAATTATTTCAGTGAGAAATATTCTATAGAGATAAAAATATAAAATGCAATTTGGTCCCTAATTATTCGTACTAAAATTTTCAATTTTTGCCTAATATCATATTCTATCTAAAATACAATATAACAAGATATGTTCATTCATTTTTGTGTCCCTTTTGTAGCTTTTATTCCACATCCTTCTCCAACCTCTAAGAAGTATTTAAACATATAATTAAGATAATTTTGGTAATAAAAAATCCGGAGTGCTTAACATTCATGTATTTTTAATAATATCAAATTTATTTGGTTAGTGGGAAAAATATTAAAATAAGTATATTCTTTCTAGTTAAAGAAAATTTGCGTTATATTTTTTATATATACCACATCTGGTAAGCACAAATACGAGTGAGGGTCTTACTTCGGAAATGAATTATTATATATATTTTTTTAATATTAAAATTTCATATTTATTAAGCCAACAGCATTTGGATAAATAGCTCGAAATTTAAAAAATATGCAATATTATTTTAAACTAGCCATATAATCAATGGTAAGTAAAAGTTCTTTATTTAGTTATAATTGTTTATATAGTTTTTTTTTTAGTTTACTTCTTTATATTAAGAAAATTAAACTAAATTATTATTATATATAAAATATAACACATTAAATTGATAATCTTGCATCATGTTCTATTTATACAAAAAAAAAATTAGAGCATTGACAAAAGTATAATTTAATACATCTCACAATATACATATTGAGAGTTCTGATGATCGATTACATAAGATCAATTTTTATCTAGTTTTTTTGGAATATTTGCTAATTATATAACAGATAAAGCAAATATTGAACCCAATAATAGACAATTTTTTTAAAACGTTGACACATGACAATAGCAGAAAGTTGTACTCAAAATTAAAAGCAATGAATTTGCTTATTCTCCAATGAAATTATAAAATAATAAATATAAATTGTAGTCTATTCCAACGATCATATTAATTAAACATTTTTTTTTTCTTTCAATATGTATACATATTTATATAAAAGAGCACTTCGATTCAACATATTGACACAGCCTAAATTGGAAGTAGGAACTTCAAATTTGGAGAGAATGTTCCTTAGGTACATACTACATATACAATTTATGTAACGGGGTTCCAAATTTAAAATAAATAAACCCAACACTCAATAGGGTTCCACAATAAAATTCGAGCACAAAAATCACTTTTTAATATATATTATAGGAAGTATACAGAAAAATGCACCTTATTTCTGTTAAATAGAGTCAATTTTAGTCGTCAGGTAAAATTGACAAGGAATAAATTGAAAAAGGAAAAATATAAGCTCCTTAGCTGAAAAATAGTTCTAATATAATTCGAGCTTAAATATCATCTTTTACTTCAAAAAAAAATTGAAAAAAAAAAAGATTTAAAATAAAAAAAAGTAAACCCCATAGGGGAAAAATGAGTTGTATGAATAAAATTCGAGTCCAATTATCGCTATTCATTATAAAGTACAAACATTCAATTTAACGAAGGCCATCGTGATATAGAATATCTGTATAGGAAAATGAACTTTATTCCTTATGAGTAAGGTCGCTTTTATCGACGTGTCCCGGGTGGTGGGCCGGAGGGTGGTCAAAGGAAAATGAACCTTATTCATTAGACGCTAAGGTTCACCAATCGACGTCTTCGGGCAGGCCGCCGGGGTAGTCGCCGGTGAGGCAGGCGGTGCAGTGGCCGCCCACGCCGTCGCTCGGCGTCACCTTCATGTTGTAGTGCACTGCGCTCACTAGACCTTCCACGCTCAGGTATTCGAGACTGTCAGAGCCTGTTAAACAGTTTTAATACGCTTTTAGCATCAATCAAAAAAGTACTAGATACACAATCGGCGATAAAAATGTCCTCACCCGAATGAGCGTTTATTTGAATATTTGAGCGCGTTTTAATTTTTTTTTTGTGAAAACAACTTTACGTCTTGTATTTAAGGTTCAATTTACTTTGTTGTATATTTATTTCAACTAGAATAATTAATTACCTAAACACACTACTTTTTTGATCGATGGCTTTTAGCTTTATTATTAAACTAGCAGAACCCGCGGCTTCGCCCGCGATGAAACTACGAAAAAAATAAACTTTTTCGCAATACATACTTTACTACTTGCAAAAATATGTATAAGATGTTAAGCGTATATTCCGTAAATAAATTTACTCTACTTCATATCCCACATTACAAAATCAATATTAGTGAAGATTACTCAAAAGAAGTGTTGGAAAAGCGAAAATCGTTACAAACCAAGCTAGCTGAAGAAAGGAAAAATGGAAATATAGCGTATTTGAAATATGACAAACTTATCGTTATAGAGAATAAAAAGAACCAAGATAAACGAAAAAGAGAATCATCTACCTCACCCACTGCTTATCACCCCTTATCACCCACCAACCAACCTAAAAAACAACAGATTGTAGCTTCAATCAAATCAAACAGGGCAAATGTTTTTGATACTATGCGGGGTAGATCAAACTCTCTTTCAAATATATCTATAGGAAAACAATAACAATTAAAAATCGGCAAACGGAAACCAAACCCAACCGAAGAAACTGGCAAGAATGAAACAAGAATATACCAATCTCCCCCAAGCCGACTGGTCCTCGTGGGGGAAAGAGACCATAACCCTCCAACAATAAGTGAAAATAAAAACAATAAATCAAATAAAACTAAAAAATCTAAAATGTATATCGCATCACTCAACGTACTTACCCTGAAAAATGAAGAAAACCTTACAGAACTTATGTATGCTTTAAAAAACATCAAATGGGATATTATTGGCCTCAGTGAAGTGAGAAGATTGGGTGAAAATATCATATCCTATCCAGATTACACATTTTACCATATAGGGGAGACCCCGGGACTCTATGGCGTTGGATTTATTGTTAAAAATCATATAACAAAACATGTGGAAGGATTTGTAGGTATATCGGAGCGTATCGCGATAATGAATCTGAAATTACCCGGATATAAAGATCCTTGGTCAATAGTACAAATTTATTCGCCTACCGAACAATCGAGCCAAGATACAATAAATACATTCTACCTTGATCTAAATAATGCGATTCACGAGCATGGTCATAAAAACCTTATAATAATGGGAGACTGTAATGGCCAACTTGGAGAAAGGCGCCCGGAAGAGAAGAATATACTGGGACCTTTCACATACAGTAATAAACCCAGAAGTAGAAATGGAGAACATATTACAAACTTCGCACTAGAAAATAACCTAACTATCTTAAATACTGTGTTCAAGAAAAACAAGAAAAACATGTGGACATGGATCTCGCCGGACGGCAAAACAAAAAATCAAATTGATTTTATAATGTCCAACAGGAAAAACTACTTTTCTAATTTCACCGTAATCAAGAAATTGAACTTTAACACTAACCACAAACTAATAAGAGCAGAACTAGCATCAAATCAACCAAAAAAACCTAGACCAAGGCACGACTTAGGAAACGTAAAGCTCGGAAAACATCAGTTAGAACAAATAATCATCGCTCTAAGCAACAAATTTACCGACTACGAATCTAACACAAAAGAATTAGGAACACAAGAAAAATACAATTGGATAGAAAATACCATAAAAACCCAAATACAACTAATTGCAAATACTAAAACTGAACCGAAAAAATGGCTAACAACAAATACCACAAAACTACTAGAAACGAGAAACCACTTAATTAGCACTAAAAATATACAGGACAGAAGAAAACATTTAACGGAAATTAGTAAACAAATTACAGATAGCATAAGAAAGGACAGGAAACAAAACAGAATGGAAACTATAGAAAAAATTATAAACAAAACAGGGGGAGTCAAAAAAGCGTACAGAGAGTTGAGGAATTCAAAGGATTGGATTGTTAAAATGAAAAATGATAAAGGAAAATGGAATCATCGTAGAACAGAAATATTGGATATAGCAACATCTTATTATAAGAGACTGTACGAAAGTAACACAACAGAAGACGAAATTGATTTGGCGGATACCTCAAACATTCCTAACATTCTTCAAGCCGAAGTCGAGAAAGCCATAGATACTCAAAAGGCAGATAAAACACCAGGTCCTGACGGCATATGCAATGAAATCTTAAGGCAAGGAAAGGAAGTGTTAGCACCTGTCCTTACAGATATGTTTAACAACATCATAAACACTGAAATAATTCCCCAGCAATGGACAGAATCTAACATCATCCTGTTGTATAAGAAAGGAGACAAACATGAAATAGGAAACTATCGCCCCATCAGTCTTATGTCAAACATCTACAAAATCTTCGCTAAGATCATTTTAAAACGCATTGAAAGAACGCTAGACGAGCACCAACCCATCGAACAGGCGGGATTTCGTAGGGATTATTCAGTAATAGACCACATCCATGTAGTTCGTCAAGTTGTTGAGAAATACAGCGAATACCAGCTGACATATTACATTTCTTTTATCGACTACAGCAAAGCATTCGATTCTCTTCTACATAAAAACATATGGGAAGCATTAGTTGAGCAAGGGATTGAACTTAAATACATTAGACTAATAAAAAACGTGTACAGTCATAGTACAGCCAGAATCCAGTTAGAAAAGAAAAGCCAACCATTCAAAGTAGGAAAAGGAGTTAGACAGGGAGATCCCCTTTTTCCAAAATTATTCTCGGCTGTACTGGAATCAATTTTTAGAAAACTCAATTGGGAAAATCTTGGGATCAATATAGACGGCACACCACTGACGCACTTAAGGTTTGCTGATGACATAGTGCTATTCGCCAAAACACCTGAAGCTATCTCTAAAATGATAGAAGACCTAGCGATAGAAAGTGAAAGAGTAGGACTAAAACTTAACCCAGAAAAGACTAGAATGATGACAAATGGAGAGAAAACTCCGATACAGATAAAAAACACTGAACTCAACTACACTGATGAATACATCTATCTGGGACAACTCATAACCCAAAAAGAACCTATGCGCGAGGAAGTGAAGAGAAGAATTACGAACAGCTGGAGAAGATACTGGAGTCTAAAGGAGGCTATGAAAGACAAACAACTCCATATAAACATCAAAAGTAAGCTATTTAACACCTGCATACTACCCGTCCTCACGTATGGCTGCCAATCATGGACTTTAACTCGGGAAATGACAAAAAGACTAGCAACATGCCAATATGCTATGGAAAGAAGCATGTTGAATGTCAAAAGATCAGACAGACTGAAAAACTGTGTCATAAGAAATAAAACAAGAACCATAGACGTAGTGCAGAAAATTAAAAGACTCAAATGGAGATGGGCAGGACACACAATAAGAGGTCATAACAAATGGAGTAAGAAGGTGACAAGGTGGTATCCCAGGGAAGGCAAAAGGAAAAGAGGCAGACCACAGAAAAGATGGGATGACGATATAAGAGAAGTGGCAGGAGTGATGTGGAACAGAGTGGCTCTAGAAAGGTCAGAATGGAAGAGGTTGGAGGAGGCCTTTGCCGATTGGCAAACAGATCTGCAACAGATAAAAAAGCAGCAAATACTAGAATAAGTTTTAAATTTTAAATTTCCTAAGTTTTTGAGTTTGCTTAAAAAAATGTTATTAGGTTAAGTTATTCTGATTAAAGGCTATTATTATTATTATTATCATATCCCACATTTGAGCCATGTTACTCTATTTAAATATATTCAACAACTCAAACTTCACCACCCAGTTTTACCCACTTAGGGGCTGAATTAAAAAAAATCTACAATACATATTTATTTAATTGTATTAAAGAGCATTAATACCAAGTTTCAAATACTTCTGATCATAAACAATTTTTTCCTTATATAAACAGCACAACCCCCTTTTATCCTTTTAAGGGATGAATTTCAAAAAAATAGATATTTGTACTGTTTTAGTTTTCATTTTAAAGGTGAATTTCCATTAAAAAACCATTTTCCGTGCATCAATTACAGAGTTTCATACAAATTTTCATCCCCTATTTGACAGCCTTATGGGATGAATTTCAAAAAATGCTGAAATACGTATTTATTTAATTGTATTTAAGATCATTAATACTAAGTTTCAAGTAATTCTGATCATAGATAATTGTTTGCCCATATAAACTTTATCACCCCTTTTTACCCTATTAAGGGATGAATTTCGAAAAAAATCTAATACATATATTTTTTATCTTAAAACTAAATACCACTTTTCGTGCATTTCGCGTTAAGAATGACAGAGTTTCATACAATCTTTTATCCCCTATTTTACCCCCTTAGGGGATGAATTTAGAAAATTCCTTTCTTAGCGGATGTCTACATTGCATAAGGAATAAGTCCTCCAAATTTCACGTTTCTACGACCAGCGGTTTAGGCTGTGCGTTGATCGATCAGTCAGTCAGTCAGGACAAAGCATTTTATGTTTATATAGATAACTAAGTACTATTTTAAATATATTTGAAAAAAAAAAACATTTTTAAATACGTTAATTTTAAAACTAATTTATTAAAACCGTCGAGTTTCAGCTCATTTAATTCGGTAAGCTAGGTCCTATACATTCAGTTAGTCAAAAACGTGTTTCATACTTGTACTATTGACGATTTTTATTGACGTTTCAATGATGATGAATTTTGTGCGATTTGTTAACTTGAAAACAATCACATAAGATCGAGTTTAAGCGACAGAACCAGACTGTACTAAATTCCGATAACCCAATGAGTTCATTTTATACGAAGTATTCAAATTACATAAACCTTAAAGTTTTAGATTTCGTTTCCGAAAGCAATTTCGGACGTTCATTGTGAAAGCTAAAATTTCTCAATTTAGAAATTGTGTAAATGCAACCAAAAAAGTAGTCTTAAAATGTCAACGTGCTACCAAAATATTGCATTTATGGGTAATGTTAAGATTTTTTACTTACCAACATGCTCAGCTAGTTTAAACGAGTCCATCTTGTTGGCAATGAGTTCCTCCCTGGTAGGGATATTGATACCCATATAGCATGGGTATTTGAGAGGTGGAGATGCTATCCTGATGTGAACCTAACAAATTAATAATAATATAATTTATTATTTATTAAATTTTAAAATATTTTACAAATTATACATTTGTTCGGTTATTTTTTTTAGTGAGACGGTCGTGGAACTTTACGTTAAATTTGATAACATAGTCGGTTCCATCGGCCATCAATAGGCGTGAACACATGACCAGCCCACTTCCACTTTAGCGCGCTAATTCTACACGCGATGTTGGTGACTTTAGTTATCTGGTGAATGTCCTCATTTCGGATACTATCTGCCAAAGAAACCCCAAGCATCGCCCATTCCATTGCTCGCTGAGCGACCTTAAACGTATGGACCAGTCCTACGGTGAGACAACGTACGACGACAACAAAAAGTGGACAACGTTTCGTCTTTGTAAGTTATTACAGGCAGGACGCACTGATTAAACACACTGTTCTTAAGGAACTATGGGATCGACGTTTAAAAAATATAACGCAATCTCCCAATTTATCCCGTTAATTGAGTAATGTGATTTAATTGGTTAAATTTAGTTTGATCAATTACTAGCATAATTTAGTAATTATCAAATTGAAATATGGATATTAAATTTTTTACCCATTATCATTTTTTTTATTTTATTTTATGAATTTGAATAATTAATAACTTAATCTAATTTGTGTTCATCGTTCTAATTTTATCTAATTAATATTTGCTAACATTTGACCATGTTTAATTTAATTTAATAAGAGTCAAACAGAATAAAAAAATAATTATGCATGTCGTGTTTGTTTTAATATAGCTGTTGTACATTTAACAATTAATCACTATGTAAAATTAAAATCAAATGTACCGAGAAATGTAAATATTGCTAGCAAACTTTTATAATAAAACTAGCGACTCACGCTCCGCTCGGGTTCGTCCCTACATACGTTTTAACGTTCAGTATAGATTTCTCAGAGATATTTTCCCGCTGTAAAAAGTACCCTATATGTAGACCCGGATAACCAGCTATCCTCATACCAAATTTCATCAAAATCTCTCCAGTGGTTTTTCCGTGATGCGGTCACAGGCATACAGTCAGACAGACAAAAATTCTAAAAACTATAGATTCGGCCTCAGTATCGATAATAATGTCTATTTCAATAAGATTTTCCATAAAATATTTCATGTACAGATTCAGCTTAGTTAGAATTTTCTTGTATTTATATATAAAAATAAACTAACCTCAGCCGCGCCCGCGTCTCTCAAAAGCTTGATGATGGGTCCAATAGTGTTCCCTCGCACGATGGAGTCGTCTATGAGTACGATGCGCTTCCCGACCACGTTCTCGGAGAGCGCGCCGAACTTCTTGGCGACGCCGAGCTGACGCAGGCGCGTGGACGGCTGGATGAAGGTGCGCCCCACGTATCTGTTCTTGCAGAGGACCTCCATGAACGGTATGCCTGACTGTAGGGACAAATATTTTAATCGCATTAATTATTATACATTCAAAAGTTTGGATGGTTGGATGTTACTCAATGCCGCCAGAACGGCTGAACGGATCTGGATGAAATTTGGCACAGAGATAGATTATAGTCTGGAATAGCACACTACTTTTTATTTCGAAAAAATATACGTTTCCCGTGGGATAAAATTATTTTTGTTTTTCGATCGTGAGGGTGACGGAACCGTACCGGTTTCGTACCGGACTCGAGTACACGAATCGGCGTTCAAAATACAGGACATACAGACATAATGAAGATATAGACACATCTATTAATTTAGCTACGGAACCCTAAACCATATAACTAGTACGTATACACTGACCTGCCGCGCGTACCCGTGCGCCGCCGCCGTGCCGGACTCGGGCACGGACGACACGATGTCGGCGTCCACGGGCGACTCGCGCGCCAGCATGCGCCCGCACTGCAGCCGCGCCGAGTACACCATCTGACCTACGGGATTGAGAGAAATGGTTATAACACACTTTCGTTATATACTAGCGATTTACCCTGGCTTCGTTCGGGTACGTCCGTAGGTACATTTTAATTTTTCGAGCGGAAACCTAATTCTTTTTCTAAAATTAAACTAGCTAAAGTTACTCCTTATGACATCTGCTATCTGCCAGTAAAAGACCCGTCTAAATCAGCCCAACTGTTTTGTAGAGTAGCCGGAACATACAGGAAAACAGATAGAGATTTTTTTTAAATTATGTTTTTCTTATAAATACTGTATATAATTTCATATATACATTTAGTTGAAAACTTTTATTTCGACATTACAAACAGAAATTTCAATTTTATTTATCTGTATAAATAAGTACCTTTGGCAGTGGTAGCCCAGTGGTAACGCACTCGCTAGGAAAACAGAGTGAAACGGGTTCAAATCCAGGGTCTCGCGCATCTAAATTTTTATGTACAAATCATTTCCAACATGATTACCACTTGTCTGACGGTGAAGGAAAACATCATGAGGAAACCAGCATGTCTGAGAAAACCTAGCAAATTCTCGAAAGACATTTGCAGTCCGCCAACCCGCACTTGGCCAGCGTGGTGGACTTAGGCCTCATCCCCCTCGTATTGAAGGAAGGCCTGTGTCCAGCAGTGGGACGTTAAAAAGAGCTAAATACACACCTTAAGAACAGTCAAACAGATGGAAAGACGCTTAATAAAAGTGTACTAATTGGATTCTTACACGAAACGCTATATTACCTTCCTATCACCACATTCACCAAGTACAAGGACCACATAAGCCAGTAAGAGTATTTACCCTCAAAAATACTGTCGGCCCTTGCGAAGTAAACATATTCGAAGATGCAGAAGGCCTGGTGTTTGGAGGCGGGGCGCTCCACCACGTCCACGGTGCGGATGCCGTGCCGCGACATCTCTATTATCTCCCCTGGCAACACCTCTCGTACGTAGCGTGCGCCTGCGGACAAATAAAAAACGTTATTTAAATTATTAAATTTAAATTAAAAAATACTATTTGGCAGTGGTAACCTTGTGGTAACGAGTTCGCTTTGAAATCCGACCAAAGCGGGTATAAATCCTGAGCAAATGTGATATTTTCATGAGCGAATCATTTCTAATATGATTACCACTTGCCTTACGGTGAATCTTAACTTAAACACCTTCCATTTGTAAGCAAGTGTTTGTTCAAATTGATTTAATCTTTTGAACTTACCAATAGAAAGAAAGCCGCAGGACTCTGACGACACCACCCACCCTTCCGCCTTATCATCAACGCCATTTTTCGCACTGCCATTCATTAAAACTGTAAATATTAAAACAATAATAATTAATACTTTCCGAGATTTACGCGAATATTTGACATTTTGAATTAAATTATTATTTCGAAATTTTTTGCAGATTTTTTTTTTTATTTTTGATTCGCGACTCTAAATGCTTTACAGTATCAAAGTCCCGTGACCATGACTGCTGAATAAATCCGCAAAAAAAAACCGAAAAGATAGTTTTATTTATAATATTAAGGAAATAATAAATTTTCAGTTTGAATCTAATTATATGGATTGGTAATATTTCATTAAATAAATGGTAAAATCATATCGTCGTTTCAGTGCTTATTTGTCCAAGCATCCAATTTTCCGAAAGAGTTTAAATACAATGTTAAGTCTATTGGTATAAAATACATATTTTATATATATATATATATATATATATATATATATATATATATATATATATATATATATATATAAATCTTAGAAATAAAGCTTCGTTTTTAAAACGGATAAAAAAACTCTAGTAATCAATAATAATTCCCCACGAAAAATAAATAAAGCCGAATTGAGTACCTCCCATTTTTTGAAGTCAATCAAAAAACATTTCATTATTAATAAAATAATTTAATGTTAGTAAAAAATGGTAGACATAACACATGCTTTACATTTCACACAATATCGATCAAAAAAGTACTAGTTGCACTATCCCATGCAAAACTTCTCTTAAAACTGTCACCAACTGTGTTTAAGTAAATATTCCAGTTGAAATAAATCTACAACAATATAAATTGAACCTTAAATAATTGCATTTAAAGTTTTTTTCACTAATATTTTTTAAAATTAAAAGCGCGCTCATTGCTCATTCGGTGAGGACATTTTTTGTCGTTGATTGTGCATCTAGTACTTTTTTGATCGATGGCACAATATGATGAAATTTAATAATTATTTTAATCCATAACATGTTTTTAAATGCATATATTAAAAATCATCTTATAATAATCATTCCACATTCCCAAATGAACAAGACATTTCAAATCAAATAAAAAACATTCAGTTTCTTGAAAGTTTAGTGAGAATTCAAATTGTTTAAGTAACTAAATGAATTTAAATCAGGGTTTCTCAACCTTTCTTCTGTCGAGCCTCCCTGGATTATAAAAAATATTTTCACGCCCCCTTTATTTTTATATTATAATAATAAAATAGACATTATTTTAACGATTTTTCTACGCCCCCCAGTGACCCCCTGTGGTTGAGAACTCCTGATTTAAATAAATGATTTAAAAATGATTTCTTTTTATTTCAACCCCAAATTGTTAGAAATTATTAACTTAAATGAAAAAATATGAAAAAAAATGTGTCATGCATTACCCGCCGCATGCTTCGATGATGATGATTTGTAGACATCTGTAAGAGTACATTCAATGGTAACATTAATTATAATATTAGGGTCTATGCACACTACGTTTTAAAACGCGCGGATAACGCCCATAAATAAATATGTTACGACATTAACACATAACACCATCTAGTTCCATAGTAAGCTACGAGGCCTGTATTATGGATACCAGATAGATGGTACACTATACATATATAATTTTAAATACATACATATTATAAATATAAACACCCACGACTGGAGTACAAACATTCGTGCTTATCACACAAATGATTGCCCCCAGCGGGACTCGAACCCGCGACCGCTGGCATAGCAATTAGAGTCACTACAAACTGAGCTAAACGTGTCGTCAGATACATCCATGACATAATAGTACGTCATCGTACGTACATAGTACGTATCATACTTTATGACAATAAAATTTAAAAATTGCTTAAAAGATTACATTTTTATCGATACAAACGCGTTACAAGCGAGCGTCAACAACGCCGAAAAGAGTCATCGTGTGCATAGACCCTTATGACTTTCGTCTGATGCAGTCTTTAGTCAGGACACAAGTGCAATCCTTCGATATAAATTGAATCTGCGATCTCAATGACAATAAGATTATATGAATCCAAAGTTTCATATTTCACAATATACAAGAGGTTAGGTTTATTTTATTATTCCATACATGTATAGAAAATTTGACTATATAACAATATTAGCGGTAAATTCATTTTTTCATATGTAATAATGCTGTTACAGCAGAAATGTTTACGACTATATAATATCTAGGCAATTTAGATCAAAAACGATTTAATTTAAAGTGATATTAAATATTAAAATATAAATAGAATACAATGATATTTTATAAGCTGGAAGAAATTTATATATTATAAAAAAAAAAAAAAAAAAAAAAACAATTTTTAATACTGTAATGGTAAATCCATCGCTCGTTCATTAACCGCGTAATACAAACGAACGGTTCAGAAAACCGAATAATGGTTATTTCGGTTATTCCTCTTTTGATACCGAAATAAACCGGTTAATTCATTCATAAGTAAGAAACGTACATGCATCCTTCCACTAAGCAATACACCATTAGCAAAGATTCGCCAAATGCAAACGCACATAAACTCATTTTGACCGGTTAGTTTCGCTAAAACTTATTTCTTCAAAAACCGTTTTCCGGGTTTTAACCGGTCCAAGAACCTAACCGAATCCTTAAAACAAAGTCAATGTTCAATGGTTCAATGACCAAGCCGGTTTAAAAATTGAACGGGTTTCCGAGCCTTGATGTTTTACATCCTTCTTATAACTTAATCTTGCATATACCCCAAAATAAATAAATTAGAGCCAACATTCAATGACAAATATGTATGAAAAATAATAGTAATTAATACATACAGGAAGATCCCAAAGGCAGTATTTTGCCGAGGCAGAGCGGGCGGTTGCCGTACGGATCCCGCACCGCATATATCTTGTCTTTGAGCATTATTACTAAAGAATAACTTAGAGGAGCCAGCCTGGAACCAAATATTATTAATTGTATTGTATTCATCCCTTTTTAATGCTCCTCTGCTGGGCACGGAGCTCCCTTCGATACGAGGGGGATCAGGCCATAGTACACCACGCTGGCCAAGTGCGGGTTGGCGGACTTCACATGTCTTTCGAGAACTGGCCACTTAAAAACACTTAAAAAAGAACAAAATGGACTTCAACGATAAGTTTAATTTATGTGGCTTTGGACATAAATTAGATTAGAAATACGAACAAGTTATATTCATTTAACAAAATCAAATTCCAGGAAGATGCTCCATACTTTCCCTTTGAGGACATATATTTTAAAATATAAATACACGTTTGAGAGCTTTATAATGGAATTATCTATATCTATTTGTTTGACTGTCTGTCTGGGAACGTATCACGAGAAAACCACTGGACAAATTTTGATGAAATTTGGTATGATGATAGCTGGTTATCCCGGTCAACATATAGGATACTTTTTACTGCGGGAAAATATCTCATTTCAAACTGTAAAAGTCGTTAGAAAAAATAAATTTCAATAGTAACCTCATAAGATTGTTGATCCTGGCGGGCCAGTCCGGGCCATTGTTCTCTCCCTCCGGGGGATTCAGGCATAGAGCTTGTGTGATGAGCTCGGAATCTGAGTGAGTCGATAATCCAACTCCACGCCCAAGTACCTGATTGATTATTTAAGGGATTTAGTTTTTCCGAAATCGGCTACATTTTATATGGGAATTTAATTTTTTTTATAATTTCTGTGTATGCAAAAAGATATTAATATGTTTGAAGATTAAAAGATCAAAGGTCGGATCACAATCGTTGTATTGCTTTCGTTTTTCCATCGCAGTATACTTCTTGAATGTTATTCTATTCTAATCTTAGTTATTTTAGAGTGCCAGCATGACGACGTTGTTTTAACACAAAGACGATTATTATTACGTACTAGCAGTACCCGCGGCTTCGCCCGCGTTCGAACTTCCTATCGCTACCAAAATTCACAGGATCACATATTAGGCTAATCTGAAGATTGCCTGAAAATTTTATCAAAATTGCTCGAGCCGTTTTGGGAGTCCATAGAAAACATACATACACATATGTCTTCTTACATACATAGATAACAATAAAATAATCCACTATGGATGTTCAAGTAGCAGATACTTAAGATCTAGGTGAATTTTTAATAAAACTATTACATAAACATTATATAATGCCTTTGAGACTAAAACAGTCTCTCCCGTGACCATGATTGCTGTAAAGCATCCGAAATGTCGGGGACCAAAAATCAAAATAAAAAATCGAAATAAACCGAAAGGATAGTTTTATTTAAAATGTCAAATGTTCGCGTAAATCTAAATAAATAAATAAAATATGTTGGGATATTAACACACAGCACCATCTAGTTCCATGGTAAGCTACGAGGCTTGTGTTATGGATACCAGATAGTTGATACACTACACATATATAACTTAAAATACATACATATTATGAATATAAACACCCATGACTGGAGTACAAACGTTCGTGCTCATCACACAAATGAATGCCCCCAGCGGGACTCGAACCCGCGACTGCTGGCACAGTAAGTAGGGTCACTATAAACTGAGCCAAACGTGTAGTCAAATCTAAGATCTAGAGTCTAAGAAAGTATTATCTAAGTGAATATAAAACGATTAAAGCAAATAGTTCCAACCATTTTGCGCAGGCTGCTGCAGTTGATGAGCTCCCCATTGTGCGCGACGGCGAGCTCGCCGTGCGCCGTGTGCACCACGAATGGCTGGCAGTTCACTTCCTCGGACGCGGCAGACGTCGAGTATCTAAATCAAATCAAATCAAAATATACTTTATTCAAATAGACTTTTACAAGCACTTTTGAATCGTCAATTTTACATTTTAAATTTAAATTAAATGTCAGTGTAGTCAGTCCGTGAGGAATCTACCACCGGCTCGGAAGGCAGTTCCGCTGAGAACACAACCGACTTCAAAATGGAGGTAAAGATATCAATGGAGAAGTTCCCAATTTTTTTTTTATGAATTATATAAATATAACAAAAATAAGAAAGAATTATTAAAATATCTCAATAAATGAAAGTTATGAAACTTTAAAGTTGTGCTTGCAAGAATAATTTCGTGACGTCACACGACCTGAAGTTAAACCTGACCGAAAATTATATTGAAAATAACACTACCAATAAATAAAAGACAAGCAGTTGTACCTAAAATAACTAGGAACTGACGTGCGTCATAGCAACAATTGAGCAATTGAATGATATTTTGTGCTGCGACGATCTCAGTTAGGTAAAATGACGTCACACTCGACTGAGAGACCGCAATCGCTGTGCGTTAATACTTAAATAATTAATTTCTCAGTCATATATTGCTACATTGCAAAAAAAATTCCTTCGGTGAACATTCAGGCGATGCGTACATCGACCTATTAGAATTGAGGCACTTACTAAAGGATAAAATAATGTTTCGGAGAAATTTTGTACAAGCTTATATTTTGGGTTTGGATTTTAGACTGATTTTGTGCACATCAAAAAAATTATCATTACGTCCTTTTAAATCGGTTTAATTTTTGTAAAATAAATTACTAACTTGCTTTTATTATCTTTAATAATTATACGTAACAAACAAAACATCAAATATTGCATTGATGTTAGACAAACACACAAATATTCTTGATTTATGTACATATTTCTGTAGTGACAAAGGTCTTATATTAGAAGTAAATGTGGACGTTTATTATATTTTTATTCTATATAATTATTTCATAATAATTATAAATAGAATATTGGCAGACATGGAAATATGTTTTTTTTTTTATTTATTTCTAAATAGTAATAAGATCTAACCTAGTGTGACCGATCCCAAGGTTGCCTTTCAACTTTTTCATTGCTTCGTCATTAAATATATTATTTATAAGGCCCATGCCCTTATGTGTGTTGAACGTGCGTGAGCTCTTGCCCTCTGACGTCACTATACCAGCTGATTCTTGCCCTCTGAAAAAAAAATATTTTTAAGAATTACACTACACATTACACAACCACCACGACGATAACCAATTATTAAAAAAAGCTATGAAATTGTCACTTTTCAAAATATTATATTACTTTTGTATTTTTGTTTTTTTTTTGACGCTTTGATGAGTCCTAGAAAAAAAATACACTTACACACAATAAAACCTACAATCTACTTAGCTTTATCTATACTTATAATAAAATTTTGATTCGAAACTGTACATTAAATATTTTTCGGAAAATCTTATTGAAAAAGTCATTATCATACAGAGGCCGAATCTATAGTTTTTAGAATTTTTGTTTGTCTGTCTATCTGGGAACGCATTAGGAGAAAACCACTGGACAGATTTTGATGAAATTTGATAGGATATTTTTACTGCAATAAAATATCTCATCTATAAGAAATCTACACTAACCGTTAAAACGTATGTAGGGACGAATGAACCCGAGCGGAGGAAAGGTGAGTCGCTAATTAGTCATAAATTATTATAATAATATATCATTATGATATTATATATTTTTTAATAGTTATTTTATATAATACAAAATACTCAATACATATAAAAGCAAATTATATCTTTTTCTTATTATGTAAAATGAAATTTAGAAAGTTTTAAATTTTTTAGCAAATCGCTATATTAAATGTTTCATAATTATCAAAAATACCAGTCAAGTTATCAAGGTCCGGTTCAAGTAATGGCATCATTATCTGAGATGAATTAAAATCGCCCCTGACATGATAAAATACTTATTCCAGTTGCTAGATCATTTACATTGTTTATTATATTAGGTAATAAATTAATTTTAAGTCACAATTAAATTGTCTTTCAAAATAACTAGAACATATTAATTTCATATGTTTTTTTTTTTTGCAAATTTTTTACGACGTCTATCTACGAATAAATAATTACTTATTCGTAGATGTCAATGTATGATCTATACTAATATTATAAAGAGGTAAAGTTTGTGAGTTTGTAAGGTTGTAGTAGGGGGTAATCTATGGATCTACTGAAACGATTTAGATGACATTGGGTAAAAAGATAGTTTGAGACCCTAAGAATGGTATAGGGTACATTTTAACCTGGAAATCATCTCCTAAGGGGATAAAAAAATTGTATGGGGAATCTACCTAGGGACTAGCGACTCGCCCTCGCTTCGCTCGAGTTCGTCCCTAGTAAAACTATATTTTCGGAAGGTTTCTTTTCTTGTGGGTATGTACTGTCTGTAAGAACTATATGATAATAATTTATAAATATAAATAATAATGACCTTTGAAACGTCTAAAACCTCACTCTCTCTCGTGATCATAATTGCTATAAAGCATTCGAAACGTCGGGAACCATAAATCAAAATAAATCCATTAAAGGAATCCGAAAAAATACTTTTATTAAAAATGTCTAACATTCGCGTAAATCTAAGAAAGTATTAAGTCAATGTTTTAAAAAAAATAATGTAAAAAAAAAATGTGTGTGTCAATTTTTTCTTGCAGATCTCCAGAACGAGCACCGATTATATATCGGAACTCGCTACTGAAAAAGAGAGTAAATTAAAAAGAAAAAGTACTAAATAGGTTACTTCTTATCCCTTGGGTGAAAAAAGATACTTTAATCGATTTCTAAACAAACATGACAGGAAAATTAATTATTGGGTTTGATGGAATAAAACTCCATCAAAACGAAAAATAAAAACAATCACATCACAAGACAATCATTACAAAGATTTAATCTGGGGCATAGATATTGAACCAATCTTAAGCATTCAGCTTAAACCATAGTATCTATTATAATCATATCATCACAGAGTGCACGTTTTTTCACTCTACTTTCTAAGTTATCGTTAAAAACTAAATATTCTAATCACTAAATGTTCTAACCTCTAATAAAGTTAATTTTAAAGACCATCTCTTGGACTATGTATGTATTCAGCGCTTTTTAAGGTCCCAATGCTGGATACAGGTTTTTCTTCAATACGAGGGGGATCAGGCCATAGTCCACTACGTTGGTCAAGTGCGGATTGATGAACTTCACATGTCTTTCGAAAACTTGCTAGGTTTTCTCAGACATGTAGGTTTCCTCACGATGATTTCCTTCACCGTAAGGCAAGTGGTAATCATGTTAGAAATTAATTTGCACATGAAAATATTAGAGGTGTGAGACCCGGGATTTGATCCCGCTTCACTCGGTTTCCCAAGCGAGCGCATTACCACTACGCTACCACTGCCTTTTAGACTATACTATTTTGCTAGTAAAATTCATAAGCAATAATATTACTAATACAACTATCCCCTGTACAATAAGACTGTGTCATTTAATACGCTTATTTTAATCGATAACCTGGACATGACCTACGATAAGCTAAAACGTGTTTAATGATATACATATATCACGTGATCCCATAGCGGGATAGAAAATAATTGAGAAATAAAAAAAATCTTTAAAAAGAATTCCGATATTTTTAATTTTTTTTTTAAAGTAGCTATTAAAAATTCATTTGATTTAAATGAATAAAACCCCCAAGTAAAAGAAAATATCGCCATGCTATTACCTGTGTTGCAGTGCGACGAGTCCAAGGCATATAACTTGAGCTATGTCTACTTGTGTCGGCCATTCTCCCGTCCCAATAGCTCCGAAAACGCCGCACTCGTGTGTTAACCCTGTAAAAATAATAAAGTAAATGATAAAAAAAAAACATCTTCAAACCAATCATATTTTAAAATCTAACCAACATTCCCAAAACATACTGTATATTTAAAATAGAAATATTATTTAATTGTCTTTTGACTGATTCTTGTATCATTAAAAAAAAAAACAATTTAAATTTTTTTTTAATATTTGGCAAATACAATCTTCGAATTATTTTAAAACTTAATATATCATCCATTATGTAAAATGTACAATATTTTATTTTTGGTCCCTTCAAGCCGGATTAAAGCAATTACTGTTCAGGATAAGTTACAAGATCTGTATTAGAACATTATAGTCCTCCTTTTGCGCTTATTTTTGGAATAATCATGTCAGATCTATAATATCGCGCGTTTTATCATTCAACAAAAACTACATGGTCTCGCGGCGGTGACTGCCTTCCTCGCTCTACTTCGTTATTGTACTATAAAACATATTTTCATTAATATATAAACGGTTGATTGATTGCAATAATATAATTTATTCGTAAATTTTATATGCCTTATATTAGTTTTTATGGTTTGTCAAACTAATGGAGAAATAATACTTTCTTAGATTTACGCGAATATTTGACATTTGACATTTTAAACAAAACTATCTTTTCGGATTATTTCGCGGATTTATTTTGATTCGATTGCTATAAAGCAATTGAAACGTCGGGAACCAAAAATCAAAATAAATCCGCGAAAAGATCCGAAAAGTTAGTTTTATCTAATGAAGAAAATTACTATTTATGCATATATTATTAATATATTTTGTTGCCAAAAAGTGATGAAATATTCAGAGGTCAGTATAAAACCTAAATAGCCGTCAAGTTTATGATAAGTAAAGCGTTTCAAAGATAACAAACATCTGCTTCTATCTCTTTGAATTCTGCAATCGCTGAGATAAGTAACGTTAAGTTTGGCATAGTTTTGTACGTATTATTTAATAGCTATTTCATTTTACACAGTTACTAAGCTAGATTTTAACCGAGATTTTTGAGAAAACAAAAACACTTGATGTAGAGATAATTAATTATTTAAAATAATATTTAATTAAATTTAGCCTTCTGTCTAAATCCTTCTCAAAATATTCGAATATCTTCTCTATTAGAAGATTTTAATCACCTTTAAATGCTTTTAGATTAGCCTATTAGGCTTAGAATAGGGCTACCCTATCACCTCCTGTGGGTGTCGTAGAAGATGACTAAAGGATTTAGGGACATCGCACCTTAAGTTCCTTGCTAGATGGCGGGCGAACAACAACATTCCCAAAGAGGGTTAACGTCAGGCAGGCGGCCGGTCTGGGTGCTTTTGCTTACCAAATAGCAGTTTGGACGTACTGCGCTGACGCCAAGTAATTTGGGAAATGAGCAGGGAGATGATGATGATGCGTTTAAATTGTTTCATTTCAATAGTAACTACAGCGTAAACCTACAAGTGGGTTTGCGTTTGAACTGAATAGTAAAATGCATACTATGTATACCATCACCAAAGGGCAATTTCTTTAAAGAGCAAAAAATTTAACTTGGAGCTTTAACTGTAAAATTGTTATTCTTTTTTTTTTATAAAACTTAATGGTTTTCCAGCCTTTACCAAATAGCCCCTTTTTACATTCTACTGATCTCCCTTAATGGAAGGATGATGAGGCCTATAATTTACCACGATGGCCAAATGCTGATTTCACATGGCTTTCCAAAACTAGTTAGGTATTCTAGTCATGTAGATTTTTGTTCACATTGTTTTTTTCGTCTTTTAGCATGGCAATCATGTTGAAAATGACTCTCTCGTGAAAAACTTAAGTGATGCGGGACCCGAGTTCGAGTCCGCTCCGAACACGTTACGAGCATAACTGCTGCTATAGAACAGTTGTCATTTAACACTCAAACAAAAACTCTTTAGACAATTGCTTTAGCTTTTATTACATCCAAAATGGCCACTTATTATTATTAATCAGGTATTCATAATGACCTTTTAAAACTTATTACTTTCTTTCATAATTGCACGGCGCAATTAGGAAAACTTACATCTTACTAATACTATAAATGTGAAAGTTTAGATGTTTGTGTGTTTGTTACTCAATCACGCCAGAACGACTGAATGGATCTTAATGAAATTTGACACAGGGATATTATAATCTACTTTTTATCCCGGAAAAATGTACGGTTCCCGTGAAATAGATTTCTTTTTGTTTTTCTAGAGGCGAACCCGAACGATCCGAGGCTGAGCCACTAGTATGTCATAAATTGAACTTCAATTATTGAAGTTAAAATTAAGATAAAAAATATATAACAGGCAGTGGCAGCCCAGTAAGTTCCCAGTACGTTAATACGTTCGCTTGGGAAACCGATTCAAGTGGGTTCAAATCCGGGGTTTTGCACCTCTGATATTTTCATGTGCGAATCATTTCTAACATGATTACCACTTGCCTTACGGTGAAGTAAAACATCATAAGAAAACTTGCATGTCTGAGAGAACCTAGCAAGTTTTCAAAAGACATTTAAAGTCCGCGAACCCGCACTTGGCTAGCGTGATGGACTATCCTGGACCTGATCCCCTTCGTATTGAAGGGAGGCCCGTGCCCAGCTATGAGACGTTAAAAAGGGCTGAATACGAATATATAAAAAATATTCAATACGAATATATAAAAAATATTATACGCACCAGATTCAACTGCGCCTCTGCCGTACCTCTTACTCTTTATTTTGACTTCATTCTGTGTTCTGTCACAATCACAATTATTTTCCACACTAAGCCTTTCCATAGAATTTGCACTATCTCCCATACAACATGGTGATGGTCCGGCGGGACCTTCCATGTTTGTCCTAAAAATAAAAGAAAATAAAAAATTATATTTATATTAATAAAACAACACTTCACACTAAAGATGTCACAAATCTTTCGAAAATCATTTTTTCTGACTTGCGCAGTTCAGTTATTTTTCACAGTATTAGATAAAATAATCATGTCCTCCAATTTCATCCATGGAGGCCATTCTCACTGAGACTAGCCAACTGCGCAGAAGATATTATAGTGCACTAGTGTACGCAAAGACACAAGTGCATTTCTATCCCAGTTAATTCCAATAGGACGATAATTCGACACGCCCGGTAAGAGGTTAAGCGCAGGACTGACTGCTTTCCGAGGCACGGGGGTGAAACACCGCCAACTTCCCAATTCCGGGATACTACTGGGACTTTATAGAAAGACTCAATAACTAAACTTAGCCCGACCTGGGACGCGAACCCAGAAACTTCTGATGGGCATCCGTAAAAGCTAGCCACTACACCATTAAGACAGCTCATGGTATAATGAGCAAGTGGTATGTTGAAAATAATACACACATGAAAATCTAGGGCACAAGAGGGAGAAGCCGCTTCAATTGGTTTTCCACTGGACTACCAATTTGTAGCGATATCACAATATTATAAATCTCAAATTGACATATGTGATTTGCATAAAAATAATTGAGATACAGATGCTCTACTGACGGGACTAACGCTATATAAATTCGAGTTAAATCACCGAAAATATTCAAAAAATCATAATTTAACCGACCGTATATATTATTGCTGCTACTGTTTACAATCTGTCACAGATTCAAAAGAACTAATCAAGAACCTACTTCAGCCCGCAATTATATTTAAAGTAAATATGAACAAAATTGCTGATAACTGATATGCTAACATAACAAACATTTCTTATTTTTGTGACGTTTCGACCAAAGAATAACTAGGCCATAAGCCGCCATTAGACATTTAACGCCGTCATTTCAATTTTGAGGTCATCATAACATAAATTATACATACTCCTAATAATTTAGCCATACTGACGTCAAAGTTATTTATCTTACTAAGGTCTTGATGTTACCAAGTTATTATCTTTCTAACATCTTTAATTTTTATACAATTTTAAATGTTATCTTGCATATATATGTAATTTATAACACTATGGACCTTCACAAGTTACGTTCGATTATTTTAATTATGAATATATAAATGTTTATAGTTAGAAATTAGCACAGTAGGTCTATTATTACATCGATAACCAGCTAAGTGTCCTAACTTACAAAAAGTGCAAAAGCTCCAGTAGCGCTTTTTTATAAGAACTATGAACTTTTATGTAATACGATAACTGAATTTGTGATTACACTTAATGCAACTACAATTATATGAAGTATTTTCACGGATTCAGCTGTGGAATTACAAAAAAAATCTTACAGTATAGGCTATAGAATTCAAATCGCTCTTTACTTTCGAATCTGTACATTAAACATTTTCTGGAAAATCTTATTGAAATAGTCATTATTATCGATACAGAGGCCGAATCTATAGTTTTTAGAATTTTTGTGTCTGTCTGTCTGTCTGTGACCGCATCATGAGAAAACCACTGGACAGATTTTGATAAAATTTGGTATAATGATAGCTGGTTAACCGGGTCAACATATAGGATACTTTTTACTGCGGGAAAATATCTCATCTCTGAAAAATCTATACTAAACATTAAAACGTAACTAGGGACGAACCCAAGCGGAGACAGGGTGAGTCGCTAGTGGATAATATATAATATTTAACATAAAATACTGTTTTAATATCGGAATTTACAGATACATTCTCGATTGACGTCAGCTGTTATTTAAACATTAACAAAGATAAAAACAGAATTATGAAATTCGATTGACAATTGGCGAAAATATCGCGTAACATACACACAAAAAAACATATAACTGAATTAAAGATTATTGTATATATTACATTTATATATATATATATATATATATATATATATATATATAATTACTAGTGGCTTACCCTTACTTCGGGTGGTCAAGGGTCCACGTATGGAAGTTTCTTTCACACTTATAATATGACGAGTGACGACCCACACTCACTCCACTTAATGACTTCAATAAAAAATGTATCTATTTATTTTCTAAAAATATACCTAATATAGGAGAATTACGTATCTTTATGTCTCTAGCAGTAAAAACGGATGGTGTGGTCAACACAGAAAAAAAGAATTGATTGAGATTTATTATACCGCCCCAATTTTTAAAAAACGTTAAAACACTTCTTATTTCTTACCAAAAGCATAATTAATATCAATGTTTATATCCCTAACTTGAAAAGTGATTGATTCCCCATAGAAACTTTCATCCCCTATTTCACCTTCCAAGTTTTATTTTCGCGACAAAAACTGTGTCCTTCTCCAAGCTCTTATCTATATATCAATACTAAAATTAATAAAAATTAGTTAAGCGATTAGGCGTGAAGACGTAAAAAAGTTACTTTCCCATTTTTAATACAAAGTTGGATTATATGTAGTAGAATGAAACAAAAACAACATCTGAAGCAATGTTATTATGAACTTGCACCCTACTTTTAACAAACATGACGAAATTTGTAATAATAGCAGATTGCAATTGATATCCACGTTTGTAAATAGTTCGCAATTCTTAGTGATGTGTCGTCATCACATGTATGTACCGCTGAGCCGCAGGGGGTCAGTTATCATATGACACTACGAGTATCTTTCCACAACAGCATCTATAAACAAAAGACCGATAAAGTCTAAATGCCGAGTAACGTTAAGTAAATATAATAATATAAATATAATATTGTTATACTTTAATAGAATGATTATTTTTAGTTTTTTTTTTCTTTTTGGACCCAAATCTATATATATAAAAGGCAAAAGTGACTGACTGATGTAACAACGCACACGCCAAACTCGTAAGGCTAGAAAATTGATATTTCGCACACGTATTCCTCATATAATGAAGGCATTAGGAAGGATTTTTACTTCTTCTTTCCTTTAAGGAAGGATTTTTTAAAATTCAATCCCCAGGGAAGTGAAATAGGGGATAAAAATTTATATGACTTTTTTTTACTCTTTGGACTATTTGCATGAAATCTCGTATGAACTGAGTACGGCAAAAATAATGAGTTACGTATTTCAGCGTTTTCAAAAATTCAACCCCTGAGAGGGTAAAATAGGGGATGAAAGTTTGTCTGAAACCTACCTTTTTAGTTTTTTATAGTTTTAGCGCGAGCGAAGCCGCAGGTTCTGCTAATGTAATATAACATTTTAAGCACCAGATATACAAAAATAATCTATTTTTTTGTACTTTGTTTACTTAAAATTATCAAACATAAAAAAAGCAGTCAATCTACGTAAATATTTTTAGTAATTTATGAAACTTTTGGAAACTTTTTTTATTATATTCAATATTAATATCATTCTATGTACGTATCTAATGAACAATTGTAAATAAAAATTTTCAACAGATGACCCTTCTAGAGTCTACCTATCTCATATTTTTTGAGATGTATCTCACATCCATATATGTACGTATACACCTGCAACTCAACCTGCAAAGTGCAATATCCTTAGTATGGAACAATTTGAGGATAAAAACTTAATTTCTTTTACACGACAAAATTCGAAAGTGCTACTACACCACTCTTAGGTTGCAATGTTTTTCCCCGCTAGTGCCTAACGTAACTGGTGTCCCCCGGGCAACCACTTCATAGTACCACCACTAGCACCGAATGTTTTGCCGGCTTTTCCCAGCATACAAGCTTCCTCAATAACTCAATAAATAAATAATGTATGTATGTATTTAGCCCTTTTTAACGTCCCACTGCTGGGCGCGGGCCTCCCTTCAATACGAGGGGGATCAGGCCATAGTCCACCACGTTGGCTAAGTGCGGGTTGGCGGACTTCACATGTCTTTCAAAAACTTACTAGGTTCTCTAAAACATGCAGGTTTCCTCACGATGTTTTCCTTCACCATAAGGCAAGTGGTAATCATGTTAAAAATGTTTCGCACATGAAAATATCAGAGGTGCGAGACCCGGGATTTGAACCCGCTTCACTCGGTTTCCCAAGCGAGCGCGTTACCACTGGGCTACCACTGCCTTAAATAAATAATAATAACTGGATATTATATGGAATGTCTGCCTTTACCGCTACAACTGTTTAAAGTAGCGAGAAATAACAAATTCTTAAATCTTATTCTATTACAAGTGTCACACTTTTTGTTTTGACAAACGCTATGAAATATATTTAAGAACAAGTGGCACCACTGTGTTAGGTACTGCAAAATTTGTTTGTAATTTGCGTAAGTGTCATGTCAACAAATAAATCACGATCTCAGTGACCGAAGAATGTGTGACCAGCTAATGGTTTTTATATTCTGTGGCAATCTTAGTTACATAACAAATAATTATGACTTGGTTATTATCTAATGATAGACAGATGAAAGGAAAATTTCAATACGATAACTGTAACGAGGTCGACTGTTGACTTAAAATAGTCGTCAATATCTAAAATTAACTTGAGTTCTTTTATACATAGAAGGAAATAAATTATAACAATATAAAATTGGCCAAGAGTGAGTTGGACTGGAGGGAGAATGCTGTTAAACTTTACGTCTAAGCAGGGCCGTTAAGCCATGCGGGACCCTGGGCACACAACAATTTAGGGCCCTTTTTGAAAGATTAAAAAATTTGAATGATAAAAAAGAAAAGTAAACTAAAAAATAAAAAAAAATCAAGTGTAAATATTGTCTATTCGAAGCCCTCGTGAGGCCCTATTACCATACCCTGGGCATATGCCCCGTGTACCCGTATGGTAAAGATGGATGGAACTGCGTTTAGGCAATAAGTTAAGAACAGAATAACGTATGGGCAGTCACGCATGTGATACTAAAAGGGTTTCAATTTTCCATTGAATATCCAGAGCCCTGAGTAAGTGGAAAAGATGAAAAGTATAATTTCTCGACTCTACGATTTGAAAAATACGTCTTACATCCATAAAGTAGTCAAATAAGTACCTAACAAGTAGGCAATGTAGCTGTCAACCAGACATATTGATATTACCACTGTAAAGATGAATAGAAAATAGCATGATTAATTATTCATAACTTATAGAGAAAGTACGATCATAGACCTGACAGTCTGATGAAACTATTTGGAAGCAGGAAAAGTAAAAGCAAGCCCTCAAAGGAGCTGAATTTTAATTATAATTAATTAAAATTTAAGCGAAGCATTCAAAATATTCAGACAGGCGAATCGACTCTTTATGTACCTAAGTCACTTATATTAAACAAACAAAGTTTATTGACTTCAACGGTTTAAATAAACACTTTATAAAGCAACAAAGTAGTAAGGAAGTCGCCCTTCAGTAGAATATTTAGAAGATTAGATTTAGTGATTGCAATCCGGCGTCATTTTCAGTCCGGCCGGATCCGACCGGATTTCCATCGATCCGGCCGGATCCGACCGGATCCGGCCGGATTGATTAAATCAGGATGATTTTCGCTTTTCGGTTCAAAATGAACTGTTAGTAAGTTAATCAAGTGTCGTTGTACTTAATATAGGTAGTTTATAAAAAATAAAACATATATAAAAACAACTTTGACACCTTGGTGACTTTGGATGGCCACGACAGACGCCTTTGCCGCACCCACCACATTTCGATAGCTCTTATAAAAGTATTTCATTATGGATTATCTTGAATTGATTATAGAAGAGGAAGAAGATGATGACCTTTCAATTCGATACTATCTCAGTGTAGAAAAGGCCTCCACTCATCCAATTTTCATCAAAAAGTCGAAACAATGAAGGTTTCTACAATGTTATTAATTATAAAACAATATAAAAAATAAATTATAAAGCAATGGATGCCGAGACACCAGTGTAATTAAAATTTCATCATCTTCTTCAGTAAACGCCTCAACAGATGCCATTTTATGATTTTTTATTGAAAATACCTCAAAATACACGTGTGTGGCGGCGACACTGCGAACATGAGCACTGCAGTAGCGCTAGGGTCTAACGTCACAGTCGCAGCGACACTGACACGGCGTCAGTGACGCTGCGCTCGAATGTCGTTCCCTACATTTACATAATGCATTAGGCTATGGTCTCCTATTTTATGCCAAACGTGGCGTCTGATGTTAGCGTCAACGTTTAATTCCGTTCCGATCGACGTCTGAATGCAACGCACAGCGTCGGCGGTCAATACATCCGCAGCAGAGAATGGCGTTTTAGTCGCTGCTCGCGAGCGGTCGCGTACGGTAGTGTTTTGCAATCATGGATGTTCTAAAACTTTTAATGGTGTATTTGTTACTGGAAGAAGAGGCACAAGACGACCGTATAAGGAGAAAATTACGAGCAACACGGCATCGGTTGTTTTGCATCACTAATTTTTTCCCAACATTGATGCTTATAAATATTGTTTTTATGATTTTTGTCACTTTTATCATACACTGCATTAAAAGATTTAACTGCTTCTATCAACAATTCATCTTTTTCTTTATTAAACCTCATCATTTTGTATGACGCGAGAGACGACCTTCACGCTGCAATTGTTCGAAATGACTAGAGACGCGACGCACAGCGTTTAGATGCCGCGTACGGTGTCAAGACTCCAACGTCGACGTGTGAAAGAGACCACAATAGTACATTTCTATAGTAAACATTGTGACGCAGCGTACGACCTAACGGGACGCAGCGTACAGCATGAAATAGGAGACCATAGCCTTAATCTGCCGCTCTGTCGCGACATCGCTGACGCCACTGACGCTTGCACTATGTAAATGTAGGGAACGACATTCGAGCACAGCGTCACTGATGGAAATACTTTTAAAAGAGCTATCGAGATGTGGTGGGCGCGGCAAACGCGATACGATGATGGTCGTCTGTCGTGGCCATCCAAAGTCACCAAGGCGTCACTGATACCAGTCAACTTACGCGGCGTCGGTAACGCTATAAACGCCGCATTATTGACGTTTGTTTCGAAAGTCTACCTTTAACAAGGTCGAATCTCTTCTGTACAGGGCCTCTACATGCAACACCTCTATTATTTTGCCAAAAATTGCGAGCACCGGATCCGGTCGCCGGATCCGGTATATTGGTACCGGATCCGGTGAACGTTTAATGATGCCGGATCCGCCGGATTACCGGATCCGTTTTTCCGGATTGCAATCCCTAATTAGATTGTTATTGTATACAGTATAGCCACAACAAGGACCTATTAAGTATTAACTTAGTATACCGCCCACAGAAAATGGGCCAATAACATATTCGCCCAAGTAATTATTGATAAATATCGTATTTGTTTACGTACGAACTGGCCATAAATATTATTTTTCACTCGCTTCTAAGTATTACATGCCTTATAAAATTATATACATCCAAGAATATGAAATTTAAAATATTAAAATATTTTTTCTATAGGTATTCTACATTTTCTTTTTTTGTAAATTAGAATAGGTACATAATTTAAAAATAAGATCTTAAGTCATAGGTTTTTAACAATAATATTTAATTAATTTATATTGCTTGCAAAAATTTAATCTGTAAAGTAAAATACATACGTATTTAGTTTGTTTTTCTAAATGTTGACTAGAAAAAATACTCATAATGTGTAATGATAGCAGATTGATAAATTACACTTTTTAATTGGACAAAGAATAAAATGTTTTTCTTTTATTTTCAATCAAGAATATAAATAATATATGTTACAGTCTGAACTCTTTCGTGGTCAAAACTACTTTTGACTGACAAAAACAGTTAAAAGTAGTTTACTGGCATATCGGTCTGCAAATTGGCAAAACTGGCAAAACTGCTATGACCAAAGCCTGCAGTCAAAATTACTTTTGACCAACCTCTTTAGTCAAAAGTAGTTTTGACTAAAAAATAGTTTTGACTGTAACATATATATCTACACAGATAAATAAAATTGAAGTGTATGTTTGTGATGTCAAAATAACAGCTTTTTACTAAATGCTTATGAAATGACATATGGTACTTATAAGAAAAACACAATTTTTTTTAAAAATGTCTGTCTGTTTGTTCCAGCTAATCGTCGAAACAGCTGGACCGACTTTGACGGGATTTTCACTGGCAGATAGCTGATGTTATAAGGAGTAACTTAGGCTACTTTTATTTCTTAAAAAAGAATTTGGATTGCGCTCAAAAAAATTACAACGTACCTTTGGACGTACCGGAGCGAAGCATATACATAATAAAAAGCGTATACGTAAAAAATATCTCTAATATCTTTAAATCGCGATTGTAACCGTTTGCATATAGTATTATAGTATATTTAGTTTCGGATAGAAATTTACTATGTGTTTAGGTATATATAAAATATTAAGTCTAAAATAAAGGATTTGTGCTAAAAAAAAATTAAGACAAAAATCGGTAACGTGATTAGTGCACGCACGTCGCACAGTAGGTACTAGCAAAATGAACAAACTACTTAAGCTATTATATAAATATAGGGCCTATACTAGCGTTTTGTAGCTCAATTATGCATAAATATATTTTTATAAATTGTAGCCTATGAGTTAAAACTTTCGGGTCATATTGTTAGAGGGAGGGAAAATTGGTCGAAATTGGTAATAAACTGGTTCTTAAGTCATAAGTTAAGAAAACGAAGTAGACCTTATAGAAGATGGATTGATGACATTAGAGCCATAGCAGCTACTACATAGACAAGAGTGCCTAATGATTGAGAGAAATGGAGGCAGTTGGAGGAGGCCCTTGCCAATCCGTGGCATACAAACATTATCAATGGATAACATTGATTATATTTAACTTATCGTACAGTGCAAAAAAAAACTAAAATTGTAACCAAATGTCTGAATAAAGGCTATTATTATTATTATTATGAGTTATGACTTTACTATACTCTGATGTATAAGCTGTATTACTGTTAAGTTTCATCAATATAGCTTCAGTTTTTGCATGAAAGAGAAACAAACATATATTAATCCTCACAAAATTTTATGCTTATAATATTAGTAGGATTTATTGCATAGAAAGAGTCTCAATCTATCTCCATACCAAATATCATCTAAATCGATTCAGCAGATTAAGCGTGAAAAGGTAACAGACAGACAGAGTTACTTTTGCATTTATAATATTAGTATGGATTATACAAAAACTTATAGAGCACCTCCTCCATATTAAATCCTTTAATCATGAATGATTATTGAATGATATAAAGAGGCAATAATAAATACTTGGTTCAAACCATAGTATGCCTATAAAAGTAACATGGCTGTATTTAACAAAATAAAAAATAATTTTATGCAATATTTAGATTCTTTTTAAATTACACAAATAGTAAGGAAACTATCCTTGGCACAAGATTTTTTTAATTCAATTATAAAGAATTATATCATATAAAATAAATAAGTGATTATATTATTGCGACTTGGGATTCATCAAGTTTTAAATTTCAATATTGCTCAGATTTTTTTTTTGTTATAATGGTATTTTTTATTTATTTAATATATTTTACATGTTACTATTTTTGTATAGAGTAATTAAGGAATATATATATTCATAAGGAAATTTTCTTATGAACCAAAATAATTTATATAATAAATTAAAAATATCATCTACATAGTTCTAGGCTTTATACTTTTTTTATTGTGAAAAATTATTATAAACTTTTATTTAATTTATACATTGAATTTTATTAAAAAATTATAGCTGTTGTCAGCAGTTTTTAATCTATATTTCTTCGGCCTGAGAAACAGGTTTAAACCATATTTTTAGTTATTTTTTGATAGCTAAAAAGTGTCTTATCAGTTTTAAATATTGTATATAATCCTTAAAAACGATATACATGTATAAAAATATATTTAATTACTGCAAAATACAGATTTTTGGCAATAAATACAAGTCTAGTTTTAATAATGAACCATATATATATCCAATTAAATTTTAACATATATAATTCACAAATATTAGTAGCACAAAAGTATCTTTTGTACAAAGGTATGAACTAAATGAATTATAATTAATTGACATTTCTGCGCAGAAATCAGACCATGTGGAGTTCGCGTCAAGTAAATGAATTATAACCGCAACAAATACAAAAACCACTTATTGCAAAACAATTTCATATGAAATAAAGGTTATCAAATTTCATCGTATAATAATTTTATTTACTTTTAACTATAACCTGTATGTAACAGCTGACTTTGATTTAATTTTAATAATGCAAAAATACCATGCAACTTACCTCAAAGATTAAACTATACACAAATGGAACTGTAAGTTTATAAAAACAACAACGATATTGACGGAGCGTAGTGAAGCGACAAGTATCAAGAAATAATTGAATGTCTATACATTATTTGAATTTGAATTGAAAGTTAACTTGCGCGTGCGACTGAGCTAGCGCTGTGAGTGAATGAAACAGATATAAAAATACTGCGACTCAACCATCTTGGTCATTAGGTACGAATTTGTAATATTACATAATATATATTTTTTTTAAATGGAATATTTATCAAAAACACATAATGAAATATTTTTTTAAAATTTAATGAAGTATAACTATTTCTCCGGTGCTAGATTAACCACTATACGTACCGTAACAAACAATTTTGTCTTCAACTGTTGCCGTTGCCGTGTGCTGTGCTTGTTAGTTTTTAAACTTTTAAACTATAATGGTCAAAATATTTGACATCTTTAATCTAAGAAGTAGAAGAGAAGATTTTATCAATATGTCTGTCCTAAAATTATTATAATGTGTAAAGATAACATCAATATATTACATTAATGATATAATAATCCAATGCCAGGACTCAGATTAAAGAGTTACTATTCTCTTTACCAGATGCCGGATGATATAATATGTATTTTCATGTCCACAAGATCCTAACTATATAAAAGAATAAAAGAACAAGCTGTTGACGTATTATTTTTGTTATTTGGTTATGCGTAAATGCTAACCATTAATAACAAGTTAAAAATAGATGAAGGAACCTATAGGATAGAATTGAAAGCCTACGGCACGATATGTAAGTATTTATTTCATCAATTCCTATAAACGCCAATTTTCTTTCCTTCAAGAAGTAAACACCAAAGCCTTTTCCGCCGCATAGGATATGGATTAATACGTTCGTATTTAAAAAAAGATTTAAGATTAAGCAGCTTATGATTTTGAAGGTGATTCACAATGGCTTCTATGACTTAAAAACCTCTGCAAGCTTTGCTGTAAGCTGGCTCTTAATATTATAATATTCCAAAAATTTCCTCAAAGTAATTCAATGATTTAATTAAATAATTTTAAAGCAAGCATCAAAATCATGCGATTTATGACATAACAACTTCTTATCAATGTTGTTCCAGCCGTCAAACAAGTACGTAGTGGAGCACGTGGTTCTTTTTGATGCTGGACTATACTTTATAAAGGGCACCCACTGCACGACGAACCTGACGCGCCACACCCACTGTCCCGTCAACCCGTTTCGTTATAAAACAAATAATATATAGCGAAAATGTCTCTTCCCAAAGAAGGTAAGTCGCTTGTTGAATTATTGTATAACCCAACTAAATTTTATAGGCATGTTTATTGTATATATTACTTATACATGTTAATGCTTTTATTTTAAACGGTTTACTACCGGCTTTTCGCAATGTGCGTTGCATACTACATTAATTTAATACTAACAAGGAAGATTTGTTTTTGGCCTTGAATTTAATTATGATCGATCCTCTTTGGTTAGATGTATTCATAAAATAATAGTAATTATTGCGAGACTTTGATCTTAGAAATAAAGCAGCTACAGAATATATATTTTTTAATTAATTTTACTATACAGAGTAAAAAACTCACATATTTGCTATAATTATAGCAAATTATGATTAATCGTTTAAATAATAGATTTTGGTATTGTTTTATGAATTTTTATATTTTTTATGTTAACTTATATGATAATAAAATTAAGATTTTATTCCTTACTTATACTTTATAGGATTTATATTCCTTGCCTATAGTTTATAGGAATAAAAAAATAAATCCTTAAATATATTGTTTTTCATATATTTTACTTTTTATTTTTTCTTTTCAAAGTTGGCGGTTACAAACTCGGTAAACTCCTAATCGAGGGTAAAACTAAACAAGTGTTCGATCTACCAGACGTCCCTGGAAGTTGTCTCCTGTTGAATAAGGACAGAATAACAGCTGGCGATGGAGTTAAGGCGCATGATATGGAAGGCAAAGCCGCCATATCTAATCAGACAAATGCTAAAGTCTTTGAAATACTCAAAGCTGCTGGTTAGTATTTTTTTTTAAATATGTACATAATATGTATTATGATATAAATAACATTATTTCTTCTGGGTAAGAAAACAAAACATTAGTCCTTAATTTTATTAATCGCTTTTGTATTATCAATAATCTACGCAACGTGCTGCTAAACGGTTTTCACTACCTCCATTTTAACCAAACAAAAAGAAATATCTTTATCGTTCATACAAACTTTCATCAAAAGCAGAAATCGAACTTACACCGACCGACTTACGGCACAGTTGACAGCGACTGTCATTCACATACACTATTGCGCAATGGTGGTATCATAAATTTATAAAAATATTTTATAAAATAATAACTTTCAACAAAGCAGATTAGATATTATATTCTTTGAATGATGAAATTCAATCTAATTTAGTTATCGCATCTCGCAAATAATAATTAATAGGTCCTAGTCTTATGTCAGTTTATTTTTATAAGAATATTGTGCGACCGACCATTCAAGAGTTCAACACAAAACATAATACACACACAAAATATAATATAGTAATATGAAGTAGTAATTATTCTTACAATTTCTAATTAAAGGATTATATTATATATTTCTAAATGAAATATATTTATTTTGTAGATCGCTGTTATGTTTTCGTCCTTTATGATCTAGGTACTACTGATAGATTCAAGATTGAAGTGTAGCAGTGTTAAGATGATTGTGAAGCTGTAAATTTTCATACAAAAATTGATAACGTTTTTCCCCTCATTAACATAGTCTAATTTTCATATTTTTTCGAAATGTTGTAGATTTAATGAAAAACTAGGTCCGTACGTTTTTATTTTAAAGAAATATTGTAATAAACTGAATTACTAATAAAGAAAAACGTACAGACCTAGATAAGGCGTATTGAATCTAATGAGACCAAAGTTGTCTCATTTTGTAAATGTTTAGGGGGTTGAAAACGTCATCGGACGAAACAATATTTCCAATAGGAAATGTAGGTGATTGCCTCTAAGATTTGTAACTCTATCGCACCATACGGGTTAGCAAAGCGAGCGGTAAGAAACAGATAGCATTTTTTTTAAAAAACCTACTCGTGCCGCGTATCGACACTTCACAATCCTCCAAAGTAGAATAATAATTCCTCTACCTGTACACTCTTTCTTTTAAATAATATAAATATGTGTTTATTATTATGAAAACGCTTTAAGTATTGTATATCAGATACTCCGATAACTTTCTTGACCCCTGACAAGAAAATAACATGTGATATGATTCTCTACGTAATTGTAATGTAATAATAGCGAATTATTGAATCATATTACACATAAGATACCAAATCACGGTGTCAAACAGTCATTATATTTTAGTTGCCAACAAAAATGACCTTTAGATAAAAATTTCTTTACATGCATATAATTTATAGCTTGTACATATTTGAATATTCAATAAAATATATTATTTATATTTAACCATAAAAACACGTGCTAATTAGAATAATAGAATTTTAGGTATGTATAAATATTAAATAAATAATTATACATGTGTATGTGCTGTACATACCTAATAATAATAATTCTAAAATAAAACAAATAGTGTTTATTTGATATATGTACATGGGGTGACGTGACTTTATTAGTCCCTAGTTACATTTTAACGTTTAGCTCAGAGATGAGATATTTTCCCGCATTAAAAACGATCCTATATGTTGACCCAGATAACTAGCTATTATACTAAATTTTATCAAACTCTATCTAGTTGTTTCCAGGTGATGCGATAACAGACAGACAGAAAAAAATCTAAAAAATATATAGATTCGGCCTTTGTATCGATAATAAAGTATATTTCAATAAGATTTTCCAAAAAATATTTAATGTACAGATTTGACTTAGTTAGAATTTTATTATATGTATAGATTAGCCCTAATCCAGGAAGCATACTATATAATTTAACGACTAAATTTTTTGACCTAAACGGAACAGAAGCTGCGACTTAAACATTTGACTTATTTAGTCTGGTAGCAAGGAAGTGTTCATTTGCCGCGATTGACATGCATATATTCTTAGAGGTTTTCAAAGTAATTCTTCAGTTGATTTTTAGCATTTAAAATAAAATATTAATCTATTATCTGTATTTCAGGAATTAAAACGGCATTCGTAAAGCTTGCTTCACCCACTGCCTTCATTTCTACAAAATGTGAAATGGTTCCCATCGAATGGGTGACAAGGCGATTAGCGACAGGGTCTTTCTTAAAGCGTAATCCTGGTGTTCCTGAGGGATACCGCTTCACTCCACCAAAACAGGAAACCTTCTTCAAAGATGATGCTAACCACGACCCTCAATGGTCAGAAGAACAGATTATTTCAGCTAAATTCAACATTAATGGACTTCTTATTGGTAAATCGATAATTTTGTTTATTTATATTTTATAATTACGACTTAATATATACATATGTAAGTAAACAAGTTTTAATTAGTTTTAACGAGGTTCCTTATAGTCCTATCTTATGTCTAAGGCTGGCCATACACGGACTGATCGAATAGTTAGCCAGTGATCAACATAAACGGACAGCTCTTGCAGTCATAGTCAACAGCTTGATGACCGCTGAAGCAGTTGATACCAAATGCAGCAGTTGGTATCAACTGCCCAACAAGTCACGCTACTTTTGCTCAGACGACGAAGACGTGGAATGAAGAGCGCTGGCGAAGGTAACTCCGCGAGAGCAGTCGAGAGCTCGAGCAGTCAGTGTATGCCTGGTGACTGCTTGACCGCACGATGAAATTTCATAGCGCTGATAACCGCCCGAAGCAGTTGCAACTGCTTGAGCGGTTTCGTGTATATGTGTACATAGAAGACTGTAGTTTGCTATGCGGTCGTAGGCCGTAGCTTGAAGCAGTCGATACTAACTGCTTCAAGCATCCCGTGTATGGCCAGCCTTATACTGATGTAAATATTAGTTGCTCTTGCTTTATGAGGCGTAATGTAATTGTATTTTTTTTCAAACCAGGTCAAGACGAAGTTGATTACATGCGTCAGGTTACTATATTGGTATTCGAAATTTTGGAGAAGGCATGGGCTCTGCGTGACTGTGCTTTAATCGACATGAAGATAGAGTTCGGTGTTGACTCTAATGGTATTACTCAATTACATTGCTTTTTAATTTAACATTTTTACTATATTTTTTTTTATATTATTGTGAAGAAAAACGGGATATTTCCCATGTTATCACTTACGTTTGAGAGTCCTTGATATTTCGGCACTGTTACAAGCGCAATGGTCACTGGTATGATGATGGTGATGACTTTGCAGGTGGATTTTAAACGTTTTATAAATTAAAATCCACCCGCAAAGTCATAAGTATACCCGCGACCATGGGGCTTGTATATTATATATTGTCAGTGAGTTGTGACCATGAAAGTTCAAAGACTTATATATTTTTTTAATATGATTTTTACAGGTAACATCCTTTTGGCTGATGTCATTGATTCTGATTCTTGGAGATTATGGCCTTCTGGGGACAAAAGGCTAATGGTGGATAAGCAGGTACATACATAAGTTTTGAATCTTAAATCGAATATACACTTGAGAAATGAAATAATATTTATTTTACTCATTTTAAACCTTTTAGGTGTACAGGAACTTAACTAATGTAACAGCGGCTGACCTTGATACGGTAAAACGCAACTTTGCGTGGGTCAAAGATCAGTTAGACCATCTTAAGCCTAATGTGCAGCACAAAGTGGTTATCTTCATGGGATCTCCCGCTGATCAGGAACATTGTCAGAAAATCGCCAAAGGTATATTTTTTAAGCTATCGATATATTATAAATAATATGATAAAGGTATTTTTATATATCTATTATGAAAATTAATTATTTGTTCGTAAATTACAGTAATAGTACCAAGAACTAACAATATTAATTAGTACCTACTACAGACTACTATATTAAATATAGTATATATTACTTATATACATATATTTTATATTGTGTCTTTCAGCCGCCCGTGAACTCGGCTTAGACGTTGATCTGCGGGTAACTTCCGCGCACAAGGCGACACAAGAAACTCTGCACATAATGCAACAATATGAGGACACCCATGGGGCCTTGGTTTTCATAGCTGTAGCTGGAAGGTCTAATGGCTTAGGACCTGTCCTGTCTGGCAATACGTCTTATCCAGTAATAAACTGTCCGCCGCCTTCTGATAAGCTGGTGCAGGTAAATTCGTAATTCTTAGTTTGCTCCAATTTCTGGAAACCAAAGTTATTGAAATTGAGTTTGGTAATGGATAGCCTTATTTGCCCACCTCTTTTAGTGGTAAATATTATTAGATATAGTTATCATAACTCGTGATATAATTAAATCTTACTTATAAACGTGAAATTTATAAACGTAAAAGTATATTATAAACGTCGGGAACCAAAAATCAAAATAAATCCGCGAAATAATCCGAAAAGACAGTTTTATTTAAAATGTCAAATATTCGCGTAAATCTAAGAAAGTATTATTGTGAAAGTTTAGATGTTTGGATGTTTGTTACTCAATCATGGCCGAACGGCTGAGCCGATCTGGATGTTTGGCACAGAGATAGATTATAGTCTGGAATAGTACATAGGCTACTTTTTATCCCGGAAAAATGTATGGTTCCCGTGGGATTTGTTTTTAGGCGAACCCGAGCAAAGCAAGGGTGAGCCGCTTGTACTTTATATAAAGCACATTATTTAAAACGATCGCCTATTGAAGAAAAAGCTTTTGAACGCTGAAGTTACCACAAAAAATGGAAAAAACGTAAGATAAATTACTTCATTTTTAATATGATACTGTTTCAGGATATCTGGTCATCTCTATCAGTGCCATCTGGCCTGGGTTGTGCGACTGTCATTTATCCCGACAGTGCAGCCCTCATGGCGGCACAAATTATTGGTTTACAAGACTACCTTATATGGGCACGTCTGAGAGTTAAACAATTGGAAATGGCCGCCGCATTGAGGGTAGCTGACAAGAAACTCCGAAACCTTAGCGTTTAAATATATTTGTTGTTTTTTGTTATTCGGCAACTTTATTGTTATCAATGTCTTTCTTTTTAAACATTATTGTTATCAAAGTCTGTTTGTGCAGTATTTTTGATGAATTTGTGGAGACCGACCTCTTTCATATTTGAAAATCTCGTTATTGTACCCAAATTATGTTGTATGTTCCGTGTGCATTCCATTTAATATTTTTAATAAAAAAATAATAAGTATCATTTTTTTTTTATTCTTAGTAATAACTTTAAAAAAATCTTTATGCGTAAATATGAAGTCCTTTTATTTTAAAATCTTAATATTTTTGTATAAAACATTTTCAATTCAATTTTCATTTGTGTTGTTTTAAAGCGTGTCAGTTGCGCACAGATTACTTCGCCAATGTATAAAACATTTTAAAAATATAGTTCTATCTAGATTCTAGAAGATGCTAAGTATCAAGATTATTTTCTATGAAGTTACATATCTTATTAATTTATCTATATGTCTTGTAATTTATTTTTCTTTCAGTTGACTCAATTGATAACGTATTTTATAAAAGGTTAACGAAATTATATACATACATGCTTACGTCACAGTAAAGATATAAACATTACCGTGCTTACGTTTAACGATTTTATCATTTTGAATTTTTATTAGATTATTTTTGTAAAAGGCATGAGGCAACACTAAATATTTTATATCATCGAAGGAGATTCTCTTTTGGCGGGAAGAGAAACGCGCCTTTTTTTAAATCGTCCTAGAAATAAAATTGAATTTTATAGTATTTTTAATTAAACTTAATAGTTAAATAATAAAAATGCAAATAGAAAGCGATGGAGATGAGGAGGAAAGATCTGTGAAGTCAACATCCAGCAAAAAACGAAAAATTAGGACACCAGTAACCATCGATAAGTATAAGCCATATATTAAAAATGCATACACAAGACAATATCCCGATAATAGCTCTAATGGGGAATTTATAGTTTATGTAGAACATAAAGATATGGAAATAAAACTTGGTAATATGAATCCCTTGAACCTCTCTAAATATTTTAAAAATATCAAGGGGGTTCATGAACGAGCAAGAATTAATGCAAATAAAATTAAAATATCTTTCAAACAAGCAGCTTTAGCCAATGATTTCCTGAAATCCCGATGTTTATTAGATCATAACTTAAGAGCATATATTCCTGCATCCTCTGTGGAAAGGGTAGGCGTTATTAGGTACATTCCTAAAGAAATAGGAAACATAGAACTGTTTGAAAAAATTTGTTGTGACAGAGATGTCATTGGTGTTCGAAGATTTATGAAACGAGAAAAAGACTATTTAAACCCATTAACAACCGTATCCATAACATTTTCGGGTACTTCTCTACCTGAATATATTTTATTAGACGGATGGAGATATAAAGTACACACTTATATTCCTCCGGTGTTACAATGTTTTAAATGCTTAAAATTCAATCACTCAGCTAAAGTATGCCGTAGTGAACAGGTTTGTTCTAAATGCTCGGAAAATCATTCATACAAAGATTGTAGTTCTGAAACATTAAAATGTACAAATTGTTCTGGAAATCATCTAGCTATTTCAAAAGATTGTCCAATAAAAGCAGCTAGAATATTAAAAAATAGACAATCTTATGCAATGGCTACTTTAAATAGAGATTTTATTAACTTTCCAGCTCTTCCTAAAACTAACATTCAGAAATACACAGGAAAATTTGACAATAATAAAAATAAAGAATTAGAGTATGTTCCATCAAAATCAAATAACTTTAATATTTCAGATATTATAAATAATACAAAATTCATGAATTCGATAATAAAAACTTTAGTAGCATTAGGAAATTCTGAATCTATTAAGACCACATCTCATATTAAGGAAATTTTAATTAAAAATTTAGCTGAATAATGGATATTTTAAAATTAGTACAACATAATATACAAAGTATTAATAATAAAAAACCTTTGTTACAAACACTTTTATTTGAAAATGAAATAGATATATGTTTATTAAATGAAACATGGTTAAAAAGTTCCCAATCACACTTTTACATGTCTGGCTATGATTTTATTTTTAAAAATGCTGAAAATGAACATGGTGGTGTAGCCTTTTTAATTAAAAGTTCAATAAAATATGTCCAACTTTCTACTCCAAATTTCCAAGATGTTCAAACAATTGCCATTTCTGTTGATACAAAAGTAGGTCCTCTAACTATTCTGTGTGTATATTGTCCACCTAAAAATAAAATTAATATGTCAAAATTAAAAAATATTATAACCAGTCTCCCTAAACCATATATAATATCAGGTGATTTTAATGCACATCATGTAGCATTTGGATGCACTTTAACTAAAACAAGGGGTAAAAATCTATATGATTTGATAGATGACTTAAATTTATGTATTCTTAATACCGGTAGTGCCACTACTGTACGTAGGCCAAATGACAATATATCGGCCATTGATGTCACTTTAGTTAGTCCAGAGTTAGTACCCTTATGCGATTGGTATGTTGGTGAGGATCCATTAGGTAGCTATCATTACCCAACATTTACTAATATAATTGCATCTCCAAATACCTATGAGATTAATAAAAATTTAAATAAATATATGTATAATAAAGCTAACTGGGAAAAATACTATTTTCTCTCAGAAAGTCATTTCAATAATTTTAAGATATCCAATGAAGATCCTGTAGGATCTTACAACAAATTTTGTAGTATTCTAAATAATCTAAAAGATGAATGTGTTCCCAAATTGAGATATGGTACAAAAAAGAAAGATAATAAAGCCCCTGCTCCATGGTGGAATGACATTTGTGCAAAGGCGGTAAAGGATTGTAAATTAGCTTTAGGTATTTACCGCCGGAATTTAAATATGGAAAATTATCTTAACTATAAAAAAATGGAAGCTAAAAAAAAGAGGATTATCAAAGAGGAAAAAAGGAAAAGTTGGAAAAATTTATGCACTACGTTTAATAGATACACTCCCATTAGCAGAATAATGAATTTTATAAAAAGATTTAATCGCTTAAAAATAGGTTCTAACAGTAAAAATGATAGTTTTATACCAGAATTTTTTGATAAATTTACAAAGACCGAAGTTGAAAATGTTACTTGTTTAGAAAATTTATTTGCTAAAACAAAAGAAGATAAAAATAATGAATTTCTTCTAAAACAATTTAGTTGGGATGAATTTAATAGTGCTATACTGTCAAGAAAAGATTCGACACCTGGTTTAGATGACTTTCCGTATTTAATGATTAAAAAGTTACATAAAGTAGCACAATTAGTCCTTCTAAATATATACAATCTTTTATGGTCATTTCAAGTTGTTCCTGAATCGTGGAAAACACAATGTATTCTTCCAATTTTAAAAAATAACAAACCAATTCAAGATCATAACTCTTATCGACCTATCTCTCTCACTTCTTGTGTAGGGAAAATATTTGAACACATGATTAAAGTAAGGTTGGATTATTTTGTAGAAATAAATTCTTTATTACCTGATTATCAACTAGGTTTTAGAAGAGGTAAAAGTGCAGTTGAAGGCTTCGTTTCAGTCATTGCCGACATTAAAAAGTCTATCCTGGCACACTCTAATGCAATCTGTGTATTTCTGGATGTTGAGGGTGCATATGATAATGTGAACCTGTTTCAATTGATCAGAGTTTTAAGTGAATTAAAAATACCTGGTAAGCTGTTAAGATGGATATTTAATTATTTGTATAATCGTACTGTATATGTAAAATTTAATAATATTATACATGGGCCTAAGTATGCACATAAAGGATTAATGCAAGGTGCTATCTTATCACCAATTTTATACAATCTTTACACTTCTCAGATCCAAAATTATATAAAAGAAAATAATATAAATATCATACAATATGCAGATGATTTGGTTATGTATTCTATTAATCAAAATATAAATATAGCTAAATGTAGTATAAACCAAGGTCTTAGTCAATTGCAAAATTTTTATCATAATAAACTTAAATTAAATATCAATTCTTCCAAAAGTTCTGTTATGTTATTCGGAAAATCAAATTGTAATGTTCAAGTTAAATATAACTGCGAAAACATCCCTATTGTAAAGGAAAAAAAATTCCTTGGTGTAATTATAGATAAGAAACTTAATTTTAATAGCCATATTGATTGTATATGTAAAAGAGCTTATAAAAGAATCAATATATTAAGATATTTAGCAGGAGTTTTTTGGGGTGCTGATGCAAAGATTCTTAGTATTTTATATAAAAGCATTGTAAGAAGCCACTTTGATTATAGTTGTATTGCCTATATAAATGCTAGTCCATCTCTGCTAAAGAAACTAGACATTATACAGAATAGGGCATTAAGAATAATTACTGGAGCTATGAAATCTACACCAATTAACTCAATGGAAATTGAAACAGGTATTCCTCCTTTAATATTAAGACGATTGATGTTAGCCCAGAAGTTTTTTCTAAAAATGCTGGCAATAAACTCTTCTTTACCTGTTAGGAAGTTAATGTTAGCAGAAGAATTATCGAGTGCTATAGTGTCTTCTAATATTATTAACGCTCAATCAATAAATTCTGCAATGCTTCCGCAAATGTCAGCTATTTTACATTTAACGATAAATATATCAATTATCAAAGTCTATTTATTCTAGCTCTCTATGGCCTGTTTATGAATATAAATTTGAAAGTACTTTGGAAAGAAATTTTACAATTATTTTAGATATTAATAGTAAATCGGAATTGCTTAGATTATTAGATCTCAAAAATGATTTTTGTAAAATTTATACTGACGGATCGAAAAACACCCAAGAAGTTAAAGCAGCATTTTTCGACAGTAATTTAGACTGTACAAAATGTGTTTTGTTAAACAATAATTGTTCAATTTTTACTGCGGAGTGCGGAATGTTACGCAATTTATATGGCATTATTATATGTAAATTCCAGTAGCAATATTAGAAATGTTATTATTATTAGCGATAGTAAAAGCGCTTTATTATCTATAAACAGTTGTAAATTAACCTTTAAAACAAATTATTTAGTATTTAAGATAAGAAATTTACTGTACAATTTAAATGCGAGAAATGTTAACGTTGAGCTTGTCTGGGTACCCTCCCACAGAGGAATTGCAGGTAACGAAATAGCTGATCAAGCTGCAAGAGATGGATATGATGAGGACCACAGAGATGTTGTTAAAACTCCTTTCTCTGATTACTTCCCAAACATCAAAGACGGGATTAATAGACTTTGGAAAGATTATTGGACTCTAACAAATCAGAATAAAGGACAATGGTACGCTAAAATTCAAAAAGTCTTCAATACTAAGCCCTGGTATAATAACATCAGCTATGATTCAAGAAAATTTATCTCCATAATTACTAAAATGAGATTTGGACATTGTCTTACTCCATCTCATCTTTTCAAATTAAAAATAATTCAAGACCCTAAGTGCACTAAATGCAATGAGCCATACGCTGACTTAAACCATATTATTTTTAAATGCGAGTCATTGAAGATACATAGATTAATCCTGGCTTCGGACATAAATAACATCTGCGCAGAAAATAAAATAAATATTCCCCGCCGCCCAGAAGATATACTAGCTAATCCAAGATTTTTTAAACCATTATTCAAGTTTATACGTTCGTCAATAGAGAAGATATAACAAAGGAAAAATTGGAAATGTAGAAGATTTTGTGTATAATTATATAATATTAATGTTTTAGTTTAAGACTTTAAGTTGTAAAGATTTGTACAGTTTAGAGCGAAGGACTTGTATCCAGCTCTCAATAAATTAAAAAAAAAAAAATATATCATCGAAAAATGTCACTGTCATCAGTCTTTCAAAAAAGTCGTGTTGTAGTGAGTTGTGGTGTAAAAATATCTAAAAAATTAATTTATACACATAAAATGAGTGAGAAACCAGCAGAACATGTGAATACAAATGGCTTTGAGAGTAAAACTCCATTCCTTATTGGAGTTGCTGGCGGTACAGCCAGTGGCAAGGTTAGTAATGATATCAGACATTATTTTATTGATTTTTGTATAGATTCTGTTTCTATTGAGACGTTATGTAACTTCATATTGTCGAACTGACCCTAAAAATTAAGTTTTACCTACACAGTCGTTTCAAATTCTTTTTACGTTTATTGTTTTCCAAGAATGTGCTCTAACCTATAACGTCATTGTTGCCAAATAAACTTCCGTCGCACAAAGATATGTTTTAAGATTCAACGTTAGAAAATTGTTTGTTTATTAATATAAGATAAGAGAATTTGATTTACATATTAATTAAGTTGTATTATTATATCAAACTTTTTATATTTTATAATATAATGAAATGAAATGTGTCATAATATATAAATGGATAAGATTTATGCAAAAAAAAAAAAATAATAATTGAAAAATTTTATGTGTTAAATAAGTATGTCAATGTACTAATCTCAATTTCCTTTAATCGCACCCCAATTGGCAAGGAGCAGAGTCTTAGAGCTAACTGAGGGCAGATTATAATTAAATGTGAAATCAGTATTCCATTTAATTATTTATTCCTGGAACACAATACAAGTGTCTGTTGGAAAAAAGAAAAGAAAGACATTTTATAAAATTTCTGTTTTTTGTGTGAAGAATTCATAGATTTTTATGGATATTAGTAGTCACAACTGTGTCAATGTTATGTCACTAAATAATCTTAAGGTGCATTTACTCTAGTTAAACAATTACTTGAAGCAACGAATTGTGAAACAAAATAGTTTTCAACAAAGCTGTATGGTCAAAATTGTTCAAGATTTTGTTGCAACAACAGACTCAACACTTTCATTTTACATATATACATTCTATAGTTGTATATAGTCAACCACTTCTTGAATGAATCTATAGCAGATCTAATTCTCTTTTTGGTTATTTGCTGGTGTTCTTTATGGAATACTGTTCTGATATTTTTTATTTTCTTCTTCACCATCTCTTCTGGACACTCATACTGATCCGCTAGTTTTAAACAGGCCTCTCTTTTCTCTTTATCACCTTTATATTCACTTAGGATTATATTCCAGAGCAATTCTTCATTTCTATAGTCCTCAATAAACTGAATAACTTTTTCATTATTCTACTGAATTTTCATTTTTGAATATGAAACCACCAAAAAATATGACTTGTAGAAACAATATTGTTAAATGAACACATCAGCTGTGGGTACAAAAGCACCAAGTTTCAACAACTCATATTTTGTAGAACGGTTGACTCTCTGTTGCAAGATTTATATGCTCCAAATGTAAAGTCAAGTAAAATTAATAAAAAAAATATACAGAATTATACTTTAACAATTATATATCACTAAGGACATCTACTCATTAAAATGGCAACATACATACTATAAAAATTAAAAACAAAGAAATTGCAAAAAAATATTGTATAGGACAGGACATCTTCACTAGAGTCTAGCACAGAGATATTGCCAAAATGATAATGCTATATGTATATCTTACATCAATAAAGAACATTCTGTACTTTATTTCCTTAATAGTCTGTTATAATGGGCACTATTAGCCTAATGTAAATAATAGTAGGTATTTGACTATCAAATTAAGCAAACTATTAACCTTGTGTAAGAGGACAGAAAAATGTTAATGAGATATGACTAATAATCTTGTATCTTCGTCTTAGTATTGCTTTTTAATCAAAAATATCTTATCGGATTTTGTCATAGTTTTGTTTTATATTTCAAAAATTATACAATAATTTGGAAGAAATAGACAAATAGCACTCTGCTTTAGTGAAGTTTTAGAGGACTTCATAAATGTCATTATTTCAATAATATTAAGAGTTCATAAAACATGTAATTGTACATTATTTAAAAATATGTATTATTTAAATAAAACTATTTTTTCGCGGATTTATTTTGATTTTTGGTTCCCGACGTTTCTTTACAGCAATCATGGTCACGGGAGAGACTCACTTGTCTCTTTGAATAAATCGGAAAAGATAGTTTTATTTAAATGTCAAATATTCGCATAAATCTAAGAAAGTAATATGTATTATTATTAGACTTCCAATGAATAATATATTCGGCCATACACTGAATACTAAATATTTAATGGGCTTTCTAGCCGAATATTTAATCAGCATGTGGCGGGAAAAATTGAATCTATGTGTTTGTTTCTTGTTTGGTGCGAGGAAGTAGTATTTATTGAGAGCGTCTTTTCTCTGAATCTGAGATTGTCTAGGAGTAAACTACTACATGAAAATCCAGAAGAATTAGTTTTTTTACATCATAATCTTCCACTTCTATGATAATGCAAGTGCATAGACATTTGCCTCGGTGGTGTAGTGGCTAGCATGTACGGCTGCACATCCTGAGGTCCTGGGTTCGAGTCTCGGGTCGGGCCAAGTTTAGTTATTGAGTCTTTCTGTATAGTAAGCCTCAGTAACAGCCTGGAGTTGGGAATTTGGCGGTGTTTCACCCCCGTGCCTCGGACAGCAAGTAAAGCCGTCGGTCCTGCGCCTTAACTCTCACCGGTCGTGTCGAATAGTCGTCCCACCGGAGTATGAGAGTGACAGGAATAGAGAGTGCTCTTGTGTCTGCGCGTACACTTGTGCACTATAATATCTCCTGCGCAGTTGGCTAGTCTCAATGAGATTGGCCGCCGTGGCCGGAATCGGTCAGGAGAACATTATTATTATTTGTATCTCTTTGGAGTTCACGGGCTCGAAGGAGCCCGATCCTTTGAAAGGCTTGCGTGGGGACACAGGTCCAACACGTAGAGGCCCTTTAAGAGATTCAAGCTTGTTTAATGTGACGCATCAGCCGGGATCCATCTCTGAGTAACCAATAGGGAATTGCCCATAGATGGCCTCCGGATAATGCGTAGGGACTATGGAAAATATGGAAAACTATATAGGGTTATGGAATGGAGTTTGGATGGACTAAAAATGGGCTATTGTAAGAGACTACCGGACGTCCGCCTGCTCAACAGTCTCACATTGAATATTTGGCGGACGGTGACTCGCCTCCCACTAGATGGGCCCCCACAAAGCGGCATAGTGCCTTGGGCGCAACATCAGCGTGGTCGGCTAAGGGTGTTGAGAGGTGTGCACCGGTTTCACCATCGCGAGAGTGCTCGTGAGCGGGTTTCCCCGTTATTACGCAGATTGAGCACTTCCACCCTTTCGAGCACTTGGCTCTTGCGCTCCACTCTGGACGGCCAATGAAGGCAAGCCAGAGGTGGGGGACAGATGTTGTTTCCCCCGGGAGGTCTCAGGTCCGTGGTATCGCCACTCACCAACAGCTCGCCACAAGCTGCCCTGCGGGCTTATTATTATTATTATTATTATTTATAGACATTTGACAGTTATTTTGTTAATTTTTGTAATAATGAAGGTGATTATGTACCTATGACTACTTTAATGATTATGAGAAAAAAAATTATTATAAAATAAATTAATACTTTCGTTTTACCAATAGGGAATATGCATGATTTTTTTTAGTTTTTTATACAATAGCTTACATCGTTATTTAATTGGAAAAAAGTATCCAGCTCCAAAAAACTAAAATTTGGTAAAAAAATAATAATTAAAATGTCATACCGTTAGGGATACTTTTAACGCTCGCTATTTCGGGCGCTTGGCGTGACGTCACAGAATGATATATACAGAGAAATGAGACTCAATTTGTAAGCGACAAAATCTGATCGCTCCGTTATGATATACTCGACGTCATATTCAGTCTGAGCAATGGCGTAGAGTTTCAACTACTTTGAATTTCCCATCTGTTTTTTTGCACTTTTTATTAATTATTTCCTGATCAAAAAGAAATTACATTAAAAAGTATCATAATTTTCTCGACGAATAAATCTGCCATTGGCCTCGTTTTCAGCGTAAGAGTAGTAAGTGCATCTAACTGTGTGATTTTGAAATTGCGATCACTGCAATTTATAATAAATAATTTCGTGTCAAAATTTTACTGGTTCTCATCTGGATTATCACTATTGACTCATATGTTAATCCCTGAGCTTTGTTGATTGTAAGGGTGCGTGAGTTCCTTCCCGTGCCCTCGGCTGTTTAGTTCTTCTTTCTTGTGAATGTTCCAGGTACATTTCCATTTGGGCAGTCGTTAAGCAATGTGAACCTCGACTTACTCAGGGAGTTAGTTCATGGCTGAGTTTAATATATTCCGTTGTACACTTCATTTAGAGCGAAAGCCACGTCCATTGGACTTCTGTATGTTCTTAAAAACCCTTGACTGATGGACTTTACGAGGGTTGGACTATTATATTTTGTTACAAACACGTTCTGTCGATCTGTGTAAGAAGTTTGTTGATACGAGTATCTCCGATTAGTGTGACCGTTTTGGTCTTTTTTTACTATTTAAATTATTTAACAACAATTTACCCTTTTAACTTCTTACTGCTCCCTTCTAAAGCCAGGGTAATCAGGTCACGGTTCACTACCCTGATCAAATAAGAATTGGCAGAGATCACGTGTTAGAATTTAGACATACAGATTTCCTCACTATTTTTTTCTTCATCATAAAGCAAATGATAATACTATTGAAAATAATTCACACATGGGAATATCACACGTGCTAGACTCTGTTTTATTTCACTACACTAACCACTAAAAGTAAGAGTTTATTATCACTTGGCTATCATTGCCTTTATGTATTTGTTAAATATTGAACATAACAATGACATTGATTTTGCCATACTTGAAAAACTTGAGCACTTACTATCTATACTACAGAGCAAAGAAATATGTGATGATAATAATCTATCTGTGTTAAGAAATTTTTCTTTGTGTCTAATTATTATAAGGTTATTTTTTCGATAATAGTCAACAGTATGCCAAAGAATTATGGAGAAGCTGGGTCAACAGCACAAAGAACAGACTGAAAGACGTGTGGTCTGCATCAGTCAAGATTCTTTCTATCGCACCTTAAAGCCTTCAGAAAGATTACGAGCTGAACGTGGACAGTTTAATTTTGATCATCCTGATGCGTTTGATGATAAAAAACTGCTAGCAACTCTCAAGGATATTCTTGCTGGAAAGAAAGTGGAGGTCCCTGAATATGACTACATTACAAATTCGATTAGGTACGTAATTACGAGTATTATTAACCGACTTTCAAAAAGCAGGAGTTCCTCAATTCGTCGGAATCTTTATTTTTATGTATGTTCACCGATTACTCAAAGACGTCTGAACCGATTTGGAAAAATTCTTTTCTTGTTTCAAAGGTCCTTCCCAGGTGGTCCCATTTAAATTTTACACTAAAAATGGAAAAATAAAAACAAAAAAAAACCGACTTCCAGGTACTAAAAAGTAAAAAATGCCAGTCGACAATACTTTAAGATATATCTAATAGTTAAATATAACAAGGTACGAACTCTAATTACTTTAAAATATTATACATCAATTTGTGGTGTATTTTACGTATCGAAATAGATTTGTTTTGCTTTGCATGGGCTGGCACCGACTTCGAAAATAATTTGATTAGGTACTATTCTAAATGAAAACCCCCGTTTAGTTATTTTTTACTTTTTAGTGCCTGGAAGTCGTTTTTTTTTTAGTGTTTTTTTATTCTTATTATCTTTTAAAAGATTCTCAAAATTATTTTTTGCACTCACGTGTAAGTAAGCGCGATTGGAATGTGTAGAAAGTGTTTACATGGCAGTTTGCTTAATGAAATTATCGGTAACAAAAAAAAAACAAAGTGTTCGTAGGGATTGGAAAGGGATAATTTAAAATTTCGCATTCTTCGTAAATATTGTAAATAAAATTATCAAAAAGGATAAATGTCAAAATGTTTTTTTTTTCTATCAGTAATCGTTCACACACCATCTACCCGGCTGACGTGGTTCTTATTGAAGGTATCCTGGTGTTTTACTTCCCAGAAGTGAGGGAACTGTTCCACATGAAATTATTTGTTGACACTGACTCAGACACCAGACTTGCAAGACGAGGTAAGCTATAATGATATAATGTCACTAAATTATTGTTTAACTAGCGAAACAAAAACAAATCTATCCCACAGGAACCATATATTTTTCCGGAATAAAAAGTAACCTATGTGTTATTCCAGACTTTGGCCTATCTCTGTGCCAAATTTCATCCAAATCCGTTCAGCTGTTCTGGCGTGAAAGACTAACAAACATAACATTTATAATATTTATACAGATTTAGAAAATAAATGAAATTTAAAATTTTCTCCTATTCTAAATATTACTCATGTCATTGAAATAATTGAAAACAGTTCCTGGACATTGAAAAAGAGATAACCTACGGATTTTAACGTTCTTGGATTAATTTTTACTGTGTACCTAGTACGGACTTGTCTCGATTTGCACAGGCCGCACCTGCAGTTCGCGCATAATTCATTACTATAAATCTTATTATACGGTTAATAACCGTTAAAACTACTGTTTGTTCAATCAAATTCCGGAAAAATTTGGCAATATTTACATTTTTAATTTTAAACATATTTATAGCATAAAATAATTCGACACTGTGTAATTTCCATCTATGGTTTGGAGCAACTGTACTAGTATAGTATTAAGTCGTCTGTGCTTGTACGTACTACGGTATATAGGAATGAGATTTTTATTTATATTTATATAAAATTACAGTACCACGTGATATAATGGAGCGTGGGCGGGATTTGGAGCAGGTGCTCAATCAGTATATGAACTTTGTGAAGCCAGCCTTCGAGGAGTTTTGTCTACCAGTGAGTTATTATCCATTATTTTTATTTTTTAAATTAGGAGTTACATGACCCGACTAACATATTTTCCATTTCATTCATTCCTCATTTTATTTATATCTTTGTTATAAATAAACAGAAAAACTTTAAATTTTCTAGTCTGAAAAGCACACAATTTCTGTATGTAATATAATCTCTTTAGACGCGAATATATTTATGGCTGAATGATGTTATGCCTTTGTAAAAAACATATGACAAATTAAAACAAATATTTTTTATCTTACAGACGAAAAAGTTTGCCGACGTCATCATACCGCGCGGAGCAGATAACTTTGGTAAGTTGTTCAACATTTTTACTGCGATTCTAGCTTTTATGTTGATTATTATTTATTTTAGTGTAGTATTCGAAATAAATTCAGATTTTTTTTATTCCATATTTTCATTTCTCACGGATATTACTTTTTTTTATCAAAAACAATTTAGTAATTCATCGTTTTTGTTAAATTTCATCATACTATAAATATGTAGTTTTGCTCAATTTATGTATTTTAAAAGGTGTTTGTCAAATGAATTTCCAGCAAATATTAATATTATACATATAAAACATGTTAAACTAAAAACAACTTCGTGTTTCGTGTAACTATTTAATACACACATACAATATACTATTATAGTTTAAATTGAAGAAGTTTCTAGAATATGTTATTTATTATACAAGAGAAGTGTTTTAATTCAACCTCTATACTTAATTCAAAGGTAAGTGTACTCAAAGGTCATAGCCACTGCAATAAGCGCGTCCCGACCCTCAGTTAATTCTTCTTGCAGCGGCTATGCCTTATGTAGCTGCTCAAATATCGACTTTATTTATACCAAATAAAGTCCGTTTTCCATTGTTGCAGTGGCTATTGACTTAATCGTGCATCATATATGGGATATTATGTATAAGAAGCGGGAGGTGCATTGTAACGGGCATTTGGAGGTCGAAGAAACGAATGGAAGAAGAATGTCTGGCAGTTCCGAAGACACGTTGAGCCGATAGCTCTAAAATATACGGCAGTGGGAAAGTGACCTAGTTCGAAATATGAGGTAACACTATGACAGTATATATATGTATGTATGTCAATAAAATGATTGGACTTTAGGTATTTTTTACATCAAAATGAGTTATAAATTATAAATTTATAATATTTGTAAAGTAAGTATGACATATGACGATGTTTCAAATTAGGTCACTTTACCACTAAATACGTCATGACTGGCTTCTCAGGTTTATTCAAATTAATCGTTTAAAAACTAAGTCATGTATGTAATGGATTTATTTTGTATAAATTAGTAAGGTGTTATAGTTTCGATGAAATGAGAGCCTCCTGAATAATACTTTTATTTCACGCTCTTTTTATATAAATGAATTAACACTTTTGATTATTTCAGTGATTTTATTTATTATGATGATGTATATATTTCTTTTGATTGGACGTTTTTACTTTCTAGTACATGATAAAATATAAGTACTAACTTAGTTAAATACTACACGAGTCTATTCTTCACTAACAACCTCATATAAAAGTCACTTAAGTATGAGAAACAAATCGATTACTTACTTGAAGGTCACTTACATTGAATTCTTAAATGTCTTTTCTAGGAGGTTAGAGCGAAAAAAAAATTTTTTTCTTAACTTGGCGGTAGGATTTGTAGCTTATAAAAAACAATGTTTTTGAAAAAATAAAATTTTTACTCGACATTTTGAAGTGGCCTTTTTAAAATAATTAAATTTTTGGTTTGAATGATTTTTTTTTATTTCAAACCAAAAATTCATAACTTTTAATTGACTTTAAAGAAGACACTCTACAGTTTCTAAAACAATTTTAACAATTTTTTAAATTCAATGGAATTTAAATTTATTATTTACTTTAAAAATTAGTGGGCCATTTAAAATATTGAGTAAAAAAAAAATCTTTTTCAAAAATTTTGTTTTTTATAAGCTACAAATTCTACCCCCAAGCTAAGAAAAAAAGGTTTTTTTTCGCTTCACCCTAGTCCATACTACGTATTACTATCAATTATGCTATTTGACGTTTGCATGTCTAAGGATTTATCTAGTTTGCAGGTTAAAAAAAAACGTTTAAACTTTCTAAGAATTTTGATGCAAGTGGCTCTTAGTTTAATTTATTAAGGTTTTAAATATGTCACTTATATTTGGCACAGATTCGAGCATAATATTATATATAACAATAAAAAATTAAATTGTATATAAGCATTATTATATGTATATCAATGTACAATGTGTAGATATAAAACTAATATAATATAATTATTATCTGTTATACCATAAGAAACGTACATTCTAATTAGAATAAAAAATTAATATGAATTTAGTTTTCATAATATTCACAAGTACCTGAGAAGCCAGTCGCTGTAATGAATATTGCCCCAATAACTTGGCTTGTATCCTTTCGACTTAAATGTAATCTCTTTTATTTCCAATTTTTGGGTCATCTTATTGCTAGTGTTGCCAGATGCTAATAAAATTATTATTTTATAAATTCAAACAGTAAATTATAATATTTTATTATTTGACGACACGTTTGGCTTAGTTTGTAGTGAATCTTGCTGTGCCAGCGGTCGCGGGTTTGAGTCCCGCTGGGGGCATTCATTTGTTTGTATTAAAGTCATGGGTGTTTATATTTATAATATATATGTATTTAAAGGTATATAAGTATAGTGTATCAACTATCTGGTATCCATAACACAAGCCTCGTAGCTTACCATGGAACTAGATGGTGCTGTGTATTAATGTATTTATTTGTTTTAAAATAATCAGGCAACCATGTGTTATCCAGTTCAAATTAATTGTTAACGTATATCTCTACGTATATTCATTTCGTCTGCTTCTAAATTATAAATGATGTATTGTATAAAATTATACCATCGTTACTTACTAAATCCTACTAAAACTAATTTCTACCAAGTCATGGTAGAAATTTACTTCGGCAACACTAGTTTGAATGTACTTATCTGTATTAATTTTTTTGTTCAAAATGTGTTAGAGAGCATGAATGTATGTTTTGAAAATACAGTGGTGAATAGCCATTGTATTTCTAAAACGGTGAACTGTTGTTTTTTTTAGTACTTGCCCTTATGGTTGTTCATTTGTATCTAGTACACATGTAAAGCCGCAGATGCCAAATGTGAGCGCAAATTTTTTTAAAATGATTAATTAATTTTAGCACAAATTTTAAAACATTAAAAAACAAAACGTTAAAGTTCCTATGACAACAATTTTTTTACAAAATGAAATATGATAAATGTATTAGGTATGACGTATACTGTGGCTTGACCTTTTAAAGAATCAGATTTCAAATGGAAGTGATTGATTTGCTTCACATGTGTACTAAAAAAATAATTTTCCTGTAGATTATTAAGTTTTCTTATAATATTATTTTTACTATTAATCAGGTGTTGTAGACATATAAAATGAATAATTCGTAAAAAAAATCGACAGGCGAATCTATTTGTGTCACATTGACAGAGAGCGAAAGTACAGCACAATGGTTATTACAATTGCGTGTGGAACCATATTTTGTAAATAATTGTGTTTTTTGAAGTTATACATCTTTTGGCACGTTTGGCTAAAATTAGGAGATTAAATTTTTTACGATGCGCGCGCACACCGACAGCCAAAAAGCGACATGATGAAGTTAGCTGCATTCCTTTTACAAACAGAGTGTTGTGACATACGAGGTGAATTCTTTAGCTATTTTTGTTCTGTTACGCCAAAGAAGTATAACTTCTTACGTGCGTACATAACTACACACACACGTTTTTTTTTTTATTTACACAATATTCAAAATTTAACATGTCATTGTCAGGTATTAGTCGTATTAGGAGTTGTTTATTCGTTGATGTCACTTTAAATTTCATTCTTTATGTCTACGATTACTTAGCGTTAAGGCAACATAAACCATTATATATAAGGCTGATACAAAGCGTAGTGTTAGGGAAAGGTGTTCAGTATATTATATTTAGACGACGACATTTAAGATAAATATGCCGATGTAAATTACAAAAATGTAACCTGTTTTAGGTTTTTTTTTTTTCATAAAAAAATAAGTATGAATGCTAGATGTATTAATAAAAAAACAAGAGATAGAAGTTCATTTTTTTATATTTATGTAACAATAAAATTATCAATATACAATTCTTATAATTTATTTAAAAAAAAAACTGTCAGTGGCGTCTATTCTGCATTTTGGGTAAATCTTCCTTTGTCTATATAAAATAAGATGTCAATTGAAGTCATGTGAAAATTCGTAATTTTATCTCTTTTTTAATAACTTCTCAACTTGTTGCCAGCTTATAACTCAAACAAATTTAAGGGTAACTTTTACCCTATGAGTACATTTCATAGTACATGTACTATACTATGTAGATACTTCAACACACTCGTAATTGAAGGTGTCAGTGCAAAAGTGGCCTAAATTAAAAAAGATATAAAAAATGTTGGTTTTTTTTTATTACATTTTATTCATCGGGATCCCGGCCATTTTTTGCTGACAACTTTATTCAAATTGTATACGCATTTATAAATTGTACATTTATTGTTTTTCCAAATGAAATTTTTTGCATTTCAATACTTGTAGACTGACAAAATTTTAATTTGTGTTAGTTTGGTCACAATGTTAATTGATAAACCAGGCGTGTTTAATTTTGTGTTAAAGTGTATTTTTTTGTTCATTATATCGTCCATTTAATGGACGGCTTATTTCTATAACAAATGTCATAAAGAGGCATCATACAAAATAGTTATATTTCTTTGTATACTTAAATGTTAATAAACATACATACATATTTGTATTGTTTTGTATTATATATTATAATTTACTTATATATAACTACGACCTTTTTCTAAAGCTTCCAAAATATGAAAAGTAGTGATCTGTACAGAATAATATTCTGCATTGTCCAAATGTACCCAATCAATGTATTTAAAAATACATTTATACGATCTCCATCCGAATTCCGATAATTGTATGTGATAAAATTTAGTAAAAGTGTAAAAAAAAAACAAAAAAAAATACTAATATGTTAAAAATATAAAATCAAATAACAAAAAAAAAATTGTAATTAATTGTTAAGAATATTATAATAATAAACCAAGTATAAATAAAAAGAACTACATAATTATAATAGAAATATTTTTACAAAATTGCACGGACGTGAGTAATTCTTATTGTTTTGTAAGTGAAATAACTTAAAATCCATGAAAGCTGTAAAATTGCATAAAGATGGTAACACTCATGCATAGTTCGAACTATGAAAAATGATACAAAATATGTTTGTTTTATATTACACAGAATATATGAATGAATTCAAAATAAACAGATTTTATTTCCTAATCTATGACTATTTTTACTTTATTTAAGTTTTATATTCGCAAAGTTAAATTTATGTTAAATTAACGGTTTTTTTTGTTAAATATAGTTGCTCCTTTTAGGCCTAATTTTAATAATAAAATTTTTGTATGAAATTATTTTAGTTTTGAAAAAAAATGTAATTTAAAATAAAAAGTATCATTATGTACCTAAAATGATATTCTTTAGTAACACGTACCCCTTAATATTTTGCATTTATGCAACAGTAACATGTATATCTAGTCAGATGACGCGATTCTTATAATTTATATGGAATACACATTTCCACCATCTTGTTTTAAAATAGAGGGGGACTTGTTATCAAAAGAATATCAATTCTATGATAATTATTGTATTATCGCCAATGTCAACAAAATCTGTTTATTGATCAAAATATATATGACGTTAAAAAGGTTTTTTTTTTTTATTTTTAAGCATAAGTGCCCAAAACATTACCTATTCATGATATTTAAACAAAACAATTTGTCACATATTAGCATAAACTAACAAAATGTATTAACTCCATTAACTAAATTTCATTATGTAATTTACTAAAATGAAGCATATTATAGTGCTTAAGCCAACGTTTATATTATAATAAAAATGTCTGCAAGTTATTCTTGTTTTACTATACAAATACCTCTGAATAAATAATAATATTCCTCTCATGTATATTATATTCTGAAGTTTAAAAAGTTATGAATACTAATAGAAGATTAAAAATAAGATGGTTTAGCAAATTTTATCACAAACTAAGTGATGATCATTTAGTGGATATTCATATTATTATTGATTGTGTGCGATAAATTCTAATTTAAGCTAAACTAAATTAAAAATAAACCTTATGGCAATTATTCTTTTTTTCCTACCACCGCGATTCGAACCTAGATGTACCGTCCCACAGGACTCTTCCATCACCCCTGTTCCATATTTCCTTCACTAGTTCTTATGAAAAGTCTCATTGCTTTCGCTTATTATATTATTTACATGTAAATAGTGTCAGTATAAGACCTGTGTTTGACTTAGGTCGTTTTAGTTCGTTGGAAGTAAATTGTGTAATTTTTTTTCCAGTTGCTATTGACTTGATAGTCCAACACATATCGGAGTACCTAAAGAAGAGTCCCTGCGATAAAGCACAGCTGGATTACCTCACACCATCAGTGCCGAACAGCCCACAGCGGAGTGGTAAGAGTAAGAGCGGCCGCCCACATTAAATTTTATTAATTATTAAGAGTTCGAAGAATTGGAATTAGAGACTGGTTAGATGGTGTTAAAGCTAAACCACTATAGTATGAATACATCTGAGAGATGACGCAACAAATTATACTTAGTAAGGGAGCCCAAGACGGGGTTTTGGGATTTACTCAAGCGCGGCATATGAACTTAAGGGGGGATACCTTACACTTTGTTGAGTACCTCCACTACATATATATAAGTCCTCCGTATGAGGTCGTGAGTCTAGGGCAGCCGATCAAAATATTAAAAAAATATTTTGATAAGTTAGAAATACTTGAGCACGCTTTTTTTGTGTTTTTCGTGTTGTGGAAATCGGTAGATTATTGAATTGCATACTTTTCAGCATATAATTAGCCCACAACACCTGTATCTGATGGTTTGAAGTATTAGTATGAATATTTTTTTTTTAATATTTTGATCAGCTGCTCTAGACGTGCGACCTTATACAGAGGACTTATATATGGTGGAGGTACTCAACAGAGTACAAGGTATCCCCCTCCATGTCAATCTGCCGAGCTTGAGTAAATTCCAGAATCCCCTCTTGGGCTCCAATACTATTAAATTATTTTCTATTTATTAATGATAGATTTTACTATGGGCAAATATTTTATTGAAAGTTTATCTTCAGTATAAAAAAGTAGATAAATTGTTTCAGTTTATTTTTTACAAGGATAGTGCCTATTTATTTTAAAATGTAGGCAGTAGCGACAATTAAGTGAATATTACACCATAGTTTAACAGATAATAAATCTTATAAAATTTCTATTCTACGAAGCACAGATATAAGCACTTGGGTTATATCATACCATTATTATTTTTTTTGCACAGATTTCTAAGTAAAAAGTAATCCCTAATGTATATGATAATTAATAAGATAATTTCAACATCCTATAACACTTTTCTCTAAAACTTTTCAAAAGTTTCAATTATTATAATTCGACAATATTTTATATATATATTTTTTATGTATATATCTAGTAAATATTTTAAAATAAATGACCCTACATCCTATATATATATATTTTATATTAAATTCCGTTTAATTAAAAAAAAAAAGTCTTAAACATAGATAGATCCTTCACTATAATATAGCACGCGTCTTATAACTCTGCATGCAGATGTCTGAAGTGATTACGCGGCAATTTGCTATTGAGTGCGCAGTAGTTATTAATTGTAGCAAAGCTGCCGTTATACATTCGTAAATACCATCACAAAATTTACTGGTATTCGAAAAGCTTAGGGCGGGTATCATGAACGCGCATCCGTTTTTATTGTCTCTGGATAAGCTTATAAGGGCCAATGCACACCACGTTTCTTAATCGCGCCTTAACTTAAACGCAGATAACTTGCGTTCGTATCGCATTGCAAGCGTGCGTCGACAGCGCGTTAAAAAGTCATCGTGTGCATAGGCCCCTAGAATTTCAGCGCAGGGCCTAATGTATTGTCAGATCTACCATTACTATAACCCACATAGTCTCATCATAGTACTTCTCTGTGTCTCTAAATACAATAGATAAAAAATTCTCATTAAAAAAATATTGTCGTCTAGTAATAACACTAGTCATTAAAATGTTACGTGTTTATGGTTTTATAATTTATTATTTAATATAAATAAGTTTATAAAATGTTATGATCTTTGTTTTTAATTCGTAATATATTATATATTTTTTCATTGTTTTTTTCCATCAAATATTATCATAGTTGGACTTTGTTATGAATGACAATTCATTTTAATTATAATATAATAATTAAATTAATTTATATATTGTGTCCCCTTCCAAAAGCTATAATTGTATAAATAATTATTTTTAAAATTATAATCACAATTTACTCTTGGTCAAAACATTTCAATGGAAGGTATTTTTAGGTGAATAATACAATACTGTTTATATAATTAAATATATTTGTAAAAATATTACCCATAAAAATTGCTATCCATATTAATGATAAAAGATAACTAAGAATTTTAAATTAATATAAATATAAGTAACATTGAAAAGGAGTAAATTATAGTACTGTAGTACTGAGTAAGGATTCATTATTACTAAATAACATAACTATATAATAATTCAGAACAAACTGAATTAAAATGTAAAAGTTATTATTATTAAAAATAAGTGTTTATTTACTGATCAAATAAAATTGTATTTCCTTTAAATAAATTAATATCTTCTAGTTATAGCTATTTGAACATTGATTTAGATTAGAGATTATTTAATTATATACTTACTATGGTCACTGATTTAACAAAAGTATTATTATGATGAATAAAACGGGATATCTAACCATCCCTAATTAAAAATTCCAATGGGATCTCATCAATAGCGACAAAAGCCACATAGAAACCAATAAATATTTATTGGTTTTTATACGGTTTTTGTTGGTATCTATGTGGCTTTGATGAATTTCTATGTGGCTGGATGAGATGCCATTGGAGTTTTTCAATAGGGATGTACTTACTTTTAGGAGTTCCCGATGTTCCGGGACCGGGACTGTTACAGGGGTCATGGGTATACTGATGGTTTTTTTCGGATGGATGCTAACATTAACATCCGCAAAGTCATAAATAAAGTCGCAAAGCCGAAATATCGGGAACTTCTAAAAGTGCTAAACATAAATAAAAAATTAAAGAGTGCGTGTATGAATGTGTACACGCGCAAGAAGTAAAACTTCTGTAGGTTATCGGTACTCTTTATGAAATTCTATTTATGTTTTAAATAATTAGGATAGGTGATATACTAAAAATAACGCATGTTAGGCATATTACTATCATATATTTATAGAATATCATTTAAGGAAAGAATATAATATTATATATCATTTGTCAGACAATAACAAAGGTTACCATGGCAACAAACGTACGTACATTTTTTCGTAACGCATTCACCAGCTTACCTCTCAAGTCAACCGTGCGTAAAGAAGTTTTACTTCAATAAATACCCCTCTATACATCATAATAATATTGTCAGTGACCATGTAAGATTAAAGACTTTTTTTACCTGAAAATGACTGAGGATCACTAGTCAGGTTATTAAATTGATTTTGAAATTATTAAATACGTAAAAACAAATTGTACCAAAAATTTGAGTATTGCGATTCGAGGCTGTTATATTCGGTTGTTGATGTTTTTAAGTTATGTCTCTAATTATTATTATAATCCAGTTTATAAAATTGTATGTTTTGTTTGCTTTATATTTAAAATTTAGTGTTAAAATATTTTTATAGACATTTGTGATATTGTGATTAATGTCTCACAATTCATATTTTTTTTCTTTTGATCTAGTATTATGGATCAAAAAAGTAGAAGTAAACAACAAAAAATTTCCTCACTGAATAAGCGCTCATTTGAACATTTGAGCGCGCTTTAATTTTTTTTTTGTAAAAACAACTTTAAACATTGCGTTTAAGGTTCAATTTACATTGTTTACTTCAACTACTATATTTATTTCAACTAGAATAACTACCTAAATACAATTGGTGACAGTTTAAAATTTTTACTTTTTTGATCGATGATCGTGCTTACTAAAAGAAACGTTTCGTAAATACTAATGGCTATGGAAAATCTTAGAGCTGATTTTTGGTGAAACTGCCTCATTATTTAGTCGTCGTACTTTGGGGAACTAATTTTCATATTAACATCTTGCTTATGTTTGATAATAATTCGATAAATCTGAAGAGCTGTAATTAAAAAAATATTGAAACTAAATTTTCTTCATTATATAGCTTCGATCAACAATACTACTAGATATCGGGTCGGTGTAAGAAATACGTCTCGGTAAATATAAGCTCACTTGCAAAATGAGCGTATATTAAGATTAGTTCTATTTGAAACACTGCAAGCGTAAACACTTTCACAATGCCGCAATGTGTATTTAAAAGTTTAATTATTAATAATTAATTAATTAAAGAAGATTTTTTCGGACGGAGTGTCTTATTTTCGGTAAGTACATGTATGTAGATGAAGTCAATATTTTAAAATTTAACCCACGAAATAATATAAAAATTAAATTTTGAACAATTTTAAATCTGCTAAGAACGTTTGACGAAATTCAAAGAAGCAAACGGAAACAAAACGATTTAGCTCACAAAGCAACAACGGGAAAAAGTGCTTTATATTTTTAATATAAGGTCGATTTTACAATAAATATGTAAAATAAAACTTACGAAATGGTCGTATGTGTATGATAATAATTTAAAGATTTTTGACTTTATTACAAGGTGCTATGGTTTTGATTAGGTTGAAAATAAAACTATTATAAGACTTCTTGGTTCGTTAGTATACAAATGTAGCTGTATAACTACATATTCGCGCGGACAGAATTTAACTTTGATTTTGTATGTGACACGTTATCTAGTAGTATTGTTGATCGAAGTTATATAGTCAAAATGTCGTTCCCTTATCACAATTTTTCAAAACTCCTATTTCAGTCAATTTTTTCGTACAAACTAATTTATAGTGATTATTTAACTTACTCTATAATTATTTGTATCACCTTAAAATATAGTTAATAATACTTATGTATACAAGTGTTTACGTCTACGCCACTCATGACGCCCACTTTTATGTACCAAAGAATAGTAATTGTAAGGAAAAATGATGAAAATCGGCATTAATATTTTTGTAATTTTGTTAAAATTCTATATCGTACCAATGGATAGATCTTGAGAGCAGTATAAAGTTAATTTTGAGATAAATGATAAATGTATCAAGAGCAAATTTTTGATATTACTACCTACTCTTATTAAAATAAATTTATTGTATTAATTAAAAACTATATGCCATACAGCTTCGGTTACTTTAAACAATATTTTTATGTTATTATTATATATTTACTGAAAAAATAAAAATCTGTAATATGTAATACGTTGAATACATTATTTTGTAGTAATATTTTTTTTCTCATAAACACTTATTAATTAAAATTATTTTTTTAATAATAAACCCATTGATGTTTAAAGTTACCCGAGCTGTATATTATAATTTATTTGATTATTTATTAGGCAGCTTACACGCGTTAAATTCGAAGGCCGCCTTGAACTATGTAGATAGATACCTAAAATATTTATTATTTACTATAATGCACCGATTGTACGCTCGTGTTTTTGTTTATTTTTAAGCCAACATTTCTATGTCACATCATTACCGTAGTGTTTAGCTTGTTGATTAGTGGACACAAATATTGTACAAAGTTTATCATTAAAATTATTTTCTTTTACATTTTGATCGTTTAATTTTGACCTTAACCATATTAATGTTAAATTAAAAAGATCCATACAATGGATATATACATACTATTTTTAAATACTTATCCTGTCAACTACTCATAGATAAGAGATGATATCTATGCTATACTAATATTATAAAGAGGCAGAGTTTGTTTGTTTGTTTGAACGCGCTAATCTAAGGAACTACTAATCCATATATATATATATATATATATATATATATATATATATATATATATAATATAGTCTATCTATTCCATACTAACCGTTAAAACGTACCTAGGAACGAACCCGAGCGAGTCGAGGGTGAATCGCTTTTTAATAATAAAAGACAAAAGTAAAATTTGATCCGCATTTATTACAATACAAATGAACAAAATCACAATATTACAATGAAACAATCGTTTACTAAAATTCTCATGCGCACAGGTGCAGACTAGGGGCGCTCGACTCGAGGCATCATTGCCGAACTAAAATATACCTTAATGGCATAATATAGAGCTAATTTTGCTATAGTGAGAATTGAGAATTAAAATTAATCCAAGACAATCTCGAAATTCGATTATGGTCTATGGTATGTTAAAAGTACCAGTGGCGCCATTTTGAATCAACTTATGTGACACACTGTACAAAAAAAAAACGAAAATTATTCGATGACAATCATACCTAATAAAATAAATTACAAACTAAATATTTATTTTTTAGTTTGACAATCTGCCTCGAGCTACAACGTTACAAAATAATAAGTATACATGGATGAAATGAAATTGTATACACAAAATCCACTGTTGATTGCAAAACAAAAATGTCAAGTAAATAGTAATTAAAACATTGATATTATTATTAATTCGAGTAATAAAGATAATTATTATTCAAAATATTATATAAAAATGTCAAATGTCAGTCAACGGATCTGTACATCTAAATTGTTAAAATTATTTCGAACTATTTCTGTTTGCTTACAAAAATGTTCAACTTTAGATTACATTCTCTTTAAAACCGCTACAGAATGAATGTGTACACACTGATATAATATGCAAAATTTGTAAGTTTTAAATAATTTTCAACAAACCAGTATAATGAAACTAAATATTCAAACTAAAATCGAGTCACTTTGATGTGAATATTTAAAAAAAACAGCTAGTTTTCAAAAGAATCGTTTACATAAATTTGAACAAATCTGTAAACAACCACAACATGAATACCACAGAGTAAAATATCTTAAATATGTAAAAGCTAACAAAATTAACAGACGAATTATCTAACTTGACGAGTTTCTTACTTTTAAATAATATTTATTTTATTGTCACGTTAATTTAGTGAACAAAGCTACTACATGTGGGAGTCCTGTTTACTCTATGGTATAGAATCATCGATCAAAAAAGTACTAGATACACAATCAGCGACAAAAAATGTCCTCATCGAATGAGCGCTCATTTGAACATTGAGCGCGCTAATTGTTTGTTTTATGAAAACAACTTCAAGTATTGCATTTAAGGTTCAATTTACATTGTTGTATATATATTTCAAATAGAACAATTACCTAAACACAATTGGTGACAGTTTTAAAAGAACTTTTTCATGGGGTTATGTATCTAGTATTTTTTTAATCGACGTATATAATATAGAAAATAGTAATAAATATAATATAACATACTCGATAGCGGATAAAAACATTTAACAATACATTTGGTAAAAATTAAATAGGTACAAACTTAATCCGGAAATATGAGCCTTGTATCTACGTTGTGCTATCACAAAGTAAACTTACAGGGTGATTCGAAATGAACAATTCCGCCTAAGAATGCACTTATCAATATAATACATGATATTTACATTGTTTTTTTTTTTTAATTAACACTTCAATAAATAGGAATTCGCCACGGTCGAGACGACTGCTCTATTGCAAATCCTGACAATAAGGCATGTGGGTGAAATATATCGTTACATTGTACTATATACGTTTACGAATCGTTTATCTATTTATGCCTACATTTGATTTTAACACTACGATGAGTTCTATTATTGTACTTCCGTTACAATTATTGGAGAATAACTTTTTTTAATTGACGCTGCACTCCCTTACTAAAATACTAATTGAAAATGAAGGTATTTGTTTAAGCTATGGATAGATGCGAAGCTCGAACCGTGGCTCGCGAATAAGCGTCGATATCTGCCAAAATGGCACAAACGACCTCGGCAGATACACATTATATCTACAAATCTCGCTTTGTTTCTTATTTAGCCGCAAACCTTAACATAATATTTACACAAAATCCATATGACTCGAACTTTTTGGTGATCTACTGCTATATGCCTATTAATAATGTAACTTGTTTATACATTAGTCAAAAAAGCTTCGATTGTGTCACAGTGGTGAAGATTTTAATACGCTGGCTTAAGTAGAAAAATAAGTAGAATCAAACAATTAAATATTTTTAGAATAATCAGTATTTTTGACAAAATACAATTTTACAAAAATATCGCCATTTTATTTAAGTATTATTTAATCAAATAAATAGCTAATTATTTTTCCATTCAAGCTGACAATACAGTAATAACTCATAAATAGTCATATATAAATAAGACAACATAACAAAGCTCAAAATAAATTCACATATATATATCGACCTGTATAAAACAATAATTTCCGCAGCAAAAGCTAAAAAAAATATCAAAAACCCAATGATTGCAAATAATGTAATATAAAAAAATACCATATTGATAACTCATGAGCGTCGTGTGCATGTCGTATCTTGAACAGTCGCAGATCGCGTGTCGCGTGTCGCAGGTCGCAGGTCGCAGGTCGCGTGTCGCGTGTCGCGTGTCGCACCGTCGCCCACTTACTTCCCCCGGCCCACGCAGAGACACAGCCCGTGTCGCGGCGCGGGGCGCGCGGGCGCGGCGACGGGCGTGTCCGGGCGCTAGTCGCCGGGGCGCGGCGGCGGCGCGCGCGGCGGCAGCGGCGACGCCGGCACGCTCCAGCTCTCGCTTGTGCCCCATCTGCGCGGTGGAATACTTGTGTCGGGATAGGATTGTACTACCATCACTCGTTATTTGAGTTCATTCTTTATTACACATAATTATGTGTATAGGTATTTCCAATTTCAATAGTTACTATTTACTTATTATAAAGTAATGTATGTAAAACGACAATGAGATACTATAAATATTATCATATTACAAATAATTATAAAATAACACAATTTATATTGTTAATAGTTATTAAAATACACATAATAATACAAAATGTAATTATTTATGTGTGTATGTGTGTTACTACTTCACGCTAAAATGATTGGACGGATTTGGATGTAAATTATACAGATAGACTATAAACTGGTATAACGCATAAGCATATTCTTAGGCTCATAAGGACGCACCCAACTGAAGGGCAAGTCGCTATCATAAATAAATCAAATCAATGCTTATTTTCAGAGTAAATCCCACAAATATTGTAAACGCAAAAGATTTTAAAAATCTATCATCTTTGTTACTCTTTCACGCAAAACCTGCTGAACGGATTTTGATGAAACTTCACAGTAATATACATCAAACACCAGATTAACATAAGCTATAATTTATAAAGACGTACTATATAATTAGAACTACACGGACGGAGTCGCGATAAAATGCTAGTATATGAAGACGACTCACCTATGCCTCGGCACGGGCGAGCGCGCTGCAACGTGATGCCACTTGACGTACCCGCTGAGGCGGCGCTTCAGCAGGCCCGCGAGCGAGTGCAGCCAGCCTACGCGCACGCACGTTACATCCACCCACCCACCACGCGCCACCGCGCACCACCGCGCCACCGCGCCACCGCGCCACCGCGCCACCGCGCCACCGCGCCCGCCGACCACTCGAGACGGGGGACCTCTTTGTTTTACTTGTCTTTCATAACGGATTTGAACCCAATTCGTCTATTACATAGCGAATATTAAAAACGCTTACATTGAAAAACGTGAACTAATTAAATTCTTATAAAAAGATGCCTTAAACATCCACCGAATTTCTTTAATGTTGCCACTAACTAATATGTATATTTATTAAAAAAAAGTTTTTTTTTGTAAACAAAGAGGTCCCCAGTGCCGTACCAAATGCCTGGCTAATGTTACTGAGCGATGAGCGAAGCCGTGACGGACCGTGAACTGATGAAGGCGGAGTGCCCGCACACCGCTACACGCTACTACACTTCGGGTTTTATTCGTTTTTGACCCATTCATTCGACATGTGAGAAATTATTTAATATATTTGTACATACTTAATATGTATATCTGTCATATAAATAATAAATAAAATAAAATAAATATTATAAAGTGGACATCTTTCTAAAATAAATAAAGATAGTAAATATTGTACATATATGAGAAAATAGAGATTTTTGTGATAAATAAGAAACTCTTTACACATATGGACAGGTCAAAAACTGAATTTGGTTATATAAATATGTATAGAGGAAGCAAAACCCAAAGCGTCCCATACATGGCGGGTGTTAGGGTCGTTTAGTGGCGAGGCATGTGACAGAGCAGGCGATGTGGGGCGTGACAGCGGCAAAGCACAGAGGTATGGTGGGTGCAAAAATATTTTTTTCAAATTAACGCAAATATTTATTACAATCGAACGAAATCGATTATATTTATATGAATATTTGGCAATAATATATATTTTACAATAAAATATTTTCAAGTGTACAAAAAGGTTTTATACATGTTCGTTGAAATATTGTCATTAAAAAAATAATATTCGACTTTACTCAATTATTTTTTTAGTGACAACTTTGAACATGAATAATGAAATACTTTTGCACCACAAAAATACAACAATTTACATATAAGATACACAGTTTTGAAACAGACATTGATTACAAGGGAGCGGCGACCATTATCACTGAGAGCCAAAATGAAATTGAAAAATATTCAATTTCACAATTCATATATACCAATCCCTTGCAACAATAAAGGACACCGCGACACAAGAAACGTAAATGTAACCTACCTAGCATTTAATTTAAAAGCGAAATGTTAGTCAGCTTACACTTAGTACTACTAGCCTCAATTTGACAGTTATGAAATGGTACCAACATTGTAATATACCAAAATAAAAAAAATAATAATAAAATAAACTCAACATTTTACACCATTGCTGGAGGTTTTTCATTCTAATTGCTTAATTTGTACCATATAATGTAGTTTGGCGTAAGCAGAACCGCAAAGCAAGCGTAGTATTTAGTTGTCCTAGCTCCTTTGTACATAAACACAATGATCGGGTACTGTGATATGGGAATGATTGAAGTATGGAGAACTGATTGTATGGTATTCTACAAATATTGACATTGTTATATGTACACTAGAATTAAGTGGAATGAAAAAATTATAAGTGATTTAAAAAAATAAGTGGAGTGAATAAAAAAATAATAAAAAAAAATTATATTAAATTTTAACAATTTGGCTTTTCATTTACATTTTTTCTATACAAAATTTTAATTCAAAAGGCATTTTTCATATATTTATATATACTGAAGTAAGTGCGTTATTGCAGAAATATAAAAAGTGAGTGAAATTAGGAACTCGCCTTTGAATAAAACTGAATTTTTGAATTTGGAATATTTTCAAAATTCGAGAATTCCAACCACAATGGCGAATAGACATAAATAGAATAATTTTCAAGTGTACATTTAATTTAATTTGTTTATATTATCTATATAATTTATAATACAATTTAAGTATACAATCATTTCCCGGCGAGGCTTAAGAGTGGCAAGCGCAGCATTACACCAATTAGTCCGACTATCATAGGCTGGCTGCCCTCATTACACATATACACAATCATGTAAAAGAACATAGGGAACAAATTAAAATATATAATTCATGTATGACTCCAATTCGAGCTGTGTTGCCAGGTGTGCCAGTTAATTTTTATATTTTCAGAACTAATATAGCGAATTATTTAATAATATTAGTTGTTTTAATAAGTTCATATAAATAATTTAAATTTATATCCAAGTAATATAATATTTCGTATGTATTTTTTTAACTTATTGTTTTCAGACCTGGTAACACCAGCAGTGACTAATAAAATCATGTATGTGTATCTATGTTATTGAACCTCTAAAAATAGGTTACTTTTCTCTGAAGAATTTAGTGTCAATATGAAGATACTACCACATCTAAAACCTATGTAATTTATAAAATATTAAAATTTATATGCTACTCCTTATAAAAATAAAAAAAAAATAACTATATCGCTTAACGTATCGTTATCGCTTAACAAAAATGGAGAAGTGTCCAATTTTTTTTTAGTACATATTAATTATAAAAATGTAAGTAAAATATAACAAAAATAAAAAATAATTATTAAAACATCTCAACAAATGAAAAAGTTATGAAACTTAAAGTTGCGCTTGCAAGAATAATTTTGTGACGTCACACGACCTAAACGACCGTTTATATATTAATTTCTCAGTCATTTATTGATAGATTTCAAAAAAAACACTGATTTATTAATTTTGATCTATATTATAATTCCATTGCGTTAAATATGATATTAACATCATGAAACTTCTCCATTTAAAATAGTTATTTTCTATAGTGTAACTGCAATAGGGATAGTTATCTTAAAATGCACTAAAGTTTACGCATTACGCAGTTCGTACTTCGGAATTATTGCAAACGGATCAACGTAACATACCTCATATAAAGAATAAACCTACACTACATTACGCACAACCATAGACATAGAGAGTGGACTGTTTCATTGCCAGCAGTCAGCTAAAAATGGCGGAAAGGAGCGACAGAGACAAAACGAATGTGCGGCCAGAAGCCTCCTTTATTAATTGAAATACATAAAAAAATATAACCATTTTACATTCCATTATAACTTTTTTACATTTCACATATAAATTTAAATTGGAATAAAAGGCAGGTATTGGCCGCATGTTCGCTCTCTCTCTTTCTAGAGAGTGGTTCAATTTCATGAGAGTATTGCTCAGTCCATTCTGTACGTCTATAAGTACAATCGTGTACACGATTTGTATAGTACATGTATAGTGTACGTGGTCTCACCCTGGTCGTCGTGGTGGTGCTTGGGCGGCGGCACGGCGGCCAGCTCGCTGCGGAACCCGTTGCGCAGCTCTGCGCGGGTCAGGCTCTGGCTGCGGCCTTCTGATAGCCTGTGTGCAATACATAAAATACTATATTTGTATTATATACACACGACAGCGGGGCAGATGGAAGCGGGTTCAAATCAGGGCTGCTTATCATTTCGAACATGATTACCACTTGTCTTACGGTGAAAGAAAACATCGTGAAAAAACCTGCATGTCTGAGAGAACATAGCAAGTTCCGAAAGGCATGTGAAATTCGCCAATCCGTACTTAACCAGTGTAGTGGACTATGGCCTGATCCCCCTTGTATTGAAAAGAGGCTCATGTCCAGCAGTGGGACGTTAAAAAGGTCTCAATACATAGAAAACACATTGTACTCACCTATCATTACTGAGTAATAAAGGCGAGGGCGGGTGCAGTCTGTCGTGGAGCGGCGGCGGTTCTAGCTCCATACTACCGTTCGCTGAAAAGATTATTTACTAAATATATACCTAATAAAATAAAAAAGCCCTCGCTGTAATTTAGTTATAATGTTTATGTTCATAGAAAAATTGTACAGAAAAAAAAGAGCATTTTTAGTTTTCTCTACATTTTCCAATTCTCTTCTATTATTTTTACATTACAAACAAACACTTCAATTTTATTTATCTGTATAGTTTTCAATGATACCTTCATGCCCAAGCATGTGATGGTGCCGGCTGGTGCGCGGGGGCGGCTCCGGGGAGCGCCCCGTGCTGTGCTCCCGACTCAAGCTGGAAACAGAGAAAATAGTATAATAATATGGATATTATTACGAAAAAGGTAAAAAGGTGATTCAATACGATTTAACCACAGGTTAAATATACCTACCTTAAATATAGTAATACGTCAATGCAGTATTACGAGTAGAAAGTAGAAACTTAGGTTTTAATTTTTTTTAATGGAACCCTAATTGTTTTTCTAAAATAAAAGCAGCCTAAATTACTCCTTACAACGTCAGCTATCTGCCAGTGAAAATCCCATCGAAATCAGTCCAGCTATCTCGGAGATTAGCCAGAACAAACGTACTGACAGACAGACAAAAATTTTAAAAGTTGTGTTTTTCTTATAAGTACATATATAATCTCAATTCAATTCAATTTTCTTGATAATGACTTCAAAACTATAATTTCATATGCATTTAGTAAAAAGTTGTTATCTGGACATTACAAAGAGACACTTCCAATTTTATTTATCCGTATAGATATCGGAATCGAGTCATAATTACAACTAACCGCGAAGCCAGCGCCATCTATTTGTTTCAGCCGGATTTAGCTCATTACTGCATAGCTTGTATAGTGAATATAATTTATTATTTATTTATTGAATTTAACCACTAAATATATACTCATATACAGCACCAGAATGGCACATTATTTTAATTTATTTATATTGACAAGTTTTTCAAAAATAATCATCACGCACCTCCGATGCCTGGGCGTCGAGTGTAGATCCACTCTAGACTTCCTCTGCTGATTTTGGTGATAGAATCTTTGTAATACTATGGGGCTCGTGTTGCCGGAACTCTGTATAAACACATTTATTTATGTATAATTACAACATATTTTATAACTAGCAAAATTGATTATTAAGACTTTTACAACGGGTTTATATCGATATGAACGTAATAATATGTAAGCCTGTTAATACGCTTTTTAAGTTTACTAGCGCAGAATATATGTACGGAGACGACGACGCGCGTTTCCGATACGCATATCGTCGGCGGCATATATTTTCTTATTTTTACTTCACTTACTAATAAGTAATATGTAATTTAAGATTGGAAATAAATAAAGGGCTTATTATTATTATAAGTGTTGAATCAGAAGTGACGTACCGCAGGAGAAGCTCGCCAGCGGTTGTCGGCGGACACGCGGCGCGCGGGCGCGGGCGGCGGCGACGCACATGCGTCGAGCGTCCTGGGGAAACGAACATTTATTATTCTACTAGTTACACAAACATTACATATAAAGTATAAAAAATGCAGGTAGACACTTCTGTAATATCTTCAACTGCTTTTTGTGGTCTAGTGGCTAGGATATACGGCCGAAGATCCGGAGAACCAGGGTTCGATTCCCGGGTCGGGCCAAGTTCAGTTATAGAGTATTTTTGTCAAGACAGCCTGGAGTTGGGAAGTTGGCGGTATTTCACCCCCGTTCGTCGATGAGCACGTGTACGCGCTGCACCATAATATCTCCTGCGCAGTTGGCTATTTTCAATGAGATTGGCCGCCGTGGCCGAAATCAGTCAGGAAAACATTGTTATTATTAACAGTTAAAATTTTGAGGCGTTAACCGCAGTCTTTCCAGTCTCTGTCAGTGACCATACACAGCATTCAGAACGATGTTAACCAAAAAGCCATAATAAAATTAAAAGATGAAATAAAACATAAAAAAAATAACACTTTATTATATGTACATCCTCTAAGAAAAACAAACAAAGATTAAAAAATACGTTATTTATTTTGGATAAAGAACAATGGCAGGACTCTATACAACGATTTACCTGATATCTATTTGAGGCGTCTTGAAATGAAAAAATGCTCAAACGATAGAGATTAAATAACACAAGTTTATCCAGAAAGATTTATTTTATTAGGAAGTCACAAAAAAAAGATATTAGCATTTTTATTTTATGATTTGCGGTTGTAAACCTATCTAGCAATGACAGCTGTCACTGATTATTGTATCAAATATTATAAATTAAGTATTATAAATTAAAAAAAGTACGTTCGCATTACATATGAGTTACGTTTTTAATTTCTTTATCATGGATGAAACAAGGTACTACTTTGAGTCCGTTAGGAGAAATCAGTATTAGTTGTAGGTATACACTGGCGATTGTCCGAGAGAATGCACAAGTCGTCGCATGGGGCAGGTAATCGGGTCCGTGGGCAAAGCGACAATTAAAACTTATAATAATCTAGAAAAATGGAACAGAAACAGCAAAATCAAACGTAGTAGTCAGAGGCATACGTAAAATCATGGATGACAAATAAAATATAAAATCTAAATAATATGTCAATATCAATTATCAAGTCAATCTCACTGTCATCTGTTGTGTTGCTATAACTATTATTTTAATTACTGTAGTAACTGTAATAGCTTCAATTAAACTTACAGCATAACATATTATGATGTTTCCATTATATGTAAAGCTGTAAGATTAATGAACAGGACATAGATCATTATTTAATTATGTACATAAGACTTTTAATAAAAATATTTTAAAATAAATACGGCATTTCATTTTCTTCTGTGGCAACAATTTTTACATCATCTTTGACGAATGGCGAAGCCGGAAGTACATAAAAACAATCAAATAGTAGCTTATTATGTAAACATTTCTTCGTGGCTTTGTCATGTAAAACAAACGCCGTGAAAAAAAAGAGCAAATTAAATAATTCAGTTTTGTATATGTCCTAATCTTAGACGCTTTAAAAACGTTCAGGTAAAAACTTGCCATTGTTCTTTTGGAGAAAAATAAACGCATACATATAATAATTGTATTATTTAGTAGTAATAATAAAATAAATCCATAATACCTGCGTCTGGGATAAGGCGAATGGTTAGACAAGTCGGCCTCCAAGCTGGCGGGCTGCGAGCTGCTCCCGCCCGGGCTGGCCGTGCTCGCCCACCACGCTCTGTGATATAACATTAAAATATTAATAATAATAATTGATAAACGAAATGTTGCAATTATTTTATTTTTACGTATTCAAGTTGCCTTTGCTTGGACTTCCTACAAAAACACTGACAGTCATATCATTTTTATAGTTTAGTAATATCTTATATATATTTTTACACGTTTATATGTGTTGGATTTGGTTTAAAGTTGCTATTTGACTACTTACTCTTGTACTTTACTGGTAACTAGTAACAGTAACTATTATAACTAACGCTCAATGGCACATAAATACCTGAACAATATGAAAATCTTTAACAAATCAAAAAAAAAAACAACTTATGAATCCTTTCAGTGTAAAATCACACTCACCATTTCGAAATTTACGATATTTATTTGCTATATACTAGTGAATTACCCTTGCTTTGCTTAGGTACGTCCCATATACGTATATTTTTCACAATTTCATGGGTTTTCTTTTTTTGCACGGAACCCTAATTCTTATACTCCTTATAACATCAACTATCTGCCAACTAAAGTCTTATCAAAATCGGTCCAACCACACAGAACAAACAAACAGACAGACAGACAAAAATTGAAAAAAAAAATCTTATCAGTACCATAATATATATTATATACTTCCATATGCATTTAGTAAAAAGCTGTTTTTATAACATCACAAACAGACAATTCAATTCTATTTAATTGTATAGATTATGCGAATTACCTCGCAGGCGTAGGCGTGGCGTGTTCGGGTGTCCAATATTGACTGCTAGTCACAAAGTTCCTGACAGGCTGGGGGGTGACTGGTATCTCCACTCCATTGTTGGAGTTCACCGAGTGGGTGGAGCCGGTGGAGGTTGTGGAGCCGGTGGAGCCGGTGAAGCTGGTGCTACCCGTCGGGCCCTTGGGTTGGGAGCCGGAGATCGGTAGGGACGAGTACCAGGCACCGACTGACACGGAGTTACGCGCCGACTTCACTACGAACGGATGTTCTAGAAGCTTCACGTATTTCGGTCGCTGCCGGTAGTTCTTTGTTAGGCTGGAAGAGAATTTAAAAATGTTTTATTTTTTAACGTTAAATCTTTGTTTCCTAAGAACATTCTGTAAGGACTTTTATATTGACATTTTTCGAGGTTATTAAAGTGTCACTATGGTAATATTGTCCCCCCCAACGTGCGTTCACCTTGTCGTGGTGGGAGGGCTCAGTAGCATCCGGCAGTTCAGCCGGGCGCGAAGCCAAGAAACGCACAGGGAGGTGACCCACTTCGGTGGGCGGTGTGCCGTGTGGGTTGCTCCTGGTACTTTTCTGATAACAGAGTGGACTATGGAGCAAACCATGGCTGTTGTGATCTGCTTCAGCAGACTTTGATGGGCTTTGTTGGGTTTTAGTGGGTAGTACTGGGTTTTCTAGGTGGTGAGTCCCATATAACCACCTGTATACAGGCGGTAGGCGTAAATGCATTTCCCAAATTAAAAAAATAAAGGTAATATCATGTAGTATTTGCATACCAAATGATGTACGTTTCACTTACTCATACTATTAAGTATACATATCTTTCGCTGTCGTGAAAACGCCATTTTTATTTGCAATAGAAATTTGAAATTGTAAAAATCATGTGTATATCTGTCTATAAGCAACTGATGAGTGAGCATTATTAAGGTTACTTATTTTGTTTTCCCATACATTTTCATAGTTTTGATAGAGGTAGTAAAAAACTAAAAAAACAATTAAACAAAACTTGTGCAACTCACCATTGTGACACAAAAGACTTGAATTCAGGTGTAAAATTACTATCTTCAGGTAGTTGTGGTGGATCATCTGCTATTACCTGATAAAGAAAGAGTATACAAATGTAAACATATACATAATGGTTAGAATCTATCTTTTTTAAAGTAAAAACTTAAGATATTTTTTTACATTAGTCCAATATGAATAAAAATAGAAAGCTTAATCTACTAATATTATAGACGAGAAAGTTTGTGAAGATGGCTGGATGGATGTTTGTTACTATCTTACACAAAATGTACTGAACGGATTTTTATGAAACTTTACGGTAACATAGCTTATACATCAGAATACCGTATAAGCTATAATTCACAAAGATTACGTACTACGCGGGCGGTGCCGTATGAAAATGCTAGTACATAATATATAATCAAAACACACATAGTCTAAATTTAAAAAGCCATTTTATTATTAGAGATAATGAATTCTAGAGATTTTAAAAATAAAAACGTGTGTGTATGCACGTAAGAAGTTATACTTCTTTGGCGTAACAGAACAAAAATAGCTAAAGATTTCATCCCGTATGTCGCAACTCGTAAAAGAAATGCAGCTAACTTTATCATGTCGCTTTTTGGCTGTCGGTGTGCACGCGCATCGTCAAAATTTTACTCTCATATTTTTTTCCAAACGTGCCAAAAGAAGTATAACTTCAAAAATAATTATTAAAAAAATCCACATACCCTGGTAAGAACTTCAAAATCGTTCTGACAGTCGCGGTAGGGGAAGACGCCGGTGGCGAGCTCCACCAGCGAGATGCCCAGCGACCACACGTCCGCGCGGATGTCGTAGTCCGGCCGGCTCGGGTCCGGCGGGTCTATCCGCTCGGGCTGGAAGCGGTTGTAGATACCATTTTATTATTAACTGCTTTTATATAACTAGCAAGCCTAGGCGATTTACATTAACCTATGCCATCCGACCTGGATCTATATGTCTCCATCTATTGTGTATTAAATTTCATCTAAATTCGTTCAGCCTTTTCAACGTAAGGAGTAATAAACACACAGTGATATAAAATTTCGCATTAATAATTAAAAACCACTGGGCAGAATTTTATGAAATTTGGTATGATGATAGCCGGTATCCGGGTCAACATATAGGATACTTTTTACTGCGGGAAAATATCTCATCTCTGAGAAATCTATACTAACCTTTAAAACATACGTGTGTATGTCAATAAACTCCTCCTAAGCGGCTGGACAGATTTTAATAAAAAAAAATTTCTGTTTACATGGATCTCTGGTTTAGATTTACCACTGGACCCGGTAGGTAGCGCTGCAGTCAAGTTCTAGGATATTTAATTTTTACATATACGCATATAGAAGATTTATTTATATGTTTGGCCAGGAAAATGTTTGCTGGGTCCACTAGTATAATAATATCTCTACTATATAAAGAGGCAGAGTTTGTTTGTTTGAACCCGCTAAAGTCAGAAACTACAAATCCATTTTTAAAAAAATTTTTTTACATTAGATTGCCCGTTTATTAAGGAAGGCTATATATCATCGTGATACTATCCAAGAGAGCGGAGCAGTAATTATAAATGTCAACAATTCGAACAGACCTCCAAATATTCTTACTAATAGCATAAAGCCAGAGCTTTTTGTAGTTTTAGCACGAGTTCTGCTAGTAATAAATAAAACAACTATCAACATTCACCGCCATGTACGCCGCGCAGCCCGCACTGCGCGTCTTCGCCTTGGAGTCGACGAGGCGGCCGCTGATGCCGAAGTCGCACAGCTTCACGTTGCCGCGCTCGTCCAGCAGGATGTTGCTGGGCTTCACGTCGCGGTGGATCACCCCGTGCTTGTCCTTCAGGTACGAGAGCGCGTTCACTGTCTGCGAATGCACAAACACAGAAGGTTATCATGTTATTTTTATAATACATAAACACACATATGTATATGAATAGGTAAACATGATTAAAAGAAATATTGCAAGCAATTAAAAATCATCAATCAGTGGTTTAATATACTTATAAAATATAAAATACAATCTGAATTATTATACACAATTATTGTAGTAAATAAATAATTCATATAAAATTATATTTTTAACGACATTGTACCTACCGCCACAGTAACTTTCCCCAGAATAGCCTCAGGTATGGGAGCTCCGAGCCTTTTCAATAGCTTATCAAAGCAGGAAGCCATTAGTTCCATGCAGATCCAAACATCTGCATCTGTTACAAAACATCCCAAACATCGTACAATGTATGGACAGTCATGTGACCTGACTACCACATCTAGGTCCATGAGAATACGTTTAGTTTCCTCTGAGTTCCCAGAACGTCGCATTTGCTGAAATAATATGAAATCATAAATTAAATCATTTTTAAGTCTCTATTGAAAAGAAATATGAACAGCATCATACATTTTAATTTGTTACCTTAACTGCTATAACAGCTCCTGAAGATTTATGAAGCATTTTAACGACATGACCACAAGTGCCACTTCCCAGCTCGCCAAGTTGTTGAAGGTCATCTATATGAGATTTGTATTCCACTCCATCAACATTTAATTTGCCACTTACCTATTTCAATGAAAAACAAGGCTGTTATATTCTTAGAGTTGTCAAAAATGTCATTTTTGGATTTAGGATTTAGTGTAATTAATTATATAAAATGATATGATTTTAATGAAATGGCAAAAATTAATAATAGAAATTATCTGTTACTTGTATATATGATTATATATTAAACAAATTTAAACTATAATATTTATAAACATACCTTGTAAACTTCTTGCATTTGATATTCAGTGTCAACAGCCTGTTTAGATCTTGGTGGAAATGCTGGTATGTCTCTTGGTGAAAACATAGGTGCTGTAGAAAAAATAACAAAATAGAAAACAATTAGCAAAAGACAAACTTCAATTTCAAAATTTATAATATTTTACAGAACAGTACTAATATAGCAAAATAAATTCTTACAATTAAGTTAAACCAAAGAAGATATATTAATAATAATTAAGTAAAACATACTTGTTCAAAATTTTAAAACTTAAATTAAAACTGCTTAGAAATGAAAGCGAAAAGTATAAAATAACATCTTGTTGGTGACTATAAAGTGTATGTATTTTACATGTATGTGAAAAAGATGTTAAAAATGATAAATGAGAATTTAAGATGATGACACCTTTTTATTGCTTTAAATTTCTGAGTCAATCCCAATAAAACTGTAGAAATAAAATGATGCATTGTCTAAGCGGACTGAGTCAAAGTAGGAACATATTAATAATGACTGATTTGTCATGCAGTACATTTAGGATTTAAATAGTTTTAATATACAGTAAATTAATAAATATAAATCAACATGCATATTCACAAAGTTAATAATAGATTGTAATGAAAGACAACAATATTATGAACCTTTCTTAAGAGTAATAACATCAAAGAAATGTTATTATTCTAAATAAATTATTCAACAGTTATTATCTGTATAAAAATTACTTAACGTGCCATACATACAAAATAATATAGTTATTTTCAATATTAAACCATGCAACATTGTGATAACTAAATGCAGGGTATTCCTACCCTATTTCAAATGCTATAGAAGAGGATCTTTAATATCTATATAATATTTGACCATAATATTGTCATAAACAGATAGCATAACCTTCTCGTATATGGTTATTGGACGAACTTATAAGCAAAGCATTTGTTTTTGTACACAACAATATCATATTCAGCATTCGCAACATAAATGTGTTTACATTGAAAATAAATTGAGTTACATAAAAGTATAAGCACTTACGAGGCCTAGGTCTTCTTGTGCCCCCAGACTTGGGAGCCCCAAGTCCACCTTGATTGTGGAGACCCTCTCTTCGAATACGCTCCTGCAAATCTTTAAGTCTTCCTTCTATATTTGACATTATAGTAACTAAAGTTATCCTCTTATCACATTTAAACACTTGTTTCTAAACATCTATAATAATTATTTACACTAAAATTAAAATCAAATAGCTGCAGTCCAAAGATTTCTTTTTTCCATCAAACTCTATCAGTACAGTATTCAGATTCAGTCCATTCTAAAAATCATTCAATCTTTTATTTTCTTCGTAATATTAGTGTCATTCAGTCAAATTTTCATTCACTGTAGAGACAGAATCTAAAATAATTTTAGAAATATTTTTCTTTTTTATTTAAATAACAAATGAAATAATTAGTCTTAAACTTTAATATTATCACTTTTATTTCTTGTTACTTGATTTTTTTTAGATTTCAACAATTATTATTATCTAATCTTTTTTCTTTTCAACGGTGTTTTTATTCTGTATTTTGACATTTCACTATTGTTCTTATTTATGAACGAAAATACCTTCCATTCAACTCATTCTTAAATCATTTCTCGTTTAGCATTTTGCTAAAATAAAATATTCTATTCTGTGTAAATTTGTCTTGAGAAAGAATAATCAAATATCAAAATAGTATAAAAAAATAACGTTATTACAGTTTAAATCAACTGTATCATATAAGCTTAATTCCGCTTGTAAGCAATGACGTGATAATAAATATGTCTTGTGTTGATATGTGATAAAAATAATTTATTTAATGTTAAGTGAAATGCATTCTCTCTAAGTGTTTTAACAAAGTTCATGATGATGCAACCAACATCGGAAGGCTGTATGAATATCGCTGAACTAGCAAGCCAACTAAGAAGGGAAAAAATTTTCATAAACTCTGAAAGGCAGCTGTTGCAAAACCTTAACGAAGAGGTTGAAAAAACTGTGTTAGAACTACTTCAAGCTGCTTGGATATGTTCTCAACAGCGGCAAAATCTCACAAACTTAATTACATCAAGATGCGAAGCAGAATCAGTTGCAGCATGCCACCGAGCAAGCCTACTTGAAGGAACAACATTTATAGAAGCACATAAAGTTTTAAAATTTAAGGTAGGATAAAAAAATGTTTTTGTAATTATTTATTCTAAAGTTTTATAAAAATTATGTAGATGGTAGGAAAAGCTTACTGAATAATAGTAAAATAATATTATATTATGTACAATACCATTACATTTTCAATTAAAAAGAACATGTAAATGAAACTTTATTGTTTATTGCCTTAACATGCATATTCTTTTGAATTAATAATACAATAAAGTCCATCCTAAGTATCCACCCACTTCTTATAATATTATTTTATGTTCTTGATAATAAAAGTACCAAAAAATTTTAGCATTATTCAGACTACTAATGAAAAACAAATGTAAGTTTTTATATGTGTTGGTTTGTTACTCCTTCACACTAAAATGGCTAAATCCATAAAATTTAATATACCAATAGACTATGATTGCGAGTAATGTGTTGGCCACTGTAAGGCATCTAGAGATGTATCTAACTGGATAAGGATAACTTGCTAGCTTATAATATTAAAGACAATGCAAAACGCAAGAGAGTAATTGTAGCCCTGGCTTTTCTTTTCTGTCTTATTACCACATAAGGGGTATAGTGAGAAAAATATGAATGTATAATGTTAAATAGAGATATGGATAAGAGTAGCAAAAAAATATGATTTGGATTTTTTAAATTAGTTTCTTAATTATTTCGGTTTATGTATTATGTATATTATATGTCTGATGTAATTCATCAATATCCAGACCAAGCCGCTGTACTTAAAGGACTAAAATTTTCATACCTATTTTCTATATAGTGACCACTATTGACACTACATTGGTATACTTTAGGTTTATTTAGAATTTACTTATTAGGACATTAACACACAGTACTATATAGTTCCATGGTAAGTTATAAGGCTTGTGTTATAGATACCAGATAGTTGACACACTATTATAATATATATCTTTAAATACAAACATATTAAAAACATAAACACTTATGACTGGAGTACAAACATTTGTCCTCATCACACAAATGAATGCCCCCAGCAAGATTCAAACCTGCGACCGTTGGCACAGCAAGTAGGGTCACTACAAACTGAGCCAAATGTGTCGTCAGATATATTATATATTATCATTATTTATTAATTTTATTTTTTTTTTTATTATCAGGAAGTTCAAGCATTAGGTGAACTGCTAGGATGGCTTCGAGACACTCCACACCTTATGGCATTATGCTTAATGCTTGGGGAAGATCACATGCCTCCGAGCTTACCATCATCAATAATATCTGGACTGTATGGGAGTTGCAGGTCACCAATGGATAGGACCAGACTGTTGGCTGTAATTAGAACCTTGATTAAATACCAAATGGCTCCATCAAGTGATCCTAGAAAGTAAGTATGCTCATTGCTCCTGTTTGTATTTTATTTCATAAATACTATATTTATATCTTTTTTAGATTGTTTTTAGAATCTTTAGTAAAAAATATAAAATAAGTTGTTTAATTTTTATATATTATGTTGTTTTGCTATAATGCTTTAGACACATACAAATCTTTTCTAAATTTCCACTTTAATCTTATAGAATAGTCCAAAATAAACAATATTTTATTAACGGTCAAGTACTTATACAGTTGGCAGTAGTAACATAACTCCTTTCCCATTATCCTAAATGGTAGTCCCTAGACCTTACTATAAGGAGAATACGACATTATTTAAAACTAAAGCTTTCTGTTATTTTTGCCTGTAAATGCCTGCAGATGATATACATATCTATACATATAATAAAATTATTGAGGTCGAATGTCTGTATATAGAAAAAAGTGCTAAAAACTGAGTCAGAGGGATGTAAGAAGAGAAATAGAACAAATCCAGATTTTTTTCAAATTTTTTGTTCCTCTGTTTGTCCGAAACTGTTAAACCGATTTAAATGAAACTTTGTATGGTGAGACCTTATACCCGGTCAACATCATAGATACTTTCCAACCCGGAAAATTAAAGAGTTCCCATGGGATAATTAAAAAACTATAGTAACTTATACAGCTTAGTACACAAAAACTACTGATTGGATTTTAATTAAACTTTACAATAATATAGTTCATACATCAGAATAACAAATAGGCTACTTTTTATCCCGGAAAAATGTATTCCCGTGGGATAGATTTGTTTTTGTCTAAAGGCGAACCCGAGCGAAGCCAGGGTGAGCCGCTAATATGATATGAAACGCGAAACTTATTACTAGGTACCCGACATTTGTAATGTTACCTTATTTACGTTAATAATATTTCCTTTAACCCAGTCGTGCTGGATGACTGCCAGAACACAATCGTTGCCTAAAGGAGTCTGCCCACTACCCCGTCTCATACCATGACCGTGCTAGGAGCGTGTCAGGCAAAAAAATATTCTTTGTATTGAAATGTATGAGACTCTGCCCACTAGACCGTTCCGTCACCGACCGGCACCGTCGCGTGCCGTGCACGGAACGTTAACAATTGTCATCGAGAATATTTTACCGGTGACGGTACGCTGCGTGCCTGGCACGCGACGTTACGGGACCGGTGCGCGTAGGCGGCGCAATGGTGAGCATACACAACACTAAAACCGTTATGTACGGGTATGATACGTTGTTGATACGTTCTAGTGGGCATAGTAGTCCGTGCCATGCTCGTTTCCGTGCCTGATACGTTCATAGCACGGTCATGGTATGAGACGGTGTAGTGGGCAGACTCCTTAAGGCTAAATTGTCGACATTATGTTAAAAGCTTGACGTGACCTTTTTTTCGACTCTCTATAGTATAATACAGTTATCGGCGCCAGTATATTTATTAGAAATACATATATTATTTCTCGAGAGACGCTGGTTTGACTGCACATCCTATAATTTTATCATAACTTATATCATTATATATATCATTTCCTTTGATGTAGATAATAGGGCGGGAAGGAAGCCGATGATTTGTGCGTGTTTTACGCTACACACATTTTGTATGTACATCTATAAATCATTGTAACTTTTTCTCGATTAAATATTTATATTAAAGTCAATTAATACTTTAATATATTTACCCTAATATTTGACATTTTAAATAAAGTATACTTTCGGGAGAGACACCCGTGGTCAAGATTGCTGTAAATCATTCAAAATGTCGGGAAACAAAAATCAAATCCGCGAAAAAAATCCGAAAATATAGTTTTATTTAAACGTCAATTTTGTAAACTTTTGCGACACACGCCCCATATGTGACGCATTGTATGATTATACCATTGTTGATTGTATGCGGAGGCGTATTTGTAATGTATTAAAAAAACAAGTTAGCATTTAAAAGATTACATTGCCGTGTGTTTATGTGGGTTAATTTTACTCCCACATTGTCGCAATAGGAGTTTAAAAAATATTCAGTAATAATATTGCTATAAAAAAGATATTTCGGTCAAGATTTTTCGATTTATTATATAAAATGAATTGATCAAAAGAAATACATATATCTGAGAATGTTGCTGTTACTGACTTAATATTTTTCATCTGTTAGTACGCAACAACTAATTATTTTATTATTCCTTTCTATTTCAGCGCGTAAAATTTAGTTTTTATCTATTCTGTTTTATTTCAATTTCAACCTGGCTTCGCTCGGGTTCGTCTCTAGGCATATTATATATAGTTTATAGTTTAAATAGAAAAAATATAATGTATGTATACAACTTCCCTATTTGAATCGGATATTATTCAATTTTTCATTGATTTTAATTCGTTTTCGTGGGATCCTATGTTTTTTTCTAAAATAAAAGTAGCCTAAGTTACTCCTTATTACATCAGCTATTTGCCAGTGAAAGTCCCGTCAAAATCGGTCCAGCCATTTAGAGAGATTAGCCGGAACAAACAGACAGACAGACAGAAATTGTAAAAAATGTTGTTTTGGTATATGTATCGTGTATACATCCATATGCATTTTGTAAAAAGCGGTTATTTTAATATTAAAAACAGACACTCCAATTTTATTTATCTGTATACATAATTAATTATACTGTTGAGATGTTGATTGGTTGTGCATACAAGCAACAGTCGAAGTAAGAGTCGAAAATAAGCCATTTGTAATTATTAAAAATAAAAATATCATCTGTAATTAATAATTATAAATAAAAAATAATAATATAAAACCTTAATTAAAACAATTAGCTCATACATTCTTTATAATAAACGGTGAAATAAAATCAATGTAACTGTAAGATTATAGATACAATTATATTTAATTTCATTTGCGAAGATAACCAAGTTTATGCAAATTTAATAAAAGCATAACGATCTTTAAAAAGATTAACAGATGACGTCAGATCTAATCAAGATTTATGAGCAGGTGGAATTCTCAATGCACTGTATGATGTCATAATGATATGACTTGACTCTTATACTATAATAGTCTTGTTTATTACTTGTGACTTTCTTTAGCCTTCGTTTAAAAGTAGCTAAGTAATAAATGTTAATATTGTAAGATTATTTTATTAAACCGACTTCTAGAAAAGGAGGTTATACAATATATTGCAAGTATAATATATTGATAAAATTCGATAAACCTATCTGAAATGGATACAAAATATTCAGCTCAAAATCAAGATAAAAAATCATATTATTGTTTAGATGAGGGCTTATCTGAATGGGATGTCGCCTCTTCGAGCTGTACTAATGATTGGTTTCAACGGATATCTAAAATTCCTATCGATCTTCTTTCTTAACATATATGAACACGTGTAAATTTATTTAACAACTAGCATTGTCCGCAGCTCCGCCCGCGTTCAGATGACCAAAAACCAAATTCTTAGGTATTACATATATACCTATAGTATACTCTTACATTGCAGTTTTTGTATTTTTTCTCAGAAATGAGATATTTTCCCGCGGTAAGAAGTATCCTATATGTGGACCATGATAGCCAGCTATCACCATACCAAATTTCATCAAAATCTGTCCAGTAGTATTCTTGTGATGCGGTAACAGACAGACAGACAAACAGATAGAAATTTTAAAAACTATAGATTCGGCCTCTGTATCGATAATAATGACTATTTCAATAAGATTTTCCAAAACATATTTAATGTACAGATTCGGTTTAGTTAGAATTTTATTATAAGTATAGATTTGTTAGCTTCAGGACATCTCCATAAAGTGTTCAGCGTCTGATCTTTCATTGATAAAAAATTGCACATCAGAATAATTTGTTCATACACAATATGATATATGAATTCGAAAGCTGTCACTTTCTCTCGGGAAGTAAATTATGAAAGTAAACGTGTTGGCGTTAATAAATGTTTTCGATGCACGTTTTTTGTGTTGTCTTAATGGATCTAGGTGTTAACGGCAAGTATTTACACAAATTGCAGCAGAAACACGTCCGACATGATAACTTATCTCGAAAAATAACTATGAGTGAACTAAGAAAATGATATGTTACGTTTTTATTTGTTTTATGATAATGAAGCAAGAATGACCGCTCATGTTATTCATAGTCTTGTCGTGATGCTTTGTAATAGCGATACTTATGAGTTATGAGTGAGATGCTAGATACAGACTTATGTTAGAAATTCGTATTGAATTATATTTGCTATTCTTGTTTTTATTATTTCTGTGTTTTTGCATTCTACCAAATGTCGAAGAAGTAAGCAGATATTTGATCGGAGAATACGATATCTGCTACATATAGAGACAAAATAACAAGCAAAAATAATTTTACCCTAACTTTATATAAGTACTATCCCTATACATATAGGGCATAGAGTAAAACACCACCAACATACAAATTTGCAAACAGTTATCATTACCCGTAAGCTACAGCAAGCTTCATTACGCTAAGAACGACTGAAATGAAATAATATTGTGTGTATATATATATATATATATATATATATATATATATATATATCAAAAAACATATGATGAAATATAATATAATGTGTGAAAAATATAATAAAAATATTAACATTGATCAATATAAATAAAACAATTTCACAAACGCGCTCGTAAGGTACCTACTCTTATTTTAGGCTCTATACTATGTCAAGTTAACACTCTGTATATATATATTTAAAACATATTTAACTACTTTATGCTTTGCATCGGAAATTCACAGTTTTTTTATATAAAACTCTTATAAAATAATTAATCGTTTTTTTCTAGACTCCTTCGTACCAGCAAATGCGCCCTATCATCCCTATATGCAGTGTTCCGGGATGGACACTCCCCTGCGCGGCAGTTCCTCGTAGCAGCCCTACAATCACCCGTAATGGCGGTGTTGAATGAAGATGAGTTCTTCCTGGACATAGACCCTGATAAAGCTATGGAGAGGTGAGCTGCTATGTCGTCATAGTATATACTTAACTTTAAATGTGAACAGACTACATTAGTTACTTCAAAAGAAATAACCGACCCTTAGCAAAGGAATTTTTTTCATTAAATTTATATGAGACTAGCAGAACCTGCGGCTTCGCTCGCGATCAAACTACAAAAAATACGAAATTTCATGCAAATATGTTCAAGGAATAAAAAGTTTCATACATACTTTTATTTCACCCCCTTGGGGATTACATTTTTAAAAATCCTTCCTTAGTGGATGCCTACGTCATAAGAGAAATACGTGTGCGAAATTTTAAGTTTCTAGCCCTAAGGGTTTGGCCTGTGCGTTTATTTAAAACTTTCATCCCCTATTTTCATCCTCTCTTAGGGGCTGAATTTTGGAAAACGCTGAAATACGTAACTTATTATTTTTGCCGTACTCATTTCATACGAAATATGAAGCAAATATGTACTACAAAACCTCTTTGGCTTTTTGCTATTAGTAATAATTTGATGGCTGTAATGATTTGCAAATGTATGATTGTGACTCGCGCATCGAGGGCTCCGTACCGCCGAATATTGTGTTGTTGTTACTTACACACAAACATATATATATATATATATATATATATATATATATATATATATATATATATATATATATATATATTTGTTTTCGCCATACATACTTTATTTGAAGATATTATAATAAACAAAAACTTAAGTGATCATTACTCAAAATATTTAGTACCTGAAAAAGACATTTTACGTACATACTATATTCTGAAAATTATATTTTAAAAAATTATAATTATTTATGTTTAAAGTATTTAGCACGCTCCACTACTTCTATTTTTTGCACATTTCCTACTTCATCTTTTCAAAGATGGAGGAAGAGACTACAATGATAGAACTCGCATATGTTTACGACTTAAGAATCAAGTAACTCGGCTAACATTATAAACAGGCTAAAACCTACGTTATTTAAAAATATCCTCTGTCAACTTGATCTCACCTTTTAGTTCGCTTTTTACGCAGTCGTGTTTTTTAAATTAAATTTATTATTTTTATTAGTGTTTTGAAGTCAGTTTTTATTTTATTTTTTAGTTTTTTGTATTCAGAAGTATGGACATCAAGATTTTTTGGGAATATGCCCATACAAACATGCTAACCTTTCGAAACAAACATAAATAAATTCTCACCCCTTCTCTCGTCTAAGAGATGGAATTTTGAAAAACTTTGAAATACATGTTTATAGTTTGCTTATCAATTCAATTAAAAAAGACAAATAGTAAATTTCAAGCAAATTTTTTTTCATTTTTATACTAATGTTTTCACCCTATTTCTCACGTTTGGGGTTTAATTTCCAAAAACGATGAAATACGGATGTATTTATTTTTGTTGGGAAGCTTTAATATTAAATTTCATTCTTCTTACTTCAAAAATGACGGACTTCTCATATAAAATTTCATCCCCTATTCACCCTTTTAGGGAATAGATTTTCAACAGCTCTAAAATACGTACTTATTTATTTCTAACCAGAAGCTTGTATAAGAAATTTCATGCTTCTTACTTCTAAAATGACGGATCTCCCATATAAACTTTCAACCCCTATTTCACCCTCTTAGGGGATAGATTTTCAAAAACTCTGAAATACATATTTATTTATTTCTAATCAGAAGTTTGTATATGAAATTTTACCTCTCTAACTTCGAAAATAACGGATTTCTATACAAACGTTCATCCCTTATTTTACCCCTTTAGTGGATGTCTACGTCATAAGAGGAATACGTGTGCGAAATTTTAAGTTTTTATCCCTAAGGGTTTAGCCTGTGCGTTTATTTAAAACTTTCATCCCCTATTTTACCCTCTTAGGGGTTGAATTTCAGAAAATGCTGAAGTACATAACTCATTACTTTTACCGTACTCAATTTATACGAAATTTCATGCAAATATTTCCAAGAAATAAAAAGTTTCATACAAACTTTTATCCCCCATTTCTCCCTCTTAGGGGTTGAATTTAAGAAAACGCTAAAATACGTAACTCATTATTTCTGTCGTACTCAATTCGTACAAAATTTCATGCAAATATGTCCAAGGAATAAGAAGTTTCATACAAACTTTTATCCCCTATTTCACCCCCTTGGGGGTTGAATTTTGAAAAATCCTTCCTTAGTGGATGCCTTCGTCATATAAGGAATACGTGTGCTAAGTTTTAAGTTTCTAGCCTTAAGGGTTTGGCCTGTGCGTTGATACATCAGTCAATCACCTTTGCCTTTTATATAATAAGATATAATTTATTCGTTAAAAAATAGAATATTGAAAATCTGTTTTGTTAGCGAGTAAAAAAAAATACCTCTTGCTTTTTTGAAATTAGTCAATAATTTTTAATAACTACAATACATCAGAGACTTTTTATGTGGGTCAAATATTTATATACTAGCGACTCACCCTCGCTTCGCTCGGGTTCGTCCCTAGGCGATTCTTTAAATCGACACAACATTTTTATTTATGAAATTGAAATTTTGACCGACTGATATAAAACAAATACTAAATGTTAAGTGAAGCTTACCACAATACATTAGTGAAAACCGCACCCAAATCGGTTAATCCGGTTCTGAGATTAGCGCGCACAAACGCACAGGCAAACGGACAAAGATTCTAAAATCATGGTTTTGAGTTCTATTTCGTTAAAAAGTACAGATAGTGATCAGCGATGTTTTATAGATTTATGTTTAAGAGAGATATTTAAAGGCAATTTATTGTTCTTTATCATATTATCTTCTACATATAAAAACTTGTATACCTTGCTAGCAATAAAATACCCTTAAAGCGATCAAGTAAGAAACGTTACGTCTCTTTTTGGGCTTCTAGTCACCCCTTCACTTATTTTAATTAAAATTGTTCTGTCACCTGATCCCTAACACGTATCAAATATACATTGTAATTGTTTTAGTATCGTCTTAAATAAGAATTATTGTATTAAATAATGGCTTTTTATAATTTTGCTACAGATTTTCAGCATCGGATCGTCTTAAAAAGTTCGGTCAGTTCAACAGTGCGGAGTATAATGCGAAGGTGGCTCGGTATCGCAAATGGACGGTCCAGTCTCTGTACAACCTCACCAGCAAGTTCATATACTCCCTTAAAGAAAATTGGCCCAACTTTCCTGCTACTATCGCTTGGATTGTGCAGCAGATTGTACATTTGTTAAAACAACATTCCAGGTAAAATTGATATTGGAAATGGTTAAAAGTATATTAGATAATAAGTAAAATGGTGAAATACTACACTATTAGCTATTTTTTTATAGTAGACTAGCGTTTGTTAGCGGTTTCGCCCGTTTAATTATGTATAATATGTAATTGCTCCGCTCCTTATAAACTTTCGTATTAAATAGATTAGCAGAACCCGCGGCTTCGCCCGCGTTCAATCTACAAAAAAAAACTCTTTGGCTTTATGTTATACAGCGACTCACCTTTGCTTTGCTCGGGTTCGTCGGTGTGATTAGCCGCTATGACCATCAGGAAGAAGACTAAGCTCGTTGTAACTTTCACAAAAAAAATGTAACAAAAATTGTAGATTCAGGGAATCTAGAAATTTCTATAGGTACCTACTATACGAAACTATTTTACCATAACTATCAATTAAGGAAACCGAGTGAAGCGGGTTCAAATCCCGGGTCTCGCACCTCTGATATTTTCATGTGCGAATCATTTCTAACATGATTACCACTTGCCTTACGGTGAAGGAAAACATCGTAAGGAAGCCTGCGTGTCTGAGAGAACCTAGCAAGTTTTCGAAAGACATGTGAAGTCCGCCAATCCGCACTTGGATAGTGTGGTGGACTATGGCCTGATCCCCCTCGTATTGAAGGGCGGCCCGTGCCCAGCAGTGGGACGTTAAAAAGGGCTGAATTCATATCAATTTCCCGTGTTCCTCGTCTGCAGGACAACGGAGCGCGAGCTGCACGCGATCTGCACAGAGCTGGTGCTGAACAGCTTCATCTGCCCCGCGATCGTGAACCCGGAGGCGCACGGCGTGGTAGAGGTGCCCGTCTCCTACATCGCGCGCTTCAACCTCATACAGGTGGCACAGATCATACAGATGCTGTGCCTCGCTAGGTACCAGGAGGTGAGGACTTCATAGGAGTTAGCTGTGTTGTATTATTAATATGATGAACGTGGACATTTTTGTTTGTTTATAATAATATTAATAACTAGCGACTCACCCTCGCTTCGCTCGGGTTCGTCTCTAAGTACGTTTTACTGCTGAACTGAGCTGAACAATAAGTCAGTCAGTGAGTCGCGAATAGTGAATAGTGAATAAAAATAGTAATTGCGAATGTACCTTAGGTGATAGACAAATAATATTGCGAACTTGCCTGTATAACTTTTAAAGTCCTACAATATTCTAGTACATTGCTTTGATGTACCTCTTAAGGTTCAGCCAGCGTTAGCCATATAAATTTCTAAGGACGACTCGATAGAACCAGTCATTGCATTTTCCCGCGGGAACGAAAAATGTATTTGTAGTGAAAGGTATCCCAAATGTTGAACCGAGTGATAAGCTATCACTATACAAAATTTAGTTAAATTCGATTCAGTACTTTTTGCGTGAAACGCGCACATCGATTTGACTAAGTCAGCTTTATTATAGGTATAGATAAGAATAGGTATTGCGAGTGTACCTTAAGAGATAGACATATACTGTTGCAGATTTTTCTGTTGACCTTTTCAAGACTTACAATTTTTTAGTACATTGTTTCGATGTATATCTTAAGGTTTAGCCAGCGGAAGGTTTATAAGGAGGACTCGATAAAATCAGTTATTGCGATTTCCCGTGGGAAAGAAAGATTTTTCTGAAATAAAAGGTATCTTAAATGTTGACCCGGGTAATAAGTTATCACTTCACCAAATTTCGTTGTAATCGGTTCATTACTTTTTGCGTGAAACGCGCACACACAAACAGACATACAGACAAACAGACAAAAATTTTAATAAGTTCTATTGTTTTGGGGTCTATATTGTATACATAATACGTTACATTCATTGTTTTTAAAAAATATTGCATGTACAGATTTCGCTAAGTTACTGCTTTATTATAGTATAGATAAACTCTTTATTGTACACCAAGAACAAAAGAAAATAAATACAGATAGATAATGTACAAGAGGCGGCTTTATCGCTCAAACAGCGATCTCTTCCAGGCAACCTTTAGGTGTAGGAAATAGCAAACTGTAAGAGGGAAGGGGTGCGAATTTTATAATTTTATATTATTTTTTTCATTGATTTATGTTTTATATAGGAAATATAATGAATAAATCTAATTGAATAATACTTTATTTAATTAGATTTGTAGAAGCACTTTTGAATCGTCAATTCAAATCAGTCAATCAATCAATGTTTGCGAGGAAGCCACCATCGGCTCGGAAAGCTGTACACGGTGAATCCATACTTAATATTATAAATGTGAAAATGTGTTTGTTTGTTTGTCCTTCTTTCACGTCGAAACAGAGTGATGGATTAGCGTGATTTTTTGTGTGGAGATAGCTGTAGGGCTGGAAAGTGACATAGGCTACTTCTTACCACAGGAGATTATCGCATTCCCACGGGAAAACACGTTTTAATTCAAGACCCAGTATAACTTAACATACCTATGTATGTATTTAAAGTCTATTCCATACTAACCGTTAAAACGTACCACGCCAGCATAGTATAATATTTGACGACACTTTTGGCTCAGTTAATAGTGATCATACTTGCTGGGTCAGCGGTCGCGGGTTCGAGTACCGCTGGGGGCATTCATTTGTCTAATCAGCACGAGTGTATGTGTGGTGTCAGGTGGAGCCGAAGCAACGCGACCTGTACGCGAAGTTCGAGCGGTCGTGCGTGTGGGCGCTGGTGGAGGGCGTGGCCACGGACGCCGGCGCGCCGCCCGCCGCGCCCGCCGACGCGCCGCTGCGCACCGACGCGCCGCCCGCCTCCACCGTCGCGCTCTTCACGCCGCACGACGCGCACCTGCTCGTCAGTATCGTTCATTCATTCATTCGAATCAAATTAAAATATAATTTATTCAAATAGACTTTTACAAGCACTTTTGAATCGTCAATTTTACATTTTAAATTTAAGTTAAATAAATGTCAGTGTAGTCAGTCCGTGAGGAATCTACCATCGGCTCGGAAGGCCGTTCTGCTGAGAAGAGCCGGCGAGAAATTCATTCATTTATTATACAGTGTCATTTAATTATTTATCAAAAAGTGAAAGTTAAAACTTTATTAGAAAAAAAAACCTTATTAAATTGACATTACCATTGGGGTCACATTAAACTTAATTAAAAATAATCTATAAATAAAAAATGTAAAAAGATATATTTTTGTACACACTTGCATAAAAAATACCGTACAAACATATTAATTAATGGTTGTTTAGAAATACTATTTGTGTATATGTATATTAATTGCATTTCAGATAACATTCCTCAAAAGGATCTCATCAAAGTTAAACAACAACACTCAGAATGGCGGTGAAGAAAATGGAAACAGTTCTGTGCAAAATTCGGATGAATCTACTTTCACGTAAGTATTTAGCATAAAGTTGTTTATATTAAAGTAAAAAAAGAAAAAAAAACTAAAAGTCCCCAAATATATGACAATATTCTTCTTGTCCTTATCCCATGTTACGTAGGGTCAGCATAACATATTATCTTCTTTCATTTCCCTGTAGTTCGTATATGCCGTCATCTCAGCACACACACCTTTCACACACATATCCGATGTCTATATCGATCTACCATTACTTCTATGTCTTATGTATAAAAATATATGACACAATCATCATTGTCATCATCATAAATCATAATTAGCCTGTTTTCTTCCACTACTGGACATAGGCCTCAAAAGGCACGCAACTTCCGCAAAGCCTGTGAAGCTCCCAGGAAACTTTTGCGCTCCTGGGCGGAGTTAGGCTGGCTAGGTTAGCCAGGATTCAAGACGAACAAAGGACCGATTTAGAATTTAAATAAATAAAAAAGAAACTTTCGTATCTTGTATTTATTATGTAACTTTGTAAAAGTATATGGATAAATTAATGAAGTAAAACTTCTTTACTCACGCTTGACTTGGGGGGTAAGCTGGTGAATGCGTTACGAAAAAATGTACGTACGTTTGTTGCCATGTTAACATAACCGTTGTTATTGTCTGACAAATGATATATAATATTATATTCTTTCCTTAAATGATATTCTATAAATATATTATTGTAATATGCGTAATATGCGTTATTTTTAGTATCTCACCTGTCCTAATTAATTAAACCTACAGAACTACACGTTCATACACGTACTCTTTATTTTTATATATTTTATTATTGTTATATATTTATTATTGTTATATATTTTTAAGTAAGTCGTTTTTTATGTAGCGAGTCGAGCAGCGCGCTGGAGGCGGGGTCGGGCGGCGGCGCGCGGCTGGCGGCGCTGGTGGCCACGGGCGAGCCCAACTACCGCGCGCGCCTGCACGACCTGCTGCGCAAGATGCCCGACTTCACCGCATTGAGGTGATCCAATCCCATATATCTAATATATTTAAACGAGCAATTCTTGTATATTTATTAAACTACAATACTAAATTAAAGGAAATTTACTCGAGTAGAATGTGTTAGTCAGACACTTTATGTACTATAGCGCTAAGCAGAAAGGCTTTAACATGTTTTTAATTGCAATAATCGTAAGAAAAGTAATTATGTATGATACTTCGTATGTTCTTCTTGTACTTTTACAAAGATATTTCGTTTTAACTAAAAAAAAAAAAAAAACGCTTACAGACCTTCGACATCCGATGCCAAAGACACCGTATCAGAGAACGGGCACTCTAAGAGGAGTATCTTGAGCAAAGTGTCGAAGCCTCGCCTCCCGCGCGCCGCTTCCTCCGAGGAGCGCGGCGCCGACCCCGCGCAGCAGGAGCCCGAGGTGCTCGTCATCAAGCTGTACAATGTGGAGGAGCAGGACTATGTTGGTAAGGGTTTGGTGCTATTTAATTTTTATTGTGATATTTGGTTAGTCGGATAGTGTTACATTTTTTGTTAATGGTTACACAAGTATTTAATAATTTAAAATGTTATTTTTTGTTTTTTTTTTTCGCGTTATTTTTTGTTTTTGTTTTTGTTGTCGATGTTTCAAGTGCTTTACAGCAAATATGGTCATGGGGGAAATACAAAGACAGAATGAAAAATCAAAATAAATCCGCGAAAATATCCGAAACGATACTTTTATTTAAAATGTCAAATATTAGCGTAAATATAAGAAAGATTTATTTAAATTTTAAAGAAATTTGAGTGAAGAAGTTTTTCTTTTTTTTACATGTACATCATTTTAGTGGATTATTTGTCAATTTGTTTGCATTAAAATAAATTATTGTTACTCTTTCTCATTACAAACAATGAATGATATAAGTGATATAGTAACGTAACATGCTTTCGACACGCTTTCAACGACACACGTTTCGACGACACGCTTGACTCAGTCTGTAGTGATCCTACTTGCTGTGCCAGCGGTCGCGGGCTCCAGTCCCGCTGGGGGAATTGATTTGTGTGTTGAGCATGAATATTTGTGTTCCAGTCATGGGTGTTTTTATTTATAATATGTATGTATTTAAAGTTATATATGTGTAATGTATCAACTATCTGGTATCCATCGATTTATTTATTATTTATCTATTTTATTTATCAGGCTTGGTACCAGAATCGAAAGTGCTAGAAAGTTACTACGGTGGCGGCGAGGGCGAGGCGGAGGAGGGCAGCGCGCTCGCGCCGCCCGGCGCCGCGCCGCCCGTGCAGAAACGGACTAGGTAAGCTTATTACGGTTAGCTTCTTCCAAGTCACTAATATTTCATTAACATATATAATGTTTCATTCTAGAATTTATCGATACTAATATTATAAAGAGATTTTTTTTTGTATGTTTATTTGTAATGAATAAACTAAAAAACTACTGGATTATTTTAAAAAAATTCTTTCAACTACCAAAAGCTACATTATCAGCGAGTAACATGGGCCATATTTTACTTTTAAAAAAAATTAGGGATCACCACGAAAATGTCAATAATGTAACTTAAGGTATCAAAAATTTGCCTATAATAGTCATTATTTGGCGTGTGACACTAGTAAAGCGTTAAAGTTCGGCATAAATAGTTTTGGAGAGATGTTGTACTATGATGGATAATGCACTACTCTGTAAACCGTGGCATATTTTTGTATTAATATATCTCGTCAATGGCAAAAATAACATTGTAACATTTTTGAGATGTAAATGATGTTTTGAGTTTTAAATTTTAAATAGAAATATTTTTTTCACATTTTTAAAGCTTAAATTCAAAGTTGGTCGCACTGATTATATTAACTTACTAATCATGTTATTTTGTACAAGATTTTCAGTGTCACACGATGAAGTGTCCCTGGGGAACACATCGGACAACCTCGAGGCGGTGTCCGAGGCCGCCTCCAACCACAGCGTCACATCCAGCCTGGAGCTCGAGACGGAGGACCAGAACGATAATCTCTCAGATATGGTAAGATTTGCTTGTTATATTAGGGTAAGGGTCTCTTTGTGATAGTGACGACACGTTTGGCTAAGTTTGTGTAGTGTAGTGGCCCTTCTTGCTGTGACAGCGGTCGTGGGTTCGAGTCCTGCTGGGGGCATTCATTTGTTTGATAAGCACGAATTTTTGTACTCTACAGTCGTGGGTGTTTTTATTTATAATATGTATATATTTAAAGTTATATGTGTAGTATATCAACTATCTGGTATCCATAACACAAGCAACGTAGCTTACCATGGAACTAGATGGTGCTGTGTGTTAAATGTTAATGTCCCAACATATTTATTTATTTATTATTAGGGTCGTTTTAACTATTAAGACCTTTATCTAATCCTTAGATGATTCTATTAATGAAGATTTATTTCGAAAGAAGTAAAATAATTATGTATAACTACGCCTAGTTAACGTTAAATTACCTGTTGTATTTTAGATATAATTTTCCCATAACATATACTATGTATCCATTATAATTTTTCCAGAAGATCTACTATAGTCTATAGATACTTTTTTGAAAATTTATTTCATAATATTAAGTTGAAAATGTGTTTTAATTGCTTTTATTTTCTACGTTTTGTCAGGTATCAGCGAATGTAAGTGGTCGAGGAAGTCCTAATATATCGGGACGGGAAACCCCCTCATCTCAAGTCACGGATGGAGACGCGGCTGGTGACGTTCCGCCGAGACGGTACGTTGCATACTTATCTTAGATATAGGTATATGATACAATAAATATTATCATTAAAAATGTTAAAAAATGTTGCCGTATAATATTAAATAAAAAATAATAAAAACCTATTTCTAAACACTAAGAAGTAAAAAATAACCGAACATGGGGTTTCCATTTACTGCAGATACCTAATCAGATATTATTGAAGTCTTACCGTAATATAATACAGTTTAAAACAGCAAAATCCATTAAGGTGTCACCGAAAAAATCGCTGAACATACAGAAAAAAAAGATACATATAGACGAACATAGGATCTCCTCCTTTTTGAAATTCGGTTAAAAATATATTTGTATTTATTAGCGGTGACATTTTGATTTCATTGAACAGTATCCAACCGAACGCACCAGTGAGCCAGGCGGCCAGCGCTGCTCAAGCGAAGCTGCTTAAGCAAACTCGAAATGATATTGAAGATAAATTTTGCAAATTCGAAATCAAGGTAAAATTTTAAAGCGTTTTATTTAAAACCTTAAAGTTGAAGTTTGATCGCAGCTGTTGTACCGTGCTTTAGGAGCAGACAAAGAAATAATATTACTATGATACACATTGATATACAAAAACTCAAAATACACAATTACTGTCTCAAAAGTGTTCTCGAAAAGAAGTGCACGATTCGAAATTAAATTGCGCTTTTTTTTTCAAATCACTTCTTCATTGCTGGATGGAAAATTAAAACGCGCCTTGTTTTGTTTGAAAAAGAACTTATGTGGTGTGCGTAAGGTCGAATTTGTGTTTGGACAATTAGAACTTTCGATTTTTTAATTTTTATTCTTTGGTTTGGCTTAATGTCACATGTAGACGCCACTTTTTGAAGAGATATTTGTAAGATAATGTGTATCTATGTTTTTTATATATCGAGAACTAGACCGGTATACTAAACCATGATGTAGTAAAAAAATATTATAAAAGTTAAATGTGTATATTACATCTATTTTATTAATACCGTTATTAAATTTATATAATATGTACATTTTACAGAAACTTCTCGAAGGTGACGAAACGATAAGCATTATGTCTGACACGTGGAGCACCGACGTGCTCGCGTCCGATTCCGAGACTATCGGCGACTCTTGCGAACACACGCAAGTGGCGACTGGACAAGGTATGCGATTTTACACCTTACCTACCTGACTTAAAGTCGATTTTCGTACAACTTTTCTTTTATAAGAGTAAGAATAAGGGATATTTTATTTGAAAAAGCGTGTTTGTTGGTTCTTTCTTAATGTAACTGATAAACTTTGTTGAAGTGAAAACTTTTTTAGCCTCGTTGTGATTTCATACTCGATAAAACGAAATAGCGAAATTAAAAAGAAACACATACATCAATTGGATTTAACGTGCGAGAGAATGAGGTAGAATACATTATATAGTGTTCCTTATATTCTGTTATGTTAAAAGTCGGAGTGAATAAAATATAAAATTATTTTTAAACTTGGTATCAAAATTATCATAAATAAACCCTACAATTATCCTACTCCTGAAGTTCTACATTCGACTTATTATATTGAAGTTTATTTTTTTGACGGTTTCACTTTTACACACATGTTTTTTTTAATATGTTATTTATGGGCTAGAGACTGGCATAGGCTACTCTGTGCAAATACATGAAATATATTTAAAAAGTTACATAGGTAAGCATTATTGAAAATTATAGGTATCTTTGTTAAGTTTAAAAGTACCTTATTATATGTCACGTAATTAAGATTATTTATTTATTTATTTATAAAAAGTACACTAAAAACACACATATTAAAACATTCATATACATATAGAAATTAATCAGTAATCAGATATGTATGTCTTTACAAATGTACATAACATTCGCTATAATTACATAATTAAAAGTATACATAAAATCATAATAAATCCATAATATATAATTAACAAATACAATTCAAATACAATAACAATGATCCATAATAAGTCAACAAGATTATGATTTTCTGTGGATTTTAAAATTTAGGATATCAATTTTTAATCATAAGCTCTTTGTCTATTATTTAAGGTTTATTTTCCTCTGAGAAATTGTCCTATTAAATTGATATTTACTGTACGCAGGCTCGAACACGAACCATGTGATAGCGCCGGACGTGTCGGAGACGGCGAGCGAGTCCGCGTGGAGCATGGACGTGCTCGCCTCCGACAGCGACCGCAACACTGAGGTTAGTTACACTAAACAGACTTTTTGTACTTATACTTCTTTTGGCACTTTTGAAAAAAAATATAAGAGTAAAATTTTTACGATGCGCGCGCACACCGACAGCCAAAAAGCGACATGATCAAGTTAGCTGATAGTGACATGATGAAGTTGGCTGCATTCTTTTTACAGAGAGTTATGACATACGGGATGAAATCTTTAGCTATTTTTGTTCTGTTACGCCAAAGAAGTATAACTTCTTACGTGCGTAAAGTACACACACACGTTTTTTTTTACGTACCCATAAGATAACTGATATTTTTCATTATGCGAATTATTTCCATTTTTCAACATGATTGCCACTTATCTTAAATGAAGGAAAACATTGTGATGAAATCTGCATGTCTGAGAGAACCTAGCAAGTTTTCCAGTGAAGTGCGCCAATTCGCACTTGGCCAGCGTGGCGAGCACCTGATCTCTAATCGATTATGTCGAGTAGTAGTCCCGCCAGAGTACGAGTAATGAGTGACAGGAATAGAGAGTGCACTGACTGCGCGAACACTTTGCACTATAATATATCCTTCGCAGATGGCTAAACTGTGGGAGATTGGCCGCCGTGGACAAAATCGGTTAGAACATTATCTAATAGATTTTGCAATTAATAATAATGATGTCATAATATGTAAATGTAAGCATTATGTGTGTGTTTGTGTGTGCAGGTGGACACGGACGACTGCGTGTCGGTGGCGGCGCGCTCGGACACGTCGTGGCCGCGCCGCGCCTCGCAGCACGACGCGCCCGCGCACGCGCCCGCCGCGCTCGCGGTACGCACTTATTATGTTTTATTTGTTGTGTTGTGATTAAATACTTATTGTATACTAGCTGCTTACCCTCCCTTTGCTCGGAGGCATCCCTAAGCTTCAGTCTCAACAAAAAATCTTTTGTTTTTTGGCCAGGAACTTTCATAGACTTATACAGGTAACCCTCCCGTGATTCATCACAATCGGACCGATGGTTTAGGAACGTATAGAGAACAAACATATGAACATTCATTTTTATTTATCTAGTAGATAAATTTTTTTTGATAAAAAATAACATTCATTAATTTTACTAAGTACGCCAAGTATATTGGCTTAATAATTACAATACTTGTATTAAATAATTATAATGGTTGGATGTCTTTAAGTACGTTTAATTATTTTATACAAATGTTGTTTTATTCTTTAGAATGGCAACGCGAAGCGACCAGATATAGGCAGTCCTCGACATACATTTCGTTCAAATTTACCAAATAGGTGAGTATTTTCAATCTTTAATTATCTTAAAGAATGTAAAAAAAAGTAGGACAAGTAAAGTCTAGTTTTTCTCCATCCGAATTTCCTATAAAAAAGGCCGTAACTATCAATTTGGTCAAAAATGACTTATATGCAGATTCGGAATCAGCAAAAAAAAAAATGCTTCTTGACAGTCTTACTCATAAACTTCTAAGTCTTATAAATCCGGAGATACCTTTACCATTTTAATCGTAACTACGTCAAAACCAATACTAATTTTGACGTAGTAGGAAGACAAAACTTCAAATATCTCGAAATCAACTTTGACAAAGTTACGACCTTCTTTCTTATGATGGCAGTAGTTATATTTTATAAAAATCTACTTAGCCATTTTAGCGTGGAAAAGTAACAAACATACATACATATAAACAAATTTTCGTATTTATAACGTTCACAGAAGCAGCGGGTACCTGAGCGCGACGGCGGCGCTGTGCCGCGGCGGCGAGCTGGACCTGCCGGCGCACAGCGCGCACGCGTACGCCATAGAGAACCGGAAGAGCATACTCGTCAACGGATATCCGGTTTGTTTTTTTTTCTATTTTATTATCTGTTTTATTAGGGTGCTATATTTTAATTACATTGTTCGTCTAATACAGAAGTCCTCTGTTCGAGTCCCGAGTCGGGCCAAATATAGCTTCACATTACTAACGTATGTTTTTGTGATCTGTGATTGCGATGACGTTGGAAATGTGTAAATTCAAATTTTTAATTTTATAGTTAAAGGCATTTTTATAGTGTAATAGTTTTTTTTTATTTATTCAAGATTTGTTTGCAACAAGTCAATGAAAATATTTTTTTTTAGGTAATGACATGCTACGCCTCTGCACCAGAGAGCCCGGCGGTAGCGGCCGCAGCGCTCAACAACGATGTCTTCGACTACGCGCCACAGAATAAGTACATATTATAATTTATATTTATTTCTGTTTTTATTAAACGAGTTTGAAAACTAAATATTAATCACAAGTTATAAGTGTGTAGGACTTGCGCCCCAGTGATTTTTAACAATAAGTAATACCTAGAAACTATAAAGAAAATATTAAAATAATTATTGATTAATTGGAGTTGAAAATAGAAAGAGGTTCATTGAAAGTTTCAGTTTTTAAACAATTGTAATATTCTTTATTTCCAATTAAACTTACAGTCTAATTAATGTAGTACAAAAATGTCCTCATTGGGATCAAGGAAAATATAGTTTTCATAACTATCAATAGATGGCGTTGTATGTATCTATTTATTATTTTTGTAGTTTAATATAGCAAATAAGATTGTTCTGTACCCTTCTGCTTACCACATGCGAATATTCTAGTTTTGAATGTAAAACCTATCGCTTCCAGCACAAATGGATCGGAGTCGACAGTGGAGGGCGCGGCGGGCGGCGAGCCCAGCAACCAGTCGGGCGCGGGCTCCGACGCCACCAGCCAGTGGGTGGACGACAGCTTCCCCTCCAAGTACCACATGCCCTCCACCTCCAAGTCTTACGATGATAATGATCTTATGGACAGGTCGGTTTTACTTATTTATATGTAGCGTTAAAAATCAGTCTTTTATCGTAAAATTATATATAATGAAAGAAATCTCTTATAATATATAAACAGAAAATATATACTTGACGTCTAGAAGGAAATACTATATAAAATATTACAAAAGAAATGCCCAATTGTTTTCACTATGTTAAATTAATAACAACAAAAATTAGGTTTATGTCTATGTAGTCTACATAAATCCAATTTGTATTGTTTAATTATAATATAAGTTTATAACATAAAATTAGTTGATAATAAGTAGTGCTATTTTCTTATTATTATTTCAGGTCACTAAACTCCAGTGAGAGTTCATTCAACGCGCTATCAGTATCACAATACGACAGACGATTCGATTCGGGAATCGATACAGAGCGAGCCGAGACCGAGCCGAGGTCCGCCATATCCGATTTAATGACTCGAATGAGTTCAGCGACGATTTCCACATCTAATCTCGTTAACAATATCACGTCACGAATAGTGAAGTCCGAGATACGAACGAGTATTGTGAATATAAGTTCGTCGAGAATCGAGAAGAAGCGTGAAGCGAGTAATATATCGCTGAGCACGCTGTCGGTGAACAGCGTGGAGACGTCGGCGTCGGACAAGAGCTCGAGCCAGGACGTGAACTCGGAGAACGTGACGGAGAGGCGCGTGAGTCCGCCGCCCGCGAAGCCGCCCTCCACCGGCGCCATACCCAAGAGTATTAGCTTCGATGCTACCGCGGAGAAGTTACAACGGTGAGTGTACGGTGCTACCCTACATATTGCAATTCAGCATTTTACTCGACACGCTTAATCCATTATTATTTTAATTCATAAAAATCAAGTTAGTTCGCGTACCGTTAGCAAGTAAGCTGCGTGTGCTCATAAGTCCATATCATTTTCATTATCATTTTATTAATAAGTCTACAGATAGTAAATAGTGTCAAGTGTTAATTCCAAACGTCTTTCATTCTAACAATCTAATAGTGTATCAGTTAATAAGAACCGGTACAGCGAGTATAACTTTAAACATTCTAGTTTTTGTATCCTTGGTACCGTTCAAATTTAAAAGGAAAAAAATCAGGATAACCTACTATATTTTATTTTTTTTGTCTAATGTTTTCCTCTCGTTTCTGTAGTCGACTAATAATGAAAATTAATACTACAATATTTGTACAAATTTTAGTTTAACTCACAGCAGTAAATTTAAATAAACGATTAATTATCCTGTTATCCTTTTTCATATTTTTGTAATTTTTTCGACAGATATTTCTATCTTTAATTGTAATATTTAGAATTTCGAGATGAAAATATTGCATTTCGCCAATATAAAATGCCCGACCTTTTACAGCAGGCGAATAGTGGGTGAAGATGGTCTTGTAGGAAATCTGGATGAATTGAAGAACAACGTGAAGCGTTCAGGCGGCAATCTGCTACACAAGATTAAAATGTTCCGACATAAGGGACGCTCTCACCACCATGCCGGTAAGACCTATCCGGTTATTTGCTTTGATCTCATGATGTTAAAAATACGTTGTTCTTAATTCATTTAATAATATGCTGATATTCATTATGATATTTCAAATATATGACTATTTGTGAACGTAATGGATACATCACAGTGAAGACGTGTCTTATGATATGATAGACACGTTAGAAATGATATCACAAGACCACTCTTTGTGGTACCATTTCTGATTGTCATCTTTATCACATTTCATGTACTATAAGCAATCTATAATCATCGCTTTTATTCAAACGCAGTGCAGTGCTTTTTCATAACTATATATAATAAATTTGTTTCAGATATAAAAGTGTCTGAAGAAGAAGCAGTCGGCGAGGAAGTGAACAGAGAAATAAGAGATGGTGAGAGTTCAGAGGAGATCTTGGCGAAGTACCGCCGCGCGGCGGAGTGCGCGCCGCGCCGCGCCTCGCGCTCCGGCGACCTCGGCGACCACGCGCACCACGCGGACGTGGACAGGTGACACATTACTAGCTTTGAAGTTAATGCATTTCCCCTGTAGTTGCGTGTGCAGATAATATAATTATTTAAATTAAAAAAAAAATAACTACAATTGATAATATTTAAATCATGCTGCGGCTTTAAGATACTATACTGGCATCATCGCATGTAATAGGGAATATGCGTGATTTTATTTTTTATTTTTTATACAATATTTGTGTGATGAGCACAATGGTTTTTCTCAGTCATGGGTGTTTATATTTATAAAATGTATGTACTTAAAGTTATATATGTGTAGTGTATCAACTATCTGATATCCGTAACACATTCCCCATAACTTACCATGGAACTAGATGGTGCTGTGTGTTAATGTCCCAACATATTTATTTATTTATTATTTATTTATCTATTTAATAGCTAAATTTGTTATATAAATTGTAAAAAAAGTCAGCACAGAAAAACTAAAATTTAGTGAAAAAAAATATATCATACTGATACGGATACTTTTAAAGTCGCTTATATATAAGCCCGCCATTTCGCGCTTGATGTGACGTCAAAGTATCATACATAGAAAAATTATTACTTTAGTTTGTAGCGACAAAATCGCTAATCGCTGTTATAATAATACTTTGACGTCATATTCGTTCTGACCAATGGCGTGCGTTTCAACTACTTTGAATTTCCCGCCTATATTTGCTTTATAATAATTATTTTCTTAAGAAGAAGTTACATTAAAAAATATTGATATAGGCTTAATTCAAAAGCAATAAAGATTATTATAAAGAATATTTTACCTTTATTAAAATCACACACATATTCCCTATTCCTCTGTTCTCTTTTACAGGTCTGAGGGTGTGGTGGATTTAAACGACCCAGAAGTGTTTAACAGTATGAAACGACGACTTCGTGTCGTACTGTCTAGTACTGACATCCCTTGCATCGAATATGTGCCTAATGTAAGTTAATTAATATGTAATTTCGAATAATATCTGCTATTGGTTATATTAATATTATTTATTTTTTGCGATCTCCTCGTTGGTTTAGTGGCTAGCATGCACTGTTTTTGAGGTCCTGGGTTCGAATCTCAGGTGGGCCTAAGTTGGCGATATTTCATTTCGATGTCTCGGAGAGCACTGTTTGCGCACTTGTCGTACTATCGGACTTTGAGAGTGAAAGGGATAGAAGTTAAGTATGTTTTTGCATACAATTGTGCATTGTGATCTTCTGCTCAGATGGTTAGTTTCAGAGATTTTGGCCATCGTAGTTGGGATCACAAATATTTATACAAAAATACGTGCGTACATGCACGTGTACACACGCGTGTGTTTGTTCACGCTGAAGCGGTTGTGGACGGATTTGGTTTAAATTTACACACGTACTATTAATTATGACCATTATGAACTGGAGTAGCACATAGGCCACTATTTGGCATCTAATAAAGTATCCGAGTGAAGTGGGAGTAATTAGCTTGTTTTTAATATAAGATTAATTAAGTAAAAAAACAATAATACTCTACGTTCGTTTGAGCGCGGAGCGTTTATTTTTGATGTATGTCGGTGGGCAGCGCTGCACGAGCTCGTCGCTGGCGGAGTGGACGCGTGCGGGCAGCTCGGCGGAGGCGGCGGCGGCGGCGCGCGCGCTGGCGGCCGCGGCGGGCGGCGGCGGTGGCGGCGGCGGCGGCGGCGGCGGCGGCGGCGGCGGCGGCGGCGGCGGCGGCGGCGGCGGCGGCGGCGGCGGCGTGCCGCGCCTGGCGGCCGCGCTGCGCGCCGACCTGGCCGCGCGCCGCCCCTACGCCGCCTACCTGGCCTCGTGCCGCGCTGCGCTCGCGCACGCGCTGCACGACCTGCAGGCGTACGTTGCTATCAACATACACACTCTTATTTATATCGCATACACTCGTTTTGTATTGTATAATACTATATTCGTTCCTAAAACATTTTTTTTAAAATGATTACTATAAATTCAACAGTATTTCATTCCATTCTATTCTTAAGGATCAAAGAATCTCTCAAGATCAAAAGAGTAGTAGTAGTAGTAGGGTGAAAGATATATACAAAATTTAATGGCTACAATGTTGTAAAATTTAAATAATGCGTTTTTCCAGTGCAACCCATTTTGTCTTTATTTTTCATTATCTATCGATCATTTATTAATTACTACTATTTTAAATGTTCGTAGAGAAAAAAATTGAGTGTCAAAATAAAGCTACGCACAAGGATTTAACTTGATACTAATTATTTTTAAAACGAGCTTAGAGATTATAAGTATTATCATATTTTTTAGGTTTTCTTTCTACTTTAATGTTTATTTTTTTAATTAAGTATGATCTGAGTTTTAAAATAAAATTCTTTTAAAACTTATGAACTCATTTAAATAATTTATTCTTCTCACTTTTTTCATTTTCACTTTGTCTTGATCGAATACCAGATGTTTTAGATTTTTAATCATAAATTGCAATATATCATTACAAGTAATATGTAACTGTCTGTACTTGTGCGCAGTCAGATCAAGCTGGTGCAGTGGGAGATGTCGGCGTGCGCGCGCGCGGCGGGCGCGGCGCGCGCGCTGGAGCAGCTGGAGCGCGGGCCGGCGCTGCGCCGCCTCGCCGCGCACCACCACCACGCGCACGCCATGCTCGAAGGTACGCCCGCTGTCATATCGCTTATATACACTTAAACTTATATAATAAACTATTTATTTATTTATATAACAATACATATCAACTTCTGTATACTCGTACGCTTTAACGTACACGTATGCGTTCACTACATTTTTTATTTTATTTTTAATATTGATGCACTTACGCATACACCTGTTGAACAAATGTGTGTTAACTAACTGGAAACCCAACGGAACCTCTCCCGCATTGATAGAGCATTGCAGAATCACTTACGCACTCAACCACGTCCCGACGACCTGTCGTAGCAGGCCACAATAACCAATAGGTTACTCCCACAGTCCACTCTTCTATCAGAAAAGTACCAGGAACAACCCGCATAATACATTGCCCACTGAAAAAAGCTAGCTCCCAGGGCTATGATTAAATTCCCAACTACATTTTTCCCTATCTCGGTTTAAAGATGTTTATTTTCATAAAAAGACACATTGCCACTTACATAGAAACATAAATTTAGTTAACAATAATAAGCGTTGATCGTAAAGTTATATATATATATATATATATATATATATATATATATATATATATATATATATATATATACTTAGATTAGACAGTTGTCAGATTAGTACTCATTTAATGTATTAATTATATCTGGCTATTGATAACAAAGTTAAGAATATTATATATAAGCTTAAAACTGAATACGCACTATAGCTATCTGTGCAAGCCTCATACATACACTTTACAGTGACATTTCTATACATAACAAAAATCTTAGTCTTGATAGTTGATACTGTTAATCCTGAGACTTATCTTTAAACAGTTTATCGTTGGAATTCGTCGACATAAAAAAAAGTATTAGATCGTCTGTAAACTTTAAATACAACAAGATCACATCTTAGATTTTGTCCAAACGAAATTATTATGTTTCAAATAACTTATAAATGTATTTATTTTTTGTTATAAACAGGTGGAGAATTGATTGACGAAAGAGCGACTAGACTGACGGCCAGCATCAAGGCTATCACAGCTGAGATCAAGGCCGACCCCTCCTGGGAAGGTATGACCTATACCTTTGCTAACTAATTTTATTGTATGTTAATTTCAATATTTTACATATAAGTGCAATAAAGTATAATATATATAATTGAAATCTTCATATGGATCTTTGACAATTTATTTATAAAGAATTATTTTGCATTGATGAGAGGACTTTGCTAAACCATTTCGTTGTTTTATTAGTATATACAAAAAATATATTATAAATATAAACATCTATGACTGGAGTACAAACAGTCATGCTAATCACACAAATGTATGCCACCAGTAAGACTCGAACACGCGACCTCTGGCACAGCAAGTAGGGTCACTACAAACTTGCTGTGCCAGCGGTCCCGGGTTCGAGTCCCGCTGGTGGCATTCATTTCTATGATGTTTGTACTCCAGTCATGGTTGTTTATATTTATAACATGTATGTATGTATTTAAAGTTATATATATGTAGCGTATCAACTATCTGGTATCCATAACACAAGCCTCGTAGCTTACCATGGAACTAGATGGTGCTGTGTGTTAATGTCCCAACATAATATTATTATTAATAATATATGATGGTATTGTCTCAGGCGCATCGGCCACGCTGCTGGAGAGCGTGGAGGTGACGGTGGAGCGCGCCGTGTTCGCGCGCCTCTACCTGCACGTGCTGTTCCCCAATGGCGACGGCGACATCGCGCGCGACCAGTCAGTATTTACATATATATTACTATTATTTCTTCTTAATGAATAACCTAAGTTGCTACCTAACGAGTTTTGCTAAATGCGGACGTCTAAATTAAAAACATAGGTTATAGGTATTTATTTCTATTGATTTTATTGGTAAGAGCTATTTTTTTTTTGCGAGACATGCTAACAGATGTATATAATACTCGCAATTTAATAATAGCTGGTAAAGTAACTCAACGATCATTTTTCCCCACTTTGATTAAAATTATGGTTTCTAACAGTAAACACATTTTTATTGAAATAAAAATAAAGTCACTAGCACTCGGCGGTAATATAGCTTTCTATTAGTGAAGAATTTTCAGAATCGAATCAGTAGTTCTAGAGATCATCTTCTAATACACCTGTTTATAATATTAGTGTATCTGTCGCAGCCAACTAGAAAAGAATGCTTTAGAAAAATCCAAATATTGAATGAAAAATTTATAAATAAACTTAATTTCAATGATTTGGCTAGGCAAGTAATTAAACGATATTGAGCCAAGTCTCGTAGCTTACCATGGAACTAGATGGTGCTGTATGGTAATATCCCAACCTATTTATATAGTATGTGTGTGTGCTGTGTGTCAGGGTGCTGAGCGAGCACGTGCGGCGGCTGGGCGCGTGCGGCGCGCGCGCGCTGGCGCTGGCGCCGCGCCACGCCTGGGCCGCGCCCTTCCCGCACGCGCAGCGCGCGCTGCGCCACCTGCCCGTGTTCCGCACGCCGCGCGACAAGGTACGCGCTGCACACCCGCCAGCAACCACTATAGTTGGATTATTACAAACGTGCGAACGCGACTCATATTAAGTCAAAGGAATGTGACAATGCCGCGCGACTCTTTATCGATAAACGGATGCCGCTCGGACGCAGGTAGCCATATGGGACGACGCGGTCGTTGATGACCATAGTCCATTCGCGTTAAGAAAATTGTGAGTCTCAATAGTGAATCTTGATTTGAGATGATAATGACTTTATTTTGATTTGGGATAATTAATCAACTTAATCATTATAAATGAAAATACGATGACAGTGACTGCTACTCAGACGATGACGCAGACATAGATTAATATCCTACCTTATTTTTTTAACCTTTCCTTCATTACCTGCTATTGACTATCGACAATTTTTTTTATTGTTACACACAACACTAGAAGTGCGAGCGAGAGTTCCGATATGCCAATAAGTACGAGCGAGAGGCCTGATAAAATTGATTTATAACTCAGTTCGCACGTTTGTAATAATCCAACTATACTACATACTTCTTACTTTGTATTTTTGTTATTTCTTTCATTCCGACACAACTAAACTTGTCTGAAACACTACTCTTCATGACAATCAATTTAATTGTACGTAAAGTTAAAGTTTAAATATTCTTTTAGTTTTTAATTTAAATGAATCCTTTGATTATGAAAATTATGATTATTATTTAGTTTAACTACAGATATTACAATACTATACAACAGCGATCCCCAAATGGTGTTAGAATTAGTTCCGTGAAAGGATGACTCCCGAGTGTTAAATAAAACGTTGTCAGACATGAAGCCCAATTATAGTGCTATTATAGATAAATGTGTATAAAATTTCATTTATCATATAAATAGTTAGGTTATATTTTTGGTACAATAAATATTATTATAAGTTTTAATATTTTTCATTTATTACATGTTCTTTCAAGTCGAAGAAAGCATTCTAACTACAACACAAAAATGATCGATTAGTATTCCGCGAGCAAAAAAATTGGGGACCGCTACTATACAAGATGTCTAATCCAATATAATGAAATTAGACAACGTTAATTCGCGCTATTTTTGTTTATTTGAATAGATACTTGTGGATTAACATTTATTAAGATATTGTTATTCCGCAAGCTGTCGTACTATGTTATTTTATAAATCTATTATTTAGATCTAGTATCTAGATCGCCGCGTGGTTGAAAATCAACCATAATTCATTAATTTATATATTTATTGTCTTGCGTATATTACAATATTAATCTATTCTCAATTTGACCATATACTTTAACAATAAACAAAAGGGTATATATGCGTGTGTGTGTGTGTCAAATACATGGTAGTGTGTGTAATGTTTTTTTTTATTGATATATTAGCATTCTGCACTCCTTTACATAAACTATAAGTGTGGGAAATTTCATACTCCTTCGTCCGCGCAATTTTCGTAAAAAGGGGTACAAAGTTTTTGCTTCACGTAGTAATATATAGATGAGTATATAGAGATTTAACAGTATGGTGAACATAATGTAAATATGAGTGAGAACGTTATGCAGGTGGCGTGCGTGCTGCGCTGCGTGCGCTCGCTGGTGGCCACGCTGGCACTCACGGACGGCTCGCCGCCCGCCGCCGACGACATCACGCCCGCCCTCGTGCTCGTCATCATCAAGGTACGCACACCACACTGGGGTTACATACACTGTGGTTGACTTGTAAAAAAAATTATAAAGAGTGCGTGTATGAATGTGTACACGCGCAAGAAGTAAAATTTCTGTAGGTTATCGGTGCTCTTTATGAAATTCAATTTGTGTTTTTAATAATTAGGGTAGGTGAGATACTAAAAATAACGCGTATTAGGCATACTACAATTATATATTTATAGAATATCATTAAAGGAAATTATATATATATATATATATATATATACATATATATATATATATATATATACCATGGCAACAAACGCCTCGCGCGATCACACTTTTCGTAACGCTCTCGTTACGCATTCACCAGCTTACTCCCCAAGTCAAGCGTGCGTAAAAAAGTTTTACTACAATAATATCCTCCTGCTCGATTTCTGCCCGTTGAGACTCGCTATGTACGCAAGAGATATTATAGTGCACGAGTTTGTGTATAGACACAAGTGCACTCTCTATTCTTTTCTCTCTTAAAGTCGGTTCGGGCGCTAGGACACAAGGATGTAACTGCCGTGTTTTTGTGCTATATATGCTATATATTTATGTGTGTGTATGGCAGGTGAACCCGCCGTCGCTGCTGTCGACGCTGGACATGGTGAACGCGCTGGGCGGCGCGGCGCTGAGCGGCGAGGCGCTGTACTGGTGGACGCACTTCTGCGCCGCCGTCGCCTTCATCAAGACCATGGACTACCCCGCGCCCCCACACCCCGCGCCCGCCGCCCCGCACCCCGCGCCCGCGCACCCCGCGCCGCCCGGCTCCTAGCCCGAGCGAGCGCTGGTCAATAAATATTACCTTTATAATAATAATATAGCCTTTATTCAGACACAATTTTGTTACATATTACTAATTGCACATATCACAATTGAAGAAATAAAATTATAACTCTGGTGAGTCGACAACGACAATTGTCTGTTTGCCGCCAATGGCAAAGGCCTCCTCCATATCTAAATATTACTTTTGTCTTTACTTAAATATACTGTTTAACGTGTTTTTTGGCTTGGCCATTGAGAGCTAGATGGGAAAAGTGTAATATGTCGACCGTCACGACACTTTTTATTATTTATTGAAATCACCTCATGTGACGTCATTACAAGTGCCAGGCGAGCATAAATAGTAAGCCGTGTATGTAATAAGTAGTATAATGGACATACCTTAATGTTCGTGGTCTCCTAGTACTCGTAACAATTGGTATGAGCCAAAAACAGACAGCAAAAGGAACTTCATTCCTACCGCCTACTACTGAATGTCCCACGACACCTCTCGACATTTTTTTCGTAATGTGAAGAGCGTTTGGCTCAGTTTGCAGTGACTCTACTTGGCTCTTGCTGTGACAGTGGTCGCGGGTACGAGTCCTGCTGGAAAGGATTCATCAGTGTGACGATGTCCCAACATATATTTGAGGTTTATTTGGTTCAACGTTTGACCATATTTACCGCACAATAGTTTTGTTTTAGAATAGACTAACGGAAACAATTTTCTAGAAGATATCATATTTTGGGAATGACATGTCTAATCCAGGTTCTTTCGACGTTGGATGTTAAAATTTGTATTTTTTTTATATCGGACTCGCATTATTAATGCGAAATTTTTTATGTGTATGTATGTATGGAAGTTTGTTATTCCTAAACGCCGAAATGGCTGGACGGATTTGGATAAAATTTAATATGCTTATAGAATATGGAGTATGATCTGTAGTAACCTATATGCTACTACTAAGCCTTGTGATGTACCCGAGCAAAGCCAGGGCGAGACGTTAGTGTAATATTTATGAGATATAAATATATTTGCAGAGATCAGCGCGAAACATCGAAATAAGAATGCAGCTGTGCCGCGGCATCGCGCGGCGCCGCCGGAACACAGTGTAGAAGAAAAAATAAAAAAATATAACATTTATTACCCCTATTATAATACAGTATTAGTAGTTCAGTTAACAGAACTTGTAATGGCGCTGTAAAAATGATAAATGATTATATTTTTTAAATAAAAAATAATGATGTAAAATTTAATTATTCAACAAACGATCTATAATAATGATAATTATTATATATTATATAAAAAAAAGCTTTCATAGATTCTTTTAACTGAACTAATTGGATGTTGAATACTCTATGTATGTCTTTGTTTTTAAATTACATTTAATAGGTACCATTCTCTTGTAAAATGATCTAATAATTCTACATCGCTGTATAACCAGCTGTTTTGAATTTAATGGAAGCTAACATCGATTAACATACATTATGTATTATAGTAACTTATTATAACGAAGAAAGTGGAAAAATAAAATGTAGATACACTTTCATATATATTTCAATTATTAATATTTATACATTAAAAAGATCTCGTCACAATGTCACTATGATAAATGTGTATAGCTGTTGTTTCCACAACTATATCTGTCTTGTAAAGTGTCCTTCCATATTAGTTAATTATACAATGCGAATATAACAGCGCCTACCGTATGTAATACCTTAGTCATCTACTACAGCTGTGGTCGAGATATTGCCAACTGCGCAGCCATTTGCACCTCACTTCAGACCAGTAATTTTATCACTTGTACTATAATACCATTAATTCCATTAAAGAATGCTTCTGAATATAGAAACAAGACAGAATACGATATAACAATCAATAATATTTATGGAAAATCAATTGCAACTTCTTTTATTATAATACTAGCGACTCACCCTAGAAAATAAATCTATCCCACGGAACTGTGCATTTTTCCGGGATGATATATTTCCTAAAGCCTTCCTCAGTTAACGGGCTATCTAATGCGAAAAGGATTTTTCAAATCGGATTAGTAGTTCCTGAGATTAACGCGTTCAACCAAACAAACAAACTCTACAGCTTTATAATATTAGTGTACATTATATATAGGCGGGTCTTGTATTTGTACAATATCTTGCAAGTTAAATATCTATTAATTCTTTTCAAAATGCATAGAAATAGAAGATCTCGTGTACTTTTCTTACCCAATATTGAGTTCAGCCATTTACTTACTGCCCCAAAAGACATTCCTCGAAAATATTCCATACAAAGATCAAATATTATGAATGTAGCTTTTGTGATTTTTTTTAGCATTGTAAAGGTATGATGGAGTTGTAATTAATACAATAGCATAAAATTCCATGCAAAGTAATCTTTCACATAAAATAAAATATTGTCAGAATATTTTTTATACAACATTTTGAACATGTAACTTGGTCATTGTCTCTATTTTTGCCTATTTTTCATGTTATTCGTCAAAATATCAAAGTGAAATTGAATATTTCATGAAAGAAAAATCTTGGACAGGTTTAACGATTTAATCAATAATAGAATGTACATTTTGGTGTAAGTAATGGTGGTGTTTTATTTCAAAACGTAAAATTAAATTCTTCTATACAAATGTTATCTTTTATATACTTGCATATGTGATTAAAATTAAATAATGATGTAAAATGCATTTGATATAAATTTAAATTCATTATTATTTAGCATTGCACCATCGCTGCCATATTAATTCAAACAATTTTTATAAGTACAGGCAATATTCGGTACATGGAATATAATATTTGCTGTTATTTATTATAACTCTGTCAGGCTCAACTTTGTAATCGGTAAAAACAATTGTTATGAATAATGTAAATAGCACAAAAATAATATAAGTTAAAACTATTTAGCACCTAAGTTAATTAATTTATTATCTGCGCATTATTATTAGTGTCATACATAGACGTAGAGAATGGACTGAGCAATACTTTCATGAAATCGAACCACTCTCTAGAAAGAGAGAAAGCGAATGTGCGACCAGTGCCTGTCTTTTATTCCAATTTGAATTTATAAATGGAATGTAAAAAAATATAATATTGTAATGGAATGTAAAATGGCTATAAATATCTACCTTCATTAATCGTATTTCAATGAACAGAAGACTTCTGGCCGCACATTCGTTTCGTCTCTGTCGCGCCTTTCCGCCATTTTAGTTGAAGGCTGCCAAAGCAAAAAAAAAAACATTCGACCACTCTCTATGTCTATGGTATTATAGGATCATAGTAACGTGTTTTCACATGCGAGCTTATTTTGAATAAATTGGAAAGACTCGAGTTCACCTCGTAAATCGATTATGAAAATGTATTATGTAAGCTATAATTATATCGATTATATAATCATTACATAGTTAATGGCAGGTGTAGATAACCTCTTGAAGTCGTCACTGCGATTGTAGGCAGCGGTTATTACAGAATTTCATTCATCTGAGTAACGATGATAGTTGATTTCATTGTTTTTTTTTTTTGCTGTAATAATAAATAATCAAAAATTCATATAGAATGACACAATTTAGAAAATATGCCGATTATATCTTATTTAATTTATTGATGTAAAAATGTATTATAATACTACAAAATATTTTGATCTTAAGGATCAATTCAATGTCATGTCCTGTGTTGAATGTATCTCGTACGTATATAAATCGTCCCCCACTTAAAACTTAATGCCGTTTTCTAATCGGCCTACATTTTATTACATTGTCTTTTTTTTCTAAATTGTGTCGACTCCGTATTGTATAAATACATATTTGAGGTAGCCGTGAATTTTGAGAATTTCTTTAAGATCTAGATGGAATTTGATAAAATTAAACTAAGTACGTCTTAAACGTTAGGGCCTTTTACATCGTCTGTGATTCAACGTGTGGCTATCAAATACTCAAGGGACTGTATTTTTGGAAATATCTTGTTCGTGATGGTAAATGATATTTTATTGTACCTATTTTTGAGTTCGTTTTTGAATACTGTAATGTGTAAAAATTTATTGGTAATGGCCTTTACGAAAGTCGCTATAAATAAATATTATTGTTTGCAGAGTAGATAGATTTCATAAAACATTTTATCACCTTTTTCCTTCTTCTAAAATAGACATATAACAATTTGTTTAAAAAAAGGCCAAGTAAATATTGTATCGATTGTTGAATTATTTAATATTTTAACTTAATATTGTTTATCAGTGTACATTGTAACTTCCTCGCTATTTTGAGCGGTCGACACCGGTCTGATGCTGAACGCCTATGCGTTAAGATATATCAAGACATGAGGCAACGAGATAATATAAATATAATTTAGATACGTTGTATTAGTTCAATGGAAACGCTACTTAAACAGGTTGGTTTATATAAGAATCTTGTAATCATCGTGTAGACTATAGAGTAAGCATAATGGCACTAGTTTCGTTTGCACCTAATTATTACACTCGAATTTCATTCAAAATTAACTAAATTATAAATCAAAGCATTGAGGCCTCTTCACGTAATGACAAATATATATTTTCTCGATTTTAATATCAAGAAACTATGACTAACAATGTAATGTTCTCTTTAGCATTCCCTTAGGAACTGTGCCTTTATTAATTCTTAGCTATTTCACAGTAAATTTAACAGCTGCTAAAATGAGAACCAAATGGAAAACTATTGATAATTAATATCGTCTGCATAAAATCTAATACTTAAGACGATTTCGGCATAATATTATGTATCTAAGTGTTTAATGTATATTATAATAATTCGTCTTTCTCGTATCGTGTTTGAAATTTATTGTAACGATTTAGTAATATTGAAGAATATATTGTGATAAATTATATCTTTACTTTTATTGGGTTTAATGAGTACAGCGGCCTTTATCCGTTATTGTGACGCTAACTTTCCGTAATATACTAATCATCTTGCCTAGAACGTTAACTAGACTGCAAACGTGTATAGCTCACCTATTTTTAATAGCGGTTAATATTATGTAATCAGAGCAATGGAATATATTTAGCAATAAATAAAAATCGAGATATCGTAGTTTTATTATTTCCTTTTCGATTTCGCAGTGGGATTCTTAATGGCATTCCTGTCTATACAAGAAGTTACTTTAGCTTTACAATAAAATATATCAAAGTATCAGTTGATAGAAATAGATACTATAAATTTAAATAATAATTAAGAACCATATACTTTATTATGTGTATCAAAATTAAGACTATTCAATATTTCAATCACCAATAGTGTAAAAATTCGGATGTGATCCATAACTCCAACATGAATCATATCACTCACTCAAATTTAAATAGATAAACTTGCACAAACCTCAATAATTAACCAAAATAAGTCATTTATATATTTACATACAGGCAAGTAAACGAAAATTTATTTACAAGAGTAATAAGTAGGTTATTAGAATAAAAATACATAAATTGGCATACACAAATTTACTGTGTACTTGATTTTTACATTTTTAAAAAGTTACACTTAAAAGCGACAACTCCCCCGGCAGCACTGCAACAACAGAAAATTAAATTATAATCATACTCATTTCTTACAATATAATATCAAAATGGTTGAGAAAATATAATCAGTAACAATTTAACGTCACGGCATTCAGCAGTAGCAAATAATGTTTTTTTGCATCATTTTATTAAGCTCAATTTTTTTCTTATATATGTGCAAAAAAAAGAATTGCTACTTGTAAGATTCCTCTGTATTCAGCATATATAGATTGAATTATATTTTAATTACCTTATCACAATGAAGTAGATCTATGATCTAGGTCTTTCCTTCTTTTCTTTGTACAGCGCCAGGAGTGACACATTAGCGACTTTCACCACCTGAAAGATAAACATTGCTTAATATCTAAACATATAACATAATTTACTTTTTCATGTCTCCGCAGTCAGTTAAACATGTACATCACAAGAGTCAGAGTAGCAAATACTCCAATATCAAAAGATTCATCATTTACACACAAGTTTACTGACTGCCAATTTCCATAGCTCTGTGGCTTTAAAAAAAAAAGACAATTTGGAAAAGAACTAGCAAACATATTTGAGACATTTATACACTCAATTGGTGCTAGTTTTAATTTAAAATCTATGATATGGTGACATGGTTTCATAAAGCAAATAGTGTTCTTGTTTCAGATATAATTGTAATTACTTCCAGCAAGTATTAATAATTTTATTTATACAGATATTTTTTGACTAACAATTATTTTATTTTAAATTAGCAAAAGTTAGCATTACATTAGTATCACTAACAAAATTTCTTGAATAAGCCTTCATGTAACACTTCTTGTCTATTTAAAACTGGCAGAAAAAGAAAAACAAATCTATCCCAAGAGAACCATACATTTTTCCAGGATAGAAAGTAGCCTATGTGTTATTCTGATGTATGAGCTATATTATTGTAGTTTAATTAAAATCCATTCAGTAGTTTTTGTATGAATCCATACATCCTCACAAACTTTTGCATTTATAATATCAGCAAAATTGGAATATATAGTTTCAAATTTCAAAATATTAAAAATGCCACTGAAGACACTTAATTCTGTTGCACTTAAACCATGTGACCATATGAAATTTATCAGTAATTAATATTTATGTGCTCAAACTAGTATATATGCCTCATATTTTAAGAGCATTAAAAAGCAATGAGGGCTCGTAATTATTGACATAAAAATAACAAACCTTAAATCTGACTCCAGGAATATCACCGACAGCGTGACCTTTTCTACCGAAACCTGCTACTAGCACTTCGTCGTTCTCCTCAATGTGGTTGAGACAACCGTCACGAGGGACGAAGGCTGTCACCTTCTTGCCGTTTTTAATTAGCTGAACACGCACGCATTTCCTGATGGCGGAGTTAGGCTGCTTGGCTTCAACACCACTATAGATATAAAACACCTATTAATATTTATGACGAACAATCCAAACATATAACTCAACTAATATATACAAAGTATCCATCCATAAAAGTAAACTATGCAAGTTTAAAATGCAAAATTCACTAACGGTTTTACAATGTATTGAATAAACACCATGCTTACTCCCATACGAAGTTCAATGACCCACATGTAGTACCCGCGTACTCGTAGTACGCGTAGGTGATCGATGAGACGCGACGCAGCCACTCGCAGTATTATCCTGTGATTGTAATTATAACAAATTCACAGGAAAAATACCGCGCGTGGACGCATCGACTAATTCCCAGAAAAACTTCCCCGCCGACACACTTTCTTCTTGCACGTATGTCGTATACACGCACTGCTTAGACACTTCGACAACATTCATAGCACTATTGTACACTTTTTTCATATAACAATCCTTGCAGAGAACACGATTTCATGCACGATATATGTGAAACTGAAACGTACTTTATACTTACACTTTCTCCAGGACGATGCCCTTAGCGTGAGATGCACCACCGAAGGGGTTAGCCTTCCACCTTGTACCCATGTGGGCCTTTTTGTAATCCTTGTCCGCCCATCGCTGCTCACGACGATGGTTCACGTGCTTACGCGCCGTGCGTATTCCACGGGGTTTACCTGAAAATTATAAGTTGCCGGTAATAACTTATGTTTATAGATGACACCGAAATCGATACACTACACTGTTTACGCGATGTTATGAATGGCGAATATGTTATTGTACCTCATAACCATGTTAGCGTAACCGGGATGCAAAAAGATTTAATAGTACACCACGAGAAAAACATGTCTGCGCCATGGCCGACACCTAGGCATGCAGATATAACTCCTATTTATTTAAAGTTTACGAGAAAAATATATATGATATAACACTTTCACATCGCCATTGAAGTAATTACACTTATTGGGCACAATTTAAATAAAAATAACTTAAAAAAAAGTATTAATTTGGCACAAAACTACTCCTTACCCATTTGGATAGCACGACACCAATCGGCTACGGATGGGAAAAGAAATATCTGGCCAACCAATGCTTCCAAATCAACAATGCTACCAACACAGAAAAAAATTACAAATGCTACCAGCTATAGTTGACTATAATAGTGATATATTATCTGTAGGTAATCATTATCCATTATAGTTGACACAGACGAGTCCAGCCAACCATCGGATTTTATTCGTTTCATTTGCGTGTAGCGTTGTATCACACAATTGAATAGAGTAGGTGTCCTCCTTTTTGAAGTTTATCAAAATTAGTAAATGTAGACCAAAATGACAGTATAATTGTAATAATGTCATTCATCAAACGACTCATAAATTATAAAAGCACTATGTTTGTATATTTTTTTAAAAATAATGTTCTTAGTGGATTTGAACCATATAGTTGCCCTAAAATAGTTCAATTCTATACCCGACAAAACCTAATGGACTTTTCCCAACTTTACATAAAGTATAATATAATTTACTAGATATTAAAATCTATAAGGATTAATCAAACAAGATACAATTCAGTTATCCTCAAATTTAATCTATTTTTGTTTTATCTAAAATGGTATGTTGTACTAAAGGAATATTCTTATTATTCCAAATTATATCTTTAATTTTATCATATTTGTAAAATTTTACAAATATGGCACAATTACTTTAATGCGGAAGAATTTTGACTTTTTCTCCGCCAGATCACTATGACCTTTAGTATATTGTAAAGCTCTATAGCATGAATGGATTTTTTTCATTTTATTTAAAATTTAATGAAAATGACAAATTGTGCAGGGCAAATGGACATCATTTGTTCCCAAAAGATAAAAACTGAAAAAATTGTGGGCTAAAGCACTAAGACGACCAAAATTTGCAAAATCACAATCTTTATATTTAAGGCTATGTGGACATCATTTTAAAGAAAGTGATTTTAAAACTCTTAAATCGTCTACAGGTGAATGTTTTTTCTTTTTTGTACTTTTTTACACATTAATTACAGAGTTTCATGTAAACTTTAATCGCCTATTATACCCACTTAGGGGATGAATTTTGAAAAATTCTTTCTTATCGAATACCTACATCATATAAGGAATACGCCTTCTAAATTTCACGTTTCTACGACAAGCGATTTAGGTTGTGTGTTGATCCGTCAGTCAGTCAGGACCACCACAGGATGCATCTCTCCTTCTGAATTCTTCCTTCAGCTGGTCTAACTTCCAGGTATAATACATTGCACAGATGAGATCCGAACACAATAGAAGCAACAAACCAGGTATAAAAGATATATCAAAATAAATTGCTTGATCTCAGACTGAATTTAAATGGACTATACGTGTGATGCTCTCCTTTCGAGAAAATTTCCCCATTGTTTTTACTTTATGGCTGGTGTGCTAGTTGGGCACATTTTTTACCAATGTCACGCAGGTATTGACTTTGACAACAGACCACAAACTTTAAAGAAATGCATACCCAATGTCAAACGTCAAATAAACTAGGTATAATAATAATAAATTCTAATCAATTTGCGATTACAAACCGGCAAAATTAAATGAAATTAATCTAGTGAATAGTGATTGAAAATAAATATTTAGAAGTAGAGCTGCTTCAATTTGCCACTATGAATATCGGAAGGAAAGATGGAGGTCCCGGTTACGTCGGTATTCAATTTTGTCAAGAATGTAACAACATGCTGTACCCGCGTGAAGATAAAAACAACAAAGTATTGCTATATGCATGCAGAAATTGCGATTATAAGCAACTTGCAGACTCAAACTGTGTCTACGTTAACAAAATTATGCACGAAGTAGACGAATTGACACATATAAATCCTGATGTAGTTAGTGATCCTACTTTACCACGTACTAAAGATCATATGTGTCCTAAATGCAATCACAGGGAAGCTGTATTTTTCCAAGGGCAAACGAGAAGAGCAGAAGAAGAAATGAGACTTTACTATGTATGCACAAGTTGTAAGCATAGATGGACTGAATAACTGTATCTTTTAAGCATTAAGTTTATCTTTTACAACATTAATTCTATTAATTCCAATATAAGTAAAAATTTTCTTTAAGTACAGAATAGTATATTATATGCATTCATAGGGTTTAATTCTTTTTGGATTTTGTTATGATAAATAAAATATGATATAATAAAAGACTCAATTTGTAATTTGAGTTTTATTTAACTAAAATATTGCCAAGCCACATATCTAAATATAACAGTTAACAATTCACAGCCATTGATTAATTAATAATAGAATTGAACATTGCTAAAAACATCATATTTCTCTCTGATTTCATATGTCTAAATAACAACCACTTGTTCTACACTTGTTTTTACTTACAATGACATGTGCTTTTTATTTAATTCACATCATTATAAGTAAACGTCAAATTCCAATAAAATAACACTTAAATTCTACCTATTTTTAAACAGAAAATTGACTAAAGCAATTAGTGCTTTCTGAATGTGTCTTACATTCAAATATTATATTAAAAAAATAATATTTGTCTATTAGTCAGCAAACAATGAGGAAATAGGCTATTGTTAAGTTTTAAAATAATATTTTTGATTTATTGTTGTTAGGGTTCTGTACCCAAAGGGTAAAACCGTACCCTATTACTAAGACTTTGCTGTCCGTCTGTCTGTCTGTCTGTCTGTCACCAGGCTGTATCTCATGAACTGTGATAGTGATACAGTTGAAATTTTCACAGATCATGTATTTCTGTTGTCACTTGCTGTTCTGTTGTTGCTTGTTGTTGTTACTTTCAAATATTAATTTTTTAATACTACAATAAACAGGTATAATTTAATCTAGTGTAGTTCTCAACAAAATTCTATTATTTAATAAGCAACATGTCTAAAACTAATTTTTAATTGAACTATTAACTATGCTTAAACTATTACTAATACAATAATCTATGTAAAAAGTAAAGTTCTCTCATGATTCTTAGGCCTAATCAATAAATGTATGCCGACTTGTAGTTGCTATTCATCTAACTATATTTACTGGCAAAAAATTTGATTGCAAAAGCGAAGATTATTAATTATTAGACAAAAATTGATTTAAATAATATGAAGAATAATATTCTAAAATCTATATTATTGACATACCTTTGAAATTTAAAGTACTTACTAACAATAATAATAGCTATTAAAAAAATTATACATTTTTTTATTTAGGTGTATATTTTATTTTTTATTTAAGAAATACAATTAGTTTAACAGTGCTTTTACTATTTAATTTTAATATTAATTAATTTTATTATTAGGTATTATCAAAAACTCCTTTCATTTTGTGACATATTTTGTATAGCATTTTCACAAAATATCTTAAGAGCAGGGCTCGGAAACCCGTTCAGTTTTTAAACCGGTTTTGGTTATTGACCCCAAACCGAAAGTCTTGTCGGCTTAAGGTTTCGGTTACATTCTTTAACCGGTTAAAATGAGTTTTTGTGTGTTTACATTTGGTGCGTCTTCGGTAATAGTGAATTGCTTAGTAGAAGGATGAATGTACGTTTCTTACTTATGAATGAATTAACCAGTTTATTTCGGTATCAAAATCGAAATCAAACCTTTCTCTAAGAAAAACCGTTAACCATTATTATTTCGGTTTACTAAACCGTTCGTTTTCATTTACCGGTTGAAGAACAAACGATGAATTAACCATTACATTACCGAAATAAAACGTTTTTTTAAACCGGTTCCGAGCACTGCTTATGAGTAAATGATGAGAGAATAGTGTGAATTTATAGAGTCAGCGACATTAAGGCCTGATAGCGGCTTTCAGCAGTGGACAATGGACATAGATACTTTTTAGGGTTCCATACCTGAAGGGTGCCAACGGAACCCTATTACTAAGCCTTCCGCTGTCCATCGGTCCATCCGTTTGTTAGAGAGCTGTATCTCATGAACCGTAATAGATAGAGAGTTGAAATTTTCACAGACTATGTATCTCTATTACCGCTATAACAACAAATAATTAAAATAAAAAGATAAAAATACAAGAAATATTTTTTTAACGTTCGTAACCGATCGTCGAAGTTAATATACTACATACATAGAGTAAAAGTAATATGAATAAAAAGTACATGTACGATGCTACGGAACCCTTCGTGTGCGAATTCGACTCGCTATTGACTAACTTTTTTGACGTCGAGGAGCCGTGGTTGAAAGCTTTGTGAAATTGCCTACATTTTATATCTGCCTAATTAATTATTATTCGTTAATGAAAGGAGTTTGTTTAACATCACGATTATCAGAAAAGCTCATTATAATATTGCTTTATAAACTTAACAAGTGTACACGATAGGTATTAGGTACCATAACAATTGAGGAAGACGGGGTTACGTGACTGGGAAGAGCGAACGATTCGATTTTAGAATAAACAAAACTTCTAGACTTACTCTTACTATAAATTTGACTTTCACAATATAGTCTACAATACACCACACCTTTTTCTTAATGATTAATAACGAGCTGAAACTTAACGAATAGCTTCGTTTCGATGAAACGCCTAACTTTTCTTTCTACGAAAATTTAAATGACAAACGGTTGATACAATTGTAGGTTGATAAGAAACATGAGGAAATGGTGATTGTTTAAATTTTATTACTTTAATCTTGAGATAATCCAACATAAAAAGAAAATGTCATCCAAATCTATCTAATTACATTGTTTTCGTCAAAACTAAGCACTTGTGAAGTTTCAGCTTGTGGGATATTGTAGACACTAGACTTTATGGGTTTAGTTTTAAAAGTTAATTTTAACGTTGAAAATGTTATCTATATGATATCAAAATTGAGAAGCTCATAGTTAGGTCTAATCTAGCGTATAGTTGTAAGCGAGAGATTCCTAACACTTGTACGTTATTAAGAGAAGAATATCGACTGACTAGTTAACTAACATAACAACAATGGGATCAAGTATCAAAGAATTTAATATTTTGTTACGAATACAATTGTTATACTATAGTTAGTACCATTTCTTAAGATGATCCTTTCAAAACATTTTATTGAAGTGTCTACAAAGATTAATTAACATATCTACGCACTTATTTTAAATTTTCGAAATGGCAGGATATTCGATGTTTGTTTGGAGAAATGTGTGTTTAAATAAGCTAAACATTACCAAATATAAGCTCAGGCAAAACAACCGTTAGTATTACTATATACTAATTACGCACGCTGCTACCACTAGGTTATAAATCTAATACTATATTAGTGGTGGATTTCGCTCAATCATCTTTTAAAAGTAAATTTTTCTGGTATAAATAGAAGTTTTACATTTTAATGTAAAAATTCAATGACATAAGTTTTACTTCATTAGACCGACGAGCTGTAAGTTACTTAAACTGCAGAAACTCGTAAAATTTTAGTGCCTTTGGTAGAGTAGGTGAAATAGCACAACCTCTTACATTTTCACTAGTCCTTTTCAATAACTTTTCAATATTAAAAATCATTCTCATTTAATTTGTTTTAATATATTCAATCTAAAACTTTAAAAAAGTACCAAATTCTAACAAATTTAAAAACAATTCATTTCCAACCACATATCGCCGGTTGTCTTTCAGCATAACACTTTCTTATCGTTTAACTATTTGTAGATCGCGATCACAAACGCTTCATCTCTTCTTAGTATACGTGGCGTCGATCTTGAGCCGCCTGCCACGTATGGAGAGTTGTCGTCAGTGCTCCGGCGGCGGCAGGTCCGGGAAGTTGTCGGGGAGCGGCGGCAGGACGTTGGTCTCGAACTGCCCCGACATGTTGCCTGGAGGAGAGTAATTGGCTACCACTATGACCTTACCTGCTCGTGACCTCGCTTTGCCCACTCCGAAGAACCGCGTCGCCACCCACACCATTTGTGTGAAATGACCTGGTTAAAATAATTCATACAATATCATTCTCTAATCCCCCACTAAGATGAGCCCACGCCCAGCAGTGGGACGTTAAAAAGGCCTGAATACATATATACATACAGTCACTTAATTTAAAATAAGACGTTGAGCAGCATGAAAATGTCAATAGGAAGCCGCAGGAACATAGTCGAGAGACACCCATCGGTTGCGCATATTGGATCAATAGCATTTGACCACAACCCGTTATTTTAGTATTTTAGTAATAAAAATTTAGATACCTATAAAGACTGACGAAATGGCAGTATTACATATAAAATGGGAAAGATATGAAATAATAAATATTCTTGTTATGATTACTATAATAAGTAGGTAATATTCTACCTGCATTAACATTTGCGTGAAGGACGTCCGATTCTTTAAAGAAGTTGTATTGTCGAACCGCTGCATACCAATACGATGACACCTCTTGGCCTGTAATCGATTTCAAAATTTTATTAATTCCACTATATCTTCAAAGGATTGTCTATAATGTATATGTACCTACTAAAAGTATATGAAATGTACTTTGTCATTTTAAAAAGGAAAGATTGTAGATCATTATTTTTGCTTACCAGTGACGTCAGGTTGTATGTCACTCACTGGCCGCTGATAAAGATTCTGCCCAACATCACGATCGTTTCTATAGTGGAACTTGTTGGTGTGAGCCAAATGGTTTGCCCACGCCTGGGCATAGTCGCATAACTAGAAATTTAACAATCATAAATATTTTTCTATCCAATTTTGTAATTTTTGTTCTTATCTTAAAACAATACGGATCACTTTGCTTCTAAGCTATCGACCACTTGACATTTAGGCCATCTTATTACTTTACTGTGAGTCTTAAAGATTCTTATGAGTCTAAAGCGAATCGAATGAAAAGTAAACCAAGATTCAGTAATGCTTAAATAATAATTTAATTTATAATACCTAAGAAATTGGAATTTTTTATTATTTAACTTTGGCGTCGCAGTAGGCAATTTATTTGGCTTATAAGTAGATTTGGTTCGATTTTGATTTTATCAACAAAGATTTTGATGATTCTTAAAGCTCGGCTTTGGGTAACAGGAGAGGTAGCACGTATAGACGCGTTATTTTTATAAGGCAGAGACTGGAGGAAGTAAATAGTTTTACTTCTTATTTAAGAAGCCCTTAAACATCTCATTATACATACATACATATTATGTATATTTCTGCTCATTTTCCCTTCTGGAATAGACAAAAGTACTTAACTAGTAATATAATATTAGATAGGTACTATGTTCACTGCGCACCGCCTATTTTGAGACAATGCCTCTGGGAAGGCGATGCCGTATTGTCTTAACCAGAATGAGGCAAACATCAATATGTATAATAATATTATATAGAAGTCAAAGTTTTGCAATAAACATCTATCTATCTAATACCTTTAAACGAGAAATTCTAGTATATTTATTTATTTATATATACCGGCGATCTCGGAAACGGCTCTAATGATTTCGCTGAAATTTGGTATGTGGCGGTTTTCGTGGGCGAAAAATCGATCTGGATTAGTCTTATGTCTAGAAAAACGCGTGTTGTCGGATTTTCATGCGGTTTTGTTCCGCATTATTCCACGCAAAATATGGTCGCTAATTGCGCACGCTCGGACATTTTTTTTTTCATATTCGCGTTTTTAGTTCTTTTTTGTTTTTAAGCTAAATTAAAAAGAAAATTGTACTTATGACCAAAAACTCCGAGCGAAGCTCGGTCGTCCAGGTACTGACTATAATAGAAGAAAATCTACGAATTTTTACGCTTAAACGAGTACAAGTATTCCGAGTGAACTCAAATGTATTTTTTCAGGTCTATTGAGTTAGTTAAAAATATTGCTACATTTTATCCCAATAAGCTAAATAAATGCGGAATGTTAGAATAAAGCTTGAGCTTCTAGCGAATTAAATGAAGCAGAAAAAAAGCTAAATTGTTAATTAAAAACAACTGTAGGTACAAGATTTATTTAATAATTTCTCACCTCTGGTGCCATGTAAAGTTGAGGCGCTCCGTGTCTCTGTCGATAGACGTTATGCCAACAAAGACACTCGGTGATGAAGTCGCTGTCCTGCCAGGCCGTGCGCACCTCGCTCCATTGTACTACCATACTCACGGGCTTCATCCGTAGAACCTTCAATAGGAATGATGATAATAGTTTTAAACTGGTGTTATTTTTTATAATTATTATTAAAATACTAGCAGTTCACCCTCGCTTCGCTCGGATTCGCCTCTAGGAAAACAGAAACAAACCTATCCCACGGGAACAATGCATTTTTCCAGGATAAAAATACTATAATCTATCCATGTGCCAAACTTCATCCAGATCCGTTCAGTCGTTCTAGCGTAAAAGAGTAACAAACATCCACAAACATTCATATTTATATTACTAGTATAGATGAACATAGATTTTGACTGTATTTTACTCTCATTTTTTCAGTTAGTTGGGCACATAGTTGATTAGTTTGATTATTATTTTTATTATAAGCTCCGCTATTCGAAAGAACAAATAAAAAAATAAGAAATAAAGGTTAAGGCTAAAAAGGTAAATGACTGGAAGAAGTGAAAGAAATAATGCATTCAGAAAGTACATTAGATATAACCTGTCACCGCCAAGCGTTTGGCATTTCAAAATACAGTGTTTGTACCAACTCTTTTATAATATGATTAAGACTAAATTGCTTACGACACAAATTTCCCTTTACAGTAGAGCTGTTGAAAACGGAGATGTGAACTCCTCTATATCCATCTATGTACTTGCAACTTTACGTTGCACCTCACTGTATACGCAATGTCCTTTTTATTAAAACTAAATTTTAATTTTCTACGTTAAAATTAAAAATATCACTTTTTTCTACCTGTAGAGCCAGCACTCAATATTTTTCTGTGTATATAATATGGAAATTTAGTTTTTTTTTAATTTATACATTTTAATTACAAATAATAATTCATTTTGTATAGTGTCAAACATAATGGAACAAAGGGATAATACCGATCAATCACTTGACTCGTCAATATATACCGAGACCGACTCTTAGACAATCTTAAGCATGATTGATCGCGTAAGAAAATTAACTATTAGGGTGTTGTACATAGAATTTTTACAGGTTAATATTGGTATTTTCGTATATTATAAAAAATAATATCCTTCTAAATAATATTTTGCTTGACTGGTGAAACGTTCGCTATATGACATACTAGCATTGCCCGTCAAGCACGTAACCAGAATAACTTATCTCTATGCCTCTAGTCTTCGATCAACAATACGACTAGATATCGGGTCGGCGTCAGAAATCCGTCTCGGTAAATATCAGCTCACTTCAAAAGTGAGCGTATATTTCGATTAGTTCTATTGAAACACTGCAAGCGTAAACACGTTCACAATGCCGCAATGTGTATTTTTATGAGTTGCAAAACTAATGCGCGAAGAAGAAATTTTTCGGACGAATGTCTTATTTTCGTTGAGTAGGTACATGTAGATTGAGTCAATATTTTAATACGAACCTTTAATAATAACCTACGAAATAATATAAAAATGAAATTTTGAAAAATTTTGAAATCCGCTAAGAACGTTTGGCGAAATTCAAAGAAGCAAACAGAAACAAAACATAACGATTTAGCTCACAAAGCAACAACGGGAAAAAGTGCTTTATGTTTTTTTTTTAATATAAAGTTGATTTTGCAATAAATATTATAAAACTTACGAAGTGATCGTAGGTGTATGATGATAATTTGATGATTTGTGACTTCACTTGAAATCAGTTTCTATCAGGCTTTTGCTGCCTAAAATCTACCAACCTCTCTCAAAGTCATAGGTAAAGTATTTTTCGCTATTATATAATACTAGCGACTCACCCTCGCTTCGCTTTGGGTTCGTCCCTAGACAAAAATCTATCCCACGGGAACCGTACATTTTTCCTGGATGATATATAGCCTATAGCCTTCCTCAGTTAACGGGCTATCTAATGCAAAAAGATTTTTTCAAATCGGATAAGTAGTTCCTGAGATTAGCAAGTTTAACCAAACAAACAAACAAACAAACAAACTCTTCAGCTATATAATATTAATATAGTAGAGATTATATACCTATTATAGATAGATTTCATAAATTATTAACGAAAATGGTAGATTAAGAACAATTTTTAAGTAGTATCCATGTTGTTATGTTAATTGCCAACTGATAATGTCTGTTCATCCTATCGTTTTCTACTCTCTAACCAAGTTAGAGCCGTGTTACTGGTTTAAATCAATAAAGGAACAAGTGAACCGTATAAATTGGGCTTGTGCCAAATACGCTTGGAGAGTCCTACGTTTCATTTTTCAACTGTAGCTAGCGGTTCTAAAAATATCTCATGCCAGCCTCCCTCCTCGGTGATTTATGTAACAGTTCAAACGAATATTTTATATCGATTATTATTATTTTCTTCAGAAGGCTATACAACGTTGGCATTTGGCCAGGTTTCAAAGTATATTGAATTGTATTAAAAATTTAAATAAAAGAGATTACACGTTAGAATTATTCGAGTATGAGAAGTTATAGCTTAAATGACCTTAAAATTTTAAATTCATAACTTTACCAATTTAAAATAGTTTTTAAAGATCATAACTTTTTACTTATTACCAACTACAAAATTATTATAATATATGCATATAATAAAATTGTAACTAAGCCGAATCTGTACATAAAATATTTTTTTGGAAAGTCTTATTGAAATAGATATTATTATCGATACAGAGGCCGAATCTATAGTTTAAATAATTTTTGTCTGTCTGCTTGTCTCTTACCGCATCACGAGAATACCACTGGACAGATTTTGATGAAATTTGGTATGATGATAACCGGTTATCCGGGTCAACATATAGGATACTTTTTACTGCGGGAAAATATCTCATCTCTGAGGTAAACGTGAAAACGTAACTAGGGGCGAATCCGAGCGGAGCGAGGTGAGTCGCTAGTAACACTATAAAACAGGTAGGAGCACATTGGATTTTCATACATAATTTAAATATATTATGTGTGTCTTACAAAACGTATTTATTTCGGATTCTTGGGAATTATTGACAAGAATATAAAATAAAAAAAATGTTTAGTCCATATCCACCACTTTTATCATCGGTTAGTCGTAAAGAAGGCTGCATGCGGTCATAGTAAAACCAATAAATCTCTTGAACTATGGTAAAGCCACGCGGTGCCATTTGCATTTTAAATGTCATAGGTATTTGGGAATGTTAAAATAAATTACAAGGTTTTTTTTACATTTTGACACGTTCATAACTTTACATGGGTTATTATACAAATGTTTTAGTTTGACACGCACAATTTGTTGTTGTTGATACAAACTTTTTTAATTAAACGTTAAAAAGTAAAAGGTTGAAACGTAAGGTTAAAAGGTAAATGATTTATAGTAGGTATAATATACTGTAGTATTTCATAAATTGTAAAAGTATTTTAATATAAAATATTAAATTGTATTTACATGTTTTTACTGTATAGGTATAATACAAAAATTAACAAGTTTGCGTGAGTGAGGTTCGTGCTACAATAACAAGATGACAACAACATGAATGACATAATACGTCTTTTTAATGAAAGAAAAAAATACTTATAAGAGAAAATAACTCATATGCGCGAATACTCTATTAAACAGCTGTTAACGAAGCAATGATGCTTGTTTAAGCTTAATTGGAACGAAAATACATATTTCAAGTTACTGTTCCATTATAATGAATGACTAGCGACTCACCCTCGGTTCGCTCGGGTGCGTCCCTAGGTACGTTTTAATTTTTTTAAGCGAAACCCTAATCTTTTTCTAAAATAAAAGAAGCCTAAGTTACTCCTTATAATATCAGCTATCTGCCAGTGAAAGGCCCGTTAAATTTGGTCCAGCCGTTTCGGAGATTAGCCGGAATAAACAGACAGACAGACAGACAAAAATTTTAAAAATTGTGTTTAGTATAAAGCTGTTATTTTGACATTACAAACAGACATTTCAATTTTATTTATCTGTATAGATTAGGTAATTGAAATATCTGTAGGTGTTAGCAACCATATATCGTTGTGCCCATGGTTTTGTGTGCACTTTTTATATGGACTAGGTATATTTTTCAAATTCGTATACTATAGTGTAGGTACATAATAATCACTACATTATAAATTAAAATTAAGTTAGTGTTTGTGAGGGCTAATCTCAGAATCTTCTATACAGAAATCCATACGGTGCTTACATAAATAGATAGAAGGTTTATCTAGGAGACCTAAGCTATAGTTTATAAACATTTTGCAAAAGTATTAGATTATTGATGACGACATGTTTGGCTCAGTTTGTAGTGACACTACTTGCTGTGCTAGCGGTCGCAGGTTCGAGTCCCGCTGGGGACATTCATTTGTGTGATAAGCACGAATGTTTGTACTCCAGTCAAGGGTGTTTATATTTATAATATGTATGTATTTAAAGTTATATACATATATATAGTGTATCAACTATCTGGTATCCATAACACAAGCCTCGTAGCTTACCATGGAACTAGATGGTGCTGTGCGTTAATGTCCCAACATACATATTTATTTATTTATTATTTTTAATTTTTTCCGACTTGAAAAAATCAACTATTACAGGCGCGCCTGAGCGGAGCGAGGGTAAGTTACAAGTAAATAATATATGAAAGCTCCTTCGAGGAACATTTATATAAAAGGAAGAAAATATTGTGAAAATGTGCATTCTCGAAAAATCGAAGTTCCCTAGTGATTTCTCCATAATGGAATTAAAATACGGCATCTGTACAGTTCTTAAAATATTAAATATGGTTTATCAACGATTCAGATCACATTTCCGTGTTACATAACACAGATGCCATGAGCTTGCTTGCGTGCGGGCAGCGCACAGCTTATAAATCGCAATAATAAGTGCAAAGCCGTACCGACCGCCATTTGCATACAAAGTACTCTTTTTTGAACGAACATGCAAATCTTATGAGGGCATTATTAATCCTAGTTGATACTTAAATATTAAATAAACTGTCTGTTTCATTGATTTTAGCCCCCTCTAAAACGTGGCTCACATTAGCTTTTTCTTTTACATGGGGTCGCTAACAGTTTGCCCCAACTAACCTCCTATTGTCTATGGACTGTCATATTCACCTGTTGTAACTTTATTATCATCTGGCTACTTAAACTTTTTATCAGCCGCACGGTGTCATAACTCTTTAACATATTTGCGCGATTGGCCATCAAATAGACGGCATCAATGTCTACTCCACAACAATGCATCCTGCGTCAAGGTTTCGCCCAGCGGTCGAAATTCAACCATATTGATTATTGAAAATTTGAGGATAACATATGTTTGTATATGAATAGGATTTTATATAAAAAAAAATAACTACCTACTATCTATTTGTTAACTCGTCAATAGCTACAATAAAAAAAAAAGATTGACAAACAGAGCAAAAAAAAGGTACTGAAATGTTTTGTCTTTGTCTATTTATACATACATATATAGAATTAAGCACTTATCCTCGCTTCGCTTGGGTGTGTCCTTGATACGTTTTAAATAGATATAAATAGATTTTGCGAATGTACCTTAGGAGATAGAAGTAATATGTTATTGCGGACTTTTCTTATATGCCTTTTTAAGACCTTAAGAGATGTATCTCTTAAGGTTTAGCCAGTGTTAGTCATATTTTCTGAAGATGTCTTGACAGAACCAGTTATCATGTTTTCCCATGGGAATGAAAAATTCTCCTATAGTAAAAGGTATCTAAATGTTGACCCCAGTAATAAGTAATCACTGAACAAAATTTAGTTACATATAATCGGTTTAGTACTTTTTGCGTGAAATGCACACAGATATACAGAAAAACAGACATGACAAACAGACAAAAATTACAATAACTATTGTTTTGGGATCAGTATTCTGTACACAATACGTAACAGCAAATGTTTTTAAAAAATATTTCGTGTACAGATTTTGCTTTGTTACATGTTACCTATAGATGAATGAAAACTATAACCCCACTGTTACGTCATTTCCACGTAATTTGGCAACAACCTTCACTGTGATTATTGAAAATCCTTCATCGACGCAGCGTTGCCGATGCATAAATTAATTTATATATACATGCTGAGTAATTAATTTACTTCGTACGTACATTTATGTGCTTCCAAAACATATTGAGAGGCACATTAATATTATATCTAACTTTAAGTGAACCCTATAAAAAGTCGGATAAGATACATTAAGTTTTGTTATTTATTTTATTTGCACATATATATATATATATATATATATATATATATATATATATATATATATATATATATATATATGTGTGTGTGTGTATATCTATATATATATATATAAATTTACGGTATAAATAAGTTTGTTTTTATATGTTGTATCTCAGCGCTTTTTTTTTTTTTTTAAATAACATTTACTACACACTTCGTCACGACCCATCGATAAGACCCACCGACGAGACCGATGGCATCTCTTCTTGGGCTGTCACTGAGAATTCTTAATAGAAAACTCAATACATACATATATTTGACCCGACACGAGACTTGAATCCAGGATCTCCGTACCTACAAACGTTCATTCAAGCCACTAGACCAACGAGGCATATCTATACAGCATAACTGCGACATAATTTTATAAAACTTTCATATAAGTTACGGGTTACCTTTTATAATATAATAAAAGGTAACTTTATATGCGAGGCACGGCTTAATTTGGTGTGTCTTAAGTTAGTATATGCTGCCGCATCTTATGCTAGGGCTAAGTCGCTACCCTTAAGAACCTTAACGAGTATGGCTAAAGAGGACAACATATAATTATAATCTTAGCAAAACGAATCTAAATACAATTTATTTCACTCTTAGTTACCTACTACGGCAGGTACCCGTAATAAAACATTACATATTATAAAACAAAGTTTCCCGCCGCGTCTATATGTCTGTTTGAACGCGATAAATCATAAACTGAAAAACTACTGGACGTATTTTCATACGGTTTTCACCGACGGAGTGATTCATGAGGTGTATAATTCTTTATGGTTTTCCGTTTTTTGTAAATTGGCTGAAATATGACCAAAATTATTGAAGATATCGGAAAAAATCATGCCAACTGGGAGCTTTACTGACGCCGCCGCGTGATCTAATATAGTTACATGAAAACGACTAACTTTTCCTAAACACTGAATGATAAACGTGTGTATCTCACCTGCCGCAGTGCGCTTGATCTTTTTTCGACCAAATATTTGCTCTCGTGTATTCATTGCCAGGGAGCAAGGTTATACTTCTATTGCTATGAATAATATATTGCATTGTTACAGGGGTTAATTTTTGTTGTTTTGGACGTAGAAATGTTAACAGTAAAATATTGAATATGATTTATATTAATTATTATTGTAAACTATATTTAAAATAATTAAGTACAATGTTATTTTTTTAATTTGACACATCTCAATTTCCTTTGTCAATCGTTTGGTGGAATTTAAGAAAACATGAATTTTGACAAGCTTAGGGAAATATCTATTTATATAAAACACAGTCGGGTTTGTTACAACACTTACCTATAACTCGAGAACTGCTGGACCGATTTTTATGATCTTTGTTTTGTTGGATTTGTCTTCACAGCGAATAGCAGAATAACTTTTAAAACATCGGAAAAAATCACGAAAAAAAAAACTATTCCATACTAAGCGTCAAAACGTACTTAGGGACGAGCGAAGTTAGGGTGAGGCGCTAATATATTTTTAAATCAGCTTGCCCAGAAAAATATAGTTTACTTTTCAGACTTGCCAGCCCTTTCTACCGCAAGAAAGGGGTTGACATCATTATATGAATAGGAAGTCAAATTTGCCTTTTAAATCCAGTGGTTTGGTTCGTGCGCTAATGAATCAGTCAACACTTTTTACATTATGTCATAATGTTCTTTAGATAAAATTGCTCGTTAGCAAAAGTTCACTTAAAATCCTAAAAAAATTTTTCTATTCATAATTTCTCCGATTAAAACGGCACTGTATTTGATACTGTAAAGACACTTCTTAGGATTTTCTACATCCAAAATCGTCGCTCGTTAGCAAAAAGTTTAAAAACGTTAACATCGAAAACCTACATCACGATTATATGTAAAATTATTCTAAAATTCGGTACACTTAGCATGCTTTTAACGAAATTTAAACTCAGATAAACTGCTATGGCACAAAGCTTTTTATGTATGTATGCCTACTCGTACTTAGATTATACTAGCAGAACCGCGCGGCTTCGCCCGCATTTAATTTACAAAAAGAAACTCTTTGGCTTTATGTTATCACAGATCATATAATACTATAATGTTATACAGCTCGTATATAGCCTATAGTCTTCCTCTATAAACGGGCTATCTAATGCAAAGAAAATGAAAGAAGAGAATGCGTAAAAAAAGAATTTTTCATATCGGATTGGTAGTTCCTGAGATCAGCGCGTTCAAACAAACAAACTAACTCTGCCTATATAATATTAATATAGATTATAAAGGACTATAAAGATAACTAGATTGTGGCGATCGAAAATTTGAGTTTCTGTAAAAACGCGGACAAAGCCGACGGAAAAAGATATGTTATTGGAAATACAAAAGCGACCCCTACATAATAATCTAATGATATTATTAATAGCTTATTCTTGACATCAGTATTACATTCGTTCATTGTAACATAGTGTTACCAGTTATTTAAATTAAACGCAGTTATAATATTATTATTATTAACACTTATTTAAATTAAACACACTTATAATGGAAGTTGTCGAAAAAGGTTTACTTCGTAATTGACTAAATTATTTACATTTAAATGTGGGCAGTTCCGTTCGTGGATGTGTGACCACGACCAAATTGCCCCCCCCCCCCCCTCCCCCTCCTCCACAACCACGACAAAATTAACTTATAACCCTGACTAAGTAGAAAAATTCGCTGAAGGCACCAAATAATCTTAAGTTTATTATAGTTCTGTTATACTTTCTAATATTACTTAGCTTAAGTTTACTCATAAGTCTTGATCAAGTAGTACCTAACTAACTTAATAAGCAGTCTTTATTACGGCGTAGTACGGAAACTACGACTACGTTTCTGCTACGTAAGTATTTGCTACGTAATATCCGTAGCAACTTTTTAGATATGAGTATTAACGCTAACTTTATATATGTACTGTATAATATACCGTGTACATATAAATATTGATGACTTCGTTTCTTGAAAATATTAATCTATCTATGTATCTATTAGGCCCTTTTTAACGTCCCACTACTGGGCAAGGGCCTCCCTTCAATAAGAGGGGGATCAGACCATAGTCCATCACGCTGGCCAAGTGCGGATTGGAGGATTCTTCACATGTCTTTCGAAAACTTGTTGGGACCTCAGACATGCAGGTTTCCTCACGATAAGTGGTAATCATGCTAGACGTATGTGGTAATCATGTTAGAAATGATTCGCTCGTGAAAATATCAGAGGTGCAAGACCCGGGATTTGAATCCGCTTCACTCGGTTTCCCATGCTAGCGCGTTACCACTGGGCTATCACTGCTTTTTAAAATTATAAAATTATTAATGCGATCGTTTAATTATACCATCTTCAAAAAATACAAAAATTATTTTAAATATACCATATAAAACTTACTTTCTGTTATAAATTGCTTAGCTCAATTACAAGTACTAGTGATCGCCGCGTGGTTGAAAATCAACCTTAATTCATTAAGTTATATATCTATTGTCTTGCGTATATTACAATATTAATCTATTCTCAATTTGACCACAATAAACAAAAGAGTATATATGCGTGTGTGTGTCAAATACATAGTAGTGTGTGTAATATTTTTTTTATTGATTTAATGTATTTTTTTATGCATAATTAAAAAAAAATATTGGCATTCTGCACTCCTTCTCTATATAAACTATAAGTGTGAGAAATTTCATACTCCTCCGTCAGCGCAATTTTCGTAAAAAGGGGTACAAAGTTTTTGCTTCACGTATTAATATATGGAGATAAATTATGCGATTCATTTCCTTGATGCCTAACAGTACCCAGTTAACATACACATATCACCTCGAGGACCGCGAGCACACCGGTGTGCTAGATAACAATTGAATTCTCGGAAATTCGCACGGATTTCTTAGAATTTGTCCGGGAGGGAATATACATACTTTCGCCTGTAGTAGGATTACATTATTTTATTATTTTATAATCCTTTTATTTTATTATTAACCAGCGACTCACCCTTGCTTCGGGTTCGTCCCTAGGTTGCTTCAAAAAACAAACTTTTTTATTATTTTTTTTGGTTTTAATTATTTTTTTCGTGGGACCCTATTTTTTTTCTAAAATAAAAGTAACCTAAGGGACTTCTTATATCATCAGCTATCTGCCAGTGAAAGTCCCGTCAAAATCGGTCCAGCCGTTTCAGAGATTAGTCGGAACAAACAGACAGACAGACAGACAGACAGACAAAAAATGTAAAAAATGTTGTTTTGGTATATGTACCGTGTATACATCCATATGCATTTAGTAAAAAGCAGTTATTTTAATATTACAAACAGACACTCCAATTTTATTTATCTGTATAGACTACAAGTTACGAGGTATCTACATTGTTTACCAGCATTTCCATAAACTGGGCTATTTATAGCGGGGTCTCAGTAAACGCTGTCTGGAATAGGTTACACTCATATTTTAGGGATATTTTTGGTCACTAAGTATCTACCCTTTCTTATTATTGATGTAATATATTTTTATTGGAGATGTAATGTAGAGTATGAAGGAATATAAAGTTTTTAACTTGACAAGATTAATATATGTATATATTTTTTAATTTTAGTATTAAATGTAGGTTAAATATCTTCGCATTTTGAAGTAAACAAAAGATTCAACAAAAACAAATTTATTACTACCATTAATAAAGATCAGAAGAATACCTTTTTTTTCAAAGATTGTAGCCAAAAAGCTGAATACATACCTAGTACCTACTGTATGAAAAATAGTTCAATGCTATTTAGAGATCCATAGAAAGTAAAACCACCACAGAACATCGTTATGAAAGGTTTGAGCTGTAGAAACTTTTCGCATCTTGCGAATACGATTCTAAAGGGCAGAGTCATTAACGTTATTACTTTCAGTATCTTGCATCTACAAAGGCATAATTATTATATAACATATGTTATAAAATAATGATATAATAATGATATAATATACATATGTTATGTTATGTAATACTAGCGACTCACCCTCGTTTCACTTCGGGTTCGTCCCAAGACAAAAACAAATCTATCCCACAGGAACCGTATATTTTTCCGGGTTAATAAGTAACCGATGTGCTATTCCAGACCATAACCTATCTCTGTGTTAAATTTTATCCCGGTTCGTCCAGCCGTTCTGACGTGAAAGAGTAACAAACGTCCATCCATCAACCCATCCTCACAAACTTTCTAATATTAGTATGGATTATTATCCGTATTTAATATTATAAATGTGAAAGTTTGTGAGTATGTATGGATGTTTGTTACTCTTTCACGCCAGAACGGCTGAACGAATCTGGATGAAATTTGGCACAGAGATAGATTATACTCTGGAATAACACATAGATTAATTTTTATCCCTGAATTATGTACGGTTCCCGTGGGATAGGTTTGTTTTTGTTTTCCTAGAGGTGAATCCGAGTGAAGCGAGGGTGAGCCGCTAGTTTACAATAAATAACGATCGTTGCGTTAAAATGAGCCAAAAACGAATATATTTGTAAAAAATCTTTGTATTACTCATACATTAGTGACAAAATACTAGCGATATTTCGTGATTTTTGGTGCACCTGTTTATTCTTACTACTTACTTAGAAAAATGAAATGCTGATGGCTGAAACGATTTAGCTACTTTTTGAATGTGCAAAATAATTCGAGTAAATTGGGGAAAAAAATGTAAAAAAGTTGCCTGGAAAATTAGGAAATTTGAGAGTAACTAAAAGTCCATTTTTATATCAATTTTGTATCAAATATTACTAACCAATTTATTGAAATTACGACAAGACTGACGGGTCAGCTAATAAACATTATAAATATTTCATCATCATTTCTCAGGAGCTTACCAAAGCAAAACAAATAAGGCTATTAAGGCCGATCTATATCCCAACCAATTATTTGATATAGTTACATGAGAATTTTGCTGTAAATGCCTCTGAAATTTCTATCCAGTCCTTTGCGAGGCCGAGACGTCTCTATCTCGAAATGAGGTTAAAAGTGTGTAGACACTACGTACCGTTAACAGAATACATACATATATTACGTACATGTGAGTAACTGCAGATTTCACAGGAATATGGATATTTATGTGGATAAAGTAGTCAGAGTTTACGTTTGAAAACCTTACAAATAATTATAAACGTTTAAAGTGGTTATTACCATACGAGAAAGGTTTTGTTTATGGCTTTTTTTTTATAAAAAAATCTATCTAAGTCTATCTTATAAAAAAAATGGAAAAATTAAATGCGTCAAGCTTGGTGCGATTATAATAAAAAGCCTAAAGTAAAAAAACTGGCCAAGTGTGAGATGGATGTGAGTGTTTACAACCTCAGTTAAACATAACATCATATTAAAGGTCAATTATACGTATCTAATATAAAACACGTGTATGACGTGGTGACAGGGTTCCCTCGGTGTCCAATTCCGACTAGCACTTGTTTTTTTTTTTTTTATATTTTTCATCCAGACTCACTAGCTATTGTGCGCACACTGAATATAGCCAGTAGCCACCTAACATTCTAATATGCAAATTATAAATGTCTCAGAAAGTGTACGAAATAAATCCTCTACGTTGAGTCAGTTCTGAGATTTCTTATATAGATACGTATATACGTAGTGGGGACATAAAATTGAAAACTTTGATAGAGTCGCTCTACCAAATAGATCTATCTGTTTTAGTAACACGATGTTACAAAATATATTATGTAAATACACGTGTACGCTAAAATCTGTTATCTAACAATACTAGTAATCTGTACATCTATACAGATAAATAAATTTGAAGTGTCTGTTTGCAATGTCAAAATAACAGCTTTATACTAAATGCATATGGAATTATATACGGTACTTATAAGAAAAACACATTTCAATTTTGTCTTCTGTCTGTTTGTTCCGGCTAATCTCCGAAACGGCTGGACCAATTTTAACGGGACTTTCACTGGCAGATAGCTGATATTATACCGAGTAACTTAGGTTACTTTTATTTTAGAAAAAGAATTAAGATTTCGATCAAAAAAATTAAAACGTACCTAGGGACGCACCCGAGCGTAGCGAGTGTAAGTCGCTAGTACATAATAAAAAAGCTAATTTAATAATAAAAAAAACACTGGTAGTGTATGGGATTCATCAAAATGAATTAAATGAGCCTAAACTTGGGAATTTCCCTAGTAGCAACTTAAAAGTACTATTTTTCACCGTCTGTCTCCATCATCGCATCAGCCCAACCAAATTGTTGTAATATCATCCACTTAACACATATTCACAAAGCAAACTTGTAATTGCTAATTTTATTTCCATAAAAGTTAATAACATGTATTAGTACTAAAGCTAATAAAAGCGTGTTAAACAAGAAGATCCTAAAGTATCCAACGTCGTATAATATTTACCAATAAGGATAAAGCTTTAAAATTTACTTTTCATTCCAAATCGTTTATAAAGGTTTTTGCGTCTTTTTATAAAAATCGAATTCGTTTTTACCATTAAGGGATTGGGGGATACGAGGTACGAAGGTCTGTGGTAGGTCAAGGGCGTGCTCTACTTCCGGTGCCTTCGATACAAGGACTTGCCTGGATTAAGTAATGAACTTTTATCATAATTTATTTTTAACAAGTGTGCATCTAGGTGTCGAAATTTTACCATATATTTTTTTGTAAAACTAAAGCTCATCAATTATTGACGTATAGTATAGTCAATAGGTACTAAACAAAAAAAATCGATTGACAAATAGAGGATAAAAAGGGATTTTGTCTTGCTTATTTATAGATAAGCTCCGATTAATGGCAAATCCATACTAAATATACATATATGTAGATATAATAAAATTGTAACTAAACCGAATTTATAGGTACATTAATTTTTTTTTTATATCTTATTGAAATGGACATTATTATCGATACAGAGGCCGAATCTATAGTTTTTAGATTTTTCGTCTGTCTGTCTGTCTGTTACAGCATCACGGAAAAACCACTGGAGGGGTTTTGATGAAATTTGGTATGTTGATAGCTGGTTATCCGGGTCAACATACTCGTACAGGAACAACGTATAGGAAATTTTTTTTCTGCGGGAAAATATCTCATCTCTGAGAAATCTGTACTAAACGTTAAAACGTAAGTAGGGACGAACCCGAGCGGAGCGAGGGTGAGTCGCTAGTATGTCATAATATTTTATACCGAGTTACTTCATTTTAATGACGTAAGATATAAAATATTTAAAATACCTACAACTAAATACAGGATATAAAGATGAATGATTGTTGATCTGTGCCCAACTGGCACGCCTAAAAGCCAACTAACAATGAATTGAATTATTATTGTTAATAATTTCATAGACTTTTATATAATTGTTATCCCTCTCTTTGATACATCTTTCAAGCAAAGATAAATACTAAATATGATATTTTTCTTTATATCAACAAATTTTAAAGATTTTCAGCATTATACGCAATAATATGCTCGTATTATTTGCACCACAAAATAAAAGAAAACTGAAGATGCAGAATTAATTGTATCATAATTTTACATATAATAAGTTGATCAAAGTTATTTGTACACAGACATTAAGTGGCTGTGTATAATAAGAATATACCTAATATGTACATGTGTACGTATGACTATGTAACGTGAACGCCTTAAATGGCATTGTTTTAGTGCTATTGTCATATTATACAACGTCTGCCCTCTCCGTCTCAAGGCTCATATTCTATTTTACTTATATCATTCCTTTCTTCAGGTATTTTTCATTTGAACGATTTATAATATACAGTAATAAGTTTATGTAATCTAAATATTTTCAATTATAAAGAGATAATAATAAGTGTGATAGTTAAAAAAATATTCTGCTCTACATAATCTTTAAGACATTTCATGTGAAGCAGACAACGAAAAAAAAATGAGGTTGTGAAATTCGGCCATATTAAGCATATTTGTACTTTTAGAGGATATGATCATAAACACTTAATATTTTGTTTTTTTGAAGCTTAGTTGTCAAATTATGGTATTCTAAAGAATTGACCTGATTGACGGAAGAGTTTCTTTGGAAATATTCTTTTTATTCTGAAGTAATTATAATGTAGTCTTTTGTACAGAAAATTTGCTGTTCTTATTTCTAGCCAAATATAGTTAATTTGTACTGTGTGAATCTTTAATAACTCTAAATAAAATAAATTATATTTAATCGATTTTTAACGTATTTTTATGTATCTTTAAAGCATTCGAAACATCAGGAAACAAAAATCAAAATAGTTACATAAAAGCCCAAAAAGATTGTTTTATAAAAAATGTCAAATATTCACGCAAATGTAAAAAAAATATTTATTTGTAATTACGTACCCTTTGTAATAACTTGGGTCTGTTGTCCAGCTGCTCCGGTTCCTCTTCTTTGTGAGATGTGCTGTTGTTTCTTGGTCGCCTAGAACAAATTTATTTATTCTTAGCTGTATCTATATATTTGAAGGAGGCCTTTACCAACTGACAAACGGACTTACAGAATGTTAAGAAGCACCAAATACGCGGATAATTTTAATTATGTAAAAATAATAATAATATAACAGTGCAGTAGTGAAAAAAATATATTTGTATATCTATTGTCCGAATAAAAGGCTTTATTATCTAATATATTTAAACGAGCAATTCTTGTATATTTATATCTTTATATATTTATTTATACCGGCGATCTCGGAAACGGCTCTAACGATTTCGCTGAAATTTGGTATGGGGGGGCTTTCGGGGGCGAAAAATCGATCTAGATTAGTCTCATGTCTGGGAAAACGCGTGTTTTCGAGTTTTCATGCGGTTTTCTTTTGCATTATTCTACGCAGAATATGTTCGATATTTATGTTCGTACTTCTTACACTCAGGCATAAGCATCGTGGTCAAACGACCAAGGTGCAAGATTAACATTATATGGATCATATTGGATATTGGATACAAAGTTTTACTTTTTTTTGTATTTATCCAAGTTTTTAGTTCTTTTTTTTTTAATCTAAAAAATATGATATAACAAAAAAGAACACCGAGCGAAGCTCGGTCGCCAGGTACTTATTATTATGTATCTATCTATAATTGTAAAAAGTAATTTAAAATAAACAGTAAGCGGTAAGCTTTATCTTATCGCCGTTCAACCACGCTTAAGTAATTAACTTTTGTTCCTTTATATTAATTTAATAACTTTAAAAAAATATTGTATAAGGTTATTTTCTTATTTTTAAACATAATGAACAACGTCATAGTTATTTTAGGAATATTAATTTTAGAGTTCAAACACACGCCCACGCTTTATATTTTTTTTTGTTTTAGAAATTAGGCAATGTACCCTTTGATTATAATTTATGACATTATATAATCAAAGATGTCACCGTAAAATTGTAAACATCGCTAGGTTACAATTTATCTAGCGAGATTGTAAACTGTCGATCCGACAGTTTACAATCTCGCGAGATAGATTACAATCTAGCGGCACTTACAATTTTACGGTAACATATATATCTTGTATATTGTTTTACAATCGCTTCACTCGTGTACGCTCCTAGCTACATAACAGTGGCTTATGTATTACTCCAGGCCATATTCTATCTGTGTTCTTTTCATCCGAATCCAGCCAGTCATTTTAACGTGAAGAAGTAATAAATAAATATGTTGGGACATTAACACACAGCACCATCTGGTTCCATGGTAAGCTACGAGGCATGTGTTATGGATACTACACATATATGATTTTTAAATACATATGTACATATTATAAATATAAACACCCATGACTGGGGTACAGACAATCATGCTCATCACACAAATGAATGCCCCCAGCGGGACTCGAAACCGCAATCGCTGGCACAGCAAATAGGGTCACTACAAACTGAGCCAAACGTGTCGTCGTAGTAATGTGTTACTGCGTGTTTTACATCCACACACAGACATACAAACTTTCCTATTTACATATAATAATAGCCCGATAACTAAACTACTTCACTTAAACAAAACTTATGGCTTCAATAAAAAACCTTTTTTACCTTTAATAACAGTGGGCTAAGAAATAAATTATGCGACCGGAAATGGTGTATAGGTATATCTTTAGCTCTAGACCATGGCCGCTGGTCGCGTGTCGAACGATAATAGTCTTGATAGAAAACAGTAGTGTATTATTAGCACGCGATTTTTCCGCAAAGTTTACAAAGTAAATGAGTAAATAAATGTAATTTAAGCTACTTTTAAAGAAAACAACTTGTATTAATCCTACAGTTAATATTTCATACCAACAGTTAAATAATTTGGTTTTTTAAGTATCTACATATACTAATATTATAAAGAGTTAGAGTTTGTTTGAACGCGCTAATCTCAGGAACTACTAATCCGATTTGATTAGATTGTTTTGCATTAGTTAGGCCGTTTATTGAGGAAGGCTATAGGCTATATATCATATAATATATCGTCTATCTATTACATACTAACCGTTAAACGAATTCGAGCGAAGCGATGGTGAGTCGCTAATTTTTAATACACACAGATTGAAAAAGGTACTTTAATCAACTCTTTTTGCCTTGGACTATCGTACTTTGATACTTGATTTGAACCGATGATTAAATAGTATAGTATTATGTGATCTGTGATTAAACAAAATAACCCCACAAAGTTATTTTAATGTACCTAATCAATTTTGTAGATTCGTGAGTAATAGTGACTGGTGATTATATGTTAAGATTATAAATAATTATTACAGATTATTTATTAATGGTTTAGTCGATTGTTTGTAGTAGGTGTAATAAAACCGATTTTCAATCACTACATAGTATTAAACAAAGTCGCTTCCCGCTGTCTGTCCCTATATATGCTTAGATCTTTAAAACTACGCAATGGATTTTGATGCGATTTTTTTAATAGATACTGATTCAAGAGGAAGGTTTATATGTATAAATACATGCATAATATATAGCAACACTGATAATTTTAGAGGTTTCTAATGTGATGTCGTAAATAAATAATGTACTACAGTATTGTACACCTCAAAAAGGTCTACAAAAAAGTCCGCGATGGCAAAGGTCTATCTCTTAAGGATAACATACTATATCCATTTTACCATATTCAAGCTTGAGACGAACCCGAGCGAAGCGAGGGTGAGTCGCTAGTTGAAATATAATATGAGGATTGAGTCACTAGAAGTAGCATAGTTAAAAAAAATGATAGATGTATTATTATATATTGGCTTAGCCCTCGTTATAATAGAACAATATTTATTGATATACAATAAATAAATGGAAGATATTAAATTATTTTACCCTTTACCTGTCATGGTGCAACAAAGCAGGCGCGACTTTCTTTCTTAAGTTGGCGAGTGCTGTGAGTTCTTCACGCTTGCGGGACGGCGGCGGAGCTCCACATAGTGTCAACAATGGCGTCGGTGCCGGCTGAGACGGACGCAGTAATCTGTTATAAATATAATACATTAGTCGAACTACTATTATAATTGCGAAAGTTTTTTTTGTATGGGTGGTTGTGTCTGGATGTGTATATGTGTGTATATTTGTTTATGAAGTTTAGTAGGTACACACCTAGAGAGTAGAAGCATATAGGCTATTGTTAGACGTCAACGGACTCTCCAGAACGAAGCCAGGATAAATCGCTATTTAATCATTATTACAGGTCATGTGTGCGTGGAATTGTGGCAAGAATGCTACTTGCATCCCAAGAATAGCAATATTAATTGTTTGGTTTGAAAAACGAGCTAGCGCCTAGCTCTCCTTTCACCAGAATAGGCGTAAGGTGAATTGTCAGGTATTTCAGGTAGTTTTTAGCACTTCAATTCTATGTACTTTCATTGTATTTTTTTTTTGTAAATAAAAAATACTAATGATTTATATACGTAAATATTGAAAAATTGTTCAATTTTGTTGTTATTCCGTTATATTGCTTAACTTCAATTTGCACTAATATCATAAAAAGATAGTTTGTATGCAGGGGTATAAATTCCGAAAATTCTCATTCGTTTCTATAAATTATTTTGACACTAATAGGAAGCTATATTAACGCCAAAAGCTATAGGCTATTTTTTATTTCGATAAAAATGTGTTTTTAATGTCAGATTATAATAACTTTTAATTAAACCCGGAAAAAAATCGGCTATTTTTAGGTTTTATGCTACTCTTTGTAGAGACCGAAAAATGAACGCATGTGTCCCACCGGATGTTACTTGCACGTGAAATTATACCTAGGTGCTTACAGGTTCTAGTTTATTTATAAAAAGAGAATAAAAAAATCGATAATTAAGTATAAGTTATACAAATCCAATTTTGAGACCTTTTCTGAAACGCGACTAAGAATTATATTTTCATTGGATGCCCTAATTTTTACCACTATTCAGTATATTATATTCTATCGCTGGATGCTGACATTTTCTATTAATAGTTATATCTATCTATATTATTGGGCGTTAAAGGTAAAATATGCGTTTTCTGAACTTCTTGACATTTACATTGGAAGTACAAGATACCGGGGTTTATAAAAGAAGCTCATTTTGAATAAAATGCTAAAAATAAATCGCAAAAAAAGAAAAAGAACTGTATAATAATTATTACAACTGAATGTAACGAGAGTGATATTTAGATTAAATTACATTTTTTGCTTGACTACGATATTTTTCATTAGAGAGACAATACAATATTTTGTGATAATTTAAAGTTAGCAAATGTAATTTAAATACAAGTAATTAAATACTAAGAGAACCTTCTAGTTAGTATTTTTGTTTTGAACCCTGTAACCCTTATTATCCATAGTGTTTTTTATTAGTTTTAAGCTCAATAATACATATACATATACATACATAAGTACTATTGAAAAATACTACAATTGAATCAAAAATACTTTTTACTGTAAATAAGTAAGTCTACTCCTCGTTATACTTACTATATTCTCGTTACATTCAGTTAAATGTTTTTTTTTATTTCTTTCTAACATTTTATTTAAAAACGGTATTTTTATAAATTTACAATTTTTTCAAAGTAAACGTCGAAATATTTTTTGGCTGCACGGAAACTTTAAGACCCCATAGCCTATGAAAATTATTAAACTATGGAAATGGAAAACGTTACATTCCCACGACGGAAAAATCCTCGCTACTGCTATCGTTCCGTCCTTTTTCAGAAAAGTCCAAAATTGAATAATTTCCTGTGTCATGTCACATGTCAGACCTATGTGTATATTTTGATATATTATTCCCATTGAGACAAAGTGTGCTTACATATATGTATACGATTTCTCTATCTATACTATAATAAAGCAGTAACTTAGCGAAATCTGTACATGAAATATTTTTTAAAAACAATGACTGTAACGTATTATGTATACGATATAGACCCCAAAACAATAGTTATTAATTTTTTTGTCTGTTTGTCTGTTTTTCTTTTTGTCTGTTTGTCTGTTTGTCTGTTTGTCTGTACGCGTTTCACGCAAAAAGTAATGAACCGATTTCAACGAAATTTTGTGAACTGATAACTTATTACTCGGGTCAACATTTAGGATAACTTTTACTTTTGGAAAATCTTTGTTTCCCGCGGGAAATCGCAATAACTGGTTTTATCGAGTCCTCCTTAGGAACCCTCCGCTGGCTAAACCTAAAGACATACATCAAAACAATGTACTAAAAAATTGTAGATCTTGAAAAGGCCAACAGAAATATCTACAACAGTATATGTCTATCTCTCAAGGTACACTCGCAATACCTATTCTTATCTATACCTATAGCAAAACTAACATAGTTAAATCGATGTGCGCGTTTCACGCAAAAAGTACTGAACCGATTTCAATTAAATTTTGTATAGTGATAGCTTATCACTCGAGTCAACATTTAGGATACCTTTTACTACAGGCACATTTTTCGTTCCCGCGGGAAAACGCAATGACTGGTTCTATCGAGTCGTCCTTAGAAGTTTATATGGCTAACGCTGGCTGAACCTTAAGAGATAAATCAAAACAATGTACTAGAAAATTGTAGGTCTTAAAAAGTTATACAGAAAAGTTCGCAATATTATATGTCTATCACCTAAGGTACACTCGCAATTACTATTTTTATTCACTACTCGCGACTCACAGGCTGACTTATCAACGTTTAGCTCAGTTCAGCAGTGAAACGTAACCTAGGGACGAACCCGAGCGAAGCGAGGGTGAGTCGCTAGTATAAAATATTTTGACTATGCTACTATTTTGACTACTAATAAATGCATGCTAATTTTTATGTTGCAATCAAATATCATCCTATGGCTAAATCCTAGAAAGACACACGTTCGTAAAATGTATTATTATACTTATAACACATCTTATAGGTAATATATGTATGTAGTGTATATCTTGTAATACATTTTAATGTTAGCTTAAGTGGTAAAAAATTCAAAATCTCTATTAAAATTTGTTTTGTCAGAGATAGAATCAGTATTTTATTCAAATATAAAAATGTTTCTGTTTTTACTCAATAATTATGTTCTTGTTCAACTAAAGCTCAAAAAATAAAGTCAACGATGTGCATCATTATGAACTCGTTATATTTCATTATATTTAAATGGGATACAAATGTGTTGCGAACATGTTAAGTGGTAATAAAGGCAATTTAGCAAGTGGTTGAGCTTTTTATGCTTAGTTCATTAAAGCTTATAATTTACGATCATTTTATTTCAGAACTCGTATTAATGTTAAAATTTTCTTGTTATCAAAAGTTATGATACCACATAAGAATTAATGTTAAGAAAATTAAAACATAAATAGTAAATTGTATGAAATAAGAAGTCATAGGAAGAAAGAATATTTTGTTTTTTTTTTATAATTTATATTTATAAACAACTGTCTCGTGAATATTTAATTAAATAAACTTATCACAGCAACAACAAAGAATAACAACGGATATCTTTGCAAAAACAAAGAATAACAACGTTGTTATATTTACGCGTCTTAAAATATCATCATTTACTATACGAGTATTATTATGAATAAATCAACAAACAATAGTTAGCTCTATCATTCAGAAAATATGAAAATTGCATTACTGAAACATTGATTGAAAGGCAACGTACCGTTTAGAAGCCGGTGTGCGCTTTGAGAGTAGCGTATACTCGTAGAGATTGGAACTCGACGGATGGTTGTTGAAGACCGGGGCCGGTGGATAATAAGCTTCATCTTCCCTGTAATTGTTATTCACTAACATAGATTTTAATGGTAATAATTCGACATTGTCGTCGGCACGTCGGTCACGGGGCGCCGTCATATCGGATACATCGCGCGTCGCGCTCGGCTGCTTGCAGCCTACTGAAAGATGCGGCCTTGAAAATGCTGCATAGCGCCCGCCGGGATGAAATTAGGAAAACAAAAAAGCCTAACTCATTTTTAATGATAAGTAATAAACGATTTAGTTTTTTTTTTTTTTTAAATTGATGTGTAATTATTAGCTTGCAAAGGTAATATACATATGTTCTTTTATCAAATAATGAATTTATATTTTATGAAATTATTTGTTGTATAAAAAATTTAAACAAAAAAAATATGTGAAAACCTCATTATTGAACATTGTTTTAGTATTTTAAAGAAAATGTAAAAAAATAGTTCATCCTAATAAAAATTTTGACCTAATTTCTATTTCTATTTTCTGTGTTACTGTAAAATACTGATGATTTTTTTATGGACTCCCTGTCCGAAATAAACGTTTATTATTATTATTATTATTAAATAAAACTTAAGTTCTTAAAGCTTATGTTTATAAATAAAAGCTAAATAATTCGTTTGTGATATCTAGTGGAACACTAAATAGGTATTAGGTATCAACAATAACCGACCTATCTACATAAGCGTCAACCTACACAACCAAGATCTCGTTTAACAATATTGTTATTATAAAATATTGAGAATATAATGATTAAAAAATATAATATACTAAAACAGTAAAATAATTACATATCATATATTATTATATTTGTAGGTACCTAATACCTATACTAAAATAAACTCTATACTTGGGTTTGTTATATTGGTAAATTACGGGATCCTAAGTAACAATAAAACTTGGACCAGCTTCAACCGCACATGCGCTGTTCCCCTTTGCTAATAAATACTTTATTTCCTGATACCTATATAAAAAAGCAAATATAAACCTACATTAAACCTAGTTTCATATTTGTATAAAATATTTTTAAATAATCTTTATAAATATAAAAATAAAAATGTTCGTTAATAAGGACATCACTTAAAAACGGCTAGACTGATTTTGATTTGGCTATTTTTTGTTTTAATATTCGTAATAGTTTAAATGTAGCTTTTAGGTTAAAAATGTTGAAAAAGTTAGGCGGGGAATTGCGAAATTCGGGAAAGGCTATAAGTACTTTTTTTATAGAAGTTTTGTATCAATTTATTAAAATTTATGTCCATCGGGTCATGTGATGAGAAGGAATTAAAGGCATGTGATGAAAAGTGTTTTGTAAATGAATATAATCGATGGAAAGGAAGACTGAAAAAAATATGGATAGATTGTGTAAGACTAGACATAAAAGAGAAAGATTTGAATGATAAGGGGACGAGTAATAGGGGAAAGTCAAAAAGGAAAACGTATTGCAGCGCCACCCCTAAACCCCCAAGTACCTAATTAGAATAATGGGCAGGGAGATGATAATTAAGAACGTCCACATTGTTAGTATAACGTCTTACATAATTAATGAGATCCGCCATTTTGATTTGAAATGATATCTACGAGTTTCCTAATGTCCTCCTGACCGATTCCGGCCACGGCGGCCAATCTCATTGAGACTAGCCAACTGCGCAGGAGATATTATAGTGCACAAATGTACGCGCAGACACAAGTGCACTCTCTATTCCTGTCACTCTCATACTCCGGTGGGACGACTACTCGACACGACCGGTGAGAGTTAAGGCGCAGGACCGACGGCTTTACGTGCTCTCCGAGGCACGGGGGTGAAACACCGCCAACTTCCCAACTCCGGGCTGTTACTGAGGCTTACTATACAGAAAGACTCAATAACTAAACTTGGCCCGACCCGGGACTCGAACCCAGGACCTCAGGATGTGCAGCCGTACATGCTAGCCACTACACCACCGAGGCAGTCAGCATCTACGAGTTTATACCTTACATGACACTCGCGTTATCAAAACGAATCTAACGACGTATGAATCGTTGAAATCGGTTTACCCGTTTAGTAATTACAAGTGAACAAAGGATCGGAGATACATAGGTGCAGGTCGCCACAGTCGGATAAAAAATCAATGAAATGAGTTTAACTCACGCTTATGTTTAAATATATCTATACAATTTTTACATAAAAATAAAATAAAATATTTACCCATCTACAATATTTGTTTGTACCTATTGTTGTACAAGGTTTGTGTTTTATAATATTCCTATGAAAATAAATTTTGAGAGCTAATGTATGAAACCGAAAATATCTCATATCTCAAAACCTACTTAACCTATCTAATGAAAAATAATTTTAAATAACTATTTCAATTTTAAACAAAAAACAAAAAATAATTTAATTCAGAATTACCCACACGCATATGTAGATTTATTTTTCATTTTCGTCCCTCAGTTACAGGAATGCTATAAATATTTTTTACTTTATTTGCCATAGAATTTACATGAGATACATAAATATTTATTATTTGCCTTGGAATTTACATATTATAAGACTCCTCCCTTACCTTCTTTAAAAAAAGTAAGTAAGCTTCGGAGTAATAGCTTTAATAGTCTCTGAATAAAATTTATGTTGACTTCAGAGTTATAATACATACGCACCGATACGATGTTTATGACAAAATTATAATGGCTCTGCAGTGGCGTAGCGTGCACTTATGCCGCCGGGGGCCGAAGTCAAATTCGCCGCCATCTTATTAATTCAATTAATTTAAGGCCAATAAATCGGGACCATTTCCGATTAATAACTTGGCAAGCGATTCGACCACATCAAGTGAGAATTCAGTTTATTATGGATTAATCATTTAACAATAAGGCCCAATGCTTTTGCTATTCCAAATCAAGAAGCATTTAATTGCGCAAAATAGGTTAAAATCTATAATGCTACAGGTCCGGGATCACAAATTGTTTGGAAATTAAATGACGGCGATCAAAGAAGAAACTGTAAATCACATGTGCTTCAAGAAGTTTGTAAGTTTATAATATGAGAGTACAATATGCTTGATAATTATGCCATGTTATCTGCTGTCTGATGGAATGGTGAAAAGGTTAAACTAGAACTTGGAACGGCATCTAGCAAAGGTTGTGACTTGTGGATAGAAATTAAAGAATTAGGTTGAACATTTACCATTAATATATAATTCATTCATCGTAACGAACTGCCGTACACGAAAGTAATTTACATCAGCTTATACTATCGGCAGTCTGCTACGCATATGATCGGGGGAGATCCCCAGAAACATTATACCACATATCCTAGTGACGTGAGAAAAGTAGCGCAAAACGCCTGCAACACAAGATGCCTGCCATGGCGATCACAGTAGGTAGGCTTACGAAGCGGGACGTGAACAAAGCCACAAACAGCCCCAAACACCGATAAGCCTGGTGAAGCTAAAAGTGAAAATTACAAGGAAGACAAATAGGACAGGAGCCGACACGGGACAGGTTATTACACCAAACCTCTCACCAACCAAAGAAACCAGACACCACATGCAAAACGCCTATATATAGCGGTTGTGAGAGAAACTGGGAAAACGCACCTTACAACATGTGAAATATCAGACAAGCCTTTCGAACTTGGAAACGAGGGTTTGCTGAAAGCATTACAACATCAGAATACATTAGGGGCAACAAACCATGGAGCAACGCCGCCAATCACATGGCGCTCTATAATGTGAAGCACGGTCTCGTGCAACTAGAAAAGTTGGAAGAAGGAAAAACCAAACCCCTTAAATAGGGCTATAATATACTACAATGACTAAAGATGATAAGACGAAGAGTTAATCAGAACGCTAGCATCCTAAACCAAATGTGCCAGCATAGGAAGCCAAAGAAACCAATCGGGAAGCTGGCAACCTACACCAATAATGTCAGGATCTCACACCAACATCACCTGAGAGCACCGTGAGAAAAAGAGGAAATCTCCCTCTGGCATACTACACCAAAAATGCCAGCATTCTACGCAAAGAGGACCTGAAAGCGCAGTACTAACTTATAGCACAACTGCTCTCAAAGCTCTTAAAAGTTGCAACGATGGGCTCATTTAGCCCGAATTAAAATAAAAATCTCAAATAATGGCAAGGAAAAAGAGTATGTGGTGTTCGTATATTCCATGAAAAACGTTCTCTCTGAGGCGTTCTTTGAGGTAAGGTGAAGCATTGTCAACTTCCCAACTTCGGGATGTTACTGACAATTTCTTCACAGAAAAAAGAATTATTATCTCTGGTCTAAACTGGGACTCGAACACAGAATATTCTCAAAAATATGTATTTTCAATTTTATACTAACCAAAGTTAATCGTGGAAAAATAACCGATCAGTAATTACAAAAATGATGCAAAACATTTGCTTTTTGTTTAATAATAACTATAACTACCTACTCCTTATCACACTAAAATAACTAAATAAATATAACTGTGTGTTATAATTTTGCATGTTTTCCACTTTTCACGCCTTTTGCGTATGAAGATTCACCCAGGGCGAAAAGGTTTTTTTTTTAATTATTTATTATTAGTCTTCGAATAAAATGACTAAACTTCCGAGTAAAATTAAATGGACGAAAGATGATGATGATGTCAAAATTTTAAAGATTTCGTTTGAGCCATTTATTTATGACATCTTATAATTTAGTAAATAATAACAATGATGTTGTAACCTCGTTGAATAATAAAAATAAGTAGTTCTTCTTTGTCAAGTTTTTTTTTAATTTTTTCGCACCGTTATATTTCAAAAGTAAGTCTTTCGTAATCATAGTCCAGTAGCTTATATAGGGGGCGGCATGATCAGAATTCCTATTCAGCAATGAAAATTACTTAGCAATAACCCGATAGAATGTGTTGGTAGTGATTTTTGTGACAAATAATTAATTTTCTCTATTTCATGTAGGTACACAATATTTATTGTGAAATTTTGCCGCCACTTTAAAAATGCCGCCTGGGGCCGCGGCCCCTACCGCCCCCCGCACGCTACGCCACTGGCTCTGTTTGCGCCTTTTGGTTACGGCAACATAAATACATAAAATATCATAATACGTATATCGGGTATCTTATACTTATTTAAATTTTAAGTTATCAATAGAACGAATATTAGTATGATCCGTAAATATTGTATTTTTTATCTCTTTTAATTTTTAACTTTTAACCTATTTGTGCTACGGAACCCTCAGTGCAGGGTCGGACTGGGTTAGAAGGGCCCGGGTGGCTCCACAAGGCCAGAGCCCGAGACTAGATCATGGATTTAATCATAATTAATTTTTAACTTCTCTATCTTGATAAACTGGTTTAAACGGAGTCGTAAAATTCCACATAATAAAATAATATACATAGTTAGAAATCATGCATGATAATATTTTAATTAATAGTCATTGATAAAATAATTAATGGGAGATAATTTGACTACTTCAAATTAATATGGAATTCTATTGATTTTACTTTTAGAACATATTAATTTTAAAATATAATAATTTAACAGTTAATATCTTAAAATTAAACTTATTTTCGAGCTACTAATTTTGTAATTATATGCTTAAAAACAAATGTTAAAAAAATAAATCAAATAGTAAGACGTTAATAATTTTCAAATTACATTCAAAAATTCTGAAATCCTGTTTTGTTATTTAATAAAATTAAATTATAAATTATGGATACTTAAGTGATTTTTAGGATGATTTTATAAAATTTTAATTAAATTGTCACTTCCGGCTGATTGATATAAGAGCACAAGGTAACCGTTGGAAGGGGCAGTTTCTGGACAGACGTTCATTACGATAGAAAAGATAAGTACTAGTTGTTAAAATAATATTGAATTTATGTTGGCAAACTTATTGATCAAAATAGTGTTCAACTTATGTGTAAAAAGTGAAAACATAAGCGCTTTCCTGTGATTAGTTAAATAGTAGTAACATAAAGTGATCATTAAAATTGCATTGAATTTTGTTATATTGGATAGAAATACGAAAATTGAAGTAACATTATAAAACTTATAAAGTAAAAAGTGATAAAATAAAGCTTATTACATTGATTTACTGTGTTCTTATTTTCCTCATCTTGAAATTATATGGTTATTTATACACTGTTTTAACAATCTATCTTTGTTTCATTTCTCTCCAATTATATGAACGAACAATCTGATCTAGTTTACGTGTAGGTCTCAAGAGCTGGGCTCCCTATCCTACCCACCCAGTTGGTACCAGGTGGGTTGCGGGGTTCATCGATTGCCCGTGGGGTGCCCGCGCAGGCTGGGGCCCGGCTGGCAAATGCCACCTCGACTATAATATGGCCAGTCCGACGCTGCCTCAGTGCATCTCGAATCATACTCCTGACCATAAATTAAGGAGACTACACTCCTGACTGTGACTCGTACTTGTCCGATTTTTGAAGTAAAACTTCTTTAGGCACGCTTGACTTGGGGGTAAGTTGGTTAATGCGTTACGAAAAAATGTAAGTACGTTTGTTGCAATGGTAACCGTTGTTATTGTCTGACAAATGATATAATATATTATGTAATATTATATTCTTTCCTTATACGATATTCTATAAAAATATGATAGTAATATGCGTTATTTTAGTATCTCACCTATCCTAATTATTTAAAACATAAATTGAATTTCATAAAGAGTACCTAATACCTATAATCTGCAGAAGTTTTACTTCTTGCGCTTGTACACATTTATAAACGCACTCTTTAATTTTTTTAACAAACCAAGGTCAGCAGATATGAAATAAAAAAGGTGCGTACAGACCGGCCAAACGGACCAAAACGTATGACATTCGGCGTTGGCTGCCGTCTTTTCGTTAGCCTTATACAGTTTCGTACAATTTCCGCCACGGACCATACAACAAACATCTATTCAATATAGGTTTAACTGACAGCCCACTCTGCAGGGCCTGCATGAGGGCAGACGAAACGGCTGCACATGTAATCTTGCACTGTCCAGGTGTAGCGGCGTACCGGGCTCAACATCTTGGCACCCCTAGTACACTCCCGGAGGTCTTCAGCAAGACGAAGAGATTGCTGAGATTCCTGGAGGAACTGGGTTGGCAAGAATAACAAGAGTGAATTATTTTCCACACACGCAAAATAGGCGCAAAGACGTCGAGTTGCGGAAACTAGCCCGTTTATACCATACCATACATACCATAGCCTTATACAGTAAGTAGAAATACATTTGGTGGTTTCGACAAACGATCGTTCAGACTTCAATCCAGTAAATCCCGAGGGTTACAAACAAGTAATAAAAATTGAAACCGGAAAAATCTGGCGTGCTGAAACACGCAGGAACAAAACTAGGGTAAGTCGCTAGAATTTTTATAAAATAAAATAGTTCGCCAACTTTCGGGTCAGCACTATTTATCGTATATTCAGATAAATAAAATTAGCCACTCCATTGCAAATCGCAAATAAACACACAGACATCGCTATTAAAAATATTTGCTTATCGTTTCGTATATAATCTGTATTCTGTATTATTTATTTATTTTATTTTAGCTGTGGTCTTTAATTTTATTCGTATTTTTGGTTTTTATTTGTCATCCATGTTTTTGGTACCTAGAGTTTTTTTTTTATTTATCGTTTAATTTTACCGGCCCTTGACTGTTTATTAATGTTTTTATTGTATTTCACATCCAATTTCTAGTATCTATTTCAGAAGTACATAATAATGTTGATTCACTAAGATTTGGACTTACATAAAAACTATAATAAAATTTGTATAAAAAATATAACAACTTCAATCATTGTAAGTAAATTTTATTGGATAATAAATTTACAACGTATTTCTATGAAATATGAATCCTTTACAACTTATTTATACTTTTACATAATATTCGTTGTTGCTTTATTCTTATCTGCCATTCTTAAATAATAAATAATAATAGTATTTAAAAAAAAACATGACGCAATGAATGAGTCATTAGTTTATTAGGGTTTTTAGTGTCTAATGTATCACATAATTGAAATTTATAATTTAAATGTTATTTATATTTGATTAGCTAGATAAATTAACTTACATAAACTTATTACACTTTTCTCAACACTTATGAATTGTAATTTTTTTAACTTGAATAGGTAATATTGTTAATGAAATTCAGTTGTTAATTATTATAATAAGTTCATGGCAAGAATTCACATTAATTCCATGTTTTTTTGACATACAGAAGAGATGAATATAGATTTGGAGATAGTTCACATGGACGATGAAAATGCAATGCAAATTCCTAAAGAGTATCCTTATGAGGTAAGTATTATTTACTTGGATATATGAAAAATAATTACTTACTAATGTTATGTAACTTATTTATTAACTTATTATTCAAAATATACAAAGAATGAAAGAAAAATAAAAGCAATGCTAATTTAATTCTTTATTTTCAGTTTAACCCAAGTATAGTATCTGGATTGAACCAGTGCGAGTCATCTGATGCTAGGAAACTTTGTATATTTGATATTGGTGATAAATTGAAGGAAAGTGATAAATATGACATTGGAGGAACTTACACCAATGGTGAACCTGACTTGTCATTCTATTTTACTACAAGTGTTTTTAACAGTGGAAGTTATATTTTAAATTTATTTGTGTGTCATCGCAATATAGATTCATTTAGAATTAAAATAAGTGACACACATTCCATAAGAAATAAAATGAAAGAAAAAGGACAGAACCCAAACTCATGTTTAGTTTATCCTGGTCCATTGAAATCAAAACTGTATACATCATCAGAAATAGATGAAAGTCACTACATCAGGTCTTTCAAATTTTCAAACACAGATGTTAACAATGTACATACTCTTTACATACCAATTGAAATTGAATTTAATGTAAAGCCTACTATTGATGAAGAAGTACTGACATGGATAAAGGAAAATCATAACTTTAAAATATTTAAATTAATGGAAAATACTGATTTTACTATAATATCCTCAAGTGGAAAAAAATATGACACACATAAGTTACTTTTAGCTATGCATAGCCCTGTTTTGAGAGATAAAATAAGAAATTCACAGACAAATCTCATGAGTTTAAATATTGATGATGATGAAATGAGTCTATTACTTGAGTTTTTATATACAGATACTATTTGCGATATAGATAATAAAGATTGGGATCAAATCTTGAAATTAATTGAGATGTTCCATATTGATGGCCTTATTAAACTTATCCAGGTGCCTATGCGTGAAAAGATTTGTGTAGACAATGCCATCCATATTGCAATACTGTCTGAAAAGTACAAGTTATATGACATACAAAGAAATGTTATTGACTTCATTATGAAGCATCCTGAAGTACTTGAAACTGAAAGCTGGAATAATTTAAATGATGTTGTATTAACTAAGAAATTATTGAAAGGAATATGTAAAAATACAAAATAAATAAATATTATAAGTATAAAGGTATGACCACACCAGTGCGCTTTCATGTCCATTATGAGTTTTCATCTAACGCATACATAAAGTGCCATAGCGCATGCAATGACGCATGCGCTAAAACTAGTTCAACAACAGTGCATGCCCGTAGCGAACGCTAATTCGTCACTGGTGGGTCACGTCATTCGTCATTTCGTCACGTCCAACATCCCGAGTGTGTTATAATATATTTTATAATTTATCTTCTCGATAATGAGTGTTTTGATTCGTAATTTTTGGATCCACTATTTTCAGAAGCTTGTTGAAAGTGACTTTTGACATTCGTGTGAAGTTTTTAAAAGGATGTCATTGTTTAGCTCTAAATCTTTTAATTTCGTGTTGTCCCGTTTCTTAAAATAATCGTTCATCAAGATACTCCTTTTCTTGCGTTTTTTCCTTATAGTTAATACTAAATATACCGCACAAATAGCTACAAGGGCACAGGTGTAGACGATAAGCTGCATGCGTCCTATGGCAATCAATACTGCTTAATCTTGACGCGAGACGAATTGAAACTTGAAGACGCAAGTAAACATGAAAGCGCACTGGTGTGGACATATCATAAGAGATTTAAATCAGGCTATTAATACAAACATGATTATACGCTTATTTTTTAAATAAATGGATTTTTAATGTAAATAATGCTTAATCTATATATTAATACGTAAAGCAGAAACTTTGTACCCCATTTTACAAAAATTGCGCGGACGGAGGAGTATGAAATTTCCCACACTTATAGTTTATATAGAGAAGTAGTGCAGAATGCTATTTTTTTTAATTATGCATAAAAAATACATTAAATCAAGAAAAAGAACATTACCCACTACCATTGACACACACGCATATACAATATACTCATTTGTTTATCGTTTAAGTCTGTTCAAATTGAGAATAGATTAATATTGTAATTTTTGCAAAACAATAAATATATAACTTAAAGAATTATGTTTGATTTTCAACCACGCGGCGATCTCTAGTTTGCATTATTGAATAAATATTATATTTATTTTTGAATAAATAGCCTGATATAAACTTTACAATTATAAAAATATTATTGTTATATATTTTATATGTAAAAGTGAAAAATCCACCTATTTTAACAATTGTTATTAATTAATTTTTAAGATGTGACAAATATCTATACCTACATAATATTATAATATTAAAATAAAATTGAAAATTTTAAGTAATCCTCGAATCTAAAAAGTAAAAAATGAAATTTCTCTCTTGGCCTTTTAATTTCATTAAAATTACCCATTAATAATTTGATGATGAGCGCCGCCGCGTCGGGGGACCTTTTTAAATATGTTCTAAGGAAGTTGTTACTGTTATGTCGAAAGATTAAATAATTTTTAGCTTCAGGTTTTTATTAATGTATATGCAAAATAGATAAACTTTATTGTACCATAAGTTTTCTTTGTGTTTTTTCTATTCTGTTTATTATATTTTCTAAGTTTTTGTACGAAATATAATTTGTTTTCATACTTTACTTGTATTATTTGTATAAAATATATAATTTAGGTAGTTATGACTATAGATGTAACGCCGGTTTAAAACCAATGAAACCAACCCATTTAAAATGAAAAAAAAAAACCGTTTAAAACCGAAATAAACCAGTTTTTCCGGTTTAAAACGGCAACATTTTATCTAAAACGTTTTAAATCGGTTGTTTTACATCTATAGTTATGACTGTCTTGGTGGTCTAGTGCTTAGCTGCGGCCGCAGATATGGAGTTCTTTTATGAAATTCTCAGTAATGGTCTAGAGTTAGAAGGTTGACGGTGTTTTCCCCCTAGGCCTCGGGGAGAACGTAAAGCCTTCGGCCCTACTCCTGATCTCTCACTGCGAGTGTTGACTTGCCGTCCTGCGGGAGTTTGAGAGTGACTATATATTATTTAATTTAAATATATATAAATAGTTTAATTGAAAAAGGGAAAAGAAAACCTACACTCGATCTTAGAACGAAATAGGTGATCTACGCTATCTGGCAAGGAGCCCCTTACAGTTGGCGCATAGCTCACTTATTTCTTTCCTGTATATTATTACACACTTTGCTTATTTCCCCAATATATCAACCCCAGGGTATATGGGGCCCCAATTATTATCAAAAAAAATAATTAAAATGATACCTATAGAATATAGATTAATAATTCATACCAAGAAAAGCTAACTTTGTGTACCTATTTATATTAACATTTTTATAAACACGATAGGTCAATCGGGTTACATTATTTAATTAGACAATGGTAAACTTTGCTTAAAATAAATTAACAAGTGAAAAAGCCATTTCATTTAAATTTAAAATAAAGCAATTTTTGTATTACATTAATAATTTTTGAATGAGTTGGTAATTATTATTTAATTAACATAAATTGAAATTGTAGAATTTATGTATGTGATGTTATATTGTCGACAAAAGGGCATCAAAAGATGTTCAAGCTCTGAAATTTGTGCTGCTTTAAGCCTTGAACATACATAGACCTTTTTTTAAGGTCGGGAAATCCATTTACGCATGCTACCTGCATACAGATAGGTGGTTATATAGGATTCACCGGCCAAAAACGCCAATACTGCCCATTAAAACCTCCCATATCTTAATAGGGCGTCGCAGAATCACTTATACACTCTCCCACAATGCAATATTATTTGAAAATAAAGCGCGCGTTGATATAAGTACATATGCGCAGCCGCACTCTTTTTTACATCAATGCAGTGTGGCAACGTTTTCGATACAATGAAAGCGATGATAACAAAACTTACTTATAAATTATAATTAAAAATTTTCGTTAAAATAGACAGTAACGTTATTTATTTTAAAACGATATCTGCTTCTAGCAACTATAACAGTACCAATTTTTTTAGCGGTATTTCAAGCCCTGGCTTACATACAAAGCCTGCATACTGGGTTAAGTTTTATGATCACACACTAATCCGAACATCTTTCGAATTTCGTCTATTTCGTTCGTGTGTTCGCTACATCGGATTTAGATTTTGGTTCGCTTTGTATTTTTTGCTTCGGACCGAATTTAATAGATAATATATATCTAAACTAATATCATAAATGTGAAAGTTTGTGAGTATGGATGTTTGTTACTCTTTCACGCCAGAACGGCTGAACAGATATGGATGACATTTGGCAAAGAGATAAATTATAGTCTGGAATAACACATAGGCTACTTTCTATCCCAGATAAATGTACGGTTCCCGTAGAATAGGTTTGTTTTTGTTTTCCTAGAGGTGAACCCGAGCGAAGCGAGGGTGAGCCGCTAGTATATTCACAAAGTTATACAGTCTCTTTAGACGGCATCTATTTTAAAACTTCATATATAATGTACTATCTATGGCCACCGCTCCTGTCGTGTTTAGCACAACTGATTTCTCCTTAAAAAATCAGATCCGATGTCGAATATAATCTCATCGTCTGTGAGTAGTCTTGTGTAGTTCGCGAACGAACTAGTTCGAAAGAGCGCTCCTACAGATGAACTATGCGAACTAGTTCTCAGATCCCTCGCTTTTTAGTTTGTTAGTTCGTTTTCAATCCTACGGATCTATGGATGTTATATATTAGTAATCTGTGTTACGGATCCTTTTTGAGAATACACTAGAGTAGCGGTTGGCAACCCACGGCCCGCGGGTCGTATGCGGCCCGTGAATGTTTTATAAGTAAAATTTGTATAAGTAGTTTTAATATGTACTTCATTTGTTAATGCGAATAACGTTTTTCAATTTGTAATTATCGAAAAAATGAATATGTTTTTCGTTTCATAGGTGAGCATTGAAGATTTAGTTTAGGAATTGTAACTACTAATGCTGGGTACACACCGACCCAACGAACGCCAACGAATGGGTTTCGTTGGCCCTGTTTGGACGACTTAGCGAAGGCCAACGATCGTTCGTTGGCGTGTGTCTGCGATCCGAAGCGTGGCGGTAACATCAGAGGAATCGTCCCATTATTATGGTGGGTACACACCGACAGGATATATCGAAGCGAATATAACCAAAAATCCTCGCGAAAGGAAATAGATATCGCCCTAGAATGAGTCGGGAAGCCATAGAAATTAAAAAACATACAAATTTAAATAGGGAAGATGGCTGGGTACTACCATTGTCGTGGGATCCTGTTATTAATATAATAAAATCAAATAATAAATCTAAATAAAACAGACAGTTAGATGTAGTAAGTTCTTACTGTGCGAATCAAAATAACAGTAATTCAAATTAGTATTTCGAATTAATATTTTTCATTTGCAAATGTAATTCTTATTTAATTTTAACTTCTTAAATTGTACATAGACAATAATGTGGCTTAAATAATTAATATTTTATTTTTTCTTTATAGTTATAAATATAATAATGGCAACACTAAATATAGATTAAACAATAAATTTTCTAAAAAAATTTAATAATTATAATAATAACATCTAAAATTATATAAATAATGTTCCATATTCAAGTATAAGAGTAATTAAAATTATAAAAATGTTTAAAATTAAAAGTAACAAATATTGTAAGATACTTCGGTGCCAATCACAGATATATATGTAATCTATATCTGTGGTGCCAATGTTCAAGTTTTTTAAATTCATTTTGTTATTTTGTGGGTAGGCTGTCTGTAACAACTATAGAATACCTTTGAGACATCTAACACCTTAGTCTCTCCCGTGACCATGATTGCTATAAAGCAATCAAAAAGTCGGGAACCAAAAATCAAAATAAATCCGCGAAAAACTGCGAAAAGATAGTTTTATTTAAACGTCAAATATTCGCGTAAATCTAAGAAAGTATTATGACATGTTTTTGTTAATGAATCTATACAAAGAAAAGCCTCCAGTCTTTGGGATCCTACTAATAATTAATATAAATAAAAAATGAAGAGAAGTAATTGCTGGGCAGAAATTGCTAATATTTTTAATTGCGATACACATTTCTATTCCTAAAATATGTGGTTGTCCATCATCTCCGTTTTCGTTTAATTTTTCATGTCCTTGCTAACTCGTTAAGGTATATAAAACTAGCAATTATAATTATTTCGTCGTCATCCATGACCAAATTGCGAATGCAAGCCGGAATCTGGTGCCAACGATCGTTTGCTCGACCACTAAATGTATTTGGACGTATCTTCGAATCCTTCGTTGGCGTTCGTTGGGTCGGTGTGTACCTAGCATGGGATGATTCCTCTGATGTTACCGCCACGCGTCGGATCGCAGACACACGCCAACGAACGATCGTTGGCGTTCGCTAAGTCGTCCAAACAGGGCCAACGAAACCCATTCGTTGGCGTTCGTTGGGTTGGTGTGTACCTAGTATAACATACGTGCGGTAACCAACGCTAAATAATCTTCGTTGGCGTTCGTTGGGTCGGTGTGTATCCAACATAAGACGAAAGATAAGATATTTAGAATATATAGCTATTGCTGTCAAATACAGTCGTAATGTTTTTTTTCTTGCTCGCCATCTTGAATCACAATGAAAGTGCGAGTAGTATATGATTATGTTCGCAGACTACGAGTATAATAGTTCACGACTGAGGGCGTTCAGTGTAGTTAGCAGGTCTGTAATGAACTACTGGAAGGGTTAAAGTAGTAAAGTCGAGAAACGAACTAACGAACTAAAAGACCGACCTAGTTCGGTAAGGAGCTGCGAACTAAATTGACCGCTCCCAGTCGCGAACTATTATGCCCAACTATCTGTGAGCACCTTTAACATTTAAAAAATATTCAAAGTTAGCCCGGGTGAGAGCAAGTTAAGAGAGTAGAGGAATATTTGAAAATTATTATATTTTACAGATAATTATTATTAGTAGAAAAAATAATGTAAATGTAATTTACTACATATCTTTATAAAATATCTTTTTAAAATTATTTAATAACAAAAACCGTGAAAAAATTATATATATTATTTAGACGTTTATGCACCACAATATAGAAAATATAAGAATTTATATTTTTTAATTTTCCATCTTTACCATGGTGAAAAATCAAAATGTGTTTAGTGTTTACATTTTTGTTGTATTCACATTTCACAATCATAGACAAGACACACCTACACACGCACAACAAATTGAAATTTCTCCCTCATCCCGAGGTAGGTATCGTCCCGTCAAGCGTGGCTAATCAAGGCACCAAAAGGTAAGGTTTCTAATCATTAAATCGTCATTTAAACCGTAAACTTTTGATGATTTTTGCACATTTTTCTTCATTATAATATAACAGAATTAAATTCATGTTTAGATTCCGTTAAAAACTATATTATAAACGTGAAAATACTAGAATGCGTTACGATTTAAGACAGACTGTGTTGACTATCAGGCGTTATATTTTTTATGGCCGAAATCATTAATCAGTGAGAACATTTTCTTAATTGTTTTAGGAAAATGAGCAGCTCGGAGGAGGTATCATGGATTTCATGGTTCTGTGGTCTGCGAGGGAACGAATTCTTTTGCGAAGTGAGTGTCATATAATTTCTTTAAATTTGTTAGATTTTTTAAACATGGCTTATTAATCGTTTTTGTTATTGATTGTATTTTTTGTTTTAGGTGGATGAAGATTATATAAATGATAAATTTAACTTAACGGGGCTCAATGAGCAAGTGCCTCACTACAGACAGGCTTTAGATATGATATTAGATTTAGAACCTGGTAAGTTTAATATTCATTAATAGGTTATGTGTTACGTTTAAACCTCTAATATAATGTTAATTGGTCAAGGAATATATTAAATTGTTCCTATTCTTTTCTAAATCTTGATATTATACTTAATACACTGATAATTTTGTTATCTATAAAACAATGTCTTCCTATTCTGTTTACCTTGGTAATTTTTTATTATTCAAACAAATAAATTCCTTTTAATCATTTTAGGAAACGTCACATACACATTAAAATGTATTGTTGAATATTAACAATGTTATATTAATAATATTTAATTTATTTGTAGATGATGATTTAGATGATAATCCAAACCAGTCTGACTTAGTGGAGCAGGCTTCTGAAATATTATATGGCTTAATACATGCTCGATACATTTTAACAAACCGGTAAGCTTATAAAGGTTTTTAAATCCTATTTTTGACATTCTATATAAATCAGTTAAACTCTTACTTCTTAGCAATATTCTCTTCCTAAGAAAATATGGCTTAAAGCAAAGATTGCTATTGCATTAATCTTGTTTTCACATTCCTTTTCTGTATATGAAATAAATTTTTACTTATATACAATATCAAATATACTACATTATAATTGTAGTGTATTATTTAATTCTTTTTTCATATATACTTGTCAGTAAAAATGTTACTATAAAATTGATCTCTAATATCTGTTTTAAAAAATAAAATAAAATCAAAAATAAAAAATAAAATCCTAATAATTGTAATAATTGTCTGAAATAACATTTAAGTGTGCAGACCGGATATTTCATAACAGTGATATTGTTGCTCAGAGAGAAAACTTTTTACTTATTGCTGTGTGGGTTAAAGTTTGTTACCTCAATCAAATATCAATACCTTGATCAAATATCAACCATCAAGGAAGTATCACCTCATAAGCATGGTTTTATCCAATTTAATTTTTGTCATTGTCCTTTAAATTTTTTTTTTTTCAGAGGAATTGGTCAAATGTTAGAAAAATTCCAAGCTGGTGATTTTGGACACTGTCCACGTGTCTACTGTGAATGTCAATCCATGCTTCCTATTGGTATGATAAAATATATGTTCATTTTTGTATCACTTCCGTAAGCAACTAATAGGAATAAAACTGGACTGAGTTGTGTCATGTTTGGATCTTTCAAAAGAACTTTGTATAATATAAACTGACTGAGGGTTTTTAACATTTATGCATAGAAAATGGTCAGTAGTGGCAATAGTAGATTTGACAATTTTGTTGCGTTAAATCCCCACACGTGATGTCTCACTAGTCATATTGTATTGCAATCCTTGGACTGTGACTATGGGGGATAGAGAATACCCAAGTGCACCTGTACCTCAATTAGTCAGTAGGTTGGGCGACAGTAACAAACAGTTTCGTCTTTTTGTTTTTCCAATGCACCATTTTTTATGAGTTTTTTTTTCTATCAGTAAAATTGAAACTCGCAACTGTCAGATTGCATTATTATAATAAAGTGATTCTTATAGAATCACAAACCCATTCTTATACACTCACTTTTTTATAATAATGCAATCTGACACCTCTGTCAAGTATCTTTTTCTCAGAAATGTTTCAAGTCTATAACAGGTTCCTCGGAGATGTGTCGAGTTAGTAAAAGCTTCTTCTAAATCAATTCAAAAGTTGCGACTCGGACTAGCTCTAATGGTTATTCAATATGCCTTTTAATTTACTATCTATATTATCTTATGTATAAAAATAATGTAAAATAAAATATAATTATATTAACTATCATAATGATTGACAGGTTTATCAGATGTTCCTGGAGAAGCAATGGTCAAGTTGTACTGTCCGCGCTGCATGGACGTATACACTCCAAAATCCTCAAGACACCACCACACTGATGGTGCCTTCTTTGGCACAGGATTCCCCCACATGGTGTTCATGGTGCACCCCGAATATAGAGCTAAACGCCCTGCCTCACAATTTGTACCCAGGTTTGTGTTGTGTTTTATAATATGTTTTTTACTCATAAAATGACATATATAAGCTGAAGACAATTTCTATACATAATAATATGCAAAGATAACACATTTTACATGTTTTTTGTAGGCTGTATGGATTCAAGATCCACCCGCTCGCATACCAGATTCAGCAGCAGGCATCGGCGAACTTCAAAGCACCGCTCCGGACCCTCTCGTACAACAACGGTAAACGTTAGGACGCCGCCCCGTCCCGCGCCCCCTTTTGATACAGATTCTGCCTGTGCTGTGCGGGCACAAACGACTCCTAACGACTGCGACACATGGCAATGCATTGCAGTTAGTGTGGACACGACCTTATATGAATATTGGATATTCATACCATAGATCTGTCCTACATTAGATAAGTACATTGGCATTCTTGGTCCACAATTTGTCCCTAGGGAATGTAGTGGAACCTAAGTAAATATGGTGACTTAATAAATTCTGATACAAGTGTACATGTAGGGCTCATAAATATTTATGAGAATAGATCATAAATAAAAAGTAATTTTAATTAGTGATGTACGTAATTTTAATGTCACTGCATATTATCTTAATTACAGCAAAATAGTTATACAGTGCATTGTCATGTGAACAAGCTCTGATGGAGTACTGATGTGTGATAGTGTTGTCAGTACATTTCACAGATGAAACTTTAGTACCTGGCAAGACAGTGCTTCCGTTATTATTAAGGCTGATTCAATTTCAAATATAAATATACATCCGGTGTCATTACCGTCACTTCATAAATCGTATTAGTGAAATTAAGAAATAAGACAAATTTCTGTTAGGTAGCAGATATATATTATAGCAATTAATATTTTTGTAAAATAGTTTGTTACGATAGAAATAGATTTTGGTGGTTCTATGAACTGGAATGAAAAATCAGCCTTAAATACTTTGAAGTGAATGTTGCCTTGATGAATGTTATATTTAACCACTAACATGGGAGAATCTGTATCAAATATATGAAAGGACTATGAAATTTAGTGGGATAACAATGTTTTATACAATCAAGTGACGTTGTCAGTTTATTCATTCAAAACTTTACTTGTTACATTCGTCCAACTCATAGAAGTCATATGACAACATTTAATCATTTAATTATGATTGACCATTACAAACTATTGATTACCTAAGTGACTGTAAAAAACTATCAGTTGAAGAAATGGTAGAATTTGAATGACAAGGTATGAGAAAATATCAAGTATTGTTATTTGTTTACATTTTAAGTGCCGTATGAATGCTCTAAATATTGAATAATATAATGGTCAATTATAATCAGATGTTGTATGGATCCCATTGTCCATTGCTAACCAGTAGATATCACAAGCTACCGCAGACTATATGCGGTTTATAGACACTGTGTAGTTCACTTATAATTTGCTATACCATCAACTAGATTAGTAAAAGTATGTTGTTCCAAAATCAGTTCTGATGGTGTATTTGTTGTGACAATGGCGACAGAGCCTTATGTCTATATTTATAAAGAAACTGAAATAGGGTCATGTAAGTTTTTATTTTTATATCCAATAAATTATAGGATTTAGGTCGTCTAACATTAGCGCGTTTGTTTCATGAAGATTCCTTTGGTTATTGTATGGATACCAGTAATTATAAATAAATATTATGACAACTTTTGGCCTTTTTCTTGCTTATCCTGCATGTTAACCACTTGTCTTTCCTTTCGCTGAATGCATTGTTAGTATTAATGGATTTTGGCACAAGACCATGTTCGTTCTGCCTTCTAAATATTAAACATTTATATAAAACAAAAGATCAAAATAATTGTGTAGTTAGAAGCAATATGTTCAGTAGAATGCTAATTTTTCATCTTAATATATGTAAATAAACATGCTCATATAGATTAAAGTACAGATGACAGTATTTCATCAATGTTATTAACTTTTAATATTTGTTGATTAAAAATTGGACAGTACAGTCTCTAATTTCTAACAAGAGGTGATGGAGAATTTGACCTTGTTCATTTAATATTATAATTTGTATTTAACATTCATATTTTTAATCAAGCTTATTTTTTTATTTTACATACTCAGATATTTAATTGCAAATTTTTAATAATTAAAATTATAACATGATAATCTGTAATATTACTACTTAAAATACTCTAAAACGAAAATGTTAATTCTTTGCTTATTAAGATTTCATAATAATTTGAATTAACTACCTTTTAACGTTCATTAATATGCATTTAAAGTATTAACTTTAGACCAAAGATTGTTTGCAATGGGCCATGTAAGTCTTTAAAAAAATATTTATTGCCAAAATTGTGTAAACAGTAATCAAAGAAAATAAAATTTAGTAAAATAGTATTTTTATTACATATAAAAAATAACAGGTCAAATACATTTTCATTCATTTTAACGTTAGACTTATTTGCTACAGAGACGAAGACAACAAGTAACATTCCAAAATGATTAAGCCCATCGAAGTGCTGCATTCCCCCATGCTGACGCAAGGAGAGGATGGTGGCGCTTGACATCCAAATTCAAACATTATTTATTTATCAATTACTATTTAATTAAATAGTTGTGTTTTAAATTCAATAAAGTTTATTTTTACGTTTTCTGTACTCTATATTTTTTTTTAATTTACTGTGTTACACTTATAAATATTAACAAACAATATATTTTTTATATTAACAGAAATAACAAAATGTATTTAATATAAACAAGCAATACCATTAAAAGCTAGAAGAGAGAAATGTACAAAGCTCTTTAACTAATTTGATATTATTAAGCTCCTCAAACATACTATTTTGAAGTTTAACTTTGTAATTTTTTATGTACTTGAGAGCTGCTAATTTTAATTCATCACAATTATATAAATCTGCAATTGCAAGTATTTCAAAAACATTTTCCCTATTCAGTTGACACATGAGTCCATGTTTACATAATTCTGTCAAACCTTTTAAATCATACTTATCTCCTAACATCATTAGGTTAATAAAGTTACAATTTTCCAGATTTTCTATGGTACCTGTGTAAATGAAATGTATTATGTGTTTTAGATCTTCGCTCTCTACATCTACCATTTTCATACACCTATTTTGACTTTCAGCTGTATTTTCTTTAAGCATTGCTTTAAATACTTCACTATTAGCACACAAAATAATTTCATGAACATTGAATTTTACACCATCAGCAGATTCTATAACAAAATCAGAGCACACAGGATCATTTAAAAGAGCTTTGAAATCTTGTTTTTCTAATACTTTATCCTTTGCGTTGCTACTTAATTGATCATTGTTCCTTAAAGTTACAGATACATAACATTTTAAATCTTTTAAAAGTTCCATATCTGCTTCTGAAAAGCTATATGTTAAGATATAGTTGCATGTCAGAGCTTGGGCATCATCAAATTCATAGGTTTTGTGCATTGAAGTTAGAAATGCTGCATTATGTTTCTTTTTTATTAATATGTTGTTTTTACAGGCTATTGATAAATTTAGCTGACCTTGTAATCGGTTTACAACAAATAGGTGAACTAAAAATATTTTACCAATAATTTCAGTTTTACAATTAAACCATAAATCTGCAACGTCTTCTATATATGAACCACCAATATCATAAAAATTCGGCCTGAAACATTTCTCATACAACTTTTCGATTAAAAGCCATTTTACTTCGCGAGTTTGACATCGGCGATGTCCAAATATCACCTCGTTATCCTGAAATTTTAATTCTAGAGGTGATAGTCATACTTATTTAAAGTTATCAAAACATTTAAAATTGTTGTTTACACTTACCAGCATGTTCAAATCTTTATTCATTTTATATTATTGCACTTCCTGTACAACGTAAAACTATGCGTCAAATGTAAGACGTATAATATAATTCACAAAGCATTAATTTATTACTTTTTAAGGGTATTATTATTTATCGAAATATGGAAACACCCATTACTCATAGGTTTAATATCTAAAAGTATAGAGCACAAGACAAACTTTATAGAAATTATGACTTTATGAGTAAAATATAGCCAATAGCAGAGACAAGGAACAACAAGGCCAATCAGCGTTGCTAATACCAATTTATCAAATTCCCCGAAAATCTAACTCAAATTCCCCAATTTGGGGACAAAAATATACTTGATTCCCCACAAATTCCCCTCCAAAAATTAAAAATAAACAAGTTTCAAGTATTTAAATAATATTTATTTTTTCTTTTATATTTTTAAATAATTTTTAATGACACTATCTTTTCGGATTTTTCGGATTTTTCTTTATGTTAAAAATATAATAACTAAATAAAATTAATATAGTCCAATCGAAATCTGTTTTGAAAACAAACAAATTAAAACCTGAAATTTTGTTTTTAAAACGTTAGCAGCTTTATAAGGAATTAAAATTCGTAAAATGCCCCCGATGTCCAGCTACCCCCGAGAAATGGGGAGATGCAAAGCATTAAAAATTGTTTTTTTTTTTAATTTTCGGCTTACTGTGACGTCCTATCGAAAAAAAATTCTACGAAAGTTATAGGTTTAGTAAAAATTTACAACTTTTATAGATAACACTTTTCACAATAACTTCAAAGTTTTCGAGATATTGGCAGAAATCTCGGTTTTTAATTATTTCTTCGTTTTTTATTTTTTATTTCTGCAATCATCTTTTGGTTTTAGTGAAACTAGGGGAATATAATTTTCGAAATACATATAATAAGCAATTTTTTTTTGAAATTGAAATAATTAGCCGTTTCCGAGAAATTCATGGTCTCGGGAGGTAGAGGATGGTATATTTTAATTCTATTTTTTGGATATTTTCCCGTAGAATCTATTTAAGTTTTTACTTTTTCGAATTTATCGATATTTTATTAATTTTTGATCGATTTAATTTTTTTTAAATATATCATGCCATTTTATGGATGCACAAATCAAATCAAATCAAATCAAAATATACTTTATTCAAATAGACTTTTACAAGCACTTTTGAATCGTCAATTTTACATTGAAATTAAATTTAAATTAAATGTCAGTGTAGTCATCCGTGAGGAATCTACCACCGGCTCGGAAGGCAGTTCTGCTGAGAAGAGCCGGCGAGAAACTCAACAGTTGCTCTTTTAAAATAATAATTGTGTACAATGTTGTAATACAATAATTATTATATATTTATCCTACGTGAGACCCAACCAGATTAGTTCCACACATTGATATCTCCGAAGTATTCTGTGACTGTATAATAAGCCTTATTCACTAATACATTTTTAATTTTAGTCTTAAATTGTTTAAGTGGCAAGCTCAAAATCGATTGTGGAACTCTATTATACATGCGTATACCTTGCCCCATAAACGATCTATTCATTTTTGAAGGCGAAAGCTAGGCGATACCAGTATTTCCTTATTTCTAGTGTTTATTTCGTGTCTATCACTGTGTTTTAAATAACAATGAATGTTTTGTCGGACAAACATAATATTACAATATATATATTGCGATGCTACCGTAAGTATACCAATTTCCTTAAACAAATCTCGTAGGGTATCCCGAGCTCCGATGTTATAAATTGCCCGAATGGCCCTTTTTTGGAGAATAAATATAGATTTTATATCGGCTGCATTACCCCACAACAAAATTCCGTAAGTCAAGATGCTGTGAAAGTAGCTGAAATAAACAAGTCTAGCGGTATCAACATCTGTTAGCTGCCTGACTTTCCTAACCGCGAACACAGCAGAGCTCAGTCTACTCGCGAGAGATGACAGATGGGGGCTCCACTGAAGACCCGAGTCCAACGTTATGCCCAAGAATACTGTGGAATTTTGTCTCCTTACATTAGGTAGGGTAAATTGAATACATTTAGTTTTCTTGGTATTTAATGCTAAGTTGTTAATATTAAACCACTTAAGTATGTGAGATAATGCACTGTTTACTTTGTCATTGATGTCATGCACAGAAGATTAAAGGTAGTGTTAAAAATTTGAATAAATTTTCAACAAAGATTTAGCATAGCTTAAAAAAATTATCATTTTTGACATATTTTTTTTATGATTTTTAACAAAACTTTAACTATATTTTGTAAATATCAACTTGTTTTTTTTAATTATATTTTTGAATAATGAATAAAGAAGATTAGACTGTGATTCAGTTCCATTTTTTCTGTGATTACCTTAAAATGTAATTTTTCAGAAAAATATTATAAATAATATAACTTCGAAATTATTATTATTGTAATATATAGAAGTTTAAATTAGGAGGACTTGCTAGGAGTCATTTAAGTTATTAATTGTTACTAGTGAAGAAATTCGGACTAAGAAAATTTGCGTAGTTTTAACACTTAGTATTATAGCTCAAATTAAAACCAAAATTGGTTCAGACGTGAAAACTATGTACGATTTTTATTAGTAATTTAATGCTTAAGTGTTCGGACCCGGTCGGACTATCGATGTTCAAAATCCCCGCATTTTCCCCACATAATGCTAATCCCCAACAAATCCCCAATCGACTTCAGATTCCCCGCAGTTTGGGGAATTCCCCACAAATTGGCAACGCTGAGGCCAATAGGCAATAGCCAATAGATTAAGCAATAGAGTATAGAGTGCATAAAGTGACAAATGAAATTTACTAAGGAATTCCAAAGATTTCTTGCAAGGAGAGCGCTACACGTATGATCTATTTACATTTTACATTCATTCTGATGATATCTCTTTTGGTAGGTACCTTGTTTTAGCTTCTATTGTGTTCGCATCTTACTTGTGCTATTGTACCTGAAAGTTGTACCAGCTGAAGGAAGAATTGAGAAAAAGAGGTGCATGATGCATCTTGTGATGGTCCTGACTGACTGATGGATCAACACACAGCCTAAACCACTGGTCGTAGAAACGTGAAATTTGTAGGACACATTCCTTATATGATGTAGGCGTCCGTAAGAAAGATTTTTCAATATTAATAATAAGTGGGTAAAATGGAAGATTAAAGATTGTATGAAACTCTGTCATTTTTAATGTGAAATACTCAGAAAGTGGTATTTAGCTTTAAGATAAAAGTAAGAAATATATTTATTTGATTTTTTTTTCAAAATTCATACCTTGAGGAGTTAAAGGGGTCAATAAAGTTTATGTGGGTAAAGGATTACTTATTATCAGAATTAGTAGATGATTTAAGAGTTTCAAAATCACTTTCTAAAAATGATGTCCACATAGTTTTAAATATAAAGATTGTGATTTAGCCAATTTCGGACGTCTTTATTTATTTGGACGACTTTAATACAAAATTTCTTTAGTTTTTGTCTTTTGAGAACAAATTGTACCCATTTCCTTTGCATCCTGGCATTGCACAATTTGTAATTTTAATTAAATTATAAATATAATAAAAAAATCCATCCACGCTAAAGAGCTTTACAATATACTGAAGGCTATAGTGATCGCGAAATCTGGCGAGTGAAAAAGGCAAAATTCTTCTCTATTTTTTACTACTGTCTTTTACGTAGTCATCTATGGTTGTAATATCTGTCTGCTCTGTGCGGTGTGCATTGTTGACCAACGTAGTGGTGACATTCTCTTTGTTGTTGACTTTTGTTTATTCATCTTAATGACACTTGACAACTTAAAATGACAGTTAAATAGTTATGAAATTTATTTGACAAGAAAATTTTATTTCTCTGCATGGGTATCGTTTATGTTTGGAGTTTTATTTTTTAATTTTATTATTACTCATTATTCTCTTCTATTTTACTTATGCTATGATAAATTCTGAGGCTGTTAGCCTCTTTAAATATGGTACTAAACGCTGCTGTACAAATGTTAAGGTTGGTTGAAACTTTGAAAATGTCATTGGCATTTTAATAGTATTTCAAGTTAACCATTAAATTAAATGAAATAAATTAAAAGTATAGATTCATTTTATTTCTTTTTGTATTAGAAAATGGACACTTTGTTAACTATGTATTATTACCAATATGTATTTGATTCAAGAAAGGTTTTTTTTTAATTTTGTAGAAAACTTTAAAATATAGTCATATTTTTCTTTAAAAAATCTTTTAGGGAAGCGGAGGAGTTAAAGCAAAAAATATTAAAATTTAACAATGGAACTTCAATGCTTCAGGAAAAGAGCCTTTGGTCAACACAACAACAATTACAAAAGGTAATGTGAATGATTATAATGGTTTATGATAGTGAAAGCAATAAACTTACAACTTTTTATCACATAATAAGTAATAAAATTATATCAGTATCACAATCTATTTAAACAAATGTTAATCAATTTTAAAAAAATCAAATTTATATTTCTCAATTTGTTGTTGTTACCAATTTTTTTAATAGTATTACTGCCTTTGACTGTGCTTTTCAAAAATTCTGAAAACAGGACTTTTTTACACACAGGTATATCAAAAAGTTTTGGTGCTAGATTTAGACTATGCGCTGGAAAAGAAAGTGGAACAGGACCTTTGGAATGTAGGATTCAAACAACAAATTGAGGCATTGCAGGCAATATCCAAAGATAGAAAGGTATAATGATAATAATTTTACTTCATTTATAATGAAAACAATATAGTGAATTATTATGTGTATATAGGCTAACTTTTTATTATTATTTGTATGACAATAACAAATATTAATATATTGTGTAATGTTATAATAATGTGTAAATTTTTTACACAGAATCCACTTAAGAGTGAGGCCCAAGCAATGCTGTCATGGGTATTACAAGCAGCTGTGGGATTTTATCTTTGTCTTCTACATCAAATCTGTACTTCTTTCAAATTAGACCTACCATTTAGGTAAGACAATTTATTTCTTAAGTTATCATTTTATATAACTTTTTAAATATTAACATTCCATAATTATATTATAATAATAATACTGTAGGACTTAAACGTGTGAATATGTAAGGGGCTCTATATACATTATTCCCAATGTTTTGACCATGTCTGGTGCATGAATTCATGCATTTAAGTCCCATAGTGCTATTATTTTCATTTTGTATTCTCCAAAACATGGTAATTTTTTTATTAAATCCTTTCATGATGTCATTTTTTTTTAAATATGCTGTAAAAAATTTTGATCAGTGTTAATTTTCGTAAAATGTAAACAAATATTAATAAAAGCTCCTGGTAATTTTGCAGGCGTCGTGCTTCACTACTTGGTGCTGTGGAAGGATGGGACGCCAGCCCTCCCGTGGGCGTGGGTGTGGTGTCCGCAGGCGTGGGCGCCGCTCGCTATGCGTGCCAACACTGCCTCGTGCATTTGGGTGACTTGGCCCGGTATAGGCAACAATTGAGAGTTGCACATACATTCTATAGGCATGCTTTGGCAGTTTCTGTGCACTCAGGACAACCATACAATCAGGTATTTTACGTATTTTTTTGTTGAGAAATCTTATGTATCCTTACATGAAGGTAGGGGGGGTCAAAATCGTCAAAATCATTCTTGCGTAATTAATGAATGGCCCCTTGTATAAAAACATATCTTTCATATTAATTTCCTTGAAATTAGGCTGCTTGCTGAAGCAGAATTAATTTGAAGTATATTTCACAAAATTCAATCTCATTACACTAATACTATGAATGTCAAAGTTTGTAAGTATTTCTGTAATTTGTATGTTACTTGTGACTCAACGGGTTTGACTAAAGTTTGTAGTGGACCTTATTATATTCTGGACTATCACACAGCCATATGATGAGAGTTGTAGACATAAATTAGTCTATATAACAATATTTTTATTTTATTTATTAAGGTAATAAGTATTTGTTATTGTTTCATTAAGTTTCTCTTGCCAGTTCTTCTTAGGGCTGAGGCTTTTTCTCTGAGGCTTGAAAATTGTGATATGAATTAATTGCTGGTGCAGTTTTAGCAATACTACTAAAGCTAATATGGGCAATACAGTTTATAGGTAACTAGCATTGCCCGCGGCTCTGCCCGCGTTCAAACGACTATAAACCTTTCTGTTGATTCAATCGTTACCATATTTCACAGGATCACTCGCTGGACTAATCTTCAGGTTGCCTGAAAATTTCATCAAAATCGTTTCAGCTGTTTTGGGAGACCATAGGGAACATACATAACACACATCGATTTTTATATATATATATATATATAGATAGATCGGGTTCGTCCCTAGGGTAGTCCACCCTAGGGACGAACCCTTATCACTTAGGGGTATGAAAAATAGTTAACGTGCTATTCTCGGACCTACTGAATATACACACAGAATGTCATAAGAATCGGTCAAGCCGTTTCGGAGGAGTTTTAATACAAACACTGTGACACAAGAATTTTATATATTAGATATATAAAGGCAAGCATACAAGATAATAAGCAATTAACGTATCTTTAACTTATCTCTCAGCTAGCGCTGGTGTCGTGGCGGCGCGGGCGGCGGCTGGCGGCGGTGTACTGGCACGTGCGCTCGCTGCAGGTGCGCGCGCCCTTCCCGCCGGCGCCCGCCAACCTGGCGCGCACGCTCGCCGCCGCCGCCAGGTCGGTCGTCGCACCTGCTTATTTTGTTCCTTATGTTAAGTATTAGGAACGCAAACAATGTTATTCTTATGTTCGTACATACATATAAGCAGATAGATTCAAGTGAAAATGTCTTCCCGACGATTTTGGTGACGGCTGCCAATCTTATTAAAACTAGCCCTCTGCGCAGGAGATATCATAGTGCACTGCATGTACGCGTAGACACAAGTGCACTCTATTCCTGTCACTCTCATACTAACTTCGTAACTTGTCTGATTTATACATATAATTCTCTGTTTTGCTACTGTTTTTTGGTCGAAATAAATAAAAAATATATGTACTAACATCATACAGGATTTGATATACTTTAACTCCAATCTGTAAAAAAAAATCATTTAAATATATCTAATATTCGTCCAAATCAGACCAGCCGTTTTAATATGAAGGATTAATAAACAAACAAACAAATATACATACATACATACAAACTGTCGCATTTATAAGAGTAATCCTATATATTTTACAGTCGCGATGTGAAAGAAGCCCCGCCACTGCCAGTGCTGCCGGGCCTCACAGCACCCTCGCAGACAACAACCAATATTCCGGAGAGATTAGACTCGCACACGTACGTCAATGAGCTGGTGCGGGCCGTGCATTACTTGCATAGTGTTGAACAGTATGTATATTGAGTAAATGTTATTAAGATAATGTTTCTTTTTTCTTATAAATTGAAATTTTAATTTAGCTCCAAATGTGGATATTTAAAGAAATTCAAACATTCTGTAGAATAATCTTCTCCTTAGAATATTTTTGAGTATTTGTTATGATTTAAGACTTATTATTTATATTATAATATTTTTTTATATAAATTCATGGGAGAGATTTACTCAATGATTGCTGTAAAGTGTAAAGAATACGAAACGTCGGGAACCAAAAATCACAATAAACCCAGCAAAAAAATCCAAAAAGATAGTTTTATTTAAAGTTATATATTATTTATGTATTAAACAATGCATCGAATAACTGATCTTTTTTGTTTACGAGTCTATATGGTATAAACGATAATTCAAATAATTTTGTCCCAGGCTAGATACGGCGGCGGAGCTAGTCAATACATTGAGTATATCGTTATCGCCACTCATTGCTACCAATAGTTTTGATTCGATGACGCTTATAAAGGTAAGTGAAAAAAAATATATATTTCATGTCTGTTACAATAATTATAATATTTAAAAATATTTTGTAGTTAATATTGCTGCATCTAATTAAGTAAGTAGTACCTGGATTTTGCTCGGAGTTCTTTTTTGTTATATCGTATTTTTTAGACAAAAAAAAAAACTAAAAACATGAATAAACACAAAAAAAAAAAACAAAAGTATAAATTTTGTATCCGATCGAGGTTCGAAATAGAACACCTGTGATTGTTAATCTTGCACTTAAGCTTGACCACGATGCTTACGCCGGAGTGTAAGAAATTATCGACCATATTCTGCGTGGAATAATGCGAAAGAAAACAGCATGAAAACTCGAAAACACGCGTTTTCCCAGACATAAGACTAATCTAGATCGATTTTTCGCCCCCGAAATCGCGAGAAATCCGAGATCGCCGATATAAATATATAAATAAATATGCAAGAATTGCTCGTTTAAATATATTAGATAACATGCGCTCATTTGTTCAGTCAATCAATTGCAATCCTATAAAGTATGACAGGAACTAAAACTCACACTGGCGTGGCGAACTTGCAACCCCTGTAAAAAAAAATCTATTCCATTCATTTTTTTTGTTCACGACTTCAAAGCGTGCCAATTGAGAATTTATCCTAATAATAATATATTTAAAATGTGTGATGCGTGTCAGATGACATGCGTGCTGATCTGGCTGGCGCACTCGGCGACGGAGGAGTTCACGGTGGAGCCGGAGGCGCTGAGCGCGGCGGAGGCGCGCGCGGCGCGGCTGGCGCTGGCGCTGGGCGCGGCCTCGGCGCTGGCGCTGCTGCTGCCGGCCTACGCGGCCGCCGCGCCGCCGCCGCGCGCGCTGCCCGCACGTATGTACACGAGGACTTTTTTTTTTTTTTAATTTGGTGCCCTGGACCGATAATATTTACCGTGCGTTATGTTGTTGTGCATTGAAACTAAAACAATGTCTGTACTAATATTATAAAGAGGAAGGTTTTGTTTGTTTGCTTGTACAGAATAAGCTCTGAAACTACTGGACAGATTTAGATGAAGTTTATGGTAAGAACATAGTTTGAGACCCTGGGAAGGGCATAGAATAGTTTTTATTCCGGAAATCATCCCTTAAGGGGGTGAAAATGGGGATAAAAGTTTGTATGGGGAATCGACCTACGGACGAACCGAGCGAAGCGACGGTCACTCGCTTGTATAGTAGCTACATATATATAAAGTTCATTCATATTTTTCCTAACTTTGAACAAATTCGTTTAAAAAACCGACATCACATTAGAAACCTTTAAAATTATCAGTGTTTCTCTACTACATTATGCATGTATTATACATATAAATTTTCCTCTTGAATCACTCTATCTATTAAAAAAACCGCATCTAAATCCGTTGCGTAGTTTTAAAGATCTAAGCGTATATACAGGGACAGACAGCGGGAAGCGACTTTGTTTTATACTATGTAGTGATTCAAATTTAGCCAATTCGTCGTCGTCTCAGCCCAAACACGTCCACTGTTGGACATAGGCCTCCCCCAAAGATTTCCACGACAACCGGTCTTGTGCCATCCGCATCCAGTGGGCTCCAGCGACTTTGACCAAGTCGTCGGTCCACCTTGTGGGAGGCCTACCCACGCTTCGCCTTCCTTCGATTCAAATTTAGCCAATTACATATAAAAATTTCATTTAGAGATAATTGTTTTATAAATACATTGTTCATATGTATATCTAAATATTCTGTTTTTAGTAAAAGTATGGCTACAATGGGTAGTACTCCATCCGAAGGTGATCGACTCCAAGGCGTGGGCGTCCCGGCCCCAGCTGTGGGCGGCACTCGCTTATGTGTTCAATAAGCTCTCACCTCTTACCAAAGAATATGACAAGAAATGTAAGTATTCTACCTAAGATTTATATTACGGGTAGGTCAGTTGGGGTTCATAAAAACTCTATATCTATCAAATATTATATTCGATTCAGAATCTTTCTTTTGGGGGTTTTAACACTCTCCCGACCGACGCGACATTCCCCATAGATAATCACATTACTGTTAATGGCGGTACGATTTACTATAGATTAAAAGTTGAATAGTCTGTTAAAAGTATTACATTGTAAGCATGGAGGGTGGAGGTAAGGAGAACTATCTTATATGGGAGACAAGTTGAAAAAGTGTCCAGCTATAAGCGGTAAATAACAGTTCAAAACCCATCAGAATGGCGCTAGCGTAGCAAGAGGGTATTATATTAATTTAGTAGTTGTAAATTAAAACCCATGAAATTGCGAACAAAATCCGCGTATCTAGGAACGCACCCGAAGCGAAAGCGAAAAAGCGAAGCTAGGATAAGTTACTAGTTATAAATATATCTAAATTATTCATACATTACAGATGACGCGGTGCCATTACCAGAAGATGAAGAGCTGAACGGTTTCTTGCCGCTCGAAGAGGCCTTCAAGGATCTGAAGTTTAATAACTCCAGTTGGGAGACCAACAAGCTGCCCGACACCGATCTTTCCGACGAGGATGTGGGGTCAGTGAAATCTCCAATATTAATATTATTAAATTTATTTTTATTCTTACCTTAAAAAACGGATATAGTAAGAAAATTATGTTAAAAGTAATACATATTAATTGTGTTATCTAGTATCTTTTGTTGTAGGTGCAAGGTTTATAAAGGATTGATTTACTTATTTACACATAATTTAATATAGTTTAATGATCTTATTTTACCGACCAATGTCTTTCGTGTCTTCTCCCATTCTACGTGACATTGGTGAAGTAATCTGAGCTCATCTGGTATATTGAAGCCATTAACGAGAAAATTGAATTGAATTGAATTATATATAATATTTATCTGTATTCCAGGTCGACGGGCATCTCTAACCTGTCGCTGATCGGCGAGCCGGAGCTGGAGCAACGCGTGCGCGCCGCGCGCCTGCTGGAACTCGCGCGTCGCCTCGCGCACCTGCATCCCGAGCACCTCACCTACACCACGTGAGTCCTTAGATATTTTATTCAGCCCTTTTTAACGTCCCACTGCTGGGCACGGGTCTCCCTTCAATACGAGGGGGATCAGGCCATAGTCCACTACGCTGGCCAAATGCGGGTTCGCGGACTGCACATGTCTTTTAAAACTTACTAGGTTCTCTCAGATATTCAGGTTTCCTCACGATGTTTTTCTTTACCGTTAAGACAAGTGGTAATCGTGTTGGAAATGATTCGTACATGAGAATATCAGAAGTGCGAGGCCCGGGATTTGAACCCGCTTCACTAGATAGAATACTAAGCTAGCTAGGATAGAATTCTAGGAGAATTTTCTACTAACCTACAATAAAATTAATACACGAAAATAGTTTTCATTTTGTATACTCGATGGATTATATTCTATTATTACTGCTTAAAAAGAAGATTAGGGTTTACCACATAGATTGACTTATCGTGGTAACCCTACAATAGGGCTAATATTCTACAATACTTTTATCATTACAAATTATTAACATGCCATTTGCTAGGAAGTGAGTTACACATTTAATGGGTAACAAGGTTTTTCTAAAATCATTTTGAATGGGTAACCATTTTATTAAGTTTAACTCTAAACCCAGGTTTACGGTCACTAATCGACACACTATTATTATGTACAGTAACGAAGACGGTACTTGGTCGTTCGAGGCGAGCGCAGTGGGCGGCGAGCAGCTGGAGCGTGCGCTGGCCGCGCTGGCCCCCGCGACCCCCGCGCCCGCCACGCCAGGCGACCCCTCGCCTGACGACCCCTCGCCCGCCGACCCCGCGCCCGCCGACCCCTCGTCCGAGGCGGAGTCCCCCGCGCCGCCGCCGCCTGTCATCATATCCGAGGCTGATTTTAGAGAGAAAGGTATTTTATGTACTGTACCTTTTTATTTATTACTTTAGTCTTTTAAGGATACATGTGAGGGAATAGAAACTGTTTTTAGCTCAAAATGTCTGACCGCGTGGTTTACCATAAAATCTCTTTCTTCAACATATTCCATCAAATAGGTTTTTAGTAAATTTTTACATTTAAATCAATATCAGTATAATTAGTGATAAAGGTACCACTGGCTCGAAGAGCTAATAAATACCTAAACTTTCATATGGAATTAAAATTCGTATAATTTAATTATTTAGTGTTAATTTTACTTTCTTAGATTTACGCGAATATTTGATATTTTAAATAAAACTATCTTTTCGGATTATTTCGCGGATTTATTTTGATTTTTGGTCTTAGTCTCTCCCGTGATCATGATTGCCGTAAAGCATTCGAAACGTCGGGAACCAAAAATCAAAATAAATCCGCGAAATAATCCGAAAAGATAGTTTTATTTAAAGTGTTAATTTTGTTTGTTTGAAACAGTGCGAGAAAAACGCGTCGGCATCCTGAAGCCGCAGGGTTCGCTGGAGCGCGCGCGCGAGGAGAGAGCCCTCGCCACCACGCACGAGGAACCGGTAACATATTATATATTTTTTTATTATTTGACTGTAGGCCTTATAAATACCTTTTTTTTAGTCAACCTGCTATTTTTGATAAATCTTTAGTTAATATTTGGATTAACTAAAAATTTGTCAAAAATATTGTCAAATGTATGGCATTAAATACTTAAATTTCTAAAATACATTAATTTCAAAGATAAAATATTACACGGTTCTTTTAAAAGTTCATGTTTACTTTTTAGGAAATGGAAGCTTTAGAAGAAATTAGTAAAAACGAAGACAAGAAAGAAGCTCGCAAGCCCCGCGTCAACATCGCGATGGCCGCCATCATGCGCAAGCAGGAGGAGACCAACAAACAGGTATGCATTATACTATATGTATTAATCTTATTATAATTGTTACTTTTATTTATGAACCTTAAAAAATTTCCCTTAAAAATTGGGCAACCCTAATTCTTTTTCTAAAATGAAAACGGCCTAAATTACTCGTCATAACATCAGCTTTTGCCAGTGAAAGTCCCGTCAAAATCAGTCCAGCCGTTTCGGAAATTAGTAGGAACAAACAGACAGAAAAATAATTATTTCATATGCATTAAGTGAAAAGCTGTTATTGTAACATTACAAATAGACATTTCAATTTTATTTATCTCATTATTTTAAATGAAATTACCATTGAGACGAATTTATTTGACCTAATATTTGTGTCTCATTAGCTGTGAAAAATCTTTATAAAGCAAAATTTGAAATAATAATATTATTTTTAGGTAAAATTCGTAACCCCGCCGCCTACACCTGATTCAACAAGTGAGTCAGCAGAGACCAAAGAAGAAAAACCTAAAGTAATTCAACCAAAAGCAATAAAGTCCCTCGCGAACCTACCCATAGGTAGGAAAACTGGAGGCATCCTCTCATTGAAGGACAAGTCGGCCGGATACCCCCACTTACAAAACATAGAACCGGAACCGAAGAAACCGGATAAAGATGATAAAAAGGAGCCCAAAAACAACCAAAGCGTCAGTCCTAACTCTCAAAGCTATCAAAAACGGGATCAAACGGCAAATTGGCCGAACTTGTCCCAGAACTACGATAGTCCAAGAATGAACTTTCAAAAGAATTATGGCATTCAAAACGCAGGCCTTAGCTATAATCCAAGTTATCAAGCAAACAACCAAGGCATCAAGTTGCCAGTTGTCAACCCAAAAGAAATAGACGTGAGGACCGCAGCGCTACAGAAACAGAGTTCTCGCCAAGAACTGTTCCAAGATGGCCATAAATTTAACCAGGGCTACCAAATGTCCGGAGATAAGAAGAACTTTTTAAACGATTTGCCGCCACGTTTCGCGAACCAATACCGCTACTGGCAAAACGCTCAGGACAACCAGTTCAACGAAAATAAATTTCGGGATGACACCATGAAGAATACTTCATTTAACCCAAATGCAAGACAAAACTGGACTCAAAGTGAAACTCAGCAAGTACAATGGTGGAAGCCAGAGAACCAACCAAATTTCAACCCGCAAAGTTTTCCCAACCCACCTATAAATATGCCCAACTTCTACTCGTCGTTACCAGCGAATATGCCAAGTCCATATACAAATATGCCATTTAACCAAAACATGCCAAGCTTAGGACAAAATATGCCAAACATGGCACAGAACATGGCGAATATGGCACAAAAGATTCAGAATAAACCAGAAAATTTGGTCAATTATCCACAATCAGTGATAGGGCAACCACAGATACAACCTATTCAAAATTTGGTCACCTCGCCAAACTTTAATGCTACTTTGAATAGTTTCAGTCCCTACAATCCTTCGGTTAGCTACGATTCTTCAATGTACCCACATTTTAATAGCTATCACCAGGTGAAGATGGAGAAGCCCAGCTTCCAGGGTCAGGGGAAGGAACCAGACACCCTCAACTTTGGTCCCAATGTTCTGGACATGCACAGGAATCTAAATTATAACGAGTTTGGGGATGGTGCCGTGAAAACCCTGGATGATGTGCCGGTGAGTACACTTAATATTATAAAGAGGTAAAGTTTGTACGTTTATGAGTTTGTTTGTTATGGATAAACTAAAAATCCGCTGAACCGATTTAAATGAAATTTTGTATTAACATAGTTTGAGACCCTGAGAAGGACATAGGATAGTTTTTATCCCAGAAATCATCCCTTAAGGGGTGAAAAGGAGGATGAAAATTTACATGCGGCTTCAATCATTACTCAAGGAATATAAAACTCATCATACCTATGTATATACTAATATATAGTTTATCTATAATATACTAACAGTTAAAACGTACCTAGGGACGAACCCGAGCGAAGCGAGGGTGGGTCGCTAGTAATATTAAAAAATGCAAAGATTGTTTGTTTGTTTGAACGCGTTAATCTCAGGAACTACTAAGACGAATTGAAAAATTCTTTCTTTCCATTGCTATCTTCAAAGATTACTATTTTTACTAATTTGTTTTCAAATTTGTACAATATTTATAAAGAACAAAATCACTAAAGGAGACTCGCTGAAATAGACATTTACGTTAAACAAACGGCGGTGTGCCCCGTCACAGCCCCACCCGATTTTCTTGACCTTCTGTATTCTTCTTTTGTGTGGGCAATAAATAAATATAAATATGTTGGGACATTAACACACAGCACCATCTAGTTCCATGGTAAGCTATGAGGCTCGTGTTATGGATACCAGACGGTTGATACACTACACATATATAACTTTATTAAATACATACATATTATAAATATAAATAAATCATTTATCTATGTATGTATCTAATGAATATGCATGCGACATGTGTGCAGCAGCAGCAGGCGGGCGCGGGCGAGGCGAGCACGTACTCGCTGTTCAGCGGCGCGCCCGACGCCGCCGCGTGGCCGCCCACCCACCAGCAGGTGATTGTTGTGAAAACAACCTTATATTTACTAAAACAATCAAAATCGATTAAAAAAAACTATTAAAAACTATAGATATACCCGGATATATCACCTCTTTTCAAAGAACACAAATAAAACCCATGTTTTGACCTGTATGTATGTATGTATTTCCGATCCTATGTTGCCTCGTAATTACTATGATAATTTTGATGATTCATACATGGTTAGATACATTTTGATAACGCCGAACGCGTGTATCAAAGAGTATATAGATATAATTAAAAAATCATAATGGCGGATCTTAGGTGACAATTACGAAAAAAAATTATTCAACCGAATCAATTGAGTGGGGTATGAAAGTACAGGTTTTTTAAGAGGCAATTACAAATATATAGACAATTTATATGTTTAAAAAGTTTATAAATAATCTAGGCTAAGAAAATGTTAAATAAAACTAAAAATGCCTAACTGAGCAAAACTAAAAAATTGTAAATAAAAAATAATTAACAAAAATAAAAGAACCTAATTGTAAAAAGAGAACTAAAAAAAGGAGAACAAGTTTTCTGTTTTGTTGAAAAATTAACTTTTTATTGACAGCAATAGTCAATACAAAAATTTATTACTATCAATAAAAAAAACTCTTACAGTCCCTCTGGTCCGGTCCGGGGCCTTCCCCGCTGGAGCGTCTCCTGGAACAGCAGAAGCAGATGAAGCCCCCAGCGCCGCACTGACCAAAAAAAAAAACCCTCACGGAAACTAAACAAGCTATAGGTATTTCGGATATACACCCCATTCCCTAACATTTTATGGGATTTTAGCCGCCTTCTAGAAGTTTTTACAAAAGTTAAATTGTTAAATGTTCGTAGCATTGAGTGTTCATGTCACGTAAGTTGACCCAAAATGGCGACGGTTTCACGTCAACGCAATTTTGGGCTGATTTACGTACACAGTAAAACTAATAACAAAAAAAAAAACTGGTCAATCTACATTTTGTATTTTAACGTTATTATACATTATTCTGTAGAATTAAAAAAATCATAATAGTTATATGTAAAGCGTTTTCTAACAAAATTGTGTTTGTATAAATAATACCGCGGTGCATTAATTTTTCAATTTTGTACTAAATGTTTTTATCTATAAGAAATGTTACTTGTATACATTTTTTACGTGATACGTTTTCATTTTAAATATTTGTCTGTTAAGTAACATAGTGTTCTCCTTTATTGTCGTACTGTAAAAAAGACATTCTTATTTCTCTATACACATTCATGGTCATAAAACATTATTGTTTTTGCAAACACCATGGTCATGGGCCATGTACGATGACTTGTGACCATGGTGCTTGCGACGGTACCAACATATTGAAATATTAAATTTTAAATAAATATGCAAAACATGATAAACTTTCCGTTTTATAAAATAGGAATTAAATTATTATTGCTGCAGTTTATTATGCATTCGAAAAAATTAATCATTAAATATATATTAGTCGTGATATTTTTTTTTTTTAACTTTAGTCTCGATCTATCAACACCTTTGCAATGGAGACTGATAACTTTTTTTTCTAAATATGTATTTAAATTAAAAGAGGTATACATACTTCATAATTTTTTACTTTCTAAATTTTTACAATCATATTATATATAGCGAATTTGTTTACGGTATTGTTTAACACTACAAATGAATAAAAAATTAAGTTATTTTCGAGCTTTTTTCTATGAGAGCTGACATTAGCAACCCGCCGTCATTTAAACAAGTAGTAACGCACGATGACACGTAAATGAATAGTTAGAGGACACTGATAAATAAATAATATCAATAATAGTGTCCAAAAATTCACGTTTCCAAGATATTTTAAGGTAAAGATTTTTTATAATATATACTGTAAATATTGTTTAAATAAAACGTGACACAATAAGTTGAGTCTATTTTTAATGATTATCGTTTTATAAATATGGCGATTTTTATCTTCAAATGTCTCGTCAACGAATGAAACGTGTTTCTTTTATTCACACTTTTCAAAATTAGAAACATAAAAATGACGGAATGTTAGCAATATTATAACGGTCTACTCCCTTTGTATATGATTGATCTTATTGCTGCCGTCATAATAAAGAAGGTCTTAACTAACAATTTGGTAAAAAATGACTTAAATCCAGATTCGGAATCAGCAAAAAAAATGCTACTTGATAGTCTTACTCATAAAGCTGTAAGTCTTATGAATCCGGAGATACCATAACCATTTTCATCGTAACTACGTCAACACTACTACTAAGTACTAAGATAAAAATTCAAATATCTCGAAATCAACTTTGACGAAGTTGCGGCCTCCTTTTTTATGACGGCAGATAAATATAACAGCCGTAGACTAAATACGTCTTTATATATAGAAGCTTTTATATGTTATGTTATTTAAAATGTATAATTGTTTTATCATTTTAACGACTGGAAAGTAAGTTTGTTTTGCGTGTATTTACTGTGTTGAGAACATCACTAGTAAGTGTTGATCAAATAAAAAAAATATTCAAACAAAAATTAACTTTTATCCTTTTGATGAAAATAAGGAATAAATATAATTTAAAATATTAAATTAATATTTATTGAATGGAAATTATATAAGTTAATATATTTTGCTATAAAATTATTTAATCTTTGTCATTGTAAAATTATCTCACATCGATTTTAGTTTGTTACTAAATAACCTATTAAAAAAAACTGTGTTTAGTTCGATGAAGAACTTAATAAGTAATAACTAACTGCTTCGCTTATTTTCATATTTTATTATTGCAAAGACAATACTGTGGTCTGACTGTATCTATGAAAATATATATTGATAACATTTACTAGCGTAAAAATTGTAATATGTTTTGTGATAGATAAGTAAAGGCAAGTACCAATTGGGAAATTTTCTAATAAAGTTATTTTTGTTATACGCCTCTAGTTTTCTTTGATTTCCTCCAATCACATACGTAAAAAGTGCGAATATTTAAAATTTTATCTATACTTTAAAATATTACTAATCTATTTTAATTCGTTAATTTTAAAAAAAGTAATTTGCAAATGCCTAACACACCCTAAAAAATACAAGTTTTATTAACTAAGGGATGCAGTAAGCTACTCGAACTGTCAACAAATCTTTTCCTTTGTATAAAAAAAATTACCTGCATATCGTTTAATATTACATAATATATATTTTTTGTCAATGGTCGACGACGGTGATGCAAGGTAAAACTCGAATGAGTTTATGATTGTACCTTAAATTTCAATCCTTTTTGTATTGTTCTTGTATGAATTAATAAAAGAAAAAACGTGTGTGTGTACTCGTACGCACGTAAGAAGTTATACTTCTTTGGCGTAATAGAACAAAAATAGCTAAAGATTTCATCCCGTATGTCACAACTCTCTGATTGTAAAAGAAATGCATCTAACGTCATCATGTCGCATATTGGCTGTCGGTGTGCGCGCGCATCGTAAAAACTTTACTCTCATATTTTTTTCCAAACGTGCCAAAAGAAGTATAATTTCAAAAATCTATTTCCAAATATCGTACTCGAATAAAATACAATTCCACTTTATACAATGTAGGAACACAAAGGTAAAGAAAACCAATTATATAGAGTCAATAATTTAATTTTATTTTTGTTCATCATAATTGTAATACATTTCCTAGTTAAAAAGCGTATTTAATAATAATCTAGTCGCATTAAAACAATATTTACAATGTCACTAAATTGAACAAAAAATCTTTTTAATTATATCATGCATAAAGTTATGATTAACAGTATGAATTGGCTAATATTAAGAACATATGAAATAGAATAGATTTTAAAAACATATATTATATATACTTAAATTATCGACAAACTGGTAAATTAATATAAAAAATGGCAATTTATATTTTATGTAACATAATATCAACCTATTCTATTCATATGTTTTCACAATGGAATACCTACTTTAGCATCTGTATATAGTTAATAATATTAGACAACCCGTCGTCTTAGTGGTTATTCGTTCAAACGACTAATTTACCAAAAAAGTTTTTAATACAGAATTATTGACTTTAAAATGACAATTCCACTGATATTTAATTCACGTTTTACTTTAAAAACGTCGAAATGATGTACTATAAGTATTCAGCCAATTTTTTATAGTCCCACTGCTGTGAACGGGCCTTCTTTACAATATGGGGGCATAGTCCACCACGCTGGCCAAGTGCGGGTTGGCGGACTTCACATATATTTCGAAAACTCGTTAGATTCTCTCAGACATGCAGGTTTCCTCACTATGTTTTCCTTCAAAGTAAAGCAAGTGGTAATTACGAAAATATCAGAGGTGCGAGACCTGGGATTTGAACCCGCTTCGCTCGGTTTCCCAAGCGAGCGCGTCACCACTGGGCTACCACTACCTGTGATGTACTATATATGTATATAAATCTTAAAAATAAAGGTTTTAAAATAAAAGAAAAAAAATCCGTAAAGTTCAAAAGTATTGTCTATTTGAACAAACAAGCACTAAGTCGACGAATCGTCTATTGGACCTTGAACAAACAAATAGGTACAACAATTTAGGCATAGTCTTATATATATACAATAACATAGTCCTAACTATGAATGATCATTATTTGGACGTAGTTATGCAAAATGGAACCAGCCTATGAAAACCGTTTTTTGAGATACTGCCATAAATGACACCTGCATATCAACTTATATACAGAAGGTAGATAAAATGCACAATATTTAAGAGGAATTTCAAAAAAAAACTACGGATTTGTTATTTTGATATACCGATTTAACTAAAACTCGTATTTTCTCAAAAGTAAGTTTTTGTGGTTGGGTCTATTTTGCATAACTACGTCCATTTGTATATTGGAACTTTCTATTTTACAATTGGCATAAAATTATCTATTTCAAAAAAATCAGTTCGAAGTGACCTAATAATCGAAAGCAAACCTTGTATAAAGCATTATAACATTAGTTTACAATTTCAGTTTTGTAAATTCCTAATTGAGTAAAGTGGCTAAAATTATTGCGAATAAGATATGTATGTATACAATTGACGCAAAGATGTATAAAAGAGGGAGCAAATCACAACCGTTGCTCGGTAAGCCGTAGTTATAGTATATGTTACACTTGCACTTCTAGTATCATTTATCTTCTGTTACATCCCTGATGAAAAACTCCAATAGGATCCCATCAAAAGCCACAAAAGCCACATAGAAACCAATAAATATTTATCGGTTTATATGTCTTTTGATGGGATCATATTGGAATTTTTCAACAGGGATGGCGATGCTTATTTTTTAACACCGTTTGTTTATATAATAAATTCATTAAAACGTCGGTGTACTAAACTAACCTTAGATATTTACCAAAGTTAGCGAAAACGGTAGAAACAGAGGTAAAAATCTTTTGTGTGCGTCTTGAAGTCCTTCGGTCTTAAAGTGCTCAAAGTAAGCTTTTTAGTTAAGCATTATTACATCTCTGCTATATTTTTTTATATCTTTCTAGGTCAAGCTTTTAACTCAAACATATGATACTAGAAATGAGATTATTAGTGTATATTTAATACAGAAATTGTATAATCATTATAAAAATTCGAGCACAAAAAGTAAGCTAATAGTGTGTAATTGGCCGCGAAGAGTGACTAGGCGTAAAATTGGCTGCGCGCGCGCATGGTAACGGTCACTTGGTCAGACAAATGAATATTGTACTGTTTTTTGGCACCGTTGTCTTTGTAAATAAATATAATTAGACATATCGCCATTTAATTTAATGATATACGCAATCAATGGACGTACTTGCCTCCACGATATTATTTCTATTGGATCATGAAAAAAATCTCAAATATTTTCTATCCTGATACATAGTCACATTTATTCTACGAGCATAATATATTCTAATTACAGTAGAAACTCGATTATCCGGACCTCAATTATACGGAATCGCGGTTATCCGGACTACCGACCGCGACCAATTATATACTTACAAGTCGAAATTATGCAAGCTAGTAAAATAATCTGAATTTGTTCTGTTTCTCTTCTTACATCCCCCTGACTCGGTTTTTAGCATTTTTTTTCTATGAACAGACATTCGACCTCGACAGTTTTATTATATGTATAGATGAACGGGTCGCATTACCCCGACCGCGCCCCGTGGGTTAGTTAGTTAGCAGTTGTTTCGAGAAAAAACCCGCTTTTTTCATACATTCGATTATCCGGATTTAGATTATCCGAATGCCTAAGGACAACAGTTAGTTCGGTTAATCGAGTTTCTACTGTACTATACACGATCACATATACTTAAAAAGGCAATTTTGTGCAACCTCCAATTAACAATTCAAGAAAACAAACTATAACACGCTTTAACCACTACAATAAATTATACAATAACAATGAGAGATCAAATTAACGAAGAAAATAATATAATATATATTATTATGTATAAAATTATTACGTCATCAAGTCAAAGGTGCTACATATTTAAACTGTCACGATTACATCTATTTATTATAATATTTTAAAACTATTATCGATTTCTCGATAAAATTCATATCGATTTCGTTTCCTTCTTATCTGCCATACCTATGCCATAATATTTCACCTATTTTCTGCCATTGTCAAGCAATCAACACATTAAAAACATATTTATTTATCCTGTGGAAATTATGACAGTTAAATTTGTCATTTTTACATTTTTCTTATAGATTATACTTAGCTTATAATAAGTTAACTATAGCGAATGAGAAAATCTTGATGCACATTAAACGTTTAAATTTCGTGTAGACTATCTATGTACATGTCATATCGACAATTAATATGGACACCCCCTACACAAATAATAGCATCCATACCGAGAGGCATTTGGATGTATTAAAAAAATAATGAAAATTTACCTCATTACAAAAAAAAAAATACACGGATATTATATAGAATTACCTTAACAATATAAAAATACGTTCGCGCTTGTTCCCTGCTTATCCTTTACTCAGTCTAAAGCACACTCTGGTGCCGTCAAGGCCTCGCCACACTCGTAAAATCTCAACATCATCACAGTCTAATAACCCATACAGTCGTCCAACGAACGTACTTCTCTAGATGGCTAGAGAAGTAAGACGCTTGAGTCACCCCTGAATGTTTTAACACTTAAATAAATAAATAAATATGTTGGGAAATTAACACACAGCACCATCTAGTTCCATGGTAAGCTACGAGGCCTGTGTTATGGATACCAGATAGTTGATACACTACACATATACAACTTTAAATACATACAAATTATAAATATAAACATCCATGACTGGAGTACAAACATTCGTGCTCATCCCACAAATGAATGCCCCCAGCGAGACTCGAACCCCCGACCGTTGGCACAGCAAGTAGGGTCACTACAAAATGAGCCAAATTTGTCGTCAATAAGCGTTTTATAATGAGAATTGGGAAAAGTCTTTAGGGTTGAGGGTAAGAGCTGCTAACTGTGTAACCGCTGACATTTTCAACACACAACGGTTGACTGGAAGAGATCTCTTTCAAATATAAGTCTACCTTTGTTAACTAAATTTATTGTTTTCTTTTTCTGTATTGCTTTTAAAATTCAATAACTTGTGAAAAGGTACTACAGATATTTTTTAAATAATTTCAAAATTGATATTTATGACAACACTTGCATTTGACAGTATTTCCGTTAAAATAAATGGACGATAGCATACTGTATGGATTTTTATACTGTGACATTACCCAGTAACGGGGCACTAAAATCTAAATATTATATTAAGATCATTGACAAACGGACACATCATATATATTTATAAAAGTTTATAATCATTATATAAATAGATAATAATAAAATTATTCATTGTTTTAAATTCAAACAGCGGTAACTTTTGTTTGTTGTCAAAGTCCTTTCTATAATAATAAAATTATACCGATATGTCACCAATTGCTTATAAATTATATTTAATTCGATCAAATTCCATAATTGGATATTATTTTATGACTGTATTACATATTGTAATATGTAAATTTAAGTATAAGCTCTTACAAAAAAAAATGTAAAAAAAGATAAATAAAACGTTACAGTTTTGAAGAGTATAGCAATTTTATTATTGCTAGACGAGCGACACGACCCGACTACGCTTGATTTTTACAAATTGAACCCTTAATAATAGCGTTCCATACAAACATTTCCATTTCTACATACCCCTTTAGAGGACTTTGTCAAAAAAATCCTTTCATAGTTACCCATGACATTATAAAAATAAGTTATTAATATTTAAACCAGCAGTTAAATCTACGTTGGAGAATCAGTCAAGACAAGTTACTTTATTTACATATATATAGATATATAGAAGAAATAACTTCATAGTTAACGAGTACATCTAAGACACCTTTCCTATAGAATAAAAATTGACGTTTTCAATATAACGTCGAGTCCTCTCACTTTACCTGTACACATATTTAAATACATACATTTATTTTTCTAAATAGTAAAAAGTGTGAAAATTTATTATTTAGTGTTTTGTTATGAACAAGATGTCTTTAGGATATTTTATAGTAAATTCTAAATTTCAACTTGTTAGTCTCGATTGCTATAGAAAAACGTTATTTGTGACACATTCATTATATATTGCAAATTGAAATTTTCACAATCAATTTTTATGTACAACATTGATATAAGGTTTTATTTCATTACACTTATCGTTTACATTTATAAGTTACAATAGACATACTAAATGGTAGTTTGAGCGCCATTTCTAATTTACAAAAAGTTGAAACATTTATTTATAGATGTAATAAAAAGCACGTAAAAAGCATATTGGCTTTTTATGAATGTAAAAGTGCCGTTTAAATGGATGATTTTAACATTTTTTCATGAATTGAATGAATGAATGATTCAGAATGAATGAATTTGTATGTGTTACCTTTTTGAAGATTTCTTTGTCAATGTTTCATTCAGCTGTCATTTTGTGTCTTTGTCTTCATATTTGGTCTTCAAGTCTATCACGTCTGACGCTCGACGGCGAAATTGTAGGCGTAGTCGCGGTCGAGGTCGAAGCGAGTGCGTTGTTTTATTATTGGTAGTTGTGCCTGGAGACAATTTTTTTCATGTTATAATTATTTCATTAGAAAGGTCATTATTTCCATATAAACCCATGTTCCATCTGTACCAAAATTCGTAATGAGAATTGACAGTCTTAATATGTCAAGCAAACGTCAAAAATTGACATTTATACCAAAAATTTTGAAGCTATTTATTATTATCTATCGCACAAGTATTTAATTAAAATACAGATAATTAAGAATTACCAGCGCATCACTCGGAAGTCCTCTCAACTTCGGATTTAGAACCAACGGCACGCCCTCCATCCCGTTATATCCGCCTAGAGTTTGGTAGTTTGAGACTTTTGGCAAGGGGGCGGGGCCCTTCTTCCTTCCGACCGCCGGCGGGGACTTCGGTCCGGGACTGTTGTGGGGGACCGGCGACTTCGCTGAGGGCGGCCGGGGCGCCGGTCTCGCCGGCTTCAGGTTGTAAGAAGGGCTTAGGGCTTCGTAGTCGTGGTCGGATGTGAACTCCTCTATACTTAATTCGGCTATTAGCGGGGAAAGCTTTGGTGGTCGCTCTGGCGCAGGTTTCAATCTGTAAGTAAGTAATCTGGCGTTAAGTTTGTTAAAATTAAATAAAAATATTTAATTGTGTTGCGATGCGATATATTGCGACAAGCAATATTTAATTGGAAACTACGGGTTTTTCCGCATAAGATAAATGTGTTGGTAAATACTTTTTTAATATAATGAGGTCACCGTTGTTCATTTTAGTTAGTCGTAGTGAGCAGTACTTTTCCACCTTTCGGTTTAAACCATAAAATATCACATTCAGCTTGATTTCTTTTTAATATTTATAATATATATATATATATATATATATATATATATATATATATATATATATATATAAGAAGGGCAACCTATAATTTCAATCTTGCTGTCAAAGAACCGAAAACTTATATAAGTCATATAGATATTATCTCTAATTTTTAATGAAGTAATTTTCTTGTTAAATCATTGCAAACAAACCGAATACGAAGCACGTCTTTTATTGGGCTGTTTGGCAGAATGACACGTAGAATAATTACTAGAAAAGCCTACCATACTACATTTACGTACAACGCTGGCCATTTTCGATTCGAAAGTGTACTTTCATGTACATATTATCAACAACAGTATACCAAATTGATATCGCAAACCACAAAAAACAGTTCAGCAAAAATTATAAAAATTAATTGCATTCGTTTTTGTTAAGGTTTCTTCCATGACTAGTGCTGTAATTGTACTTATATAATTATTATTATTTCAAAATCACTGATCAGTTCACGAATTTGTGTTATTAGTTAGAGAAATATTTCTATATACATAGTGGTTAATCTCAGTTTTTACGCAATGAGTAATAAGTTTCAAGTTCGAAGCTATTTCTTTTAATATTGGGTATAATGAAAATTAAGCATTCAAATGAATGTACGCATATATGTACATATGTAAGGCAAAACCAATAAAACAACAACATGCTGACACACATAGTAATACAACAAAATACCCCGTACAGCCGTCCCACCGCATTTTGAACTGTTTGTATAATTTCTCTGACAACGAACTGCAAATAATTATATAAAACTGACTAAAATAACATATAATGTAAAATAACTTATTTTATACACATTATTTATTAACATAAAAAAAATAGATGAACCTTGCACAAAAGAAATTAAAGCCATTTTGAAAATTTATTATAAACAGTTTATAATGATAAAAAATTGATCTTGTACAATTTTGACTTAAAATTAAAAAACATTGCGTATAATAACAAAAAACAGTTATTTCGGTCCTGAGATACATCAATGCTTACATGAGTCACAATACTGTTAGCTTCTTCTAACCTAGAAAGACTCTCCATACTAAGTGGACTAATGCTTTAGTTCGTTGAACTTTCAAGTTGAAGACCATTTAAGTTCAACTTAACGCGTAGTCAAGAACGTTCAATGACGTTTAATAAATTATATAATGTAGGTATAATTGTATACAGCCTTTTTTTCGAAAAGACGTGTGCAGTTCGACAACTCGCACTTGGCCAGCGAGATGGACTATGGCCTGATCCCCCTCATATTAAAGGCAGGTCCGTGCCCAGCAGTGGGATGTTAAAAAGTGCTTACAGACATTATTTATATACAAGTATATGTATAGTTCCTGAAGTCTAATTCACTTTAGTTATGATCCCTAGGCCGTTTTTGGTAACATCTCATGATGAGACGTTATAAGGCCCAAATGTGAGCGCTACCTCAAACTTTGGAGAGACAACATTGATAATTCGATTTGTATGGCAACTTCGAGCTGTTACTGAGTGTTTTTGACAGAAAAACCCAATATCTATACGTGCCCTGACCCGGAACTTTAACCCTGCCTCCATAAATCTGCAGCCGTGATAGCTAATACACGAACGAGGCCATCAAATTTAAATTGTAATAAAACAAGTAGAAAAGAAGTAATCTTTTTAGAGTGAAATATATTACGATTCATGTGTTGGGAATCTAACTACTAACTCTTTCACTTACGATTAGCCAAAAAATCTGTTATAACGTTTTCAATGGTCACTAATATTATAATAAAAGGTATTCGAAACGTCTGGTTCTAAAATAATACTTAACTAAGTTATACTAAGATCTTTATAACACTTATAATTTACAAATGTAATATTTGAATGTATCTCACCTTCTCGCTGCTTCAGGCGTGAGGTTGGTGACGACGTTCTCGTATTCGTTGGGCGCGTGCGTGGGCGACGTGTCCGAACTGCCGCCGCTCACTTTGTAACATACTACTTTGCCGTTGATCTCCCTGTAAAGATTTATATTCCAACGTCATTTTTACTTTAAGAACGGTGTACAAGAAGCTATACAAATCAATGAAAGTCATCCTACTAATATTTATAAATACAAAAGTTTGTGAGGATGTCTGGCTGTATAGATGTATGGATGTTTGTTACTCTTTCACGCAAAAACTACTCAATGGATTTTAATGAAACTTTACAATAATATAGCTCATATATCAGAATAAGGGTCTCTGCCCACTACACCGTCTCATACCATGACCGTGCTATGAACGTATCAGGCACGGAAACGAGCACGGCACGGACTACTATGCCCACTAGACCATATCAACAGCGTATCATGCCCGTACATAACGGTTATAGTGACCGTAGCATCCGCGTATCATCCGCGAATCAACCGCGTATCAACCGCGTATCATACGCGTATCAACCGCGTATCATACGCGTATCAACCGCGTATGATCCGCGTGTCATATCCGTATGGTTCCCGTTTTAGTATTACCTGTTGTTTCTAGATAAATATCACTAATATTGAAGTATTAGTTACAATATTATAATATTACCAGACGAATATATTAATATTACCTAATCCTGTGAAATATCGGTACTAACCCATCTTTAACAACGATTATCGCCCATCTATACAAGACAAGCGGCAATACGTAACGGGCATAGAACGGTCATCATACGCGGTTATAACGGTCATCATACGCGTTTATAACCCGTATGCTCACCGGTTCAACAACGTCGCGTGTCAGGCACGGAGTGTACCGGCACCGGCAAAATATTCTCGCCGACAATTGTTGACGCTCCGTGCACGGCACGCGACGGTGCCGGTCGGTGACGGAACGGTCTAGTGGGCAGAGTCTCATACATTTCAATACAAAGAATATTTTTTTGCCTGACACGCTCCTAGCACGGTCATGGTATGAGACGGGGTAGTGGGCAGACTCCTTAACACATAGGGTACTTGTTATCCCGGAAAAATGTACGGTTTCCGTGGGTTAGATTTGTTTGTTTTTCTAGAGGCGAACCCGAGCGAAGCGAAGGTGAGCCGCTAATTATATATAGAACGATTTATTTTGAAGAGAATTACCCTCGCTTTGTTTGGAGACGTCTCTAGTTACCTTACAGTAGCCTAGTACATGTAATCCAGACCATAGTTTATCTACGTAAGTACTTTTATTCAAATCCATCCATCCAACAAGCTTTAAGAAGTAAATATTTGTTTAACCTCCCAACTCACCCAGCCAACACGAACCCTTGCGGGGCGGTGCGCATCTTGGAGCACACGATGACGTCGGTGACCGGCGGCGCGGCGGCCGGCGCCTGCCTCGACACGTGCGTGCAGAGACGCCGCTTGCCCGCCCTTCCCGCTACGCTGTACCCCGCCGGTGTGGCTTCACGCTCGCCCAGCACTAACACCCCGTCCATCACGTATCCAGGCACTCCTGAACAAAATAAAAACATTAAATAAATGTACACTATGTGTATGTATGTAGAGGGTAATCTTTGAAAGTACTGATGCAATACTGAACATTCTTTCACTAATAGGAAGCTGTCTATCCAATATCCACCCGCATTGCAGGCCTTTAAGAAAGATACGACTTTTGAAGCATTCCATATTATAGCGGTCATGGAAAACCTCAAGGGGAAGATCGTTCCATAATTTGCACGTGCAAGGCAGAAATGAATATGGTGCACGGAAATTTGTGGGATGCCAAGAATGTAGGTTTAATTTGACAATTTTTATTGACCTTAATGAGAAAAAAAATATCTCGCTGCGTTTCTATCACAACAATCTCTTGAAAAGTTCCATTTAATACATCCAAGAAGATTTTAGACAAAGATACTTGACCAATAGACGCCATGTCACGATTGCACTATTACATGTTTAGAGTTGTGGCAAATACCTTAAGCGCAAATCAAGAGTCCATAACTGTTTATTAGACCACAGTGTACTAAAAAATAACAGTGGGATATCGCCTTTGATGTTTGACGAAAAGCCGACACCGCGTAGCGTACTTCGCATTACGCAGGGTTGTTACAGTTTTTTTTTTGTAATTTAATTAAAATGTAATATTATTATTTAGTTATTTATCGAAGTTCTTCATAGCAAAGAATACAAAAAGGTATTTCGCGGAGGCAAATTCAAATAGAGTTTTAAAAAATTTCATATAATAATAATAATAATAAGCCTTTTATTTCTTTAATAAAAAATAAAATATACAATTGGTTTAACAAACAATTATTTGATTTGATTGAATGAATATTTCTATGTGACATTATAATTAATTTAATGGATAACTACATAATTAGAATGAAATAAATTAAGTTATGATAAAAATAAATTAAATCTAGCAAATTATATTACATAAGTCAAATTGAATTTAGTTATATATAAATTTATCATTATTTTCAATTTTTTAGCAAAGTTAGTTTTATATGATATAATGTAATTAATAGATTTCCAAATCACCTATCATAAATGGGCAACGGGCAAATATTTTTGGTTTCTAGATTTACTGGATTTGAAATTTCTGTTATTAAACTTAATTATGTAAAAAATCCTCATCCTAATAAATAATTTTAGCAAAAAATATATAATATAGCACAGGTAGTATGAACCATTTTAATTGCTTACAAATTGAAATAAACGCGCGACAGCCCTTAAAGTCGTGTCCCGAGCTGCTAACTAATTCGAGCGGCAGAAATATATGCAGCTCGGGCTCGCTTACCCGCGTCTCACCCCTCACACCCCGCACGATTGCCCTGTCTAGACGGCTTCGTTGGATGACTGTATTGTTTTATAGACTGTGATTAGACCATGCGAAGGTCATACGTAAAATTCAAGCAAACATGAGTTTTTATAGTTTCATGTATGTATTTTTTTTTTATTTCATTTTTGCGGCTATATTATGTCACTGCGACCATTTCTGGTCTATTATGATCGCCACATTTTTTACTAGAGCGAACCATTAAACCCTGCAGATGTTAAAAACTGCAGAATTTTCTTAGGGTTACACTCTTTTATTTCATCTAGGCCTAGAAATTGTTTTCCTAGATGAATGCTACGCTTGTGCATGAGTTCATGTATGTAACAAACAATGCAGTTTGTAACTCCTGTGCAGTAACATATTGTGTACAGACTACAGAATATAGACCCCGGCCCGAAACAATACTTACTAAAATTTTTGTCCGTTTGTCTGTGAGCGTTTCACGCAAAACATACTGAACCGATTTTAACAAAAATTTGTGTAGCGATAACTTATTATTCGAATCAACATTTAGTATGCCTTTTACTACAGAAAAATCTTGCACGGGAAAATACAATAACTGGTTCGAGTCGATGTTCGGTTTAACAAAGTGTAACTTAAAAAGGCCTAAAGAAAGCCCGTAATATCAAGCATGAGTCTATCTCCTAAGGTAGACTTGCCATAACTATTTATATTTATAACGTACCTAGGGACACACCCGAGCGAAGCGAGGGTAAGTAGCTAGTTTCCTTATAAAATATCTGTAGTGAGGCAGAGAATAAATATATCAGACTAGTGAGACAACGCAGTTTATACTTTTTATGTTTGTTTTAGTAAAATGATGTATTATTATTATTATAAAAAACTCCGCGGTTAAGATTTAATGTTAATAAAATTAATAATTGCTAATAAAAGAAACTCAATCGACTTTAGAATATTTTTATTTATTTTTCTTAGATAAGTTATAATTCAAGATACAGAAGGAGCGTCTCAAAAGTGTCCTTAAAAAAGCGAACAATTCGAAATTGTGTGCTTTTTCCAAACCTCTTTTGCTTATTGCTTTTAGGATGACAAAATTAAAACACACGTTGTTTTGTTTAAAAAAGTACTTTATGTGCTGTGACTAACTTACCTTTCGAATTCTTGAATTTTATTCTTTGGTTTGAGTTAACGTCACGTGTCGACGCTACTCTTTAAAAAGATGTTTGTTAGGAAATGTGTCCTATAAATATAATGTTAATCCAACTTACACTATGTTCACCTACACAAAAAAGTCTTCATGCTGCTGCTCGGTTGAAGGCTAAAGAATTAAATTATCAATTCGTATGGGTCAAAAGAGGACATGTATATATGCGTAAAAATGAATCGTCTGAATACAAATTTATTCGAAATATGGAATCACTTAAAAAATTGTAACGGCCTTACTTTAAAATCAAACTGATTGTTTCCTTAAAATGCATGTTTTGTTTTTTTTGTCATATTTTAACATTCGATGCTCTTAGTTGTTACTACCAAAATATTAGGGGAATGAAGTCTTGTACTAATGAGATATATCAACAAATTCTTAATGCCAACTATGATTTAATTATTTTAACGGAGACTTGGTTAAACAGTGATATTTTTGGATCTGAATTGTTTGATAGTAGATACATAGTATATAGACGTGATCGTAGTAGCTCTAATATCTCTTGTCACAAAAAAAATGGCGGTGGTGTTCTTATTGCTGTCTCAAAACAATTAATTTCCCGAAGGGAGTTTGAATGGGAAAGCGACTGTGAGGATTTGTGGATTACTATTGAAATTAAAAATAAGGGTTGTATTAAGTTAATGCATGTATGTGTAATATATTTGCCACCGCCAGTCAAAATGGATTCATTAAATAATTTTATTGAAAATACAAATAAAGTAATGGAATCAACAGGTAATTTTGCGCTCGTTGCGGGAGATTTTAATTTAAGCAACATAATCTGGTCTACTACAGATGACAATTTACATACGTGCCCCTCTAATTACAATGGACGTGTTTTAGAAAGCAATTTTATTGATTTTATTTCCCTTAATAATTTTAAACAATTTAATTTTATATCCAATTATCAAAATAAAATTCTAGACTTATTATTATGCAATGAAGACATAGTGTCAGTATCTAAATGTTTGAATCCTATAAAGAAGGTAGATAAATTCCACCCCCCACTTGAAATCTCTATACAAGTCACATCTAATACCCCACTGACGGAGAACCAAACTAATAAAAAGTTGAACTATTTTAGGGCTGATTATGACAAAATTTTAAATGAGCTTAATAGTATATCATGGCTTAATGAGCTTGCCTCTTGCCTCAATGTTAGTGAGATGGTGAGCAAATTCTATGTTATTGTCAAAGATATCATTAAAAGGCATGTTCCATTAAAAAAACCAAAGCATAATTCTTTTCCTTCATGGTTTCCGAGTCATCTCATTTATCTTTTAAAACTTAAATATAAATTCCATTTAAAATTTAAAAAGTATGATAATCCCCTAGACTTATTAGAGTTCCAATATTTAAGAAGTGACTGTGATAAAATGATACATTATTGTTATAATAGTTACATCAATAAAATTGAATTAGCCATAGGTGATAACTCGAAATTTTTCTGGACTTATTTAAAAAACATTCGTAGCAACGCCAGCCCTTTTCCCTCAGAAATGATACTGAATGGAAAAAAATTTTTAACTCCAGATTCTATTTGTAACTCATTTGCCACTCACTTCTCATCAGTTTATGAAAAGGAAAATGACAGCGTTACCATGGATGGTTTCTCCCTTCCTAACCTCAAAGGTGAAATAGACAGTTTCTCTTTGAGTCGTGATCAAATTTTCAAAAAACTAAAAAGACTTGACTTGTCGAAGGGAGCAGGGCCAGACAATATACCCCCAGTATTTATAGCCCGTTGTGCATGGCCCTTATCTTTTCCCCTGATGATAATCTATAATAAATCTTTGATGAGCGGTGAATTTCCTAGTATTTGGAAAGAAACAAGAATTGTCCCGATTCATAAGAGTGGCAAACATAATGATATCAAAAACTATCGCCCAATCGCTATCATTTCTACAATAGCAAAAGTGTTTGAGTCCTTGGTCTATACTTATATTAATGACCATATAAAAGGATATTTGAGTGATTGTCAACACGGGTTCACCAGTAAACGTTCCACAACTACAAATTTATTTCTTTATATATCAGAAATCAGTAAAGTTATTGACCAGGGGTATGAGGTGGACGCCATCTATGCAGATTTTTCTAAAGCATTTGACAAAGTAAATCACACTATATTAATAAATAAGTTAATAGCATATGGAATATCCAAGCCATTGATAGATTGGTTCAAATCATATTTGGTAAGCAGATTATCAAGGGTAGTATTGAATGGTCATCAGTCAGTAGCATTTTATCCAGAGTCGGGCGTTCCACAGGGATCTAATCTGGGCCCTTTGTTGTTCAATGTTTATATTAATGATATTGTAAAAGTATTCACAAATTGTCATGTATTCTTGTTTGCTGACGATTTGAAATTAATCAGAACGATTAAAGACGATAATGATGTTCAGTTGGTTCAAGACGATTTGCACAGACTAATGATATGGTGTAATATGAACAAAATGTTTCTTAATACGGAAAAATGTCATCTCTTAAAGTTTACGCGGAAAAGGAATGTCATAGCATCTAAATATTATATTGACGGCAATGAGCTACGAGAAGTTGATAGTGCCCGGGATCTAGGTGTCGTTGTTGACAGTCGCTTAAGTTTTATTCCTCACATGGACGCGTGTATAGACATGGCTAATAGATCTCTGGGTTTTATCTTGAGGTGCTCGAAGGACTTCAAAAGAACAGATACCCTGATTGCACTGTTTAATTGCTTGGTTCGCACCAAATTGGAATACGGTTGTGTTGTATGGTCCCCACATTTTAGCAACCATATAAATAGAATTGAGCGTATTCAGAAAAGGTTTTTACGAATATTGTCGTTTCGCTATAAAGTGAAAACATCTACGTACTCTAACAGATTAACCCTATTTAATACTCATACGCTTGAAGATCGAAGGAAAATATTGGCAATGACATTTTTGTACAATTTATTTAATAATGGCATTGATTGTCCAGAGATTCTTACTGAATTTTCCATAAATGTACCACGTACAATCCCTCGCTATAAATGTGATCTTTTTAAAATTGACATGTTTAGAACTCAGTTAGGCAAAAACTCGCCTATACCACGACTCGCATCAATTTATAATTATCTTTCCAAAACAATAACAGAGCTAGATATATGTCACAACTCTCGAGCTGAGTTCAAGAATAAAATATATAATTTTTTTAATGAATTTTATAGCTGATATATCTCATTTGTGCACACTTTATTATACTTTTATTATTTGATAATGATTTTATTACTTTACTAAACTAATTCATCATGATTTTTACTTATTTGATTTTGATACGATTTATTTATATTAATTTAATTAATTTAATGACATAGTTTAGGAACTAATGATGTTTTGTTTTTTAATTTAATGCATGATGTGATAACCTGTAAAAAAAAGTACATTTATCTTTAATTTGTAAACGTAATCACGAATGTAATAATGTAACTTTTGTTGGTTATCCTAATAAGATAAATAAATAAATAAATAAATATTGTCATGTAAATTTTAGTTTAATGGTTATACTGACATCTATAGAGCTTTGGAGCGTATTAATATGATGTAAAATGGGTTGAAACTTCCCGACATTTCGGCACTTACAATGGCCATGGTCGTGAACATGTCCGTGATAACAATATTGTCAGTGACCATGAAGTTTAAAGACTTCTGTAGAGAGTAAATTCTAATTTTATTATGTTACTAGCGACTCACGCTCGCTTCGCTCGCGTTCGTCCCTGGGTACGTTTTCACGGTTAGCTATGTTTATACATAAATAGTAGCTTGCTACTCCTAAGATATTCATTTAAATTATATAGCGATTTAACCTCGCTTTGCTCGGGTGCGGACGCCGTATGCGGATTTTGTTCACAATTTCATGGGTTTTAATTTTTTTTCGCGGAACCCTGATACTTTATCTAAAATAAAAGTAGCCTAAGTTACTCCTTATAACATCAGCTATCTGCCAGTGAAAGTCCCGTCAAAATCGTTCCAACCGTTTCGGAGATTAGCCGGAACAGACAGACAGACAGACAAAAATTGTAAAAAATGTTGTTTTGGTATACAAATATTACATTTGATCCGTGTATACATCCATATGCATTTAGTAAAAAGCAGTTATTTTAATATTACAAACAGACACTCCAATTTTATTTATCTGTATAGATATATATATTACTTATACATTAAACAAATATCTGCTAAAGGAAACAATATCGAGCATTCAAACAGTAGATCTGTGAGATTATTTACGTAAGTCAAGAATATCTTCAAAGCTAAATGGACCTACTAAGATCTTGTGCAAATTGCTGTATACAAAACTGCATCCGGTTTATTGCCTGACATCATTCTAAACGATCGCATTGCATCTTTGCAAATATGCGAAGCGTAGCGTGACCGCACTAATGACACCCATTCGCGATGTAGATAAGATGAATGGGCTTACAAAGAGATAAGCCAAGCCAAAGTGCCATAGATACAATGTTTAGGTATACTAAACTAATTATAATACTTATTATAATACTTATTAAACTTTTTTAAATATGTTTAGAATTAAAATCAACAAATATTGAAAGGTACTCTGGTGCCATTTTCGAATTTTCAAAATCATTTTTGCAAATTGTGGGTAGGCACTGTCTGTAACAAGTATATAACTATATTACGCCTTTGAGATCTCTAACACCTTAGTCTCTCCCGTGACCATGATTGCTGTAAAGCAATCGAAACGTCGGGAACCAAAAATCAAAATAAATCCGCGAAATAATCCGAAAAGATAGTTTTATTTAAAATATACTAAAGATTTCAATTAAATATTATATTTGTATTTCATATCAGACTTGCTACTTACAAACATTATTTTGCCTACATTTTATCATGTTTCAACAAAAAGCAGATAATATTTCTGCAACCAGTAAATAATTACGATAGGAAAACTTGTTTGTTTAATAGCTTAACAATTAACATTCATCAATTTAGTTCTGGCGCTTGATTTACAACTTACAAATAAAGTAGAAAAGAAGAAACGTAAAAGGGCTTAAAATTATCATTTCCGTTGGATAATTAACTAAGTTAGAATATTCATCCTGTCAAGTCATGCCCCTTGTTAATAAAAACTCACAACGGTATACAAAAAATAAGACCAATCCAAACGGTAACGGAGTTGTTCAACCTTCGACACCGGCTCCTTAATGAAAGTCCCCGCCTGTTATTGCGTCATTCACTTTCATTATTAGCGGCACTATTAGCGAGTGGAGTTCAAAGACCATAAAGACTGGGACGTGTTGTCAGTGTAGAAATTTTTAGGGCGTTAAAGTTAGGGAATAGAAAACATTTTATTTGTCGGTTCATTTTGATTTAAAAAATATGTAGTAAGTACATTTTTAATAGGTATATAAATGTTACAGTCAAAACTAATTTTGACTAAAGAGGTTGGTCAAAATTAATTTTGACTACAGGCTTTGGTCAATAGCAGTTTTGACTGGTATATCGGTCAAAACTCTTGAAAAATTAAGGAGGTAAGTAGGTTGAAGGTTACTCGGAAGAACCCTTTCTTTCTTTCTTTCTAGGTTAGGTTAGAACAGTGACCACATAATTTTAAGAGTTTTGACCGATATGCCAGTAAAAACTGCTATTGACCAAGGCCTGCAGTCAAAACTACTTTTAACTGTTTTTGTCAGTCAAAAGTAGTTTTGACCAGGAAAGAGTTCTGACTGTAACATATAGATTGATATTGAATTTCGTCATAATTTAAGCAAGAATGATTACGAATATGAAATTTACGCTCGTAAAGCTATATAAATTTCCTATACGTCACTCATAACTGTTGAATGTTTTAAAAATATATTAAAACGATAAGGATTTTTTTTTTCAATTTCATAAAACCTTTAAACACCTGCAATACAATACTTACTCTAAGCATTAAGTAACTCTAACGTTTGAGACTATATTAATTCACAACACGACGTGTCTCATTTCGAAGGGAGAGTAAAACCCAATGGTTGTTTATTAAAGCCTAGAGGGTTTCCCTATTGAAAACCTCCAATAGGATCTCATCAAAAGCGACAAAATTCACATAGAAACCAATAAATATTATTGGTTTCTATGTGGCTTCGTCGCTTTTGATAAGCTCCTATTGGAGTTTTTCAATGGGGAAGGTAATAATATTGTTATATCCAAAAAAAAAATCAAATGACATTTTTACAAATAAGGTGAATAGTATACAATAATATCGCCTACTTCGCGGTTTACGGTTCGCGAATTTTGCCAATAGTTTCATAGTTATATATATATATACTGTAAATCATTATATTCGTTTATAGTCCAATCGGAATCCGGTTTGGGAACAAAATATTTCAAACCTGAAGTTTTATGACTTTAAAATATTTGTTGGTATATAAGGCAGCATCCCGAGACCATGAAATATAAATTTCTCAGAAATGACTAAACATTTCAATTTTATTTTTAATTTTTTATATGTATTTCAAAGATTACATTGGACTAATTTCATGAAAATCAAAAGATTATTGCAGAAATTAAAAATAAGAAACCAAGAAAAAATTACAACAGAGTTTTTTGCGAATGTCTCGAAAACTTGGAGGTTATTGTAAAAAGTGTTATCTATAAAAGTTGTAGATTTTTACTAGACTTACACATTTTGTAGAAAACATTTTTCGATAGAACGTCACAGTAGGTAATCAGAAATTGAAAAAAACAAATTTTCAACGCTTTGCGTCCCCCCATTCGTCGGGGATTGCTGGGAATCGGGGGCGTTTTACGAATTTCTATTCCTTATATACCTGCTTACATTTTAAAACCATAAAACTTCAGGATTTATTTTTTTTCTCTTAAAAATAAACGGATTCCGATTAGTCTATTATATCTATATTCTATACATATAATAAAAGTGTAACTAATCGCTACCTGTATTGTACATGGAAGATATTTGAGAAAAACTATTATTGGGGGGGCGGAGGGGGAGGGGGGGGGGTCTTTAATAAAAATTAAGTTTAATGAATAAATATCAACTTAATTATTTTGATTTGAGATAGTTAATCGACTTATTTATCTTAAAGCCAAAGAAAGTCATTATATAATGATAATGACTTTATTTTGATTTGAGATAATTAATCAACTTAATTATCTCAAATCAAAATAAAGTAATTAATAATATATTTAAGTCTGCCTTCAACTGTTCACTGTGAAAGTTGACTTTATAATTTTAAGCAACCTAATTGGTCGTGGGGCATGGCTAAGCCGGTGGACACCGATGACTCACTATTTCTAAACACGAATGAACTATAGTGCATTGTGGTAAGCTTCACTTAATATTTAATATTGTTTTATTTCAATCGGCTCATAAAAAAAAACGTTACAACCGTCCTATTTTCCAAGGACATGCCCTAGTTTTTCTAGTGTCCTGGAATGCCCTGAATAATTTTTTAGCATCGTCCTGGGTTTTTAATTTTTTTTTTTTTTTTATTTTCAATCCAGTCGAAAAGTATAGTAAAAATTAATAAGTTTGTAATATAAGAATTTATTAGATACTATAACTAATCTAAGTTAAAAAAAAATTGTTACAAACTAAAGTGTTTGTTTTTTATTTTAATAACTAGATTTCAACTCGTACAATTTTATTCAAACACTTTTATTAAAAAATATAATTATTTTAATTACTTGAATTTCTTTTCACCTATTTTCACTACATATTAATTTAACTATTGCAACTCTATTACTGAGTACTATTTTTAAACTGAATTGTCCTGGTTTTTGCAACTTCAAATCCTACTTTTTTTTAATTTGGAGTTGGCAACCCTAATTTAAAGAATCACCTAGGGACGAACCCAAGCGAAGCGAGAGTGAGTCTCTAGTAATTATATTAATCTAATAAATAAAAGAGATGTAACAGTAAACCTGTACAGTCGTAAATCAGTTGGAAACATAAGTACTCTCGCTCGAATGCTGAATGCTTCATCAATCTCTGGTCCCATCACTCACATCTGATGATAGTGTCCACGTCTGAGCTAAACAGGACGTCATTAGGATGTCGGAACCAATTTCGCTTGCATTAAATATATGAGGGGCCCCCGCCTTCGTAACTGTTGTAATACACGATGATATCATAACACTCACTCAGTTGTTAATAATTCATTTAAAAATAATATACTAATGAATATAGAGAAACTTTTATAAGTTTAATTATAGCCCCGCGGGAATTCTAAGAATTTTCTTTATAATAGACTATGACACAGATTAACTCTAAAATCTACATGAGCAAGCTGTTATCAATGACAAATTTCCTAGAAGGAAAACAAAACGATTAGCTCATTTAATTGGCAAAATATATATTCCATTACTTTCCTCAATATATAGGCTATATAATGAAAAAAAGAATAATTCAAAGCGAACTGGTAATTCCATAGATTATATCGTTCAGACAAACTAAATAGAAATTCTTCAGCTTTGTATATTAGTATAGATAACATTGTTACCATATTTTTAAAGAATGTTTACTTGCGATAACCCTTATCAAAATATTAAATTGTTAAGCGAATGCATTATCTCAAAAGATTTAGGTATCTATACAGATAAATAAAATTGAAGTGTCCCTTTGTAATGACAAAATAACAGATTTTACTAAAAGCTTTTACTGAAAGTATATATACGGTACTAATAAGAACATTTTTTTTGAGCGGAACCCTAATAGTTTTTCTAAAATAAAAAATAGCTAAGTTACTCCTTATAACATTACCTATCTGCCAGTGAAAGTCACGTTAAAATCAGTCCAGCCATTTCAGAAATTAACCGGAACAAACTGACAAATAGACAGACAAAAATTTCAAAACCTTTTTTTTTATAAGTACCGTATATAATTTCATATGCATTTAGTAAAAAGCTGTTATTTTGACATTACAAATAGGACACTTTAATTTTATTTATCTGTATGTATAGAGCAATAGATAATCCAAAATTTTCCGTTTTATTGGATGGGTGAATTCTATTAGTTACATTAAAAATTAAATAGTGTTAATATCCAAATACAGTCTCCCGAATTCTCCCTTTTTCTAACTAAGTATCACTTGACTTAAAAAAAAAAAAACAATTAAAAATTACTCATTTTATAATGTGATGTAAGATGTTGCATAATTTTACACATTCAAATTGCATTTAATTCAATCTTTAGTAAAAACGGAGTCATCGTTCGTTGGCGAGAAACTCTTTCTTTCAAGCCATTGTAGCATATTACGAAAAATGATATAGTTTCCACTGGAATAGAGTTAAACAACCGTAAGAAATATAGGTCACCAGCAAACGACGGACGTTTCGACATCGCTTTCGACTCCAAAAGTCAACGCGTAAACGAAATGCGTATGCGCATGTTTTATCTTTTGGGGATCATAAACCTTGAGGTTTTTTATAGTAGCCATTAAAATGGCTATAAAATTGTAATAGAATCTATTCTTACAGCTTCAATTTTCATTCAAATAAATGATAAAATAAGTAACGTACTAAACCTATACATTAAAAAAAAATAAAAACCGACTTCCAGGCACAGAAAAGTAAAAAATAACCTAACGGGGGTTTTCATTTAGAATAGATACCTAATCAGATATTTTCGAAGTCGGTGTGCTTTAATTTGTATTGGCAGGCACCGACTTCGAAAATATCTGATTAGGTATCTATTCTAAATGAAAACCCCCGTTAGGTTATTTTTTACTTTTCTGTGCCTGGAAGTCGGTTTTTATTTTTTTTTAAAAAGTTTTTATTTTTCCATTTTTGGTGTAGACGTAATAAGCAGGTAAATTGTAAGAAGAAAGATTTTTAAAAATATATTCGATTAAGCCATTTATTCAGACCCCTAATGACAGTCACAAGCCATCTAGGTGTAAAGTTCTCATCAATACAAATTAATCAAGCCCAAACACCAGGTAATTGCTGCAAATCGTTGAGGAGTTTCCTCGACTATCTGTCAGCTCCATTATCAGATCGAATCCAGACCTTCATTAAATAGTAGTGCTTTAAAGTACTTAATGAAAAAAATTAACAAGCGCACTAGTCGCCACTACGATTTTTGAAGGTTCCCCTCGATTTCTCTGGGATGCCATCATCAGATCCTGGTCTCCTTATTATAGTACCACCCTTGAAATATCTCCTTTCAAACAAAAAAAGGATCATTAAAATCGGTTCATGAATGACGAAGCAATCCGCGAACACACATAAAATTACGTCCACGTAAACAAAAAAAATCATATTTTTTTTTCCATAAAATGAAAACTACTCGGCCAAACTATTTTAAATTTTTATGGGACCACATGGCAACTAAACCGCATCAAACAAAAAAAGAATCACGCAAATCGGATCATAAACCTCAGAGTAATCGATGTACATACATAAAAAAAAAAATACCAATCGAATTGATAACCTCCTCTTTTTGGAAGTCGGTTAATAAAATTATAACTAAGCCGAATCTGTACATTAAATATTTTTTGGAAAATCTTATTGAAATAGACATTATTATCGATACAGAGGAAGAATCTATAGTATTTAGAATTTTTGTCTGTCTGTCTGTGAACGCATCACGGAAAAGCCACTGGAGCGATTTTGATAAAATTTGGTATGATGATAGCTGGTTATCCGGGTCAACATATAGGATACTTTTTACTGCGGGAAAATATCTCTGAGAAATCTATACTAAAGTTTAAAATGTAAGTAGAGACCAACCCGAGCGGAGCGAGGGTGACTCGCTAGTATAAATACTACTACAGTGACTTCTACAAAATGTGTACTCTTGTAAAAAAAAACGTAAGACTACATAATACATATATTTTACTTTGAATTTGTAGCCAATTTTGTAGCGAGAGACATTCGCCTCATAGAAAGATGAAAGTAAGATTTAATAGCGAAAATTGGACAAGACGCTACTGTGCAAAATAAAAAGCATTTATTCTACTTACGAGTAGAGAAAAAATCACAATAAATTAAATAATAGGTTCACTTCACACGACATAATAGCGTTCAAGGTTTCCCCCATTCAATTAGTTTCCTGAGGTCCTGGGTTCGAGTCCCGGGTCGGGCCAAGTTTAGTTATTGAGTCTTTCTGTATAGTAAGCCTCAGTAACAGCCCGGAGTTGGGAAGTTGGCGGTGTTTCACCCCCGTGCCTCGGAGAGCACGTAAAGCCGTCGGTCCTGCGCCTTAACTCTCACCGGTCTGTCGAATAGTCGTCCCACCGGAGTATGAGAGTGACAGGAATAGAGAGTGCACTTGTGTCTGCGCGTACACTTGTGCACTATAATATCTCCTGCGCAGTTGGCTAGTCTCAATGAGATTGGCCGCCGTGGCCGGAATCGGTCAGGAGGACATTATTATTATTAGTTATAAGTCAAGCTCGTACAAATGATAATTAAATATCGCTTTCCAAGTTCAAACAATAGACACGTAATACCTAACTTAAAAATTGTTGACAAGTAACCATAAACACAACAAACATACCTACTTTAAATACTTTTTTATTGCATTAAATGTACAACTGTGGCCTTTTATATATCATTGGCCGATTAAAAAAAAAATAGATTACGTATATCGACGTGTGTGACGAAAGTGAACGATTTTATTAGGATATTTCAAGTTATCCCTCAATGTGGAACACATTTAAATTATTTAAAGTAATTAACTTATTTTTAAGTTAAAAAATAATTATTACTTTAAACAGATAACTTAACCTTTACATTTAAGCAAGTAGAGACAAAGCTTACCCTCAGACTTAGACAAGCATATGTAATGGCTGGGTTTCTTCCCAAACAGGCCAGACTGGCGGAGCAATCCTGCATCTGCATCTTCATCATACGTCCTGCTCACCGGCCAATATCCCGCTGGACACTTTGCCACACTCTCCACTATTTGGAGAGATAACAGTGGCCGCTCGTCTGGCAGAGCACCACCAAGTGCCGATAGCACTTTAGACATCTTCACTCACATCATAATTCGCACATCATTGAAACTAAACTTCACTTGAATGTTAGTTCATATGAAAATATCCAATACCATTTCACTTAAAACACTTGTTGAAACATTAGAACCAGCTTTAAGTTGCACCTTTTGTTATTGTAGTGTAATTCTATTACTTAGCTGAATGGTCAGGCTGAGTAAATTGTTAATCTGCTTAGGCTTGCTTTGTATTTATATCAGATATCAGTTGTGTAGTTAAGAAGCACCTGAAACAAAGAAATAATGAATAAGCTCAGTGAGCATTCGTAAACAAGTTGTGTTCAGATTGTACAGAATATAATACCTTTGTTCTTTTAAGAACAAATACAGATATTTTTCATAGATCAAGAGTTATGTAGACTTCTAAACATAATGCACTAAGACTAAAAAGATTACTAATTAAGTGTATTTGAAATAAAATATAATGTCTGGGATTTACACAATATAAAAACCTACAATTTTTTTACTTTCTGTTTAGACTTTGTGGTGTCTGCACCTACATATGTATAAGAGATATATTACTTACCAGATTCTAGCAGTATAGATGATTATTTACTAAGTAAATATTCATATTATAATTTATTTATGGATTATAAAGAAATCAACATAGTTAACCTGTCAATGACCGCCAAGCCACCGGTAGTTCAGTTAACAACTAATTTCTTAGAAATTAACCAGGAGGTGATAATAGCAGTTTGGATGAAGGAATAATATTTGTATTTATTATATGTTACATGCATGATTATAATTTATAACTTAATAAAAAAAAACTGATTTTTGATTCATTTATTATAAATATGATATTAAAGTAAAACTTCATGCTTAATTTTGAGTATATTTGCATACATATTTACCTCAACCAAATTAATAAATTAGAAATATGTAATATTTTTTCCTTAAATAACCTTATTTACTGTAAAGCTTTGATGATATTAGTTTTGATTTTCAAAAAGAATTAAAGCAACCAAAAACAATTAAGATGAAATAATACTCCATATAAAAAAAGAATCATTGTATTATGCCTAATAAATTTGATTAGTATCTACAATTAGTGATAAGAGTACAATGGGAGCACATTTATAAAACTGAACAATAGTCTTTCTCAGCACAAGTAACTGTAAAGAAACAACTTCATTTTAAAAAATAACATTCATTGTTCTCAGTATGAAGAGAACTCTTAGAAGATTTTTTTTCATATTCAATTAGGATTACAATTTTTTTTTTCATATATTTATTATGTCACTCATTCACTTAAAACACCCTTTTAAAATAAATTATTTTATTAGATATGTATATGTAGTGATGAATCATAGTTTATTAGATGGTAACATATAAAAATAGCAATAAAATAATAGATGCCAATTACCAACATTATACCTTTAAATTAAAAGACAAGTTCAAAATGGTATCATAAATTGCACTTAGTATAAGATATAATTATAAATATTTCTGCAATGACTCAGTCAATTTAGATCCTACATTTGCTCAATTGACATAAGCATTGGAAATAAAAATACTATGATATCCCTCTGTCCTGATATTTCCCATATTTGTGAAAGTATATTAAGTTATTACTGTTACCAACTGCTTGAAAATTGCTAACCTACACATGTAATAAAATTCTAAGTAAGTCGAATCTGTACATTAAATATTTCTTGGTAAATCTTATTGAAATAGTCAATAGTATGAATACAAAGACCGAATTTATAGTTTTTAGAAATTTTATCAGTCTGTCTGACTGAGACAGCATCATGAGAAAACCACTGGACAGATTTTGATGAAATTTGGTATAATGATAGCTGGTTATCCTGGTCAACATATAGGATACTTTTTACTGCGGGAAAATATCTCATCTTCGAGAAATCTATACTAAGCATTAAAACATAACTAGGGACGAACCCGAGCGAAGCGAGGACGAGACGCTAGTAGATTACACATTAGAAATATATCATCATTTAAAATTTCATAAATATATTGTATTCTTTAACTTATTAAAAGAAGTTTAACAATCTCAAAATAGTTTCAATAAGTTAGAGACACTATTCGTATAATTGAAATTTTCATATACTAAAGTAATAAATGGGAATAATTAGTTTTTACAAAAATGCAAATCAATCATAGATTTACAAATACATAACTCTCTAATCTTAAGGGCCTTGTCAATTTTAGTTATGCCATCCATGACCGATTTGGCAAATTTCCATGTTTTATTATACGAAATTTATTGCGTGCAGTCTTAGCTATTACTTTTAATTAAGCCAATTGCCGATTCCTTTAAGATTTACAGAGAACGTTGACCTCTACTGTTCACAATGACCATCAAAGTATTTGATAAGCTTACCGTAGTCATGACATCACGAACAATAACACGGCACTGAGCTAAAGTAGGAGTTCCGATTTTTTTCAATTGGTGCTTTTTCACATAAAATTAAGATTAAACATCATGAGTCATGTAAAATTTATTTTGATATATTGTGTCACTTTAACATCACTAATAAGATAGTAGCCGAGAACGTGCGCCTTCATATTATTTCAGTAAATCAATGATTATTTAACAACAATACTCCCGTACGAAGGAAAACTACAAAATGAAGTATGAACTATGAACACAGATTACACGATAATAATGATTGATGAATGTATTAAAGAATGAAATAGTTTGCGTGAATGAGATTGTATATCGCACAGATAATGGAGACTGGTAGTGGTATGTCGATTTTGAACTTGAATGGAAAATATTTTGTTTTTCACTTAGAGTAATAACAAGCATAGAGGACTCGTATTAAATTGAACCAATAAACTTATAATTTGCACTGCTTTATCTTACTAAAGATGACGCAAGTTAGAGAGAGACGTAATAATAAAGAAACTATCGTCTTCAATGGTGTGAAGCCACTTTTTACTTGTCAAAGTGACCAGCTGGTGACTTACAGTGTTTCTGATATTTGTGATTATTTTAATGATAAAAGAGTAATTGGATGGAACAGACTTAGTTTTAAAGAAACTTAAAAACATTTTGTTTCGATGGCTTGTGTGGCTTACGGCTATAATCGCCATAGTTCAAAGAAAAGTGAAGATAATCAAAATGTAACATTTCACCGATAAGTGTTTTTTGGATTTTTCTGTTAAAATACTTAACATTTTTATGAAATATTCAAATATGTTTAAATTGATTGTTTTAAGACTCTTACAATATCAGAATAGTGTGTAATCGATCTCTAAATTCTTGTCAATTTGAGAAAGTAATTTTGTTTTTTAATCATAGTGATGTCGCATGACGTACCTTCATTATTACTTTGCCGATTCGTTTTTAGAATACATGTAGATAACATTTCTTAAAATATATGAGTATGTTATAAATCAGAGGTTTAACCATAATCCCCGCGCTAGGCTAACTTATTTTTTTTTGTGTTATATTTTTGAATAATGAATAATCAAGATTAGACTATGAATGAGTTTCATTTATTTCTGTTATTTATTTATTTACCAAAAAGTACACTAACAACACACATATTAAAACATTTATACACATTTAGAAGACAATATTAATAATTAATCGGATATGTATGTCTTTACAAGTGTACATAACATTCGCTATAATTACATAATCAAAAGTATACATTAAATTATATTAAATCCCTTCTATATAATTAATAAATACAATTTAAATACAATAAAAATGATTCATAATAAGTCAACACCTGTTAGCCAAAATAATTAATTTAAATAATGTTAAAAAATTGTTATAACTTTAAAATCTAATTAATTAAGATTAAACATAATTAATTTTGACCTAAGGTGAAGTATTGTTTCGTGTAATAGTTTTTCATAATTACTATAAATATTACAAAGAAACGGTATTTCTGATTTATAAACCGTCAAACTTTGGCACATCACTATAATAGTCAATATATAAATATAGTAATTCTATAGCATACTTGGCTTCATTGCGATTTTAAGAAAGGGCAAATTGTGTATTTCTGTCTCTGACTCTCTCGTAAAGAAGTGTATAAGAAGGACACAATCAAATATATTGTAAATGTTCAATTAAATACAGCTCCTCCATGCTTGTTATTGCTCTAAGGCTTAGAGTAATAACAAGCATGGAGGAACTGTATTTAATTGAACATTTACAATATATCTGATCGCGTCCTTCTTATACACTTCTTTACAAGAGGGACAGAGACAGAAATACACAATTTGCCCTTTCTTAAAATCGCAATGAAGCCAAGTATGCTATAGAATTACTATATTTATATATTGACTATTATAGTGATGTGCTAAAGTTTGACGGTTTATAAATCAAAAATACCGTTTCTTTGTAATATTTATAGTAATTATGAAAAACTATTACACGAAACAATACTTCGCCTTAGGTGAAAATTAATTAAATTTAATCTTAACTAATTAGATTTTAAGGTTATAACAATTTTTTAACATTATTTAAATTAATTATTTTGGCTAACAGGTGTTGACTTATTATGAATCATTTTTATTGTATTTAAATTGTATTTATTAATTATATAGAAGGGATTTAATATAATTTAATGTATACTTTTGATTATGTAATTATAGCGAATGTTATGTACACTTGTAAAGACATACATATCCGATTAATTATTAATATTGTCTTCTAAATGTGTATAAATGTTTTAATATGTGTATTGTTAGTATACTTTTTGATAAATAAATAAATAACAGAAATAAATGAAACTCATTCATAGTCTAATCTTGATTATTCATTACTCAAAAATATAACACAAAAAAAATAAGTCAGCTTAGCGCGGGGATTATGGTTAAACCTCTGATTTATAACATACTCATATATTTTAAGAAATTTTGTCTACATGTATTCTAAAAACGAATCGGCAAAGTAATAATGAAGGTACGTCATGTCACATCACTATGATTAAAAAACAAAATTACTTTCTCAAATTGACAAGAATTTAGAAATCGATTACACACTATTCTGATATTGTAAGAGTCTTAAAACGATCGATTTAAACATATTTGAATATTTAATAAAAATGTTAAGTATTTTAATAGAAAAATCCAAAAAACACTTACCGGTGAAATGTTACATTTTGATTATCTTCACTTTTCTTTGAACTATGGCGATTACAGCCGTAAGCCACACAAGCCATGGAAACAAAATGTTTTTAAGTTTCCTTAAAACTAAGTCTGTTGCATCCAATTACTCTTTTATCATTAAAATAATCACAAATATCAAAAACACTGTAGGTCACCAGCTGGTCACTTTGACAAGTAAAAAGTGGCTTCACACCATTGAAGACGATAGTTTCTTTATTATTACGTCTCTCTCTAACTTACGTCATCTTTTAGTAAGATAAAGCAGTGCAAATTATAAGTTTATTGGTTCAGTTTAATACGAGTCCTCTATGCTTGTTATTACTCTAAGCTCTAAGGTTTTTCAAGAAAAAGTGTTGCCACGATACAGTATAACGCTTAGGGCCTAAAAGTTTTAAAGTAATCATTTAGTAAAATAATGTAATAATTTGCTACATATATGTATGTAATTAATTTAATTATTACGTTCAGTAAATATTTCTTTATTTTTATTTAATCATTTATTTCAGGCAATATTTACAAAAAGGTCTTAAATGTGTAAACAGAGACCCATAAAATATATACCTTAAAAACTAACATATATATATATATATATATATATATATATATATATATATATATATGTATATGTATATATATACATATATAAAATATTTAACACGTAGTGTCGACGTAGACGTGTCAGCAGGAAAAGGACCTCGGAACTTCCGAAATACGACGCTACGCGGCCAGAAGTCCTCCTTCATGAAGGTTGGCAGATGATGAGTAGGCACTCTCACCAAAAACGAATTGAAACTTATTTTGTGACGAGGTACCAGCCGTTCAACTCTCAATTTGAAGCTGGGCTTCTTCTGGACTTAGTCCACGACATCTTCTACCTTCGTAGACCAGTGCAGTCGGGACACATACAGCGGCGTCGATGGTATGGCAGGACGCAGCAGATTTGGCTGGTTCGGAGCTGTGCCACAGATGTTACGACATGAGGGCTTCCTCTTCTTCCTCTCCACTTTAATGAAGCCCTCCTCGTCAGATTGGTTCTTCCTCGACCCCGATGGTGGCACCTGTTTGGCAGCTGGTTTGCTCCGGCTCTTCTTTTTCCCTCCATTCGAGGACCGCTTGTTTGGCGGGGCGGGTGCAGTGGCGGGGGCGGGCGCGGCTGCGGCTAGGGCGTATGCACGCGGCGGGATCATGACCGCGCTCGCATTCGACGTCATCTGCGGGGCCGGGGAGCGGGTGGCGGGCGTCGCTCTATCGCGCGATTCGCTCACCTCAACAGTAACCGGCGGCGACGACAAATTGCTGATGGGATCAATTTGCGCGCCACGACGTGTGTTTACGTTAGAGAACTCCGGCGACTTACTTACAAAACTATTATTTTTTAATGATAATAATTCTGCACACAGCTCACTGATGGAAGATTCGGAAATCTCTAACTTAAACTGTACTTCGGGCACGCCAGCTTTCAGGGTGGTGATATCCTTGAGCAGCCTAGTGACGTCGACGTGGTCGAACATGACGGGAAGCAGAACCTAACCCGAATCATTAGGTTGCCAAAAAAAAACTTAGGCTACGGTAACTTAGGTCGCCAGAAGTTAGGTTTCCGTAAGTTAGGTTGCGAAAAGTTAGGTGTCCGAAATTTCGGTTTTCTAAAGTTAGGTTTCTGTATGTTAGGTTTCCGAAAGTTAAGTTTCAGAAAGTTAGGTTTCCGAAAGTTAAGTTTCAGAAAGTTAGGTTTCTGAAAGTTAGGTTTCAGAAAGTTAGGTTTCCGAAAGTTAGATTTTCGAAACTTAGGTTGCCGAAAGTTAGGTTTCCAAAAGTTAGGTTTCCGAAATTTAGGTTTTTTAAAGTTAGGTTTCTGTAAGTTAGGTTTCATAAAGTTAGGTTATCGAATGTTAGGTTTCCGAAAGGTAGGTTTCCGTAAGTTAGGTTTCGGAAAGTTAGATTGCCGAAAGTTAGGTTTCAGAGAGTTAGTTAGGTTTCCGAAACTTAGGTTACGAGAAATTATGTTTCCGAAAGTTAGGTTGCCGAAAGTTAGGTTTCAGAGAGTTAGGTTTCCGAAAGTTAGATTGCCAGAAGTTAGGTTTCCGTAAGTTAGGTTTCCGAAATTAAGGTTTCCGTAAGTTAGGTTTCCCTAAGTTAACTAAACAATGTCGTTATTATAAGTAGGGGAGCCCATGCCCAAGAGGGAATTTTGAGATTTACTCGAGCGGAGCAGATTAAGGTAAAGGGGGAATGGGGATAGCTTGCACTCTGTTATTACTTTCAACATAAATAAGTCCTCTGTATAAGGCTGCGCGTTTAGGCCAGCCGATCAAAATATTTAAAAAATATTTTAACAAAGTAGAAATACTCGAAATCATCAGACGAAGGTGTGGTGGGCTATTAATTATTATAATTTGAAAAGTGTACAATGTATCGCTCTATTTAGCGTATAAAACTTATGTGAAATGCAATAATAATTATAATTGGTAAACACCAGTTCGGCCATCCATTGAATATTATCTGCTACTCCTTGTGTGTACGCTAGGTCGGTCTAACGGTCTAACCCGAATATGTGCCGAAAATCTTATCGTATAAAGCGCTCTTTATGCGCCATTTAAAGATCAAAATCACATCAATTAAATTTATTTTTTTAATTTTATCCATTATTATTCATGTTTGTCTATGTTTTTAATATACATACTTCTTTTTTTAACATAATTCAATAAATTATACAACTATTAATTATAAGTATTTTAATATGAAAAGGTACAAAGACAAAAAAAAACTATAACAAACGAATTTTGTCATTAAACGGGTTATCCTATAATTTTCGATTTGAAGGCGAAGAAAATTTTATTGTTTATTTGAATCAATTACCTCTCCAAATTAGTTATAAATTATGATTTGTATATAAACATGTTTTTAATTTTATACTAAATAGTAATTAAGAAAAACATTGAAAAAAGTAACACTATTATAATAAACAAAGTCCTTTATTTAATATTGCATTATATATATCTATACAAAACTACAAGGCAATTAAAATATATCACGATCAAATATTACAGTATCAACTGCAACTCTTACATATTGTATGCACCAAACTGCATAACAAGACCACAAAAATTTATTGGAGACATATCAATACTGCATATTAATAATGAAAAAAATGTTTTATTAAATATTAGTAATAAATACAAAAAATCATTATTTAGCTATTTGTGTTTCTAAAGGATTTCACTATAGCAATGTAATATCACAACACCATGGACTATGGCAACTAATATTATTCCAAAACTTTGAATGGTAGCGCTGTGCAATCACTAGTGCCCGATGAGGTGGTGAAGTATGGAGTTACATCTGACAAATAGTTGCGAGGAAGAAGACCAATAAGTAATGCAATTTTTGCAGCAATGGGCGCTTTCTCTTCATCATCAACTATTGTATCTTGATCTGGCATTACCTGCAAAAATTTCATTTTCTTTAGTTAATTTTTTCATTGAATTTTGTCATTTGTTTAACCTGATAAGTGATATACTAATATTGTTCATTACAATGTTTAATTGTAATAAAGCATTAGAAAATTATGAATGGGACCAACAGATGCGGCAGAAATCTTCTGTTGTATATAGGTTGTATATGTAATTTTAATGCCAAGCCAAAATGTATAATTATGTTTTTTTTTTTTTTTTTAAATAGGTACAACTGTTTTTTGCTTAATAAAAAGATTCCCATTTTAGATTACCTTATCAGCAACATGTTTCTGGATGAAGCCGTCAGGTCCAACATAAAATGTTGAAAAGCCATCATACCACCTGAATTAAAAGAAAAAACAGTTTTTAAATATTTTTCTTGATATTTCTTTTTTTTTTTTTTGAAGTGAAACTTCAGTTGAATCTTAGAATCGCTGTAATTTGAAACTCGATAAAACGGAAATGCGACACGAGAAAGAGACAAACACATAAATATATATAATTAAGCCGGCGAGAGAATGAGATAGAATACATTACACAGGAAGTGAAAAATAATACTGAATAATCTGTTATGTAATATATGTTGAATAAAATGTAAAATAACTTTTAAACTTGGTAAAAAAACTAAACCTAACAATTATTTTAAATATGATACAGTGTAAACTCTATATAGCGAAAATGAAGGGGAAGTGGAGGGAAAGGGAGTTTTCGTTAAACACAGAATAAAGGAAAATAATAATAAACAGAATTTAGTACATACTTTATTTATATAACAAAATTATAATTTTCTGACTTTGTCATTTTTTACTACGCCAATATTTTCTTTCGCGCGAATTAATGACACTTTTTTGTCAAGTCTTTCTTTTACTTGTCATGTAACATGTTTACAGTTCAAAAGATAGAATGCAACTAAGAATATTATAACGAAATTGAAAGGGATGATAATAGGCGAGTACAATAAGTAAACATGTGCTAAGCAATTACTTAAACAATGAACACATTTCTATGAATTTTGCGTACAAAATGTTTAGGGCTCTGACGGTTTTGTTTGAAGGTCAGTTAAATTAATGTTTATTGGGGTGTAAATAATGACTTATTCTTTCGCTATTAACAGTGGTTGTTACGTTATATAGTGTTTCAATATATGGATAACAATGTAAACCAAATAAACCTTAACAATGTCTAGGTTTTAAGGAGTTTTTTGTTAAATAGAAGTTCCCTATATAGAGTTTACACTGTATTTATATTTTCATAATAATTATTACTTATAAAAATGAATATTTATAACTGTGGGATGAATGAGCATAAATAAAAAAAAACTAATTGTTGCCATGGTAACTGTTGTTATTGTCTGACAAATGTTAATATATAACACATTTTTTTTTTTACATGGAAGTTTCAGCATGCGTAATTTATACTTAGAATGCATAATACTTACAATTCCTGATCTTGGAACACTTGTTTAATATCCCACAGCTTATATTTCCAAAACATAAAGAATACCTTGAGACCTGATATACCTCTGATTCTCCATCTCATCCTAGAATTAATGATTATTTATTTTTAATCTATTGAACTTCAAGATCAGATAAAATATAAGTTTGTGTTCAATTCACTTGTTAATGGCTTCTAAGCATGCCAGTTGAGCACCGATTACTTCACTAATGTCATCAAGTTTGTGTTTAATATTCCGATAAGAGTTGATCTATGGATTATATATACCTGATTGAAGAGTCTTCTGGATGTGCTGTAATCTTCAGTATTTCAAAATTCACATACGCAAATTTAATGTGTGCTACTGTGCGCAGGAGTGCAATTTGCTTGACATAGTGGAATAAACCTCTGTTAAAATAAATTATATTATAACAATACCTGGTGATTATAAAATGTTATAAATATCTATATATATATATATATATATATATATATATATATATATATATATATATATATATAAATCTTAAGTAAATAAACTTTAACTTACACAGTCGTGGTGCCCCTTATATTGTTTACGAAAATTAAATTGGGATGGTAGATTGAATAGTCCAAAGGCTTAACAAACAAATTAGGCATCTGAAAAATAAAAGCAATTTCCTTTAAATCTTAATGTGTTATATGAGTTATACAATACTCCTAAATCAATTATTGATTTATAATATTTAAATAGCTTATATCTTATTTAAAGCTTACAGTAGAAGAGAGAGTGTGAAATATCCTCATAAGCTGTTCTTCGCTAGGTTTTCCTTCATTATTTGATTCACTATTTGGAGGAGTTGTTTGTGCAGATACTGTGGGCCCACTACAGTAAGCAATTGCATCTCGCTCAAAGTCAGATAAGCATGTAGGTACTATATCCTATAAAATTTTTAAAAAATAATATTAAGTTTCGTGTATATCAGTATTATTTTGAGTCTAAAAATTCATTAAAAAAATTAATAATTTTTATTAATAATTTCATATTTATGTTTACCTCATTGCATTTAGAAAAATCTACATCATTCATACTAATAGATGGAATTTTACATAAATTAAAAGAAGTAGTCTGTTTCTGTTCTACATAATCATCACTATTCAAACTTAATATTTTCATGCCATCTGTGCAATAATTGAAGTGATTTTCTATAATATCATTGGTTTCTTTTGAATCTATTTTGTCTATGAAAGTTAGTTTCGGCATTTCGTTCGAGTTTCGTATTAGATAACTATTGGCAATGGCAATCTCATGAACATAAACATCATCAATGTTACTTTCCACCGTACATTTTGGTGCTGTCTGGCAACTGGATATGCGCCTTTTGCTTAGAAACTGTAAAAAATATATTAATATCTCATACGATACATAATTGATTCGAGGTCAAATTTGATTATCTGATAAATAACCTTTTTGAAAATTTTGTTTTCAGTATTATAATATTTAAGGTGCTAGTAGAAAATTCGAACAATTTTATAATACTAAATTTATGAGGAAAATACTCACATCTTCCAGAAATTGCGTACGCACTGGAATTTTTCGCGATAGCCGATTGGAATGATTTTTAGTAGTAACGATTCCGTTTAATGGCAGTATTTTATGAGAAAACGTACGTAAACAGATAGCCATGTTTACATTTGCTTTAATCGAGTTCTACCTACAAATATTCCATAAATATTCGAATTTTTTCGCAATACAGAAACATTGCAAATCAGTAGACTTGTGTAGTTCGCGAACGAACTAGTTCGAATGAACGTTCTCAGAGATGAACTATGCGAACTGGTTCTCAGATCCCTCGCTTTTTAGTTCGTTAGTTCGTTTTCGATTCTAAGTATGGATGTTATATATTAGTAATCTGTGTTAGGGATGTTTTTTTAGAACGCAGTAGATACTTTTTATATGTACTTTGTTTTTTAATGCGGATAAACTTGTTCAATTTGTAATAACTGGAAAAATAAATGGTAATGAAATAAAAATTAATAATAATAATTCGTTTAAGTAGCTGTCTAGTCGGAGTTTTGTCGGCTTTTTTTTTTGCTCGCCACCTTGAATCACAATAAAAGCGTGGCAGTATATGTTTATGATTGCAAATTACGAATATAATAGGGACTTCGGGCATTCAGTGTAGGTAGCAGGTCTGTAATAAACTACTATAAGGATTAAAGTAGTAAAGTGGAGAAACGAACTAACGAACTAAAAGACCGATCTAGTTCGTTAAATAGCTGCGAACTAAATTGACCGCTCCCAGTCGCGAACTATTATGCCCAACTCTACAAATCAGTCACACCGCACATGACAGTTGCGTTCAATAATTTTAAAAGGTACTTTTATTCACTTTGTTCTTATAATAATTTCTTATAGTACCACAAAAATGACACTAATTTTATTCTTAAAATTGAAGACATTTTTTAATAAAGTATTAATGTATAACATACTGAGACATTATTTATTTTCTGGTAAATTGTGTGTTTATGATAATGATTAATGAACGACTGAAATTTCTGAAATCAAATGATACTCAATGTCAAATTGTCTAAGTTTCAGCTGGGGACTTACGGCGAAATAATACGATTTGTGTAGATATAATTGTTATTGATATCTAAATTTATTCATAATACAGGAATAAAAAAACGATTTTTTATAAGTTCCAAGACACTACAGTCAAGAATCCAAGCAGAATATATAATGAATATTAAAAGGATTTTATTACCAAGAGTATATGGATTACTGGTTACAAATATAAACACAGTATGTATATTTCTTATAAAGATAAATGAATTAATAAGTAAACAATTTCTATATTTAGTGATTTATATGTTATAAATAAATATGTATTACATTCCCTGCAAGTGTATCGTTTAAATATTCAATTATTCCTATATGAAATAGGATTATAAATAAGCATAGTAAGAATTAATATAACTATAATATTGAACCTAAAAATAAATGTACCCATCACCGTTACAATTTTATGATCAGATTTGTTGTTTATGGCAAGTTATTGATCCCTTGTTATAGAATACTCCATCCTGTACCACATTAAGGTTCCAGCACAGTAAAAATGATATAAGTGAACACAAAGCTAAGATTTTGGCTCGGGGGCTTCCTGAAAAGAAACCATTACCTGGAGTGAAGAGTATAATACTTGTTGCATCTGGAAAAGGTGGTGTTGGGAAAACTACTACTGCTGGTATGTATTATACTTTAAACCATACAAAATTAGCATAATAAATGAAGAATATTTTATGATTTTGCTATTTTAAAATCTAAAAATGTTGATATAGGTACAAGATTTTTTTATTATTCTTTATTTCCTTTTTTTTTATTTAACTATTATTGTAATTTCAAATCTATAATAATCTCCATAATAACTAATATAAAATATTTTTAATATTTGGATTAATCACAAAAAGTAAGAAACTTATTATATATAGGTTTATATTTTGATTAAATTTTATTCTGTTTTGCTATCATAGATAGAAAAGCATAAACCATCTTATGTATCTTTTTTTAGTGAATCTCGCTTGTGCTATGAAAGTAATAGAACCTGATAAGGATATAGGCCTATTAGATGCAGATGTGTTTGGGCCCTCAGTACCACTTATGATGAACATCAGCGGAGAACCTATGCTTAATGATGATAATCTCATTGAACCACTACTTAACTATGGTGTAAAGTGGTATGTTCATGTAAAGATAATTGTATAATTTTCATAGATAGTTTGTTATTTTTTTTAATTTTTCCGTACATAAAAGCACAACCTGTATTACATCTATCCCTGTATTATATCTGTACTGTCACTCTAAGCACTTCCTGCATGAGAGTTCACCGTCTGTCATTGTTTACTAAAGTTAAATACTATAACGTTTAATCCATGGGAATCCATTGAATGAAGTTTTATTTTAGTACTAGCAAATCACCCTTGCTTCACTTGGGTTCAACCCTAGTTACGTTTTAACGTTCAGATTTCTCAGAGGTGATATATTTTTCACGCAGTAAAAAGTATCCTATATGTTAACCCGGATAACCAGCTATCAGCATACCAAATTTCATCAAATTCCAGACAGACAAAAATTCTAAAAGCTATTGATTCGACCTCTGTATTGATAATAATGATTATTTGAATAAGTTTTTCTAAAATATATTTAATGTACAGATTCAACTTGGTTAGAATTTTATTACATGTATAGATGAATAGAAAGGAGAATTTTTGGATGCAGTCTTATTAAAAAAATATGATTCAAATCAGTTTACAATTAATTGATACTGAGCAATGATAAATCCATGGATAGTATCCTTTTTTTTTTATATTGGTTAAGGAGTCATGACTCATTATTTATTTGTTGTAATTTTATTTTGTTATAATATCCCTTATACTTCCAGCATGTCAATGGGTCTTCTAGTATCCGGTGAGAATGCAGTAGTGTGGCGAGGGCTGATGGTGATGCAAGCACTGGACCGCCTGACGCGACACGTGGCGTGGGGACCGCTCGACTGTCTGATAGTGGACACTCCACCCGGAACGGGGGATACACATCTATCCTTAGCACAGAATCTGCCTATTGATGGTAGGTTTGAATGAAATCAAGGCTGTTGAATTTTGTGTGTGTAATTATGGCTTTTAAAATTGTTTTTGTTCATTTTTGTCATTATACTTGAGTAATATGAAGTAGAAGTATCTCCGAAAGTGATAATGAACAAAAAACTGCTAATTCTCGTATCGACCAAATTTAGTATGCAACTAAAATTTTGTCATATTTACTCATGTAAATGGTATTCACATACCATTTATAGAAACAGACTTAAGGACATTTTCATATATTAATTTCTAATTAGTAGAAATACACATATGACTCATATGCGATATTCCTAAACAACTAATTTCAATGTGAAAAGCGATGTTACTGAGTTTTACTGTATAACTAAATTTTATTTCCATAATTTTGCGATAGACTCTCAAGTTAAATTTAGTCGTGTTAATTATTCTGTAAGCATTATTTTAAAAAATGTATTGGCTGTGTAGTGTGGACAGCTTTTCTACTGAAAAAACATTGATATAATTTACATTTGGTCGATACCTAATTATTTTGTGTAACTTTGAAAAATAAGCGCAAAATAATAAAACCCGTAGATACGTTCTTCATCTATATTAATATTATAAAGATTTGATTTTTTGTATGTTTGTTTGTACCGAATAAGCTCCGAAATTACTGAACCGATTTAGATGAAATTTGGTAAGGAGATAGTTTGAGACCCTGGAAAGGACATGGGATAGTTTTTATCCCGGAAATCATTAGTTAAAGGGGTGAAAATGGGGATGAAAGTTTGTATGGGGAATCAACCTAGAGACGAAGCCGGGCGAAGCGAGGGTGAGTCACTAGTCTATTATAAAAAATTGATAATTTGATGTGTCCAGATAAGTTAAAATTATACAGACTCTTGTTGGTTTCGAAAACAGTGACTAGAAAAATTTTATCTCCACCAATAGTATAAGTTATTATATACTTATATTTTATATTTTATTTGTATCTTATTATCATTTGTTTAGAACTACATATTTAACTTCTGCTATACACGAAACATGACTATATGATAAATATTGCGAACTGTCTCTTTGTGGCTGCCTAGCCATTTAAATTCATTTAATGGATTCATAAAAAAATATTAGTTATTACTCTCACTCTAACTATATGTTCAAAAGAAAATTTTAGGATTGTTTATTCAATATATCGGGTTAAAGACTTTTGTTTTTCTTAGATCTCAAAATTTATTTAAGGTATCAATATATTATAATTATTCAATTGTTAGAACTTTATTAAATACTAGCGACTCACCCTCGCTCCACGTGTTCTCACGGTTACGTTATAACGTTTAGCTCAGAAATGAGATTTTCCTGCAAAAAAAAAGTATCCTATATGTTCACCCAGATAACCAGCTATCATTATACTAAATTTCATCAAAATCTGTCCGTGGTTTTTTCGTGATGCGGTCACGGACAGACAGACAGACAAAAATTCTAAAAATTATAGATTCTGCCTCTGTATTTATAATAATGACTATTTATTTCAATAAGATTTTCCGAAAATTTTTAATGTACAGTTTCGGCTTAGTTACATTTTTATTATATTATGTAGGTTTAGATAATATATTCCACTAATATAAATTATAAATGTAAAGGTTTCTATGTTACATCTTTTAGCAACTGCTGAAGGGATTTGAATGAAATTTGGAGATAGTTTATATCCTTGATTGACGAATATTAACATTTAACTTACGTACCAATCCCGCGTGCGAAGTCGCGAAAAAAAGTAATTCATATTCAAATTTCATTCGTAGTTAAACGTTTAATGTTAAAATTACTTATTTTACAAAAAAATTCATCCACAGGCGCGATAGTAGTAACAACACCACAATCAGCCGCTTTGCAAGTCACCAAGCGGGGCGTCAATATGCTTGAGAAACTCAAGGTCCCTATCATTGGATTGGTCGAAAACATGTCGCATGCGATATGTCAAAAGTGCGGTACGAAGAACTATATATTTGGTAACGAAACAAAAAAGACCGCAAAAGAAATGGGTCTTGAGATTATAGAAAGCTTTGAAGTCGATTCAAATATGTCGGAATGTATAAATAGCGGTAAACCAGCAATATACGCACTCCCAGATAGTGTCCACGCAGAGAAGTACCGGCACCTGGCCAACAAGGTGTTCAAGTATATATCGGATAAAGACAAGCAGGAAGCGGAGGCCAATAAGCAGTAGTCGCATTCAAAATATTTACAAATATTATATGTTGAATTTGTTTATTATTATTAAATATTTTACAAATAAATCTGTTATATAAAAGACTTTGTCTGACTTACATAAAAAACATGGCAAAGGCTGTCTCACACTGAACTAGGTTACAAAATAAAAATTAAAAAAATATTATGTCATATTTATTCAGAACGTTTCATTTACGAGTCCAACTATACTCCTCAAGCGTACAATAAAAATAAATAAAAAAATACTATAAAAATATTTTTTTTTGTCTTTTCAAATAGATTTTCGTAGAAATTTAAATTAACGAAGATGAATAGTGCTATTATATAGTAACATCGCGTCTTAGACTCGTCATAACTGCATTCAAAAAAATAAAATTTTTATCGTAATTATATTTTTTTAATTTACAAGTGATCAGTCAATAAGTACAAATACATATATTTACATATTTGTTACAGTTAATTCGGAATGAAATTACAATATATTAAGTGCTATGCGAAATTTTAACTCGTGTTTCTTAATATGTTGACGATTGTACTAACACAACCAAACGAAACCATCACAGCAATGATCATAGACAAGACACTAAGAATAATCTAAACAATAAAAAAAAACAGGAACAATTATTGTGCAAATAGTTTGTAAAATGTCAATATATTTTTAAAGATACCGTTTAACACGTCAGCCATGAAATATGAAATTGACTTAAGAAACATTTATAAGAATACTACATTAATATTGAATATTATGATAACATGTTGGACCTCGGTTGATCCGTATAGAAACAAAATTGTAATATAAAAAATGCTTATAATATCCACCTACTTTTAGAACAAGACAGTACATTTTACGTATTTTCAAAAGTGGAATATTTTGTTTAGGTTATTGTCTGTATCTGTTCCATATTCAAATTTTAAATACAGTACAATTTGAATATGGAACAGACTCAGTTATATTTGTCTATAGCAAATAACAATGGTAGTTTAGGTTTGAGACTGCAAACAAAAATCACTTAAAACATGAATTAAAAAAAAATGTACTGTCCAGTTAATACAAGAACGGCATTAGCGCGAAAAAAAAATCACAAAAACTACATGATATTTATATAAAAAAAAAAAAACTCCCTTCAGTGCCCTCTAGTGATGATAACCAATCCATATTTACATAGAAACACTGCCAACAATGTTATTGATATAGTCTTTACACTGTCACTACCACTTCTTCTTGTGCTCGTCCATACTGACACCGCCGGGCCCTAGGTACACTATCATAAGGAGGCCGCCGATCACCGATAAGGTCTGGAATCAAAATATATTATTTTAATATTTATAGCCACGACAGTTAATAAAATAAATAATAATATAATATGTGTATATATAATGCAATAAAATACATTTTTTTAAATTATTAATTTGTGATATTTCGTTATATGAATCACTGCGAACACTTCAAAATATCTTATTTAATATATCTTTGCCGTCTCTAATTTTTGCAGAAAAGATCACAAAAAAAAATGTTGTAAGAGAAAAAAAAAATTCAATTCATTGTTTGAAAAACTAGCGCGTACAGAGGGGCGATAGCTTGGGGAAATGTTTCTCTTAAGGTGATTCCATGGTAAAAATATCAACCTAACTTTCCCGAGGGGCATCTGATCCATGCTACCCCTGTTATACTCTTTATATAGAATTTCAATTTAATCATCTTAATTGACTAAATAAAAGGATTATAAAAATCAGTAGATAAATAAACCTGTCTTAAAAAAATCTTATCTTATACATACTTGTAATTGATATAATAAAATTAGTGAGTTTGTTTCTCGTTTAAATAATGAAGCACATTCAAGCATCAGCGAGTATTCCTAGGGTTTTTTTGAGATATTAGTTACTGAAGGACAGAAGGAGCTAAGTCAGAGCGAACCGAGAACAGGTATAGAGCTAGAAATATAAATCCATGTTCATGTTTTTAGGGTTCCGTACCCAAAGGATAAAACGGGATCCTATTACTAAGACTCCGCTGTCCGTCCGTCTGTCTGTCTGTCCGTCTGTCACCAGTCTGTATCTCATGAACCGTGATAGACAGTTGAAATTTTCACAGATGATGTATTTCTGTTGCTACTATAACAACAAATACTAAAAAACTGAATAAAAAAGTATTTAAGTGGGGCTCCCATACAACAGACATGATTTTATTGCCGTTGTTACAGATAATGGTACGGTCGTCGTGCACGAGGCCCACTCGCACTTGGCTGGTTTTTTTTGTATGATAAGATTTGAATAATATGAGATTACTATTGATAGCTAAATAATAATTATGTAGTACTGAGGACGATAAATATGCTATGGTCGTAGCGACAATATATTATTATATTTCTCTATTTTACTTGAAATATAAATAAAATAATTTCATTGAATTATTATACGCCTTTTAATGTTTTCAATGTTTTACTCATATGTCACAAAAATTATTTATAAAAAAAAGATTAATAAAAAAGTCTTAATAAAAAATGTACAAGTATAAAAAAGGATGTATATATATTATATGTACATTTATGTGTGCCTACAATGCACATAATTTTTATTACGAAATAATTTCATATATATCATTATAAACACTGTTATTACGTATTTTAATATTATAATATTAAAATACGTAACTGTCACACCATTGCTGAATTTAAAAGTTATAAATTAAAAAAAAAAATGTAGATTATAAAAAAAAACAAATCAATGTCATAAATCGACTCCCGACATAATAGTCTTCCGACATTTAAATCGATACCAACACTCCAAACGCGAATGCGTATTTATTAGTTTGACCTTCTAGCACACAGCACATCAACATTTCCTGATATCGATTCTCATCGCGGCATATCAATATCTTATAGGTTCACATAATACTTTCTTAGATTTACGCGAATATTTGACATTTTAAATAAAACTATCTTTCCGCGAAAAAATCCGAAAAGATAGTTTTATTTAAAATCTTATAGGTTATTAAAATATTACAAAGACTTATAAGTATGAAGAGCTACTTAATAGGACTATTATTATAAATGTGAAATTTTATATGTATATGCATGTTTGTTACTCCTTCTGTCCTTCACGAAAACTGAAACGTCTCTACGAATTTGGGTAAAATTTAGAACACAAATAGACCTAAAACTTTCTTAGATTTACGCGAATATTTGACATTCTATTGATTTAAAGCACAAATAGAACTGGAATAACTACATAGGCTACTGATTAACAGTAATTATATAAGGTAAATGTAACATTTCCTTAGATTTACGCGAATATTTGACATTTTAAATAAAACTATCTTTTCGGAATTTTTCGCAGATTTATTGTAATTTTTGGTTTCCGACGTTACAAATGCTTTACAACAATCATGGTCACGTGAAAGACTAAGGTTTTAGAAGTATTAAGAGAAATGATTAATTATAACTCACCTGGAAGAAGTCGTACTTGAGGAAGTCCCTCAGAGGCTTATAGTTGGGTACAGCCCACCAAGCATTGTGGTAGAGGTTGAGCACGGTGAGCACTAGCACCAACATGAGAGCTGACAGCTTGGTGCGGTAGCCCACCGTCACCAGGACCATGAGGACGCTGCCGAGTAAGTCTTGTACGATCTGGATAATTGAGATTATTGTTTTAAAAAATTTGACCAAGTGTAGAGATTACAACAGTGTCTTCTTTTAACCGATGAAAAAAAGGAGGTTCTCAATTCGACACGTATATATATTTATTTTTATGTTTGACCACTTATAACGTTTTGCAGTGTAGTCCAATTTCGATGATTTTTTATTTAAATTTAAAAAAAACATCCCCTAAGTGCAGAAAATAGGGAAGGGTCGATTTTTCACCTACTGAATTTTTAAAATACATCTTTCTTATTTTGCTACTATGTATTATGTCTACACTAAAAATGGAAAAATAAAATTAAAAAAAAAAAACCGACTTCAAAGAAAAAACACTAAAAAGGTAAAAAGTAACTGATTAGTAGTTTTCATTTACTATAGACCTAATCAGATATTTTCGAAGTCGGTGAGCTTTAATTTGTATCGTCTGGCACCGAATCAGTATTTTTTTTACTTTTTAGTGTTTTATTTTTGAAGTCGGTTTTTTTATTAAATGTTAGGAACGGAAAAAGTGTTATTCTAATGGTGACCGCATTACGAGAGACAAACTGGACCGATTTTGATAAAATTTGGTATGATGATAGCGGGTTGTCCTGGTCAACATATAGGATACTTTATAATGCGGGAAAATATCTCACCTCTGAGAAATCTACACTAAACGATGTGAGGGTGAGTCGCTAGTGTTATATATAATCTAAAGATATAAGTGTACATCTTATTTTACATCCCATCCCAATTAAGAGACTAATTTGAAAGACTCGTTTATAGGAGCTAACTAGTAGGTACTATTATTACGTGTACACATACGATATTATAAAACGTCTCTGTGAAGAAAAAAGACTTAAAATAAGTGTCAAATACTAACAATAAGACCCTTAATAAGTATGCGAGTTTTAGAAAGTCAATATATTAAACCTCTAATGTTATAGGTACATCAAGTATTGAATTTCAAGAAGATGTACTTATTTTTCTGCAATATAAATTCATTATAGATAAAATCGTACAACTGGTATTTATTGTGAGTTCACTTGCAATACATAAAAATGGTACAAAGAAAACATGTTCCAAGATTGCCTATTTAATAAAACTTGACGCCGAGACAAGTCAATGAATAATTAATTATGTTTAAATCCGCCATAGACGTTTAAGATCAATGTGCCACTCAACACCCACTAACGTACAATTTATCTGACCTTATTTCTACCTGAATGATTAACTTTAAATAGAGTTAATTTTATATCAAGTTAATGTTTTTAAGGCTTGCAAAAATCCTTAATGTTGTCTTAATCTATATAAATAAAAACGAATCACCAAAATGTATGTACGCGCATAACTTCTGATCGATTGCACCAAATTAGATAATTCTTTTTTTTTGTGTTTGTTATTGCCAGGACAAAGTGTGTATAGAAGAAAATGAAAAGAAAAAAAATTTTTTTTTTTACTAAAATAAGATTTTTTAAAATCTCATGATATGAAAAGTGAGAGAAATAGTTTTTATCCCGGAAATCATCCCTTAAGGGGGTGAGAATGGGGATGAAAGTTTGTATGGAGAAGCAAGTATTTTAATAATTTAAAAATAAATAACAAACGCTGTGATATATATCATAAAGCCAGATGATTTTGATACTATAGTAGGTACCTAGTATAGAATGGAGAGTTGGGTCTAATAGTGAACTTACCTGTAAGAAGGAAACTTCAAATCTTAATAGTGTGATAAACATGAAAGCCAATAGGATGCGACCAGCGAGTTGCAAATAGGTCTTAGGCTTGTTCTCGCCCAATGAAGGTACTCCAGCAAAGAGACTTCGCCCCTCTGCACGAGCTTCCGCTAGTACGAGCAGTAGGGCTCCGATGAGGGCCAGATTACGGAGTAAGAACTGCATGTCCCAGAGTATACTGTAGGCGAATGTCTGGAAAGACAAAGGTGGTTCATTAAAAAAAAAATATATAATATCAATATTTTTTTATATATTAGGTATTAATAATAATAATAATAATAATAATGTCCTCCTGACCGATTCCGGCCACGGCGGCCAATCTCATTGAGACTTGCCAACTGCGCAGGAGATATTATAGTGCACAAGTGTACGCGCAGACACAAGTGCACTCCCTATTCCTGTCACTCTCATACTCCGGTGGGACGACTATTCGACACGACCGGTGAGAGTTAAGGCGCAGGACCGACGGCTTTACGTGCTCTCCGAGGCACGGGGGTGAAACACCGCCAACTTCCCAACTCCGGGCTGTTACTGAGGCTTACTATACAGAAAGACTCAATAACTAAACTTGGCCCGACCCGGGACTCGAACCCAGGACCCCAGGATGTGCAGCCGTACATGCTAGCCACTACACCACCGAGGATTAGGTATTAATGTGACCTTAAACCATTTTGGAGGTTAAAAAATATTTGTCTCTATTTTTTTCTAAATATGTAATAAAAATATTACTTAATATAGCTTTTCTTATTAACGAATTCTGAAATAATTTCGATTGCTTAAGAAAAGACCTAAGCTAGTCAATATTCTACAAGATCAGTTTTAAGCATTATATACGATGTTAAAATAACTACCTACATAGTTTAAAATCAGTAACAAGTAACTTAACTTTTTGTATGTTATCATGAAAAACAATTGTTGGTAAAATTATATTATTTCAAATTTACACTTAGTTATGTAAATGCATATCACATATCCTAACTAAATAAATCTTGTACACAGGGGCGGTTCTATATATATAGGGTTTTTTAGCTTCAGCCCAGGGCCCCAAAGATATTACGGCCCTTGTTGAAAACAATAGATAATATTGGGAATTTATAAAATAAAAAATTATCTAAAATAAAAAAATGAAAGCTATAAAAGGTTGGCCTAATAACCCTGAGATAAATTAACCAGAACCATCAATATCTTAAGACCGTCTAGACTATACCTAATGTTTTAGACCTCAAAAATGTATTAGTCCAGGGCACCCCAAATCCACGGTCCGCCTCTGCTTGTACACAAAGTAAAAAAAATAAATAGTTTTTCTTATTACAAGATCAAGTCTTTAATTTAAAATCTCCCGTATTTATTATTTGTCTTCTCACGTACAATAAATCTAATCTATTATAACGCGTAATCTTTTTAAATGTGTAATTATAAAAATAGATTTGTAATATAGCGATAAGTAACTGATATCGATGTTATGTAAGAAGCTGTCAAGACTGCACAGATGGCTGATAAACCTGTGTTCATACGTTTATTAGTTTAATAAATGAATTAAGTGTACATTATCGAACTACTATTATAAATGCAAAAGTATACTATATGTATATATGTTTGTTGAAACGAAGAGCAGATTTGGATGAAATATAATATTTAGGTACATCTGACTATGACGTTTTTTTATATTGGTAAACGCATTTACGTTTACCACCTATAGACATACAGGTAGGTTATGTGGGCTCATTGGCTAGAGAAGCCAGTACTGTCCACTAAAACCCAACAAAACCTCCCCCGTCTTAATTGGATGTCGCAGGATGGCTTACACACTCAACCACTACGCCCCGACGGCAGGTCTGCTGAAGCAGACCACAACAACCATGGGGTTGCTCCAACGTTCCACTCTGCCGTCAGAGAAGTACCAGGAGCAACCCGCATAGTACACCGGTAAACAAAGTGGACCACCTCCTTTGGCTTCGCGCTCAGCTGAACTGCCGGACGCCAATGAGACCCCCCAACATGACAAGGTGAACGTATATTGGGTGGAGAGATAAACTATGACCTGGACGAACCTAGGCTACTGTTAGGCTTTAGGGCATCCGAACGAAGCCAAGCTAAGTAAGCAAGTAAAAGAGGGCTTGTAATATAACATACTCTTAATAAGTTAATACATCAAAATAAAGTGAATTACAGAACAATAATTCTAATTATACAAAATTTAGTTTATAATTATTAATTTCTATTTGGGTTAAGTAAGTTCAAATAAAATGATAAAACATTAGTGATAATAGCGAGTAGTAAAAAATTTATAATTTGTTGTTTAAATATCATGTTTAAGTATATATATAATATCTAAATTAAATAATGAATTCAAAGATGTATTGTAGGAGTGACATCGCACAGTATAAAAACAATATCCAAAATAGGTCAAGTCATTGTACGAACAAAGAACGTGACTATATATTGCGCATTTGGCTACACTACATGTACATATGAATTTGGGAAATAATCAAATACATGAATGACAATGCCAAGTGCGAACACAATGTAAATAGATCGGTGGAAATAACAAAAAATGTATGTTATCTATATTATTAGATATTGTATTGTCGAAGCGTTACAGAACTATAATATTTAATGGGTTTACATGACTACTTTAATTATTTATTTATGTTTAAATTTTATATCAGTGAAGGTTTCAAGCTGAAAATTCCGATCGCAGCACTGGCACAAAACAGTAAATGTGCGGAATGTACCCACACAGCCATAAAAATTTAAAATATGTATATCAATTTAAATAAAATCCAACATATATAACAACATAACCATTTTAAATATTTGAATATTTTAAATTTGAATGTATTTTTATAAGATTAATCGTTAGTTATTTTTAAATTATATAGTTAAAAATGTAAAAAAATTTCCCACATAATATTATAACATCAATGCTTCATAAATAACCTTACCAAGTAGACAGGAGGCAATAAATAATAATTTATTTAATTTCTGTTGTTTGTTTTCCGCTATTTACTTATTTAGAGTTTATGACAAGTTTCAAGCGATGTCTCTTTTTTGTACGAAAATCGAGTCTACTATCGCTAAGCTCACGTAAGGTACCTCTTGGTTATTACCATAATATTTTTAGAGTGTAATATATATAACTACTGTAGTACTTTTATCAAAGATAACAAGCTCATTATATGTTAAGTTTGTGAGGTTGTAAGTAAAGTTTGTGAGTTTGTAGGGCGTAATCTCTGGATCTAATGAACCGATTTAGATGAAATTTGGTAAGAAGATAGTTTGAGACCCCGGGGAGGTACTTTTTATCCCGGAAATCATTCCTTAAGGGGGTGAAAATGTGGATGAAAGTTTGTATTGGGAAGCAAGCTAGGGACAAACTCGAGCGAAGTGAGGGTGACTCGCTCTTGCTAATAATATATAAATGTAAATTACCTGTAATACGACAATGAAGAACAGTAATCCACATGCAATGTCAACTTTTAACCTCCCCAGGACCATGACGCAGCCGCCGAGCTGACCTACCAAGTTGATTATCTGGAATAAAAAAAAACATTAAATTTTCTTGTTCATCAAATGAGAAGGCACTAAATCTATACCTACTAATATTATAAAGCTGAAGAGCTTGTTTGTTTGGTTGAACGCGCTAATCTCAGGAACTACTAATCTGATATGAAAAATTCTTTTTGCATTGGATAGCCCGTTAACTGAGGAAGGATCTAGGCTATATATCACCCCAGAAAACTGTACGGTTCCCGTGGGATAGATTTCTTTTTGTCTAGAGACGAACCCAAAGCGAAGCGAGGGTGAGTCGCTAGTTTATTATAATGATACTAGTGACTCACCCTCGCTTGGCTCGGGTTCGTCCTTAGTGAAAAACTAAAACATATCTATCCCGCGGGAATCCTACATTTTTTCGGAATAAAAAGTAACCTATCTATATAATTCTATTCCAAACTATAATCTATCTCTGTGCAGAATTTCATCCTGATCCGTTCAGCCGTTCTGGCGTATATGAGTAGCAAACATCCATCCATCCAAACTTTCGCATTTATAATATTAATGGGATTAGAGATAAATAGTAAATAGTAAAAAATCTTATGAATGAGATTTAATCTCATTCTATCTCTTATTGTACATAATTGAGTAAACTTTGAAATATTGATAATTGTATAATCAAATGTTACACTTGTATAATAGTACCCATATAGCTTATAGCAATAGGTGAAAAATAGGCCCCCATTCGAGAGAATTACTGATATTTTGTGATGTAAAAAAAATGGAAACAAGATTGGTTTTAACTTATATTGTAACTATACGGTGTAAATTATCTATACATATAATAAAATTCTAAATCGAATCTATACAATACATATTTTTTTAGAAAATCTTATTGAATTATTATTCTCGATACAGAAACCGAATCTATATTTTTTAGAATTTTTGTCTCTCTGTCTGTGTGTGACCGCATCACGAGAAAACCACGGGACAGAGTTTGATGAAATTTGGTATGATGATAGCTGGTTATCCGGGTCAACATATAGGATACTTTATACTGCGGGAAAATATCTCATCTCTGAGAAATCCATACTAAACGTTAAAACGATTAAAAAAAGTATAAGTAGCGGAGATCTACTAGTTTGCATAATTATAAGTCACTTATAAAACATTTTTTTTTATGAAAAAAATTATACTTTACGACGACGATTGTGTACTAAATTACAGTAGAAATATTATAAAATTTTTTGTTTTTATACTATGATGAACAAGTGAACATATTTTTATATCAATATATAAAAATGAGTTCACATAATATTATGTTTGGCTGTAACAAATAACGTATACAGTAGGTATGCTTCTATACCGTTAATCTGATTGAGTATTTCCATACCACTATTATGAGTAGTTGATATTGTATAAGAGACGTTGAGGCGTGAGTTGTTTATTAAACCTCACAAGTAGAAGTTTTTGAAAATAATACTATAACAGGCATAGGCGCAGAGTGGGGGATAAAAAGGGAGTGCACTCGCAGCCCCATGCCAGGAAAAAAAATATATAGAAAAAGTTAAAAAAATAAAATTATATGAGTAAAATCCCTGTTTAAATTTAGATATCTTCAAAGAAAAGACCATAAATAAGATATGAATAAAAATTATAAAGTTAATAATTCAAAGGTTAGTTAGTACTTAGTAGTTTAATGTGAAGAAACAGATGCACCCCCCTTGAAATAATTCTGCCGCCGCCCATGACAACTACCTAGTAGTTAAGTTTAGATGTATGCAAATGTATCACTTTACAGTTTACACCAGAGCAAGTCGATAGTTTATTATAATTTATGAATTCTATGAGCATTTACTACTTTCTAATTTCATCACACAGTGGCCTAATGTATATGTAAGACAATGATTATGCAAGAGATCGACAGTTACGTGTATTTTGTGAGTCGAGACTCATCAAGTCGTGGCCGTCGTGCCGGGTGTCGGTCAAGGATAGCAAGGCGGTCAAATACCACACGCGTCATTTGCGAATAATTAAGACGTATAAATGTTTAAAATTATATATATATATATATATATATATATATATATATATATATATATAAGATAAACGCGCCGGTAGCAGAGGTGGCCGGTTCGATTTCTGCTATCTATGATTCTAACCTACATATAGGGTCATACAAATAATTACAAACTATCAAGTCCAGTTAAAATAATATTTAGGAAGTTATTCTAGTAAGGTTTTCAACCTTACATCCCCCACAAGTGTAAAAATATAAATCTAAAGAAATATATACATATAATATTTACTTATTTTAGATTGCTATATGAATGTTGTTTTGTACAATAGCAAACAGTCACAACTCACAACTGTGCTACACGTGGCCTACTTCCTAAATAGAAAGGACAAGTAAACTTTCACTTATAGTAGACTGGGTGTTCTGAAAGTTATCACTTCTTAGTTTTATATTATTTATTACATCAAAAAAGAATATACTATTAGCTATTTATCTATACTTCGGAATATATTTCCGGCGCCTTTCTCGTTTCTACAAACGTATTTATTATAAGAAAATATCAGGTTTTGCAAGTACACTGTAGCAGTGTAAGAGTTCTGAATGAATCTTTAAGTAAGAATGTACAATTCAATATTTCATATGAAAAATTTCTTTTATAACAAACGTGCTTTGGTGGAATATATTAAACTTAGGACTTATCGGGAGCACGATTTGAACGTATTGTGCAAGAAATTCAAACAAGTTTACGCAACAACTTACATTACACTGAAATTTAAAATTACAAAATTTATCACATCATTTATAACTGAAATAGAAGATAACAAAGAACACGATTACAAAAGAACTAACATGATGTACATTACATAAGAATGGTTTAATCTAGATTAAAAACAATTTTAAAATCATAAATATTATGGAACATTTAGATATGCTCTACATATCTTGATATGTTTTCAAAATTTCCATATCTATATATATCTATGTTATATATATAAAAGGCAAAAGTGATTGACTGATGTTTTTCTTTGAATTTCTTAAACATACACACATATTCCTTTTATGACGTAGGCATCCACTAAGGAAGGATTTTTCAAAATTTAACCCCCAAGGGAGTGAAATAGGGGATGAAAATTTGTATAAAATCTACATTTTTAAAGTATTTTTTGTAGATTTAGCGCGAGCGAAGCCGCGGGTTCGCAAGTACAAAATAAATTATAAAGTTGTCATACTTTCAATATTTTTAAAATAAGTTTTCTCTAAAGAACAAGTTTTGCTAATGAATATGTTTACCAACAACAAATAATAGCAGTAAACTTTAATGTAAGTACATAAATAAAGTACTTCAGGATTATAATTAATACTAACGACTTGACTTCTCTTTACTCAGGTTTGTCCTTAGGTATGTTTTAACATTAGTATGGAATAGATAGATTATATATTACCTATAACCCTTCTTTCTACTTTCCTCAATAATCAGGTTCTCTAATGTAAAAAAGAATTATTCAAATCGGTTTAGTAATTCCTGAGATTAGCATGTTTAATCAAACAAACTCTGCCTCTTTATAATATTAGTATAGATTAACTATAACTACTAAATAATTACAAACTCTTTTAAACTATGTACCATTTAACTTAAATAAATTAATGAATGGATTCATCATGATCAAATTGTTATAATATTAAAAATTTATTTAAGTTTGCCTATTACGATATTACACAGTAGTACTATATTATCATAAATCTTTGAAGAAATAGTAAATGTTAAATCATTTCATTCTTATCATATGATAATTTCTTTTATTTTTTTGTTTTTTTTTTTTTATCTTTCACAACCTTCTTCAACATCTTTGTGATATTATTCTCTCAGTATTTTTTTCTTGTACAATATATTAATTTAAAATTAATCATTACTCTAAAGAGTAAACTTAAATATTGTTAATAAAACAGACATTTTAATGATGTGGTACATTATCTATACAGTCTATACAGATAAATAATATAAAAGTGTCTGTTCTGTAGAAGTAAAAGCTTTTTACCAAATGCATATACAATTATATGTGGCACTTATAAGAGAAACATAACTTTTCAAATTTTTGTCTGTCTGTTCTGGCCAATCTCTCAGACGGCTGGGATTTTGATGGGATATCCACTGGCAGATAGCTGATGTTATAAGGAGTAACTTAGCCTACTTTTAGTTTAGAAAAAAAAGTAGGGTTCTGCTCAAAAAAAAAACATACCTAAGGACAAACCGAGCAAAGCGAAGGTAAGTCACTAGTAATAACTAAATTATGTAGTATGAATTAAATGCTCTGTCCATACCCTCCAAGATTACAAAAACAGTCACATTTATTTACTTTTAAATTACATTGATGGATATATTTTTAAACTTACCACAAACATAGTTGCTAAAAATTTTCCACAGTTCCATGACATATCCATGTAGTCTCTTTGTTCTGACCATTGAAACCACATTCTAAGGCCATCTTCCAAAAAAGTTGAAATGAGACACAGTCGTGCTACTGTGGGTAATATATGTTTGCCTTTTCTGATGACCTGATGATAAAAATTATTAAAAGGATTAATTACTGAAAGCTTTTTTAATAAAATTTTGATTCACCATGAAATACTTAAGTGAGTAATAGAAATGTAAATATAAATTTATTTTATTTAAATCACTTTTAAAGTTATTTAGGTATTCAGTATATTTTAACAACTAGAGCAACCTGTAATTTGCACACAATAAATATGAAAAATACTTCATTTTTATGTATGTTTAGGTGAAAAAATAAATTTAAAATATATTTATTTTGAAATTAATGTTATCACATTTTTAGAGGAAATACTATAGCAATTTGTTTTCATTTAAAATAGAAAAATATTAAAAGCTATGATTCTAGATTATATAAAATTTAACTAAAGGGAGGAAATCATTTACATTTTTGGAATGTAATCTTAATTACTTATAGCAGCGCCAACAAGAAATAAGTTCGGTGACGTGACAAACATAGTCAAAGTGCAATAAATCGACATTTGCTTGAAAATAATGAACTTAATTATATTAGAAAAACTGGTTAAATACCTGATCAGCAATATCCTCTGCTGTTGAGACATATTCATTGGGAATTTGCATTTTTCCACACAAATTCACTAACACTATCACCAGAACAAAATTTCACTGTCGTTGGACTCGTCGTCGGTCTTCGAGTGACGTGTGGATAGTTGGATATATTTCCTGTTCAACTTAGAGGCAATTATATGATATAATGAGTATTTAGCAACTAAATTAGCTAATAAGTCTTATTATATCGATAATCAATAAAGTTATGAATTTTATTTATAAAAATAATATTGTTTTAGACTTAAATGAATACAAAAGTTATAAAAGATCTTTTACCGGATGTTTTTCCGTACGCAGCTCGGCTTATTGTCAAAATGACAATAACGTTTCATTATACGCGGTTTCATTGATAATTTTAAAATAAAATTTAATTTGCTTGCATTAATGTTTTTAAGAAAACATGAAATAATATCTGTATATTGTTTATAAAGTGTATTTAAATTTGGCAGTTTTTAAAAAATATTTTTCAAATACATTGCTTATGTCACTTGTAATATTTTCAACGTTCCTGGTTATAATTTAAACGTCAATGTCAATTGTCATTTATCATTTTTATTTGTCATCCATGTTTATCATCTTTGAATTTTGATCTATGTATGAACAGCGAAATTGAAAACAATCACAAAAAAATTAGGGCATAAGACTTATATTGTGTTTTGTTATACCTATTTCAGATAAAGGTTTTTGAAATTGCATATTACGATTATATATTAATTTATGAAATCTAAAAATTAGGTGAAGTTATAGTCTTAAATAATTATATATAACCTCAATTTATTTTGCAGAAGATGTTAGAAGTAACCTGCAACGATCGTCTCGGGAAGAAAGTTAGGGTTAAATGTAACCCAGATGATACAGTTGGTGACTTGAAGAAACTTATTGCAGCGCAAACTGGTACTAGATATGATAAGATTGTATTAAAGAAATGGTACACAGTCTTTAAGGATCACATTAAACTATCGGATTGTATCCTTTTTTATATCTTTTGATTATAAATATTAATATTATTAAATTTATATAAGTTCATTTACTTTTTCTTCAGTAGTAAAACTTCATTTTTTTTAATTTTTAATTAAGAAACTTATCAGTAATTTCACAATCAATTAAAAATTATACTCAAACACATTTAAAAATATTAACAATATAATTTATTATAAATACATGTAAAATATTGTACATTTGTGTTTATAATATTGAGATTGTAATCAATTTTATTAAATATTATCCTTCACAAAACAATACAGATGAAATACATGATGGCATGAATTTGGAGTTATATTACCAATGAGATGGATTTAGTAATATTTTTTTTTAAATATAAGTAACATTTATTAAGGAAAGGCTGAGATGTGTAAATAAAAATGCTTAAAAGTATGTGCTTATAATTTTATTTCACTTCTGTAAGTATTTCAAGCTAATAATTATATATGAAAACAATGAACATTAAAATTGTTAACAATTTTTTTACTCTTTGGTTTCTCTTAATAAACCCCAAATTATTTCTAAAATTCACAGAAATTTTTGTGTATTACTCGAAATATTTATTATTTATAGATAATTTTTAAGTTTTTTATGAATTAAATTTTGCATTTAAACCAGTTATACACAATTTAATGTGATTAATTAAATATTTTCTAATGAAAAAATAAATTTGTTTTGAACATGAAAGAATCTTATTTAATTTGACCTGATTTTATTTATAAGGACAAGTATCAATAACTTCAGTGTGTGTATCACAGATGAAGTCACTATTCTATATTATTTCCATTCTCATAACTAAAGTTCTTTTTCATGTTGCAAGTTTTACATGTTGCAAGACTTACAGCAGAGATAAAACATGTATGACTGCATAGTAACTCTTTTTTATTTCATTAACTTGTCTGTTTCTTTTTAGTTTCATTGCGCAGACAGGTTTTTTTTTAATTTAATTTTATACATAGTTATATTTAGTTTTGGCCAGTATATGTCGTTATATTATCTTACAGTATCAATAAACATATAAGTTGTATTTGTTTTTGTAATGGCCTCTTAAGTAACCTTCATTTTGATACCCCACTCTTTAAAACACTCTTTTGTTTAAAACTTTATTTTCCTCAAGACGCATAAATTGGCACCTGGAATTCGCTACTTTAACTTTTAATAATAGCCATATAGCACATCACATAATACTATACTAGTAAAGATGCCTCATCCCATTCAAAGAAATTGGACAGCACTAATTCAGACCATGCTTTGGGCTATTTTTGTTTACTTGAAGAGATAATAGTTGAAAAGTTGATTCGTAAATAGTTAAACTGTTTTATTTCATAAATATGTGCACAATAATGAATGGTAAATATTGTAAAGTTAATTCTGCATTAGAATAAAAAAATCATTAATTTTAACAGTTTTTAACCGTGATAAACAATTTATAAAATGTAATAGCGCCATTTGTGAATATACACTACAAACCTATAATCTGATTGCTGATATTTCAATAATCTTTAATTATTTCTTTTCATTATTTCTTTTTCCTTCACTTAAAATATTTTTTATAATATTAATATACTTTCTTGGGAGCTATTTTTTAACTTTAATAACAAATTGATACATGTAACGTTATCTATTGACATTTTTTTGAACTAATTATTCTTTGTTCCGTGATGAGACCCCATAGCCTAGCAGTCTAACACACTGGCGTTATCAAAACGAATTTAACGATGTTCGATTTATCAAAATCAGTTAAGTTGTTTAGTAATTACAAGAGAACATATTCTTATCGGACAATATCTGATGGGCACATACATACAACTTAAATAACCAACCTTTGGGCTTCGCGGAAGTCATGTAAAAATATTATAATTAAACTTAAAAAAACATGGAATATCGTACTTTCGATTAGTAAAAATGTCAATTTATATGTTTTTGTAATATATGTTATTAAATATAAACAGGATTATATTTTAATTTTTAACCGCCTACGCAAAAGAGGAGGTGTTATAAGTTTAAAGCATGTTTAAAGTATGTATCCGTGTGTCTATGACATCGTTTTTTATCGGCTTTAAAACTTAATCTTTTTTTTTTGAAAGATTGTTTAATCGAGATTGTTCTTAGCAAGTATAAATCAATAAAATCCATTGAGCCGTTTCCAGACTATCTGCAGCACTTTTCTAGATAGTAACAGAATACTTAATCTGGGCAGAATATGAGAAACTTCCACAGATTTAATCCATTCGAAACTTGATATCCCGTTTACTTTAATGACATTGAAATTACATTTCCTCATTATATCGTAAAGCTTAATAGCGTGGATGGTATTTTTTTATTTTATTTAAAATTTAATTTAAATAACAAATTGTGCAGTGCTAGGATGCAAAGAAAATGGATATCATTTTTTCCCAAAAGACAAAAGCTGAAGAAATTGTGGGCTAAAGCCATAATAATAAGATCGAAATTGGCGAATGTCTATAATTTTTGTCTATGGACGAATGTCTATGGTCTTTGTAGTCTGTGAAGGTTATGCACGTCATGTCTTCTATTTGTTGCACTCGTATGTGATTTAATTGAGCTTCTTTTTGGAGGCAAACATTGTTTAAATATTGTTTATATTAGTAACTCTTATATCTCTTAAATTTATAACGATAAGTATTAATAGTATCTAAGAAATGACTGATGTCGAAGGTATGTTTTATGTCAAGCTGTGGTCAACGCTTTGCTTGCATATTTACTAATAGATTGCGTTTTCAGAATTCAATCAGCAAAAACCAGGGAAAACGAGCAAGCAACATAACATATTACCAATATGGGGTAATGAACAGACTATGAACTTGAATCCTTTAATATTAGCCAATATTCAAGGTTCTAGCTACTTCAAAGGTAGGTAAGCAAACATAACATCGCACAGGAGTATGGATCACTATCGTTTTCCTTTTTCGTTTTAGTTGTTTTCTTCCAAAAAATTGTTGTTTCATTATTTGCTGTCATGGTAACTAAAGTTTTATGTTGTCTCCAGTGCATCTGTTCAAATTGAAGACATACCATGAGGTAGTAGACGAGATCTACTACCAGGTCAAGCACCTTGAACCGTGGGAGCGTGGCAGTCGCAAAACAGCAGGGCAGACTGGCATGTGTGGCGGCGTGAGTATGTTATTAAAGCTCCATTATAAATGCTGAAAAATTTGATTTTTGCTTGAAAGAAGTATGAAGGTCTTTTGTACACAGCAGTGGAATGTTGATATAATTAATATATTATAACACTATTTAAGGTATTTATTATATCTAAAGTGATTGTTATTTTATCCTTTTCTTGTTACAGGTAAGAGGAGTAGGTGCAGGTGGCATTGTATCGACAGCATTTTGCCTCTTGTATAAGCTATACACTCTCAGACTTACTCGCAAGCAAGTTAATGGTTTATTGCAGCACTCTGACTCTCCTTACATCAGAGCACTTGGTAGGTATGAAATGAATATATTTAAAAAATGTCTTGACCATACCTACTACATCAAAAAAAATATATAATATAAAACCTCTATCAGGTTTCATGTACATCCGATACACACAGCCTCCAGCAGATCTTTTCGACTGGTATGCTGACTACTTAGATGATGAAGAGGAAGTGGATCCAAGAGCTGGTGGTGGTGGCTCGACTACAATTGGTGCCTTAGTTCGCCAGATGCTTATCAAGCTGGACTGGTTCAGCACCCTCTTTCCAAGAATTCCTGTACCTATTCAAAAGCAAATTGAACAGAAGTAGGTATTTATATGATATTAAAAATTATGATTTTGCTTATTACTTTAAGGAGTCTGCCCACTACCCCGTCTCATACCATGACCGTGCTAGGAGCGTGTCAGGCAAAAAAGTATTCTTTGTATTGAAATGTATGAGACTCTGCTCACTAGATCGTTCCGTCACCGACCGGCACCGTCGCGTGCCGTGCACGGAGCGTCAACAATTGTCGGCGAGAATATTTTGCCGGTGCCGGTACGCTCCGTGCCTGACACGCGACGTTGTTGAACCGGTGAGCATACGGGTTATAAACGCGTATGATGACCGTTATAACCGCGTATGATGACCGTTCTAAGACCGTTACGTATTGCCGCTTGTCTTGTAGAGATGGACGATAATCGTTATTAAAGATGGGTTAGTACCGATATTTCTCAGGATTGGGTAATATTAATATATTCGTCTGGCAATTTTATAATATTGTAACTAATACTTCAATATTAGTGATATTTATCTCAGGTATGTGACTCAGTATCGTATTATTTATATTACGGATATGACACGCGGATGATACGCGGTTGATACGCGGATGATACCCGGATGATACGCGGATGATACGCGGATGCTACGGTCACTATAACCGTTATGTACGGGCATGATACGCTGTTGATACGGTCTAGTGGGCATAGTAGTCCGTGCCGTGCTCGTTTCCGTGCCTGATACGTTCATAGCACGGTCATGGTATGAGACGGTGTAGTGGGCAGACTCCTTTAATGTTATGTAATGCAATTAATATATTTTTTTATAACATTCAATAAGTATATGCTTATTTTATTCAATTAGAAAATTATTGTTATAAAAAAACTGGTTTCTTGAATGATACATACAATTGAACAAAAAAATATAAAGTTTATTTAGGTTCAAGATTAAAAGGTGAGAATTGTCTTTCTTGTACTTAGTGGCATAACTTAATATGTTTCTGTTTACATGTTTAAGGTTACACATGTGGAGGAGACATCTAAGAGAAGCCTGATGATCTAACAATTTTGTGCAAGTACTGTACTTATGTTAAATAATCTTTTTATTTCATCTAATACAGGTTAGGAGAACACAATAGGCAGAGCAACGCTACTAAATCTGCAAGTTACCGCGGTGGCAACAGCAACACCAATACCAACACCAACTATAACCCTGGCCGAATGGATACAGACCGTCGTGAGCACGACGACCGTGATCGAAGAGATTATGGTGAAGGGGATAGGTATGTTTTACAAGCCACATACTTATTGGATTAAATACATACAATTAGCTACATTACATTTTTTAGAAATTAAAAAAAAGGAATATTTTTTATTAAATTATATTTTAGGTTGGCACTTTACAATTAAAATGCAAAGTGATTCTCGATATTAATTAAAAAAACATTTTAAATTGGAATGAACAAGTTAGTTCTTATATAAATAATTTTATTGTAGTTAATTAATAAATAACAAGTCACTATCGCATTCACTTTCAGATACGCAAAAGAAAGGCCGCCAAGACGTGACGAGAGAGATAGAGAGCGTGACAGGGACAGAGAACGTGATCGCGAACGTGAACGTGACAGACGTGATCGCGATCGTGATCATAAAAGCGATCGCCATCGTGAACGATCGCGCTCGAAGGACCGCAACGCCGATCGGGCGCGCGATCGTCACCGCGTTAGATCCCGCTCGAGGGATCGCCGCTATAGATAATACCACGACATTCTCAACCTCATTTTAATTGTTTACGTATTGTGTATTTGATAATTGAATAAAATTAGCAATAATGTTATGTTTTGTTTTATTTTGATAAGTCACGTACAGTTTTCTTATCTACTACAAGTACTATTGGTTATCTATACTAATATTATAAATCTGAAGAGTTACAGTTTTCTTATCTACTATGAGTACTATTGGTAATCTATACTTATTACTTATATATAATATTATTATGAAGCTGAAGGGTTTGTTTGTTTGTTTGGTTGAACGCGCTAATCTCAGGAACTATTAATTCGATTTGAAAAATTCTTTTTGCATTAGACAGCCTGTTAACTGAGCAAGGCTATAGGCTATATATTATCCCGGAAAAATGTACGGTTAAAGTGGGATAGATTTGTTTTTGTCTAGGGACGAACACGAAGCGAGGGTGAATCGCTATTGTAAAATATCCTACGTTTAATTCCCGATTCCTAAACCTTGCTTATGAGACCAAATTAAAACGAAAAAGTTATAGTAAAACTGTATTTAATATATGCCAGCCATGAGCCAATACAAATCAAAGCACAATGACTTCGAAAATATGTGTATCTATTCTAAATGAAAAGTTTAGTTATTTATTACTTTTCAGTGCCTGGAAGTCGGTTTCTATTTTTTTTTTAAGTTTTTATTTTTCCATTTTTAGCGTAGACGTAATAATTCTAAAATAAAAATAGCGTAAGATAACAGTTGCTGTTCCAGGACAAAGGCTATGTACCTATGTATTAAATTTCATTCAAATCTGTCCAGCAGTTATAGCATGAATACCAGACATGTACACACATACAAATTTTCTCATAATATGTCTTTGTATGTCAAATTTAATCCCTATTACTGTTTATATTGATAGATTAACATAGTTTATTGAATAATAATTTATTGGGAACTAGTGACTCATCCTTGTTTAGCTTCAGGTTCGTCCCTAGACGAAAAAATCTATCTCACGGGAACCATACATTTTTATGGGATAAAAGGAACCTATGTGTTATTCCAGACTGTAATCTATCTCTGTGCCAAATTTCATCCAGATCCGTTCAGCCGTTTTGGCGTGAAAGAATAACGAACATCAATCTATCCATCCATCCTCACAAACTTTCACATTTATAATATTAGTAGGATAATAGGATAATGAAACAGTGTATTTAGGCATTAAAAATGTTTATTCGCTCAAGTTCTGCAATTAAGCTTAAGGCTAACAATAATAATAAATATAATTAAAATGCTATTATTCATAACAAGCAACTGAACCAACATTGCTGTCATTGCTACGTCACATGTTACGCAGCTGCGCCTTTTACATTTTCTTGTTGTTCAAACTTAGGATATTTTTCTTCCACATCTTTCCATGATATTTTACTATTAGCCAGTTCTCGTACGACTGCTGCCACCTCAGCTAACGGCAGTCTTACTTGTCTCATGCTGTCCCTTTCTCTTAAAGTAACACTATGGGGTTCTTTCATTGTATCGAAGTCTACTGTGATTGCATAGGGAACGCCAAGTTCATCTGTTCTGGCGTATCTTCTACCAATGGATCCAGAGGAGTCATCAACTTTGTGAGAAACATCTACAGAAGTTAATTCTTGATTTAGATCTCTGACAAATGGTTGGAACTCAGCATTGCCACTGAGGGGTAGAATAGCACACTTCATTGGTGCCACAGCAGCTGGTAATGAGAAATAAGTCCTCTGTTCATCACCATCTCTCATTTTAAAGTTATGTTCCAAAATAGAATAAAGGATCCTTCCAATACCAAATGAGGGCTCAATAACACTGGGTATGATTTCTTCAACATGAACTGTTTTTTGACTTTTCTTAACGCTTACCAGATTTGGATTGAGTTTGAATTCACCACTTGATGTAGCGAGCATAAACTCTCCATCACTTTCCAATTTACTTTGGAGTTTTTCAAGTGCATTAGTATCCATTGATGCTAGGGCATCATTTATTGCTTTAGCATCTTTTTTAAATTCTTTACCAATTGCAGCCTTATTGGGAACAGCTTCTACAATTTCAATCTGTTTAGGGGCAGGGAGTTTTTTTTCTGCAGCTAATCTTATACCAGTTGCCTTAGTATGTTGAGTAAGATCGTATGCTGACCTATCAGCGCAGCCTACACATTCTACCCAACCATAACTTGTCAAACACTCAGCATCCCAACAATCACAAGCATAGTGAGCCATTTCATTGCCCATATGCTGCCTGAATCTAAGTTTCTTTGGGTCAATACCAACAGCTATCATATATAAATGAATTCTAGCCATAAAATATCCCAGAGTCTCATTATTAACAATGCCTTTAGAAACAGCATCACCAATAGTCATTATCACAGCTGGTTTACCTTGTTCCTGACTATCTGCAGAATATAGTAGCATTTGAGTATCTTTAACAGACTCAAATTTAGGGTGATCTTTAGAATCACAGAAATGTTCTATTTCACACATAGTAAATTCTCTTACTCTTAATAATCCAGAACGAGGAGATATTTCATTTCTGAATGAGTTACCAATTTGAGCTGCAGCAAATGGGAGACGGCCTTGATTAAATTCTAAAAGACGCTTAAAGTTGACAAATATACCCTGAGCTGTTTCAGGTCTGAGAAAACCTTTAATTAAGCCTGATGGACCAATTTGAGTATTAAACATGAGATTAAATTCAATTGGTGGTGTAAGCTCATTACCAGTAATAGGAGACTTCATATCAAATCTTTTCATCAATGCTGACATTTCATCAGCATTCATACCATCTAGCTTTACTAATATATCTTCTATCTCTTCTTTAAGCTCTGCTTTTGTATTTTTTTCACTTTTTATTTTTTCTAAATGTGCTTTAATAAGGTGATCAAGCCTAAAGCACTCACCGCTTTTAACATCTTTAGTCATAAGATCAGCAAATCTTTCCACATGACCAGAGGCTTTAAGCACAGGTTCAGGAGTTAGTATTGAACAATCAACTTCTAGCATTTGTTCCTGAAGAATAAAGTACTTTCTCCATAATTGTATCATGTTACTCTTTAAAGCACAGCCCATTGGCCCAAAGTCAAACTGACCTGTTATACCACCATATATAGCAAAAGATTGGTCATAAAAAAATCTCCTTTTAATTAAATCTTCCATTTTTGCACGATCAAATAATTCTTCTGTTGGATTTAAACTAAGTTCTTTATCTTCTAGTACCTTTTTCCTGGTCTTTAATTCTGCAACAGCTTTTTTAATATCAATCTCGGGAGCTTTCTCCTCTTTTAATTTTCTAACTAAATCACCTTGCTCTTTTACTAGTGCACGAAGTGGAGCGAGAATTTCTTCAATTTTTGGATCAGCCATGATTATATCTCGATAGGGGTTTGGGATTTTAATTTTTCGATGAACTTTATTACTTCCCCAGCTCGGAAGGTTATGTGAAAGTTTAAATTGAGTGAAGACGACACTTGGTAAATTTTTACTAATAATACTACAGTTATAAACAAACGTTAAAATGTTTCTCATTTAATTATTTATGAAACACTAGCGTTATATATAGCATCTAATCACCGGTAAAACACTTAATGCTCGAGTGGTAGATACTAGATGACGAAATCCTAGATATGGAAGAATCAGAAAGTTAATATCTGTTCTGACACTGACTCTTAATCAGTAACGACACCTTAGAAATATCATTAGATGTCAAAACGACGTGGCTTCACTATAACTGCATTCAAAATAATTTGATTAATTTGCAGGCTGTGTAGTAGAAAAAAAATATTAAAAAGTATACTAGTTTCTTTATAAAACGTATGGAAAATAAATACACAGAAATAAGTATTACTTTTAACACAAAAATATAGTACAAATTGAAAATAATATAAGAAATACTATAGTAGGTAGGTATAGTAATAAATTAGTAAAGCTAATTCAATACTTCATATTTATGGCAACATTATATTTACTATCTCTTTCATACTTTAAATCACGGCGTAAATGATTACGAGATGAAGCGTGAGGGAAATAGTTTAATTATTTGTTTTCTTTTGCAAATATTTTAGTCTTGACAGCACAAAGAAGTCGGCCATTTTATTGCTGGTTGAAGAACGGAGGGAGAAGCGAAGGCTTCCCAAGCGAAGCTTTATATTAGTTTTTGAATTGTTTTTATTTGTGAAATACACATTATACTGACGTACAAACAAGTATACGTAATTAGTGTAAGTTTTAGGAGAATTTATGTATTGAGAATTAAAAAATGGACGATCCGAATAGAATGATGGCGCATAGCGGTGGTCTCATGGGACCTCAAGGCTATGGTCTTCCTGGAGGCGAAGGTGCTCCAGCTACAGGCGATGGCGAAGCCCGCAAACAGGACATTGGTGAAATCTTGCAGCAAATCATGAATATAACAGACCAGAGTCTCGACGAAGCACAAGCAAGAAAACACACACTGAATTGTCACAGAATGAAGCCTGCCCTATTTTCTGTGTTATGTGAAATTAAAGAAAAAACAGGTGACTATATAGTTTTGACTCCATGTGATGTAGTGTTTATTTGGCATGTTAATTATTTATACATTGTTTGATTGAGATTTAGTGAAAATCTTATTATAATTTTTAAATGTATGTTTGCGCCCAGTTCTGTCTCTTCGGAACACACAAGAGGAGGAGCCCCCAGATCCTCAACTGATGCGGTTAGACAACATGCTGATCGCCGAAGGTGTTGCTGGTCCTGAAAAAGGCGGCGGTGCAGGGGCCGCTGCGTCTGCCTCAGCTGCAGCAGGAGAATGGGGTAATTGCTTGTTTCATTTACTAACTTGATTACAGAATGTTGTAGGGGGATATAGAGGTGTATGTATAGTTTGTATATATTGGTGTGACTGGCTTTTATAGATATAATAATTCGTATGGTATTCAAAATCTCTCCGTCCCATTGGATTATAATTATTTAATTAATCTTTTACATTAATTATATCAACTGAATTAAAACCCCTTTATTTATAAGTAGTATTTATGTAAAATGCTTAGTACATAATTTTTTTTACATGGCTTGAGAAGAAGGTAACTATGAACAGTGTGTAGATATTTTTAAGCATCTTTAACATACAATTAAATGTTTTAATTTTGGTTGTGACTTTAGAACAAATAAACATAAAAGTAAATAATGTTATTTTGCAAATTCACCTTTATACATTATTAATAATTAATAAATAATAATAGTTAAACAAATGAAGAAAGAGTTGGCCTTTGGGGTTTTGGTTATATTCCTAACAGCTTACTACTAATTTTGTTTTATGTGTGTGTGTGTGTGTAGTTTGTATTTATTAATATTGTACCTAGAACAAAAAATAAGCATGAAAAAAGCTGTTTGAAGTATGTTTTATATTATCATTTTATAAATTAATTTAAATGTGTATTTTAATATGTTTAAATATTATTAAAATCATTGTCATTTTTAAAATTTACGATGGAAAAAACCAAATTGTAATAACTTGTGTATACCTGTATGCCACTAAGTCAAACTTTACACATAAACTAACTTCACAACTGCAAACCATACTTCACTAACAAAGAACTGGCATCTTAGTATTAATAGTTTCATAATTTTGTCCTTTGGTATACGTAAACAACAACATAAAATTGTTGATTGGTTTTTAGAAAATATACTATGTATTGTTGTGTATTTTAATAATCTAGAAATTTAGAATCTGTCAAAGAAGGAAAACTGAATAAAATATTATATCATATATATTTTATCACAGACCTATCAATAATAGCAAAATATAGTAAATAGAACACTGACTGCATAAATATATTATATAAATAAATATAAAACGTGACTCCAAACAGCGATTAACAATGCACTGGGTCAGAATTGCATGTTATCTTTCTGTCCCGCTGCTGCAACTTAAGGCACTGTGGCCCAAGCAGATAACGCGATCGAGCATTCCGACTACCGCGCGAAGCTGGCACAGATACGTCAGATATACCACCAGGAGCTGGACAAGTATGAAAATGCCTGTAACGAGTTCACCACCCATGTGATGAATCTGCTGAGAGAGCAAAGCCGTACGAGGCCTATTACGCCTAAGGTTAGTATAATAGGCTATTTTACAGCCTATGACAAAACTATTTAGATGTTCTATATTGTTTTTTATACCTTTATAATCTATATAAAATAATATCAATGATTCTTTCAATTTTAATAGTATTAAAAAGATTTTATTGGTCTTGGAATCATTTAATAGAAATAAAAACATTGGCTTCTTCTAAGAATCATCGTTATGTGGACAATTTCAAGTCATGAAATTCTACAAGTAAATAGCTCAAAGACTATGTTATTTTTAAAATAATTAGACTTACATAAATAAAAATAACCTGTAAGCTATTTTGGTAGCAGCATCAGACCTAGGTTACATCATCACTTTTAATAAGAGAAAAGAAGAAAATATGATGGTATATATTATATCTATGAAATTCATTCTCTAATTTAGATAAAATGTTTTAATTTTTTTAAATCTTTATGGGTTTTCATTAAAGCCTTAATTTATTTTATGTAATCATTCAAATAAAACTAATTTTCAAATGAAAACAATTGAAGTGGGGAGTTACAGACACACTGAGACATATAGACAAAAAAGTATTAATATTATAACAATTCTTATATTTTGTGGGACAAAATTGATGCAAAGCTGCTCATAAGAAGATCCTTGTAGTCTTTATCTACTGGCTATTGAGGATTTGATGTGAAGATAGACATATTTCTAAGCACTTAAGCATATGTTTTGTACATTGTATTTGTAAGGGTGAATGGATTACCTGGTTCGTTCTTAGCCCCGCGTAAATGTTTACGTACTAAGATTTATTTACTATTGAGCATGTGGGGCTCGACACATTGCCGTACGCGGCCTTAGAAGTTTTTTGAACTTGGTATGTGATATTGGGAAATGACAGGGCTATGCAACTTGCGTTCAGATATGGAGTCTACCTAATAATATTAATATATTGATCGTCCGTATTTATGCATGAGGAAATTAGAAATAGATGCAAAATCTTACATTCATAATATTTTTTAGAATATAATACTACTCATAATATCTACCATACTATACAACTTTATGTATGTAAAGGAGGTATTGGCCAAGTTTATTTTAAAGACTAACGTGTTTTTGACATACAATAAGTGTATTTCTAATCAAACACAAATAATAAATAAAAATATACGATTTTGATATTACTCTTTGATAGATAGACTCTTTATTTTTCATTCCGAATTTCATCAATACACACGCCTACCTCATTTAGTCTGTGACTATGTGTAATCAAAATGGATCTAGATTTATTTATCATTTTAATTTTTTAAATGTAATTTATGTGAACAACATCTATAATATACATGATTGTGCACAACAGGAGATAGAACGCATGGTGCAAATCATTCACAAGAAATTCAGCTCCATCCAGATGCAGCTCAAGCAGTCTACATGTGAGGCCGTCATGATCTTACGCTCACGGTAATTATTGGTTTCGTGTTTACATAATTATTTATAATTGTTTTGAAAAATTGTTTAAATGTAGTATATTTTAATTTTATAATTTACATTAATAGTAAGTAATTAATATTAAGTAATATTTTAATTTACATTAAAACTCGTCAATCAAATTTTGTTACTCCCTAGATTAATTGGTTTAAATATGCCGCATACAAAATTACTCATCCAGCTCAGCCTCGGCCTCAAAAAAAAAAAAAAATACAAATAAATATACATATAAAATGGCGCGTTTAAACGCTTGCAGTTTCCTGGACGCGCGCCGTAAGCGCCGCAACTTCAGCAAGCAGGCGTCAGAGATCCTGAACGAATACTTCTACTCCCACCTGTCGAACCCGTACCCCAGCGAGGAGGCCAAGGAGGAGCTGGCGCGCAAGTGCGGCATCACCGTCTCGCAGGTACCTCGGCCTAACCTCCCCACTCTCCCCCCAGCTTTCTCGACGCCAGGAGGAAGAGGAGGAACTTCAGCAAACGCGCCCTGGATATGCTCAACGATTACTTCTACTCCCACTTGGCCAACCCCTACCCGAGTGAAGAGGTGAAGGCCGAGCTGGCCCGGCGCTGTGGAATCACTATATCGCAGGTTTTTTAACTGAGATTGTGTGATGTTTGGATTTGGGTAATGATTTTATAAATGTTAAATGTTATTAAAGGAATTATTTAGTACAAAACTATCATCCATTAACTTTATAATAACTTCTTGTGAGTTGTGTTTTAGTTGTTTGGTCGCGTTTTGCGCTATACCATGTGCAAATCTTCCCCTATTTTTACTCAAGCTTTTTTCTACTAAGTATACATGACCGGTCCCGGTTTCGTTTACTATATAAGGTTGATAATAATAACACTCTAAGCACTCGGTTCTCAGTTAGTATTAAATATAGAAAAGAACACAAATTAAGGTTTAGTTCAAATTCAAATATTCCCATAAATTAATTTACAATGATCACATATCAGAAGCGAATACTTAATCTTCGCATCGACGTGCATCTTCACTTGCTTAATTACAGCTTCTTATTAAAAATAAAATAATCAATTAGAAATAAATGTATAAATGCAAAATAAACAGCAGTTCATTTTGTCGCAGGTTTCCAATTGGTTCGGCAACAAGCGCATTCGTTACAAGAAGAACATCGGCAAAGCTCAAGAGGAAGCCAATCTCTACGCCGCTAAGAAAGCTGCCGGTAAACTATCATTTTGATAATTATTTAGTAATATATTCTTTTTATTATTAAATCTTTTATTTCATTTGCAAGGAGTTTAGGCATAATAAGAGAGTTATTAAAAGAATATAACAAAAAGTGTCACTTGCAAATAAAGTAAAACTAATATTGTAATGTAATAACATTCGAAAATATAATAAAATACGGTGCCCGTTGAATATATATTAAGATGTGTAATATATAAGCGGGGTGCAGTACTGAATGCTCGCGTGTTCCCCAGACCTGTCTTGGGCGGGCGCGGGAAGGCGCGAGGCGCGCTCGCCGGCCGGCCTCGCCGCATACAACAGTAATGTCGCCCTATAGGCTTTATTATTACATCACACTACAGTTATATTATCATATATTAATCTATATTTTATATATAATACATAACGATCACTGATTTGTTGGTTTTTATAATGTTTGTGTTATTTTTGTGTTGAATATCAAATTATTAATGAGCTGAGAAATATTGTTCTTATTGAACGATATTTTGAAATATATATAATTATGAATGAATATGTTTTAAGCATAGTATATAAAAATATGAAAAGGTTTTTGTGACTACACATAACTCATAAAAGAAAAAAAAATTAAGATAGATATGTGATTAAAAACAGTAATTAATTAATTATACATTAATTCATATTATTTAACAAACAAACCCTATACAAAGTAAAACAGTCATCAATTAACAAGTAAAAATATGCAGTGTTCAAATATATTCAATAAATAAAACCCATACAAATTAGTATAGTATATAGTATAACGGGTAGTAATGGTGTATGTGTGCAGCAGCGGGCGCGTCGCCCTACTCCATGGGTGCGGCGTCGGGCACGGCCACGCCCATGATGTCGCCGGCGCCCACGCAGGACTCCATGGGCTACTCGCTGCCCGCGCCGCCCTACGACCAGCCGCAGCCGCCCTACGACGCCTCCATGGCGTACGACCCCATGCACCAGGACCTGTCGCCCTAGGTCACACGGCCTGGACAGGTATCTACTGTGCTTGTATAGTACATGTAAAGTAAATGAAGTAAATATGTTAGGACATTAACACAACGCCATCTAGTTCCATGGTATGCTACGAGGTTTTTGTTTTGATACCAGATAGTTGATACACTACGCATATATAACTTTAAATACATACATATTATAAATATAAACATCCAACATGTAGTACGAACATTCGTGCTCATCACACAAATGAATGCCCCCCAGCGGGACTCGAACCCGCGACCGCTGGCACAGCAAGTAGGGTCACTAAAAACTGAGCCAAACGTGTCGTCAATGTGTGTAAAGGATTTTTTTTTGATAGTAATTTCTTGATGTTTGCTGGAATGGGTTAATAAAGAAAGTAGGAGGAAGAAAATGAGGATAGATTATTAGAGGAAAATAGGGAATATATGTAACATGTACTTACCTAGTTGACCCATTAATACAAATATACTACACATTTTTTTTTTAAAAAGCTACACTAAAATCTGTCAAAACAACTTTTATTTTGTGTGGAATCTTAGCTGACAACCTAAATAATTTGTTCTTGGACGTACTTATTTAAATGACGCCAAATGTGACAACTACTAAAGTAACTTACTAAATAAGAAAATATTTTGTTCCAGATTCAGAATCGTGCAGCTTCCACAAAATTGCCATTACTATAAAGCGATACCGAGATAGCTCATAGGACGTTGTATACTATAGAATGTAACCACTTTATACAACGTACATTGAAAATGTTTAATTTTTTGTATTATTTTACAATTTGTCCAGTATTTATTTTATTTTATTATATAGTATAGTAGTATGTAATCTATATTATAACGGCAGCTCTCAAAAAGTATTATTTCATTTTGGCCCAATGATTTCTAAAGTCATTATTTGGCAGTATTAAA